>CM076974.1:37932614-38045114 GCA_039105355.1 Benthosema pterotum
CATAAAACATACACACAGGGTGTAGAGTGCTCTATAAGTCAAACATTTCCCAAATGTCTGGAGATTCTGGGCAGCAGATTTTAGATTTTAGGAGAGGGTCTGAGATGACTGGCACTGGAGGGAACGTGAGGGCTTAGTGTAAATCCTTTGTTTTGTCCTTATTCTTAAATAAATGATAAATGAAATAAGCAAACGCCTGGACTTTATTGATTGATACCATGCACCATGCAGGGTACAGTCAGACACAAACATACTTGGTACAGAGTAGTAATCGGTAAGGGTACAGTCACAAATGTAATTTGTACATGGCACAATCAGACTACCAAAGGGATCACAGAAAAAATGTCCTTGGTGTTTTTTTGTTGTTGTTTTTTCTCATTCAGGTCATTAATAATTTCCTGCAACAGGTCCCATGTAGACCACCGATAGGCAACAGACACAACTATAGCTACAGACAACAACTTAACCTGTAATGAGTACTAACAGTTTAAGAAAACCAGGAGTCAGCATCTATGAAAGGAAACATAGATGAGCAGGGAACCTCCCTTGGTACCAACCCCCCAACCCCCCACCCCACCCCCCCCCCCACCCCCCCCCCCCCCTCCCACACAAACACACGTAACGCAAATACAAACAAATTGAGCAAGGCACCGCAGGGAGTTGAACCCCGTTCCGGTAAACCAGAAGTCCCACACCAGTGCCATAGTTTTGTATGTATTTTCCAAACACAATCACATTCATTTACATTTCAACATGGTTAAAACCCCAAATCAGCCTTTGAATCTTCGTCACACGGATGCTCAAGCTCAGGGCTTTCAAGCAGGCGACCTGAGTTCGAATCCCGGGCATTATACTGTAAATACTGATGCAAGTGCCGATACAGAGCTGTTGTGTGTCGGATAAACAAGGCGGACAGACCAACATATATTTGTTAGGCCCAAGACCTAAAACATCTCAGCAACAAACCAAGCACCCACCAATACACACCCACCAGCCAGCAGAACAAAGCAAACACCCAATAATACACTCAGCAATGGATTAATAAATCACCCAACACCAGCTATACAAACGAATGATTCAACCAGAAATAGAAATGAACGACCCCACAATATAAAACATTCCAGCAGCTAGGAGGATAGGCCTGTATTAGTGATAAATAATAATGATAATAATTATCATTATTATTCATCATTATGGCGCCCGCGCACCCACCCTTGAGCCCCGCCGCCGGGGATAAGCAGTGGCGTCCTGTGGCCCACGGACCACCCGCCCTTGGGTCTACTCATGGACTTTGAAAATATGCCGCACACATCCCTGCCTGGGATTTACTGTAAAGGCACAGTCCCACGCCTCTGAATATTGTGTGGAAAAAAATGTATACAACTTCTGTTGTGATTTGTTGTTTTTGAGATCAATCAATCTACTAATTTATGCATATACATTGCACTCTGGACCAAATGGGGGCGCTACTGGCTGGCAAAATGGCACCATAAGGAGTTAAGCCCGGCCGCCGGGGCTAAGCAGTGTCCTTGGGACTACTCATGGACACCATGACCGTGGCCCACGGACCGCCCGCCCATGGGACAAAAAAGCGTAGTTTAACACCAGGGGACCCCGCCGGGGGGCCGACAGATCGCGGCATACAACCACTCTGCTACTAACAAGACCCTGACCCAGAATCAGTTTGTTTACAAGTCATTTGGTGCCAAGTTGTTCACAAACATGAAGTGCACGCCCGGAGGGCACTTCTAGAGATGCATTGACCAAAATATATTGAACTTCATGTGGTAAAGCGAACAGAGTTCACTTCCTGCACGTAATATTCAAGTACGTTGTACAATATACTATAAAGCAACATTTTGTATTCACTCAACTGCTGAGCTTCTTCCTCAATATAGCTGTGGCTTTACAAACTTTACAAAATGCGAACCATCCAAGGTTCCTGTTCTGGGCACACACACAAAAAAACTCTGGCGTCAGTTTTTATTGTAATAGAAAAAAAAAACGTCTAAATATATATATAATCAAACGTCTAAAAATATAATCAAAATAAAGACAAATAACTTGATGTGAACAGGTAGCTGCAAAGCAACTCTAGACTATTTTATAATTGGCCTGTAGGTGGAATTATCCTTGTTCTACTTGCAAAGTGTTTGTTTGATAAAAATCCACCATAGACATGTTATAAGCTACTTTATGTCAATAATGTCAATAATCCTGGAGTTTGGAAGTGCTCATCATTAGCCACTGAACAACCCTGTGTATCACCTGTTTAGAATTTGCACATAATGCAGAATAATAATAATAATAATAATACATTTTATTTATAATGAACTTTACATTCGTCAGAACCTCAAAGTGCTACAAAGTGTACAAAAGGAAAAACAACAAAAACAACTAAAACCAAGGCAGTAGGACGGCAAAGTGCTTAAAAACATGGGGCAATTACGGAAACGCTTTACTAAATAAAAAGGTTTTCAGTCCTCTCTTAAAAGTGTCCGTAGACTGTGGTGCTCTGAGGTGGGCGGGAAGAGCCTTCCACAGGAAGGCACCAGCGCAACCTGTTAATATGAGTGCCACCAAAGTCCAGCACTTTTATTTACTAACAGAAAGTAGCTCATAACATGTCTACTGGGGATTACATCAAATAAATCCTTTGGATAGATAATTCAACCTTTCCATATAGCTGCAATGTTGGCGAGTGTAACGTTGTTTAATACAAGGAAATCGCAGATGAAAATTCTTGTCATGGGGGACTCGATGGACTGAATTGCAACTACAGATTCAGCCCAATTATAAAAAGAAAAAGTATTCATATCATTCCATGGTTCAACCAAAATTAACTTTAACCAAAATGTCGAATTAAATCCCTCAAAATGAAATCAAACATAGATCAAACAAACTCAAAAGTAAACTCAAAGTAACCGATTTGAACCAAAGTGTGTTCACACCAATCCACCACTGAGTGTAGTAAAGTTAATGCACAGTTGGGAGTGGTGGAGAGGAGAGCTGCTGCTGTAGTGCTCTCAAACAAATCGGCCATCTTGCTATGGTGAAGGTGGAAGTGGAATGTGTGAGAGCTGTGATTTTTCATATTCCACCCAAAATAAAGCAGGAGATTTGGGAAAGAGCGCTTGTTTTACCCTGCCGGCTACTATGGGTGTGTAACTCTGATAATGTGTCCATTTGATTTGATTTTAATGCTCTCAGAGTTAAATGCCAGTATGCCACTAAATGGGGGAACAGGGACTATACCTCTGTTCAACCCTGGGGACCTTAAAGCTGTAAAGATCTCTTATGGGGTCCTGGGCATATGATACAGTTAGAGTCAATATGGGGGTAACTGACATGAAACAGTTTGGGAACCACTGATTAAGGCTAGCCAATACACCTGGCACAAACTCACCTGTTTGACATGGAGAGAAGGCTTGGTAAGATTTTTCCCACTGCTCTCATAAACACTGATGATTCCACTCAACGTTCATGACGAATAAATGACATCTTGAGTTGTTCACGTTGTTTACTTGAAAACCAAAGCAGAGCCTGTCTGACTGTAACAGACACCAAACAGTGTGTGTTTGTGTGGGCTTGGGAGAGGGGGCGTGGCCATGAATGTCAAATAGTTTATATCTCCGAATATAATGGGGGCCCCTTTTTCTAGGATATTTCCATTGGATGAACATTAGTCTGGGGCCAGAAGCATAAAATACTGTATGTGTCTGGCATTTTTGGAGGAAAGTTACTTAAAGGTAGGGGAAGTGATTTCACTTTTGTCAATATCACCCAAAAAATATTTTTTTTTCTGTTAAAATGCTTATTATAAGGTGTGGAAACCACATAATGAGTTTCCCCCTCCCCCACGTTAGCAGAGGAGCGAATAAAGTTCCCCAGGTCACCACAATTCTCCTCCAATCAGGAGAGAGCAGCAGGTTCACATAGTGTAGCTACTTTTTGGGGGGCCCCTAGTTGCACCAGCTGGTACTACACAATGAATTTCAAATCACTTCCCCTACCTTAAGGTGTTGTTTCTATATGATTTTAATGTACTGAATCCAATTCTGCCATATGCTGAGTGATACGACACACCGTTTAGTCAGGAATCACCATTGGACCCTTGCGGGTCCATTTGGTTTCATATTTACACTTTCAAGCGTTAAAATATTCACCATCTGAGTTAGCCCAAGTCTGCACAACTAGAGAATGTAGACGATTAATTGTCATTTGGATCTGTATGTTTGACTGTTTTGTTTCTGAAATCCAGCCTGGAAGTGTGGACAAAAGCTAAATAAATCTTTAGTCTTGGGGTCTGTGGGGGCTAAAATGTCGATCAAATGGTGCCCTGGGGCTCAAATTCTTAATATACAGTGGGCCCTGGAATCAAAAAGGTTGACAAACCTACTGAGCTAAACCAACACTGAAGTGAGGCCACAACACACGCCCACTGTTCCAATCCAGCAGCTTTGGTCTGAATCCTCAAACCTCGCTGTCAGGGTGGACCATTGCCTTGTTGTCAATTGATAAGAAATCTCTCCGTGGTGGGGCCTAGCCAGGGGCATGGTTTGTGATATTCAGAATCAGAATTTTTTGACATATGGTAGCATTACTATAACAAGGCGATGCGTAATCATTATAATGAAACCACAACATTTTGAAAATTACCTACCTGTATTACCATGTGCAGTCCTGTTCAACATGACAACAGGGTTTTGTTTATTGGAGAGAATAATGAGAAAAGTCCAATTTGTCCTTGACTAACAGGAGGCAATAGACCTTTTTCAAGTCATGTTGGCATGAAACAATGTAAACAAACAAATGGGAACAATAATTAAAGGTACTAAATATTCAGTTCAGTTATCACCTTTTTATTTATTTTTGTGATAATCCTCTAGTATGGAGTGTGTGACTATATACCAGTAAAGACCAGTACAAAGTGCAGGGGTAAAAAAAAAAAGTAGTTTCGGTTTGGTCTTCGCCTCGGGTGGCAACAGAGCTGGACTGGGACAAAAATTCGGCCTGGTCATTTTATGCATGCAAGGTCCAGACCTGCCCATTTTGCACAAATTCGGCCCAGATTGGCCCATCACAAACATCATGCAAATAGCAAAGAAAACATAATACTGCCATTTTTGCACAACAACATACAGTAAATGTTACAAACCAACAGAGACCTACACAATCCTTTGCTGCTCTCACTAGAATGATGGTGGCAAAAGGATCCAGGATAGAACAGGGTTTACGTATTTGTCACTCACTGACACAGGTACAATACAGGCCTGTATTATTATTATTATTTTTATTTTTTGCGTCTCTTAGTGGTCCCGATGGTTATGGCCCATCGGGAGAGCTCCCGGTAGTTCCGATGGCCCGATGCCCTGGGTGGCAAAGGCTTCATCCAATCAGGAATGAGTGGGGCATGCAAGTGGAGTGTGTGCATGTGCATATCTTGCTACCGGGGCAGACCTTTTGTTTTCTCAAATCACTGAATGCTTCCTTGAAGATCTGTTCCCATTCAGATCCTACAGATTCAGGGTGCTGTTTCAATATAGCAGAGTAATAATTAGTGCCCATCATTGCTGGATCATTTCTCTTTGACAACGATTCATTGGCTATCAGTGAAATTGTATTTTGACTGAGTGAACTTATAAACTGTCGTAAAACAAGAATAATAAACATCACGCAGTGGGAATCTATATCAATTCTCTCTGCATAAATGGTTACATAAAGCAGTCTTAAGGGATGCACGTTATAATGAGGTGATCTACAAGCTCACAACACATTGCGCTGCTGGGGGGGGGTTAGTAGCATCCCATGGCTGAGAGGTCGGCTTGTGGTATATAGAGGTTTAAACTGGAGCAATAGCTGCCGTTCAATTCAATACAAGTTTCTCAGTGGCGCTTTAAAGCACCCGGAAGTCTGCCGGCAGTAGCGTCTACTTCCACATTTGGACACCAAAATTTTGTGTCCAAATGCGGACGTGTTTCCTTCAAGAGCGCACCTGAAGCAAAGGATCATGAAAAGGGATTCATGAACGAGCGCTGTCGGGAATGAGCAAAGGAAAAAAACAAAACAGCATAAAAAACAAGCCTGTGGGTTTGCGGTGGGCTTATTATCTGTCATATAATACATCCGTTATGTTTTGAGAGGTGGTATATGATGTGAGCATCAGTGGTTCATTAAGAAAACAACTTAAACACAAACTGCCCTGTCCGTGTAAACAAAGCAAACCAGCGTGCGTGCTCTCCTGGTGCTCGTGCCTGAATTTCAGCCGCCTGCAGTTCCAGAACTGACCACTAGGTAGACCACGACTGAGCTTCAAGCTTGGAGACTGCCTCTGGGATGTGGATGAGGCAAAATTCTTGGGTTATTCTTTGACTAACAGTTTTGCAGCTGATAACACACATGTACGCGCCATCTCACACGCCAACACACACACACACACACACACACTGAAGACATTCAAAGTGAGACGCAAGCACACATTTCACACTTTTTATATAATCTTTTTATTTTATTTTTTCATATGAAACAGATCAATTCTTTCAGTGTCTTTGAAGTGTGAAATGTATATATTTTTTATCATAGATTCTCATAGTACATTCAGTTAAATGTTCATTTGAAAGAAAACATCTTTGAACTTGGCACTTAGAAAACAACCACAAAGAATTGTCACCTTTATTCATTTAGAACAAAATTTACAAAGCCATTCAAACAGTCATTTTTTTAATACTTTTATAGCTGTTTTTCTTTTAAACTCAACTTTTGAGAATATTCAAAATACACTTTGTTTATTTTTTTTAACATCACCTCTTTCTTTGTACTTACAAATATGTACACAGAAGTCTTTTTACTGTCCCTTTTTCCTGTGACCACACCCGTTCCGCTTCTGATAATAAAAATCTTCTTTTGTTTTTAGTCCATGTTTTATTATGTATAATATCCCTCCGCAACCATTATTCACTCTGCGTCGCTCTCCACCAGTTCAGTTTGAGCAGATCGAGTGTCTCTCGTATTAGGGGGTTCCAATCCGGCGCCGCGGATCAGATGGACGTCCCGTGGCTGGGCTCAATGGCTTCTGGGATGGGTCCTCCGGGTACCGGTTGGTAGGACATTGGCATGGGCGTCTTGACGGGGCTCTGGCGGAAGAGCCCCCCGTTGGGCGCCCTGTGCTTGCAGCGGATAGAGGGCATGGTGGCGCTGCTGAGGGGCAGGGGCAAGGTCCTGCCACCGGACGCGCCCAGTGTCCTTCCTGCCCCACGACCCTCCTGGAGGAAGGTTGTCACAGAGAGCGGAGGCCCCGGCGCCCCCCGGTGGCTCGGGTAGTCCCGTACAGACAAGGCCTCCAGGGACTGGCTGGGCTGCATGCTGCCGATGTCCAGGGCAGAGATCTCGATAGATTGGCCGGGCAGCTGCTTGTGGGCCATGTCCTCGTCCAGGAGGCTGTTCAAACGCTGGTGCACCTGCTCCAGATTCATCTCTTTGTCCTGGAGGGGGATGGACAGAGGTAGAGAGCGGAAGGATGAAGACAGATTGGGTCGAGGAATGAGGAAGATGAAGGCGGTGGTCAAAAGAGTAATAGCGAGAAGAGAAGTAATGGATGGGCGGAGGTGGTAAAATGAGGGATTGAAAACAACAGAGGGACGGACAGACAGACGTGGGAGAAGGAAATAGGTCATTTACAGTCAGCTAGTTCACACCGTCAATCAAACAATCAATATCCACTTAGGGATAGTTACGTCTATTTTTCTTCAGTAATGTGTCGGGGGGGTTGAATGACGCCGAAATGACACGTACATACATTAAAAGTCCAGCTTCATTCAAGAACCTCAAGCAATAACAGCAGCATCCAGCCAATTATACTGCCGAGATGTTACCTTAAGAACAGGACCTCAAATAGAGGATCTGAAGAGGTAAGATCTCACACTTAAGACGGAGTCTCTTCATGCAGTAGCGTGTTGTCTCCATCGGTGTGAAGTGTTTACAGTACAGTACGTGCCTTAAGGTGCCAAAGAGGATACTGCTGCATGAAGAGCACTCTATTTTGTTCACAAGACGGGTTGAAATGAAATGCCAGTATGTGGATCAGACATCATGAGGGAAAATGTGATCCGAATGAAGGGGAACGGGCGGAAATATTGCGTGCCTTTCCACCCAAATAATAAGCATCATTCACTTCATGTTCATTTTTTTTTAAAACCATCAGAATGGGCATCCATGAGTGAGACACAAACACAGTATGAGTGAGGGGGAGGAGGACAAAAGTTCAGGAAAACAGTAGTTCTATGTCGAAATAAATAAAAATTCTCAGGCAAATCATATGATGGCAGATTGTTTAGCTGCTCTCTGTCCTCCATACTGCGGATCAGTCCAAAACTCTATCCCCCATGCAACCTCTAGAAACCAAAGCCATACAGTAGTAGACCGACAAGACACAATGAGCAAACAGCAGAGACCAATGGGGGGTGAGATGATTCATGAAGCAACCAAAATCTAACACCCACACCGCAGAGCCCCATGCCCCCACCCCACCCCACTTCTGTTCGTCAAAAAGCCAATGATCATCCGGTAAATTAGGCCTACCCTGACCTGTGTCAAGAGCCTCTGCCTCCTCCCAGTCTCCCTCTCTGTCTGTCCATATGTCCCGCCTGCCTTCCGATGAGGTACTTGTTATGTCATTATATGTCAATGGACCAGAGACCCTTTCCAGACTGTAATCCTTAGTCACCTGCCAAAGATCATAGACAACCATGTATAACCAAAAAAGGTCCCTTTGTAGCTTATCCGGACATTGACATATAATCGCAATAAGCCGTTATATACTCTGCTAAAATGGCTCATAGGTGGATAGGCTTATACAGTAGAATCTCACTTGGGGAAGGCTGTCATAATGTCTACATAGGAATTGTGCTGTTGGAGGAGCAGTAGGATAGGGAAGGTACCACACATCACAGGGCTAGTCTGCTGACACGATAATGATGGAATATCTGTCCTAGGCTACAAACACATTGAGTTAAAATATTCTGCCAATAATTCCAGCAGCAGCAGCAGTTAGGTTGGAAATATTACAGCAATATGTGGCCATTATGAGAGCAGCAATAAACAAAAGACTGAATGTTAATCTGAAATCTGTGTCAGCGATTCAAACTTTGGAAGGAGTTTGAATGACCATAGGAGGGTTAGCAGATTTCAACGATAGGATTAGCACTTTTCATGTGTGTGTCCTTGTCCAGTGGCTCTGCATTATGGGGACGTTGGAAGTCAAACAGGCGACACAACAAGGCTTAAGAGTTATGGAGCGATTCGTTTGTGCTCACACTTTAGTTTAGGGATCCATGTCAAGCCTTAGTTATCTGGACACCTCATGCAAAAAGGGATGACCATTCCACTGCGACTGGATGAATTCAGTGTTCTGTTGTTAAGACTTGAATGGATGAGCTAAATAGAGCTATTATTGCACAACTGAGGTACACATATCGCCATAGCTCATCGTACAATTTCAATGATTATATTTGTGAATAGTGTGCCACACTATCAGCCGTCGTCATTGTCACTGTGGTTCTCTCACCATAATACTGTACCCAGTGATTAGAAATCAATCTGGTATTGTGCCAAAAAAGTGAATAGTTGATCACATTCAGTATGAGAGAACCACAGTCACGGATTTCTCGGGGCCGAAGCCTCAAATAAGTCCCTGCATGACGAATCACCCCCAACTATCTCCCAACATGAGAAGGCATGAGTAGATAGCTGAAATGACGTTTGAACTATCATGGTCCGGACAGGGGCACACCTATTATAACTGGGTGTACTGCAGCTCTACTAAATCGGGGCTGGCGTCACTGCCTGCTGGATCCATAAAGTAGAGTGTGGCAGTGGCGTCTCTGGGCAGGACCGGGGGGCCCGGGGGTCTGGGTCTCGACCGGGGCCTCGGCGGGGCCGGGTGGCTGGTGGTGCTGACCACCGCGGCCCGGGTCGGGGTTAGCAGGGTCGGGCACGGGCCAGAGCACTGCCCTGGCGAGTTGTCGGTGGTCACCTCTTTGGGCTGCTCTCTCCGGCAGTGGTTGCTATTCCACCAGGTCTCCAGGGCGGCCACCAGGAGGGCCAGCAGGAGCCCCGCTGCCAGAATGCAAAAGACCCCCGCAAAGCTGTGGAGCCGAAGGGCCCTCCCCTCGGGATGGGCCTCGGCGTGGCTGTCCAGGTCGCAGCGCCCTTTCCTCGGCCACCACTTCTGTTTCAGGATGTCCAGGTCTCCTTTCTCCTGCAGCTCCAGGATCCTGAGGAACGGGAAAGAGAACACGCACAGCGTCTCAAAAATAATGACACCAGAACCCAGGCAGGGGAATGAAATGAAATGTAATCCAGGGAGGGAGTGGTTAAGCAACTTAAATAATAAGGTATCTAGAATGTATTCTATCCACGATTTTCCCCGCCAAGGCACTCGGTCTGCTTGTGTGTGTGTGTGTGTGTGTGTGTGTGTGTGTGTGTGTGTGTGTGTGTGTGTGTGTGTGTGTGTGTGTGTGTGTGTGTGTGTGTGTGTGTGTGTGTGTGCTTACCTTCCGTCCGATGCCATGTCTAATTATAATAAGCAACTTTTGACTCGTTTTATTCTGTAAAGTCACTTGCAAATATTTGCTGGCTGATGTTTTATCATTCTGGACTTTATTGGGGGCTCTGGAGGTGATGCCATATATGTATCACTATTATTGAGACACTGATTAGACTACATGCATTAGATATTATACTACATTCAAATAAAAAAATATAATTCATTTCAATACAGCTAAAACACAATCCGCAATGCAAACAAGCAACGTGTTAGCATTGATTTTCATCTCGTTAGCAACCGTAGTCAAAGAGCGCTATCAATAGTGCAGTTTGTAGGTGCGCGGAGGGGGGCGACGTAATATCGACTTGTTGCATCTATTACTAAACCCTGCAAGAATCATGAGCACAGTCCCACGTAAACAAGGGCAAGAGAAAAACAAAAGCAGCTTCAGAACAAATGAGTTTTATATCAAGTCGAATAATCGCTGCCACAGAGATGAGCAAATGCTACAGCCAAGCCATTAGTTAGCTTACGGAGAGTGGGTGGGTGACGGGGGCATGGAGAGCTATGGATGGATGCTGTGGTGTGGTGGAGAATAATGATGGCTGACTGGAAACAGAAGCAAGACTCTGAATCTCTTCCCTGGGGAGGCCGGCGTTCCGCGCAGTCATTATTGATGCCCTCTGCTCGTGTCGCTCGTGCACAGCGCAGTGTGTCTGACACACTGTCTGTGTGACTGACAGATACACACACACACACACACACACGTACGCCCATCGCTGCACGTGCTCGACATACTGCCACAAATCATTAAATATATTTTGACCTTTTATTTCCTTCCATACAGTGAGTGACACAAAATCTTATGAAGGTACTGTAGCATAAGATTAACATTCTTGTGTAAATTCATACTATTCATGCAAACATTTATAAGAGGCTGATATCAGTGAGAATGCCTACAATCCACCACCTTGCAAACTGCCTATTTTCAGCCAAGAGGTTTGGTGTAGTATAACAAAAAGGTGGGACCAAGTACAGGCCCCTCAAGAAATTAATAGATGTTTGTGCCTAAATCACATTGTACTCTCAGAGAAAGTTAAATGACACGGAAATTCAGGCAGGACTAAAGCATCAATGTTTTCAAATTCATTATGGCCTAATTATGATACTTGTGCCCAGTTATGGGCACAAGTATCATAATTAGGCCATAGGCCAGATGCCTTATTATCGGAAACTGTTACTGTAAAATGGGACGAAACGACATTGTGATTTTTGTATTGCTTGCTTTATGCCCATAGTTCGTGAAATTATGTTAAATTATGTAATAGCAAATGGCCAATAACTTGTTTTTGGCCAAATGGACCCTTGTGGGTCCATTTGGTTTCATTTTTACACCCTCAAGAGTTAAAATATTCATCATGTGAATTAGCCCAACTCAGTCTACACAACTAGAGAATGTAGAAGATTAATGGTCATTTTGATCTGTATGTTCCAGGCGAGCATCTAGCGCATTCTAGTGCATTTTGGAAGTGCCACTAGTGCATTTTGGATCTTGGCAGTTGGCAACACTGGCCCTGGCGCACAGGAGTGAACGGGAATATGGCAACTCTCCTACTTGAAGGCTCTGGTGTAGGACACCTTTTCTTTTTTGAAGGATAGAAACACTAGTTTGCCTGGCCTGGGCCTGGCGCCCTGGCCTGCCCTGGACTTAAAAAAAAATGTCCAGGCCACTAGGTGGCGCAGGCCACCAGGAAAACTGCCTGTACTCCAGATGGCCAATCCGCCCCTGCAAACGTGGTGTCCTACTTACTTCTGGGAGAAGAGGTCTCGGTAGGGGCTGCCATGCTGCAGGGCCATGCCGTAGCCCCTGGTGCTCAGACTGTTGCCCGTCACTGTCAGCGTGCAGTCATCATCTGTCAGCGCCGCATACTCCACCACCGCCATGTCCCACAGAAACGCAAAGGACTCCTTCTTCACCTGGACCGTGCAAGAGTTCAGCCGCACACATGCAACACACAGGCAACACACAGGCACAGACAGGGGCGGATTGGCACATATTTTCCCACCGGGACAATTTTGCCTTTGCCAGGCCACTCTGGGGGGAGGGCAGCTGGTTAACCAGATGTAACTCTTTGAGAGCGTAAAAATGAAAACATTTTCATTTTTACACCCTCAAGAGTTAAAATATTCATCATGTGAATTAGCCCAACTTAGTCTACACAACTAGAGAATGTAGAAGATTAATGGTCATTTTGATCTGTATGTTCCAGACGAGCATCT
Source organism: Benthosema pterotum (assembly GCA_039105355.1). Classification (NCBI taxonomy): domain Eukaryota; kingdom Metazoa; phylum Chordata; class Actinopteri; order Myctophiformes; family Myctophidae; genus Benthosema; species Benthosema pterotum. Next base: position 37,945,438 of record CM076974.1, read on the forward strand.
AGCACATTCTAGTGCATTTTGGAAGTGCCACTAGTGCATTTTGGATCTTGTCCAGGCCACTAGGTGGCGCAGGCCACCGGAAAACTCCCTGTACTCCAGATGGCCAATCCGCCCCTGGGCACAGATTTAGATTTTACTTGAACACAACTCTTTTGAAGTATTCGTTCAGCGCGAATGCTTGTGGGGGGCCTATTGACCTTTTAATCATGCTACTTGATGAGATTGTACCTGGCAGGTTTTATTTCTGTTGCTACTTCAAACTCATAAAAGCAGGGAGTAAAAGCACCGCATGGCATTTAGTGGTAGACAGGTCATGCCCAGTGCTCTACTTTGATATGCAAAGCAACTAAGCAATTACAAAGACATGACTGGTTTTAGATTAATTATTTATCCATGTATTGTATTAATTAAAGCTGTAATCCTGGACTTTTTAATGAAATAAGACTTTATTTTGACCAATCTGCATGATAATACCCGATACCCTAGATGCAGCAGCTGCAGTGGTTAGTCAGGCAGGACACATGATAGCTGAAAATGCCAATAAAGTTAAAGCAGACAACGTCTTTAATTTACTCCAGGCATTGTTGCAATTATCTCTCTACACTGTGGAGCGGGCCTGCGGCCCGCTCCAACTCTAGCACCACGCCACTCACAAATGGCATTCATATATAGATTTATTTTGGTCTACTACGTCTATGTAACAAATTGTGAGGCTGTAGCATGTAGGAAACAAAAGTGATGGCATGGGGCATAGGAAGACAGAGGGGGCATGGCATAAACAGTTCAGCAAGTAGGCCCTACACAGCTTTGTCCTCTTGGTGGTCCATGAAACAAATTGTGAAGTTGTAGCATGTTGTAATCAATATTTACAGCTTATGGGAGAACACAACAGTTGTCCACAGTTGCCAGGGGGCGATGGGCTCCTATATAGTAGATAATGTGTGTAGGAAGGGGGTTGTTGTACTTGGGGTGTCCGAGATTAATCTGTGCGTTTTACTGGTGAGCGAGAATGCTTTTTGCTTCCCGGCTCGGTTCCCAACTCGGAGCCGGGTGTGGAATGTATGCGCCCAGTGGGCTGAACATGACCAAATACTGGCAAATATCAGCATCAGGCATGGCCAAATATCAACATGCATGCAAACATGTTTCTCCAGTAGTTTCTAGTGTCGCCATCTGTCAAAGTTGCGCATGACCGTTGCAGCCATTCAGAGTCTCTCTAACACATACCTGGGCATTATGCGGCCCGGGGGCCAAATGCGGCCCTTTGGCTGACTCTAACCGGCCCGGGGACCACCAGTGGTCCTTGGGAGAGTTCCAAGTTAAATATGGAAAGTTGGTTTACCAGATGTAACTCTTTGAGAGCGTATAAATGAAACCAAATGGACCCTTGCGGGTCCATTTGGTTTCATTTTTACACTCTCAAGAGTTAAAATATCATCTGAATTAGCCCAAAGTCTACATATTCAATCAGAGAATGTAATAGAATGGTAATTTTTCATCCTGTTTTGTTTCCCCAATCCAGCCTGGAATTGTGGACAAAAACAAAAAAAAATCTTGAAGAAAGTTTCGGGTCTGTGGGGCTAAAATGTCATCAAATGTTGGTCTGTGACTCAAATACTGAATAAATAGTGGGCCCTGGTGTCAAAAGGGTTAGTCTTATTCTTACTTCCATCTTGAAATTAAATTAATATTACGTAGACTTTAGTTCATCCTTTAGTCTTGGCCCTCCACAATATTTTATGTATCTCATTTGGCCCCTTGGGAAAAATAATTGCCCACCCCTGCTCTAACACAAACACTTGTAGCCTAATGCACCTCTGACCAAATCCAAGAAAAAATCCAATATTACCAAATAGGCTACTACTAAAATAATTACCACATCAGCATGCCTGGAAGTAATCTAAGTGAGTCCTCTAAATGTAATTTGATTTCTGTGTTGAATATGGTATGACTTTTGGCTGGGCTGGATGGTTCAGGCCAGATTTTCTTTGCACTGGTCTGTGGACTTTTTTCTCTCAACACTTGAAAGAGGATGCATTGCACATGACTGGAACAGCCACACTGAGGCTCTACAACACAAACACTTCTACCATACTGCTCCATTTTGTCCTAATGTTATTCTACCAAATAAAACCATTAGAATGCATAGATACAATCCTGTACAATACAACCAATAGTAGGCTACTACTAATAATTAAGTCAACACAACTGCAAGTAAAGTACCCAGCAAGCTTGTGAATGTCATTTATTCTGCATGATGACTATGGGTTGAGGCTGGCCCGGCTGGTTTAGGATAGATTTTGTTTGGTTAGCCTGGGTTTGAGCTGCCCTGGAGTTTTTTCTCAACAGTTGCCATAGCAGGACACAGTATAGGCCTATGTAAACACAATTTTCCAGTAGTTTCTAGTGTCTCAATCTCTCTCTCTCTCTGGAAGACGGCGCACCGGAATCATTACCGCAGCGGAAACACTGAGGCTGTTCAACTGACAGGCTGTAGGACTATTGTTGTGTGCAAAATATAAATTCCAAGTTTGGAATCAAATGATTTATGGGTCTGAGTCTGCAGTATACAAATGGAACACATGGACCCATTAGTACCCGCAATCTGCAAGCTTCCAGGGGGTCCCCAATGAAATGATACTTTGAAACCAAGTGAACCCTTACACCCTCACTGTAACAACCTTACAACATTAATACCTGATGATCATGTTTTAGGGTAGAAAAAATCATGGCACTCCATCTTTAATTAATGTCGTGCAGAATGTAGTTCAGCCTTCAAGCCTGGCCCTCCACAACTATTTAATTCCTTTAGGCCAGTGGTTTTCAACCCTTTTCATACCAGGGCCCACTATTTATTCAGAATTGGAGCTATGGACCACCATTTGATGCCATTTTAGCCCCACAGACTGCGAAACTAAAAATTTAATTTGCTTTTGTCCACAATTCCAGACTGGTTTTGAGAAAGAATTCAGTCAAACATACATATCCAAATGACCATTGATATTCTACATTGTGTAGTTGTGTAAACTTGGGCTAATTCTCATGATAAATACTGTAACTGTTGAGAGTGTAAACATGAAACCAAATGGACCCGCGGTCTATTTGGTTTCATGTTTACGCTCTCAAAGAGTTACATCTGGTTAAACAACTTTCCATCATTTAGCCTGCGGACCACCAGGAATCCTCTCAGGGGGGCACTGGTGGTCCCCCGACCACCGGACGTTGAAAAGCCCTGTTTTGGCTGCTATTAAGTTGTACTGGTCTGCCCTCCTCTGTTCATTCGTCCACAACAAACGTCATATTAGTATTGTCGAGCTAATCAATATATCAACTTATGGGCAAACGATGACACGTCAGTGCGGGGCCCACCGTCCACTGCTGGGAGACCCTCGTGCTTAAATGGGTATGCATGTAGTTTTTATACTGCCATGCAAGCACACAGCAAAGCTTCCATGCAAATTGCTGCATGGATACATGCAAACACGCCGTTTTCCAAACCACACGCTTACACCAAAAACAAACTTCCACCGCTCGGCAATAAATCCGTGGCACATCGCCGCGCGATGCACGGGAGCAGGACTATTTCGTAGCCATCATAAGAAATTAAATCTCACGTCCTGGACGATTGAAAGTGACGGTTGCTTTCTTATCCAACTCGGAGAAGTAGTGGCAAGCGAGTGGTCAACTTGCAAGCGATCATAACAGCAGAACAGAACAGGCGACAATGAGAGAGGAGAGGGAGGGGAGGGGAGGGGAGGTGTCGGTGTTGCGGCCAGAGGCAGTAGTAGAGCGCAGTTGCGACATTGAGGGGGCAGAAAACAGCGGCCAACTATAGTCCTATGAAAACGATTTAATCTAAAGAGTGATTTACAGCGGCCGTGCTCCTGTAACACAGATACTATGAGGCCCACTACAAATTAACGATTTAAAGTAAAGCGGTTTAAGATCATTAAAGCTGGCCTGTTGCCTGAGGTCACAGATATGCCTTCCCCATGCTCCATAAAAGTCTATGTAGAGAAGGCGCCATTAGATCTTTCCATGGAAGTGAACGGGGATGTCGTAGCTCTGTGTTTGATGTCGCAACTCTGTGGTTGATTTAGCAGAGGCATACAGGAAAGTTGCGCTACGGTTCTGTCAGGGTCTGAACCGTATAGATTTGACGTCACGATAGCCAGGGCGGACCAAACGTGTATGTTTTAATTTCTTTAATATTAGCCGATGTGGATACATTAGGAGCGCAATGAGTGGCTAAGAACATTGCAGTAGTAGTAAGCAACTATCATGTGAAGTTTGGTGGCATATGAGCATGTAGATATTTAGTGATGATCAGAAAACTGCCACTCGTAGTTCCTCCAATTGAGTAGCTGTGATGTGATGTGATGTGATGTGATGTGATGTGATGTGATGTGATGTGATGTGATGTGATGTGATGTGATGTGATGTGATGTGATTATCTCTCTCCACTGTGCGAGGGAGACATAAAATCGACATAAAACCCACAGATTGTAGCTTATCAATTAATTTAATTATGTTTAATTATGCATTCATATATTCATGCATGGTGCAGGCTAGTGACTGCAATAACAATCAGAAATGTCTGACATGGCATGAATTGAAACTAAAAAGTAGACGAGGATTGGTTGCGTAATTAATTATGGAATGTGGAGCGCATGACAGTGTGTAGACTGAAAAAGTGGAAAAACGTTAAAGGGGAATTCCACCCATTTTCAAAATTTTCCTGAGAGGGTACAAAGGGTCCATTTGGTTCCATTTGTACCCTCTCAGGAGAAAGGGGTCTGAAAGAAAAATCGTTGACAAGGTTAAAATTTAATATTTCATCATGTTAATTGTTTTTTCAGACCTCCATTTTTAGGAAATACAGAATTGGGGGAACTTTTTTATCATGTCCACACAACATCTCTAAGGTATATTAATGACATATTAAAATGTTGAAAATGGGTTACCCTTTAAGACAATGACAATGGTTATCTGTTCAAAGCTGATGCAAATTCTCATCCTTGTTGTTTGTAATAAGATTAGAGTTTTGCTTTCGTTTTTCTTAGCATCATTGTCCATTGTGTGTGAGGCATTCTAGACACATGTCATGTACCTGTATGTTGTAGCCTTTGGCTCTCACAGTAGGAATCTCTTAGAGCAAGGTTGACCTCTGACTGTCTGAGTGTGAGCTTGTTTTTTGTGAGCTTGACTGTCCTGTCCTATCCTGTCCTGTTGTGTACCCCGCCCTCTACGCCCAATGTCTCTGGTTCCAAGGTGATGCTGTGCTGTCAGTGAAGAAAACTGTGAACAGGCCATTTCAACTGCACAATGTCCTGAATGTTCAGCTGCTTTAAGACAGGCATCAGGATTTAACAAGAGATCTATCTCTCCCCTCCCTCACTGCCTTAGTGACGCGTGGTCTCCCTCTCGCTGTCACACACACAGTTCAAACGCGTGCCTGGAATAGCAGCACATGGCAGGGTGTCATTTGTTTTACTTCAAATCATGGTAAAATTGTAATGACATGCAAAATGCTTCTAATTATCCTGCTTCATTGCCAAGAGTGCGGCAATCAAGTAATGATTAAGTTGTTTTTTTCCCCCGTTTTTGAATAAAGGACCCAGTCAAACTTGTCTGGAGCTGGAGGTAAAGGCTGAAAAGTGCCATTTTATATTGACGTATGCATCAGCACAATATCACTTGGACCGATCTACACCATGCAATTAGCTTTTTAAATAATAAGGAGGCTCAAAGAGAAGAATAAAGTATATGTAAATCTACTTCACTCAGTATAATTTGTTTAATTACTCTGTGTGTGTGTGTGCGTGTGTGTGTGTGTGTGTGTGTGTGTGCGTGTGTGTGCGTGCGTGCACTCTTTTACGCGGATACACGTAGAATTTCACGTACAGTGTAACACAATAGACACAACACAAATCTGCATCTCCATAGGCACTGATAGCACCTCATACCTATCCTCCATGTTCCAAAGCCAGATATACATGATACATGGGTGTACATATCCAACGTATTTCCATGAAGCGTAATGTGTATAGTGATGTGTCTCCATAGAAAGTACATTGGTGAGACATGATGTGGTCGGCATCGCACTTCATGTGTTCATGCGCATAGTTAAGTATATGGATAACCTTCCTTCATAGAATGCTGAGCTTGAAGCAACAATCAAAATTGAATAGAATTTAATTTCAATCCTCTATGATTGGCATTGACAGCCTGCATCCATATGTCTTCACAAATTATACATAGGCCTACTAACTTTGGCGATTAATTCTATCTGCTTTTAGGTACTCTGAAGACAGAGCATGTGTATGGAAACCTGACTGAAGCCAGACCGTAATCACCTTTTGTCAATATTTTTTTGTTCTTTTCCCAAAAGCTGCACCAGTGGGCTATAATGAGTCTGGCTTTAGCCAGGCTCAGTGCATCCAACCATAGGGTCCCACAACCCGTTACCCTATGGTTGCTCAAACATGGCTGCTCAAACACCAGCTAGTGTTTGGGCAAGACAGCAGCAGCATGGGCTGCAGCAAGAGCAAAAAGGAACGAGTAGTGCAAACCTTCAGAATAAATAGAGCGGTCTGAGAATGAAATGAGTGCGTGATTAGATGAGTGGATGTGGACACGGAGCTGAGGCGGTCCAATGGACGGCCGCCAACAACTGCCCTGTGTTCCCTGACTTCTGTGCATGTCTGTGACAGGCGCGATGATCTTTTCACTCAGGGCAACTCATGAACGGATAGAATTTGTATTGAATTCAGCAAAACCAGCAACGTATTTAGCATGGTAGCAGGATAACCTCATGCGTCCATGAATCCAAGCTGCTTCTTTTCACATGACAGGGGGAGTTTCCCTGCTTAGGCATAGCATGTGAGAGGAACACGTTATTCCAACCAGTTCCTTAATCCCCACCACCGACTGTGCCACCACGTTCCCCCAGGAGAGTGTTTCTTATCTCCCAAGCATCATTAAAATAAGATCTGGTTGCAAACTGGAGTGAAGTGGCCCTTTAAAGGGGAATTCCACCCATTTTCAAAATTTTCCTGACAGGATACAAATGTGAACCAAATGGACCCTAGCGGGTCCATTTGGTTCCATTTGTACCCTCTCAGGAAAAAGGGGTCTGAAAGAAAAATCATTAACATGGTGAAATACATCTTGATGATGTCATCAGATGTATTTCACCATGTTAATGATTTTTAACATCCATTTTTAGGAAATACAGAATTGAGGGAACTTTTTTATCATCACCACACATTATCTCTAAGGTATATTAATGACATATTTAAATGTTGAAAATGGGTGGAGTTCCCCTTTAAGCTACTGTATGTGTTCAGCAGAGCACCTGTTGGTTCCTGAAACCGCAAAAGCAGAACACAGCTGTGCTCTTGGTTCAGGCACTGGCCATACTAGCATTATGTGATAATGTATTCAACAGAGCACCTGTTGACAAGCTAGAAGACCATACCGATAATCCTCCCACACGGACACAGAACACAGCTTGAGCTCTTGGATCAGACAATGGCCATAATAGCGTTATGTAACAAAACTAGACCTACGTATGTGTGTGTGTGTGACAATTAAACAGCTTAGAATCAAGTAGATTAAGATTGACATTTCAATCCAACACCTCAGTGAATCCGTGCACTATGAATGACACAGTGTGTCAGCCTGCAAGTCTGTGTCTTTAGAAGTTATACACTACGGTAATAACTTCAAATGCAGTGCAATCACACTGATGCACGCAGTAAGTTGCTGATTTAGTATTGTTCGACAGCAATTAAAAATATTTACCAAAAAGGAATGAATGCAGCTTTAATTATTTCACTTTAATGTGAATAATGGTGAATTGATTCTGTGAACAATATTGTGACAAAAAGGGGTTCTAAAATCAACAGCAAAATGAAATAGCTGTGATTTAGTCGCCCACCAATTTTATAAATACAGAAGTTTACGATTATTATTAGCCTTGGATTGCTCTTAAACCCTATTTATCCTTAAATATAAAATAAATTATATACTTAGAAATTCAGGATTATTATCAGTCTTGGATTGCTCTTAGGCCTGATTTATACTTAAATATAAAATATATTCTATAATATACGGTAATGTATAAGCAATGTAGTCAAACTGTATTGCACACAGTAGATGGGTGTTTGAAGGTTTGAAGGTGGATTTATTCATGTGTCCACAAACCTTGTCCTACATAAACATTAAATGTACTTTGACAATTAATGCGCAATTTTATGTCACAGTTTCTGAGCAAGTAGACACAAGTAGTTTATATTTTATGTCATGATGATATACAATGATACTATCACTCCTCTTTTTTTGTAAATCAAAAGTGTAAATCATGATGTGAAAAACTGGCAATGTGCACAAACCATTTGGCACTGTCATCGAACACAAACTGTACGAGAGTTAAGATGTGCACAACCACCAAGTATCTGCATGCATGTGTACATTACTTCAAAAAGATGTTCTATCTACAGCTGAAATGCTGGAGACGGTGGGGTGCAGAAATAACCAGTAATATGCCCTAAGGCAACCCTTACCCTGCTAGGGTTAGGGTTAAGGTCCAAATTAACACAGCTTAGCGTCCCTATCCCACTGATGTAAAAGAATTGCACCCATTACGTCCCATCAGTTCCCACACTCTGCAAAAAAGTGTAGTCGCCACTCCTCCCTACTGAACCTTTCAGAACAGTTTCGCACCAGAACATTGACCTACCGTAATTTCCGGACTATAAGCCACTACTTTTTTCACATGTTTTTGACCCTGCGGCTTATACGGTCAATCTATGGGTTTTCCAGGTTCCAGGTGAGCTCCGCAGACTAAATGATAGAAAGTTGGTTAACCAGATGTAACTCTTTGAGAGCGTAAAAATGAAACCAAATGGACCCGCTAGGGTCCATTTGGTTTCATGTTTACACTCTCAAGAGTTATGATGTTCACCATCTAAATTAGCACCACTTAATTAATAGTCATAAGTCATGTTCATTTTGGTCTAATTTTGATGTTTTGCCTCTTTTGTTTGCGAAAATCCATCCTGGAATTGTGAACAAAACCAAAAGAAATCTTTAGTTTTGGGGTCTGTGGGGTGAAGATGTTAAATTGCGTAAAAGTTGAAAACCACTGCTCTAACATGAAGCACCTGACTATAAGCCTGTTGCGGCTTATAGTCAGGTGCGGCTTATTCAAGGAAAAATCAGTATTTTGCCCCAAATTTAGCTGGTGCGGCTTATATTCAGGTGCGTCTTATAATCCGGAAATTAGTAACCTAGTACTAACCTTTTTGATACCATCAGAGGCACTGGAGACAGAGTTCTCATGGCCATTGTTCTTGTTGATGGTCCTCCAAAGCTCAGCGAAGGTGCTGTCCTGCTCCAGAGGGTTGGTGCCTTTGGCCCGGAAGTAGTCATAGACTGCAGAGTCCCTCACTGTCCCGTAGACCTGGTCCACCTGCTTGGACAAGTCCTGGAAGGATCTGGAGAGACCACAGTGCTTTGTGAGACGAAAAAATGTAATCGCAATGAAAGAGGAAAAACACATAAAGCACATATGTCAAACTCAAGGCCCGGGGGCCAAATCAGGCCCGTGAATGAATTATATTTGGCCCGCGGGATGATATTGAATTAGTATTAGAACTGGCCCTCTGGTATATTGCACACACCATGATAAGAAATGAATGCAACTAATTGTTCTACTTCCTCAACTCCGTCTCATTTACGTTCTCAATTAACTCATCACTTGGTGAGGATCATAGAAGAAGATTTTTCATTGAAACTTAAAACAGTTTTTAATGCAGGCAGTTTCATCTTTACAATTATCTTGCCATTAAGAGACATTGTTTTTTCATGGAAAATTACTTTTTTGCTGTTTGACAGGGATGTCATCGTAAACCGGTGTCGAAACACAGACCGGTTTACGACCGGCCTTCGACTTGTACCAATTTTTCTATTTTGGCCCACTCTGTATTTGGGTTTTACACCCCTGACATAAAGCTATTGATTTTTTTGGAGACAATGGTACAAGAGAAAATATTGAAATTAATCCTATAATAATAAAATGATAATAAAATGCTTCAGAAGAAAAGGGTTTGCAACACAAAACTGTATCTGTAACATTCTATTATAATCTGTGTACAGCAATACATTTGACAGGTAATTAACACAACGTTCATACTGATAATTTGTTTTTTTCACACAGGTACTGCACATTACTAATTGTTGTTCACCCATGCATTCTTTTACATAATCAGTCTGATTCTCACCTTGGTTGAGTAAGTTGCCCTAAGTCTCATTTATCAACTTTAATGGACACCATCACAGTAATTAGTGTCTCACAGTATATAACAATGTTTCAATTGTTGATGTTTTTCTAGCTTGCTAATACTAACACTGTAAGCGAAACACCTACATTCCTGTTTGGAGTTCAGCAAATGCATCATGCACCATTTCAATTGAATCCCCATGGTTTGCATGTAGCAACGCACAGGGTTAATGGTCAGCAGTGATTATCTAAATCTGAGCATGTAGCAAAAGCTGTGAAAGTAAAAAGTATGGTGCAGAATCAAAGTGATTTGATTCACAGAATCGATGATCTCTCCTTGTTGTTTATCCAATTGAAATAACTGACAATAATGGCAACTTTTTGTTATTATCCAAGGGTTTGGAAGATAACCCCCAGGTTCTAAAATTCAAATCGATGTGCATGTGAAAAACTATAATTGCGCTGTTACTACTTGCCATTATGTGCAAGGTCCTGACATAACAAAGGGTCCTTCTTCTCGGCTAAATGCAGTGCAATCACAGGCGCACATAGAGGTGCTGGATCATTATCGGAGAGCTTGTTACCAAAGTAAGAAAATCTATGTATTCCTTAATTGCTGCGATTCAAATATGGATCTCGTACACTAAAAAAAACTAGCCCACATAACATGGGGAGTCTGTAAATTAAGACAATTCCATCAGCACAACTAATATATTTATAGATTTGTTTAAAAATAGTCAGGATGTGGCAGTAGGTTTTTTTTTTTTTGGGGGGGGGGGGGGGGGGGGGGTAGGTCTGGTTTTATGGTTGCAGGCGAACAATAGGGTAAAATAAAAAAGGCTAATCAGTATTTTACTGCAAAAAGCATGGAGATTCATTTCAAACTGCGGATTGAACAAACTACAAAGTTGTAACTGTAATCGTTGTAACTCAAGGCAGGTACAGTGGAAACCAATGCAGGCAGTGCCAATATCGTCATATTATTGTGCACTACGGAATCAGGCGTTTTAACCATTTTATACTTCACTTGACTGGCATCCCCCATGGGTCTAGACTCAGTCTAGGCTCTATTTATCTCTCTACACAAAATCTTTTCGTTGACAGTAGGAGATTTACGAACAAACAATCTTGAATGAAGATCTAATATTTTTGCTGAACGGGTTGCCTGTTTTTTGTGAAATGTTTGACTGTTATAACATGCTGGGAATAAAGACACTATACAGTCGGTTCAAGTGGTTCAAGGGGGGTTGAGGATTTCATTGACCTTAGTTATTGATTATGATCGAAATGCAAATTATCCAAATGCACCATCAAGCAGGGTGAGAAAGACTACCCTGGTTGAGGTTAATTAGACCATGGCTAATTAATATCGCTCCAGGTTTTGCATGCAATTAGACGTGGATGTTTCATAGGTTACTGTATGTGGGCATAATCATGTAACATAGGCTCACCAAGGCACACATGTAACTCCTGCAGAGATAATTGGCAATTTCACACAATATGTCTTCTGGGTTTTTTTTGTTGTTGTTGTTTTTTTGTTTCATTTCGAACCAAATGTTATGATACGCTTCCAATTAGGGTTCACTTCCACTAGAATTTGAATAGCAATCTACTGTGAAGATTATAACTGCCTCTCTGACTGTTGTTCAGCTGATGCTTGACATGTCGATCCGTGCATGCGCTTCATCCTTTCAGTAAATTGGCACACATGTGGACAGCACTGAAATGTCTGTACACGTAGCCAAGACTGGCTCCCATCCAATTACCTAAAAGGTGAGAGAATCGAATGGCTCATCTTGAGATAACAATGTTAGACTAATTCACTCATTTAATTAGCAGTCTATCTGCTGTTGTTGTAGAAGGAGAGAGAGTGAGAGACAGAAAGAGAGAGAGAGAAAGATTATTTCATGAATTACAGTTCAATCTGACAGCTGGAGGTATATGGGCCAGTCATTCATTCAGTGTGTGATATTCCGCGTTCATTTTCTTAAAGCTATATTTATTGGGGATGTGTGCGCATGCCGTGGCTTCTTTAGTGCATGCACTGTTGGCCGGTCTATAGATTTAACATAAATCACGTGTGATTCACAACCTGGGGTGGAAAGATAGGGCAAAGCTGTCACCTTGTGTATTGTATTCTAAACCATTGCTAGAACCCATCCCAGATAATACAGTATAATTATGTTACTGTCAGGCAAAAGAAAAACATGCTTCTCTATTCATCTTTTTATGGATGTCCTATTTTTAACTTTCTGTGCTACTTCCAGTGTTATATTATTATATTTGTAAACAAGGCACAAAAGATAGCTGTTGTAGAAGCTCTGAGCTTTTAGATTGGATATCAAAATTACTCATAACTATATCAAAACGAATGTGTATGTCATTTTGAACTGTATGTTTGACTGTTTTGTTTTCTCTGAAATCCAGCCTGGATTTGTGGACAAAAGAAAAAGAAATATTTAGTTTTGGGGGCTGTGGGCCTAAAATGTCATCAAATGATGGCCCGTGGCTCAAATTCTCAATAAATAGTGGGCCCTGGTATGAAAAATGTTGAAAACAACTGCAATAGAAAGATCTATCTTGGATATACCCCCTTTTTTATATGTCTCCCTCTCCCTACATCTTACCAGAGCATTAATAAGACCAGATCAATATATTGAGGTCAAACGTTATAATGGTCTAACCAAAATTGAAAGAGGAAGTGCACACACAACTCAGTAGAATAGACACTGTAAACTCAATCAGCGTACATGTAGACAGCTTGGATAAAGATTTCATATGCCATGCAGCTGCGAGACAGGTTGGATGTGAAATAGAAGGAGGAAGGAGGAATAATTCCTCCTTAGTGATTCCTCCATGCTCTTGTCAAAAGTATAGCCTATATCTAAAACATTCACTCCATTATATTATGAAATAGCATTCAATATACTTTATTGACACATGTTCACATGAAAGGCATACAAATGTTTACTCATTTTAAAAGGAGACGAAACACACATTTAATATTATGTCCTTAACTAATAAGTCCACGATTATACAGTATCATGTCTTGCTGTTGTATACATTTTTCATGCATGAAACATTTTTCACCCACACACACACACACCACACACCACACCCACCCACACACACCCACACCCACACCCACCCACCCACACAGGTCTCTGTACTGTACACTGCATCTAGGGTCTTAAAAATAACATATGTGCGTGCAAACAAGTGTGTGTGCACACAGGTCTACACAGGTACGCATACATTATGTATATGTACACCCACTTGCGCTCATGCACACACACACACACACACACACACACACACACACACACACACACACACACACACACACACACACACACACACACACACACACACACACACACACACACACACACACACACACACACACACACACACACACACACGTAACCCAGCTGCTGCTTAGCATTCCATCTCTTTCCATCCATGTCCACATGTGGCTATTTGCTCAGAGGTAGGCAGACTCAATGTAATCAAATGCCAATTTTTCTACCCTTTGGGGAGGGGGACAGAGATAGGGGGAACCAAATTGGATTTACTGACAAATAACATTTGGACTGGAGAGAAGCTACTCGTTAGGTAGTGGGTTCAGAAATTATTGGACCCGGCAGAGATGAATCTTCCGTCTGCCCCATATAGCACTATATAACAGTGTAAGGCTGAAACTCAAAATATCATGTTCTTCCTATGAATCAAGTATTCCGTCTAACAGCTGGGCCATGTTTCAATCCCACATCCTTTTGAAAGTTGAGTGCACACTTGCAGCATTAAAAAGCTATGCGGCTTCTCAATTTTTCACTTGGAATTTGAACAGTATAGAGAGTAGAACTCTCTAACAACAATAGAGACACGTTCTTCCTTGATCCCCACTTCTCCTATCATTATTAGTGCACTCGAGCGACACTCCGAACAAAATTGGGTAACTTGCATGGCTGCCTGTGCTGTCACTGTGTGAGTGTAATCCATACATTCACCCACACATGCAGGTGCACAATGTTTTCTAAAAGGTGATCATTTTTTCCCGGCATATACAGTAGGCTACCAATTTCAGTGCAACGCCTGCAGTACAAGCAAGGCAGCAAGCTTGTTTATGTTCAGTTCATGTGCAAACTATGCAACATATTGTTGACATACTACTACAGGGTAATCATAACGTACATTTCATCTGCAGAGTGGTGTTGTAGAGAGCAATATGTGCAATTATATATGACAATTGTCCGGACAAGTCATTTCACATTTATATGCTTCCCCTAGGGTATTTAGTAATAACTTACTTTATAGTGTACTGTATTTTGGTCATTAGTAGCAACAATTATGCAGCAGATGTGGCTGTTTTCACCTGATCAAGGAGAGCTTATGCTCAGCCATTTTATATTCATCCATTAGGTTTTTTTGGCACTCAAAACGTAAGTAATCAGTGGACAAGAACTCTCAGAATTTGAGATTGGATTATCTGATCCAGATATTCAGCGTCAGACTGGCTCTAGTACTTGGGCACCCTTTGAGCCAGCAAACTTGACATTAGATTTGTACTCTGACAAGCCTGAGGAGTGTACTTTTCACCCCGTAGTGAGGAGGTTCACTGTGGCACATGCAGAGGAGTAGGCCATCATTCACATCTGCACTCCCTGCTTAACAGGCACCGCAGCAACCCTCACCAGGGGCGGGTGTAACTTTTCCCAATAGGGGTGGCGCAGGAGAAAATGTTATGGGGTCGGCTTCATCGCGCGTGCCACGGGTGATGAAGCCGCACCCATACCATTTTGGTTACGGGACTTTTATTAGGCAATTAAGCATCAATAATAAAATCAGTTTGTTGTTGAAGTTGCAACAGACACACAGCATGCATAAAGCTAAAGGTCTGACTCAGAGAGTTTTCTGTTTTCAATGATGTAATGGTGTTGGTTTGGTGGTACCACAACTGTAGTTAGTTAGTAGCAGTAGTAGTGTTCCAAATCATTTTAAATACAGGCACTTTCATTTGAAATATCTTGGGTTGTATTGCATGCCATCGTGTTTGGTGGGGCAGGTAGGGCATTTAGTGGGCCATTGCCCCCCCATGCCCATGCGTAGATCCGCCCCTGACCCTCACTAGTTCAACAACAGATTGCCCTCCCCTGGTGGAAGCGCGGAACCTTAACCTGACAGGAACTTTTACTCTGCAGCCTCTGGACTCAGCTGTTAACTGTGTGAGTTAAATTAATACTAATGATTCTAATTTGTGGCTGTAATTTGCACAATGTCAGAGTAATAGGTTGTATACATACAGACATTAAAAGACATTAAAAAAGCAGAAATAGCAGATCAGCTGTAGCAATAGCAGATTTGTTTTTGTTATTTATTAATTTTTAATTCCAGGAATCTGATGCTATATTTCATCTATTTGTCATCGATGCATTTGTCTCATCACAAGGCCGAAAAGAGCAAATGTGAGTGTAATTTCTATTCATAATGTTCCAATTCCCAATGCAGAAAACAGTTAAAACAGTTAAATTGTCGATTGCAATTACTTGTGCGACAGCTAATTGTACCTTAAATTGGAATTCCACCCATTTTCAACATTTTCCTGAGAGTGTACAAATGTGAACCAAATGGACCCAGAAAAAAAAGGTCCTCAACGAAAATTCACATGGTGAAACACAACTTGATGACATCATCAAGTTGTGTTTCACCATGTTAATGATGTTTTTCAGATCAACATGTCATGGGGGGAACTTTGTTATCACGTCCACATAACATCTCTTAGGTATATTAATGACATTTTTAAAACGGGTGTGAATCCCCTTTAAATGTATCACAGTGACAGACCTACAGTCAGTGGCGTTTCTAAGCAATTTGGAGCCCTAGGCAAGATTTTCCCTGGAGCCCCAGGGAAAATCTCCTGTAAAATGGCACCCCCAAGGGATAAGATTATGAACTATTTTTACACTAAATAACATCCATAACATCTATATGAGGCTTATTAGCCTGGGATCCTTCTATAGGATCTCTGGTGGTCACCCCCTTCTCTCATGGCCGCCCCCCTCCCCTCATGGCGCCCAAGAAAACTGCCTAGTCTGCCTAATGGCAAAAACGCCCCTGCCTACAGCACAAGGACATGGTGATCCTTACCGCACGGTGTTGTCCATGTATAACAGTCACAGAGCTACAGTATGAGGACATGGTGATCCTTACCGTACAGTGTTGTCCATGCGCGACACTGTGAGGTAGGCCGCCAGATTGGCCGTGTAGGAGGAGCACACGATGAGCGTAAAGAGCCACCAGCTGCCCATGACGATCCGCAGCGCCACCGATCCCAGAATGGAGTCGCTGCCTGCTGAAACACAGGCACAAACACCCACACGTATGGGAAAACTAACAGTATATGCACACACAGGCATCTGCAGGCAGAATAGACAATAAAACCCTTACCAATATGTAATACATAATATATAATTACACTGTTGGGTTAATCCAGAGCGATGTACAGTAAGTGAATTTAAACATTACAGTTCTCAGGTCAGGATACCAATTTCAGGAGATAATGAGAATCCAGGCAGGGGATAAGATAAATTATAGTGAAATAAACAAGTTCTCTACAAGTTAAAGGTATATAAGGTCAGTGATTTCACATAATTCAAATCACTTTTTCTTTCTTTCGTTGTGTTAATTCTCCCTACTATAGAGCATGATGCTGACCATATAAGGAGTTCCTCAATGTCCCCAATTGCAAGAGTAAAAAAAAAAACTTGTTTTATTTTGAGCATTGGGAGATAAAGCCTTCATCCAATCAGGAAAGAGGAGGGCCTCCTCCAATCAGGATTGAGTGGGGTGGGCCTTGGTGCACATGCTGTTGGCTTGTTGTGTGTTCCCCTACTGTAGGTTAAATTCCAAAACACTTCTATTGTGATCATGCTAATGAGCACCCTGTGTAAACCAAAGAGGAATCCTCAAATGCTATACAAGATTCTGAACAATAACTTTCCCGAGCCCAAATCTCTCAATCTGTGTTGGCGCTGTACTCATTAATCAGCATTCGTTCATGTCATTGTTTAAGCCTCCATATCTCAGATCTTAAACATTCCATCTGTTTGCTCTGTTAGACGGCAACAGATCTGTTCAACTGATTATCAACTTAATTTCCGCCATCTCCCTCCCTATCACATTAGCTGTTCCTTTCTCACTTCCTCTCAAATACGTCTCCCCCCTACCAAAAAAAAAGTCAGCATAAATTAAAATGCCGGGGCCTTTTAACTGATCGGAAAATTGCTTCTGAAAGATGTCTGCAAGTGAGAGGTGAGGAAAACATACCGGTAATGTATTTTCTTAAAGATATAGTAACCAGGGGTGGACAGACAGTATGGCATACAGGGCATTTTCCCGGTGGGCCGACTCCCCGGGGGCCGTTAATGTCGTGTTTTAATTTAAAAAAAAATGAATAAAAAAAAAAAAAAAAAAAATCTGCACAAAACCGGCCCACGAATCAGTGCTGCCCTCTGTCCTCTTCAAATGAGACTGCCTATTGCAGGGTTTTTATAGTTAACTAAAACTAACGAAAACCCTGCGATACACCAGTATACTTGTGTTATGTATTTTAAAGTTTAAAAAATATATATATATATCCATTAACTGAAACTAAATAAAAACTAAATAACTAAATGTAAGCACAACACAGCCCTAGCTTAAATCTACACACTATACCCTACAGGTAAACAAAAGACTGATTAGCATTGATGGCCTGTTGCCTATAGGTGACGTCAATGCACAATAGGCAAGTCTCCACCCCCGAAACCTAGGCCCCGATGTGTGAACAGGCGCAGAGAATCTGGGGTGGGGGTGGGGGGCGGGGGACTCGGGAACCCGAGCCCCAGAGCCCCTTATGTCTTAAATTCTCATGGGGGCTCAGGCCCCGGAGCCCCCACAAAGATTGCACGCCTGATTGCAACGCTAATTATAAGGGTCTTCAGAGGGCCGCTCTGAGACAAAATTGCCCGGTACGTTTTGAGCTCCCAGTCCAGGCCTGATAGTAACTTTGTCGATAGTGTGGTGACCATATAAGGAGTTCCTCCCTGTCCCCAGTGAGCCCAAACTGAAACCCTAGTTTCATGTCCACAGAACATCTCTAAGGTATATTAAATGACATAGTAAAATATTGAAAATGAGTGGAATTCCCCTTTAAGACACGTGCATGCACACTTGCATTTGCATGTGCATTTGCATGCACATGCGCAACACACACAGACACGCTATTAAAATTAAGTATAGCATATTGAGAAAAATCGTTTACAATGCCTAAGTGTGTCCATAAAAGTAAATGACAAAACAAAAAATATAAAGGCCTACTTTTGCCCCCAAAATATTTTAGATGAGAGAACTGGGGGGACGCCGTCCCCCCGCGTCGCCCCTCCACTACACCCCTGGTGCTAACATCCCAGCATGTTAAGTTGTAGAGGGGTTTGAATACAAAACTTTTGGATCTTATATCCAACCACACACATTTGGCCCACAAATCTGTCAGCTCTGTAATTGATTGATTAATGCCTCTGATTATAAGGCAAAGCGCTCTCCTGGCAAGGTTCAGATTAGTTACTGATTAGTGAAGGGCAAATCGAAAGGGTACGTCTCCCTGACCTCCTTATGGGATGAAGGAAGGGCAATCATTGTCCAAGATAACTGCCTTTCGAGGAAAAAAAATCTGTGTGAGCATGTATGTGTGGGAGGTCAGTCTCATCCGCGCCATAACCTTAATACGGAGCTCCATCACGTGCCAGAATATCATTATCAAATCATCAGGGAGAAATGTGCGTGCCAAGTTGCTGGTGTCAAACTATGCTTTGCTAAAACATCAGCAGTCAGATCCATATCAAAGGCCCTTGCGCCATGGAAAACGCTACGCCCTTGTGAATCGAGAAATGCCAGTGGAGGCATGCAAGCCAGAAAAGAGAAGCAAAAAAAAATAGAGAGAAAGAATTCAGCTTTTCCTAAAATATAGTCGCTGTTGGGCTCAAAAAGGCTGTCGGGCAGTGGGCCAGACTTTGATAAATGTAGCCAAGGCTTTAACGTCAGTTGCTGAGCTAGTCATTTATCCGCATTGGAAATACCTGGATCACAACCAGAGCCAAAAGGCATGATATTCTCCCAGACAAGGGCACCTTTAGGAAAGGCCAGGCTGGCTGTCATATCTGAAATTGTATCACTAGTCCTGTGGCTGTGTAGTCTTTAGAAAGAAATGTGTTGATGTGATATTTTATGACTGTGTTGGCATGGTTATTCTACTAGTGGAGGCACTTTTCCAACCTTATCAGTTTCAATATAGCGGTGGTACCCTTCCCGGTTGTACCAAACAAACAGACGCATACATACATATCTGTACGCATCTGTTTGTTTGGTAGCATCTGTTGATGCAAATGTCCTAAACGATATAACAAATGCTATTGCACTAGTATTCAGTGGTAGTTCAGGCTGTACTGTGCATGTTTTTTATTCTATATATTGCTTTCTTAGAAAGACCACGATACTGCCTGACACGTCAGCCACCCTCCCTCCCTCTTTGTCTCACCCACACACCCACCCACCAGGGGCGGATGTAACATGTCCCATTTGGAGGGGCAAGATAACATGTTGGAGGGGCAAGAGAAAATGGTATGGGGGCGGCTTCACTTCCATGAAGTCGCCGTTACAGGACTTCTATTAGTCAAGTAAAGCAGAAGTTGCAACATACACGCAGCATGCATAAAGCTAAAGGTCTGACTCAGAGAGTTTTCTGTTTTCAATGATGAAATGCTGTTGGTTTAGTGGTGCCAAAATTGTGGTTAGTAGCAGTAGTAGTGTTTCAAATCACTTTAATTTGAAATATCTTGGGTTGTTTTGCATGGCATTGTGTTTGGGGGGGGGGGGGGGGGGGGGGGGGGCAGACTGGGTATTTAGGGGGGCATAGCCCCCCCCATGCCCATGCCTAGATCCGCCCCTGCCACCCACCTTGTTGCACGAAGGCGCCATAAACGATCCAGATGGCGCTTTGGAGCGAGGTGGAGACGGACGGGTGGCCTCCCGCTGCATTCTGGGAGCGCACCGACTGGATGCGCCTGAGCAGGAAGATCATGATGCCCACCACGGGGATGGCGGCCGCGATGCACGCCCACACGGCCAGGTCAAACGGAGCCAGCAGGGAGAAGATGTTGATCTTTTCCTCTGACTTGCGCATCAGGATCCCCACCGAATAGTCCAGGTAGCGCTTGCTGAAGTCCACCACGCTCTCTCTCTCCGGGGTGATGGTAATGGCTGATATGGCCAGGTCTGCTCTCTGCGGTGGGAGGAAGGGAGAGAGAGAGAGACTGTGAAGTAGTACATTTTTTTGAAAGCTGACCACATTATTCGCACAGCCTCTCTCCTGTTGTGTGTATCAATCGATGTTTCATCTTGAAATGAAATCTGGCATGTTCATGTAACATGCATACAGTTTAATCTTGAAATTGAATCTGTCGGGATCAGTTCACACACGTTCAGAACATGCATGCTGCATGCACAGTGCACACGCAATGCATATATGGTATACTGTTACATACCACTGGTATACTGGTATATATAATATCCTGAAATTGAATCTGTATTAGATCCATAATATTGTGTCTTGTCATTTTTTCTGTCAGAAACTGTCAGGTTTCAGATAAATTCTGATTCTGTCAGCTTAGAGGATAAATCACTGTTACTGCGTCATAAAGTGAATATGATGAATTTGGGGTCCAACAGTGATGGGTGCCGCAATGGGGGCCATGAATATATGCTCCGTTTTGATATGCAATGATAACCCCCATGGTCAGAGCTGTGGTTCACCATCCGTGGACTCCCCTAGAATCCCTTCAACTGGCACGCCTTATAGCTCTCATTCTCTGTCTCTCTGTTTCTATAGAAGCACACACACCATCCATTTCACACCATCCATTTCACACGGGTATATCTGTGGACTCCTGCTGCTGTGGAAAGACACACTGACGCTAATCACATTGCGATTATTCAGTTTGGGCCATAATCAGAGACATTCTGTCACAGGAAGACTGACAGCTGAGTGACAAGATTAGCATGAGATGGTATGGCTGACAGAGTTGACAGCTCACATGGGGTGCCACCATGCCATCTATAACATTAGTCACAAGATTTAAAGCGGAAGTCCATCCATTTTCAACTATTTTACTATGTCATTGATGTACCTTCGAGGTGTTGGGTGGACATGATAAAAAAAAGTTCCCCCATTCCGTGTTCCCAAGAAATGGAGGTCTGAAGAAAACCCCTAACATGGTGAAACATCTTGATGACATCATCAGGATGTATTTTCACCATGTTAATGGATTTCTTTAGACGCTTCTTTTTTTCTGAGAGCGCACAAATGGAACCAAATGAACCCGTTAGGGTTCATTTGGTTGCATTTGTACGCTCTCAGAAAAAATGTTGAAAATGGGTGGAATTTCCCTTTAAGGTCTATAGGAAGGGAAATGCAGACATCCTTAAGGATACTGAAATAATATATATTTTTCCCAAGTGTCAATTTAACTCTGTGTGCACATTCGTTCGCATGTTTTTAGATTTTCCCGAGTTTTCCATATTCCAGGCAAAGCATCTAGCTACATTCTAGGGCATTTTGGCAGTGCCACTACTGCATTTTGGATCTTGGCAGTTGGCAACACTGCCTCCAGCAGCGCGAGCGCACTGGTGCACAGGAATGAACGGGAATATGGCAACTCTCCTTGAAGGCTCTGGTGTAGGACACCTTTTCTTTTTTGAAGGATAGAAACACTAGTTTGCAAAAAAACAAAAAAAACAAAACTCCCTGTACTCCAGATAGCCAATCCGCCCTGGAACCAATTAACTCAAATTAAAACTACAAGTCTGCCACCACAATATGAAACACCTGTCAGGGGGTCATAAGGGGAGCTAGCTCTATTTCCCTTTTAAAAGGCAACGACTGCCTTTTTTCCTCAGCTGTTTATATTAGTAGATGACATTTATTAATGCGTAATATTTGATAAAATAAATACATAGTGCAGTGTGAAACAATGGATTAGCCTGAGGCAAAGGAGAATGAGATTGTCCGTTTCCAATCTGTCACTTAGATTTCTTCCCCCACTGGCTAACAATGCATTCATAAGCACAAATGCCACAAATCATTTAAGACACTCGCATGTAAGGCGACAGTAACAATTGTCTTCGAAAAAAACTGCTATTGAGACCAGTGTGCAGCATTACAATCTTTGAAGGCACAGTGTATGGGCTCAGATCATGCACTACAGCAGGGGTTTTCAACAGGTGGTCCGGGGACCACCAGTGGTCCTTGAGAGGGTTCCAGGAGATCCCCAGGCTAAATGATGGAAAGCTTATGTACCAGATGTAACTCTTGAGAGTGTAAAAATGAAACCAAATGGACCCTTGCGGGTCCATTTGGTTTCATTTTTACACTCTCAAGAGTTAAAATATTCATCATCTGAATTAGAACCACTTAATTAAGAAGTCTACACTGTTTTGTTTGCCAAATCAAGCCAGGAATTGCAGACAAAACCAAAATAATTCTTTAGTTTTAGGTCTTTGGGCCGAAAATGTAATCATATGGTGATCCGTGGCTCAAATGCTGAAAAAACGGTGGTCCCTGGTGTCCAAAAAAAGTTGAAAACCCCTGCACTACAGTATCTGAACATTATTGTGGCGCGTTTCGTTCGTTCTAAACTGACATCTGAACATGAACCGGAATGGTGTCAACCCTTAGTGTACTGAACGCGATTTTCCTTCCACCCGTTGTCCCCAACGTTACCCGATACCCGCAGCGAATTCCCTTATTGCTATTTTGGTCACCTTTTCTCTTCCCTTAGCCACTATTCTTTATGCCGACACCGTTATTTGTGGCTGGAGGTGTGGTCATGGGCGTGTTTGTTGCGCAGTCCCTTAAGTTGCTAATTTCGTCAAATAGATTTGGGAACTAGATAACGCCATCTGAGACCACCCCTTAACCGATATGAGAAGGCAGAGCCACGTGCGCACGGTACGGGCGTCTGTGCGCTTTGGAGATGTCCACGACTCCACGTGGAAAGGCGCCAGTTCAATTCATCTCCTTATTTATGGATTGTCCTATAAACAGCTGTAGATTGCCTGCAGTCGGTCACTTCCTTGTGTTTAGGTAATGTACAGTATATAATATAATTAAATACATTAATTAACTTGTGACGCAATGCTGTAAATTGCAAAAAACTCGGGAATACGCGGCAAAAAAGACGTTTTTTTGATCATTCATTTCTCAGTCAATTCTGGACCATTTTTTACATTTCAAAATACATCGTGACGGGAAAGGCCTCCTCTCTCAGATGCTGTATAGCATATGTGGGTAGGTCTTCTCTACGATCCCGCATCGAGCAAAATGTAAGTGTCGGGGATTCGGTGGACCGTTTCTACCAAAATCCAGACACTTACATTTTGCTAGATCCCGCATCGTAGAGAAGACCTACCCACATATACTATACAGCATCTGAGAGAGGAGGCCTTTCCCGTCACGCTGCATTTTGAAATGTAAAAAATGGTCCAGAATTGACTGAGAAATGAATGATCAAAAAAACGTCTTTTTTGCCGCGAATTGCCGACTTTTTTGCAATTTACTTTATAACATTTCGCAGACTTGGGATAAATGCACGCCACATACAGCAAAAAAACATGGAACATGTTTTTTCAACATAACATGTTGAATGGTAAGAAATGATTGAGAATTGACCGAGCTATAATTGTTTGAAAATGAGAGCTATGATCTTTGGGAATAGGCTACTCATGCATGTGTCTGTCCTAAGCCCGCAGGGTCAGACATAGCAGTAGGGATAAGGGAACTAGATAAGGGATGAATTAAAGGGAATGGCAAGACCAACACGGATTGGATGAAAGCTAAAAACACCCAAACCACACCTATGCATAATTTAACGGGTATAGGAGGTGGCATGGTTACGAAATTATCAACTTTAGTGTGGGAACGCCTCTTCCCCAATGCTAAGTGCGTTAATTGCGCATAAGGGCTAATGTAACCAAAACCGGGCCCTTAGTGTACTGAACGCGTTTTGGTGTTCTAAGCATTATGTTTTAACTATTGAAAAATAGCAGATCTACAAGCTCCACTCGGTGGCGCGCTATGAGCTTGTATCTCTGCTATTTTTGAGAAATCGTGAAAACGTGGTGCAAATCTATGAATATGTTATTTCCGAAGCAAACATTGTTAACTCAAATCTTTGCTTCTGGGGTGATCCCTAGAAGTGCCAAATATAGATAAGTCTGGTCGTCCTATGAAATATGTTGAGCATCACTGACAGAAAAAAACAAGAATCTAGCGTCAGAAACCAGAATTTAGCATCACAAACAAGTGCCACAAACTAGAATCTGGCGCCATCTAGTGTCAGAAACTAGAATCTAGTCAGAACACAATGGTGTCAAACGACTGACCTTGCCAATGAGCTCTCCGATCATGCCGTTCCAGGATCCGTTGGGGAGAGCCGCCCCATACTTTCCATCTCCCACCTGGTAGATATCATACTTGAAGCCCAGGATCTTGGCCAGTGCATCCAGCACATCGATGGAGAACCCTTTGTATCTTTTGGGTTGGCCCAGAATGTTCTCTGCCACCATAACAAACGGCTCTTCCTGTTCAAACAAATACAAGAAGCAAGAAGAAAGGGGGTTTAGCTTTTTTTTTTTAGGGGGAATGCATTAGTGAATGAGTCGTTTCGGCAGAGTAGATTATTCTGGCGAGTGAGCTCAAAGCATTATGGCACAAGAAGAATAATGCTGAGTTATGCGAACGTTGTGTGCATTTTCGTCTCAGACTCCCGCTCATTCATCCTCGGGCCTCGGAAGACAGTGCGCTGTACTTAATCACGAGCGCGCCATTTGTCACGGCGTGCCATAATCTCCTCGGCATCTGATTGACGGCGAGGATACGTTCCGTCATCTTTAAAACTCGGGCAGAGGGATGGGGATGGGGGGATGGGGGTGACACCTTTATTAAGAGACATCTGCGGTGCTCCAAGTGAATCCGCAACTACATATTTATGTAAAAAAAAATTGTTGTGACTGTTGACCTGTAACACGTGGTAACGGGTGGCGTCATGGGGAACGATGATGCTTCATAAGCCAGAAATTGCCACTGTAAATTTACTGCAGCCAAGCATGTCTCTTCTTTATGGGCTGGAATTGTCAGGGTGGAATTAAACGGGTGGAAGAGGGAGGAGAGGGGGTGAGCATGAGAGAGAGGCTTACAGAGAGAGAGAGAGACAGAGAGAGAGAGAGGGAGAGAGGGAAGACCTGAAGATGAAGGGGAATGAGCAAGAGAAAGAGAGGGGGTGGGCTGTGAAAGTGGGGTTGGAAAAACGACTTGATTAAACGCCACTGCCAAGAGGGAGCCGAGCAGAACTTATGTGAATAAATATGGTGCAGGTAAATCATGTGTGAAGAAGAGGATGAACAGAGAGAGAAGAGAGAGAGAGAGAGAGAGAGAGATGAAGGTAAAGGGAGAGAGAGGTGCGAGGGAAGAGAACAGGGGTCAAAAAACTGTTGCTTGTGGAACTAGCGGAGTCGAGGATAAGCCGCAGTGCTGCGGCGTCGAATTTAATGGCTTCTTGATGCTGTAGATTCTCGGGGCGAGATGGAGAAGAGGATCTCAGAAATCCCACTTGCCATAGGGGAGAGAAATGACCAGAGACTGTGACCAAGGAGTGTTGAGTGGATAAAGAGCGGCCCGGCGCTCCAGGATTGTATATTGCCCTTTATCAGTCTTCCATTCACCTGTGATAAGCCCAGCCTGCAGATTGTATAAGAGCTCATTGAACCCAGTTTAAATTGGACCAAGATGTCCAATATAAACTGGATTCAATGAACTGCATGGGGGCCTGGGAGAACTCAAATGCTCCTTCAAAATCGTTACGGTTAAAAGAAGCTGAATGGAAAAGGCAAGGCACGTCAGTATTTTATGATGTTTTGATTTGATCAAATTTCTCTAAAGCACAGATGCTCGAAACTTGAAATCTGTTTAATGGCCGATGCGAGCTCAGCAGTAAATCTGGTGAATTTGCTAATGCTCACGTGTGTACTCAGTTGTTTGCTTGCACAGGTCAGGCATTAATAGATACGGTGAACTCAGATGGCTTACCAGCAGCGTTACAATCTTCAGCGTTACTCCCTGCATCCCGCTCTCGATGCGATTCTCCTTTAAGCTGCCATTCAAGCCACGGGTGGAATCCCAAGTCGCCAGCTGAGCAGATGAAAGAATCAAATAAACAGAAAGCAGGGGAGGGGCGGGTGGGTGGTGAGAGAAAAGGAGAGAGAGCACACGTAAGGAGGAGGAAGTAATTGGTAGCCGAGGCACGTTGCTGTGATGAAAAAAAAAAACATGTACGAGACATATCATCGTCGGGCATTACTTATCACTAATGTAATTAGACAATCAATTGTTGTTCCGTAGAATCAAAGGAGGGGCTTGATGATCGTGACTGAACTAATCATCGTATCTTGAGACTTTGTGTCTCAATTTGTGCCGCGTTCGTTCGGACACTGCTACCGGTTGTACACACACACACACACACACACACACACACACACACACACACACACACACACACACACACACACACACACACACACACACACACACACACACACACACACACACACACACACACACACACACACACACACACACTTGAGCCGGTCACCAAGGCAACAAGTAGAGGCCATTAGCATGCGATCAGGACCCTCTCTATTCATTCTCCAACCCGCAGCAAGAGAGTGCGAGGGAAGCATGCAGCGTTAGTGCAGCTACAACAGGAGCAATGTTGCTGAGATGTTGATTGCAAGTTTTGTGATGATAATCATGATTATGACGACAGTGGCGTTTCTGGGCAATTTGGAGCCCTAGGCAAGATTTTCCCTGGAGCCCCCCTTACCAAATGGACCCTTACGGGTCCAATTCGTAAGGGGGGGCTCATGGTATCATTTTAAAGCATGTCTGGTGGTCACCCCCCCCCCCTCGCCCCCCTCCCCTCATGGCGCCCAAGGCAACTGCCTAGACTGCCTAATGGCAAAAAAACACCCCTGCATGATGATGATGTTAAGAGGAAGTCAGAGGCAGAAGGAAACAAGGGGTAGATGCTGAGCATGAAGTGTCATCATAGGAAAGTCAACTTTAAAGGTTTTATAGGCAACTTTTTTGTCAATATGTATATACAGTACCGGAGATAGCTATATATTTTGCTGCAGCTTGTTGTGGTCAACAAATCATATTCACCAGGCTCATGTCAGGGTAGTGGGGTGGGAGTTGTGTGTGTTTGTTAGCCAATCACAGCACAGCAGTCTCCAGCAGTTTCGTAGAGTGGCGGTGAGGTGGAGTTAGGTTCAAATGGGTTTATAAACACAGATTGTGTACACACTAAAGTTGCGTATAATACCAAAGTGATTGAATGAATGGCCATGGAATGGAGCGGCTGACCCTCTCAATGCCCTCTCACTTCACTGTACTTCTTTATATTCCGCTAGGCTACGTACTATAACCCAACCTGTGGCCTCAGAAGTCTCTTTCCAACGCCACGAACGCTTTGAGCCATGCCTTATGTTGTGAGGGCGAAGGTTATTTTAAATTATTCATCAGCGATGCTGATGATAGCCGGACAAGGAACTTTGAAGGAGCACACACACACACACACACTCAAGAGCGGAACTCTCAAGGCCAAAACGGCAGACCTCTGTTCCTACAGGACAGTCTTGCCCTTGCTGCTACGCTGGGCGCCGTACCCACACACACACACCGCCCACAGACACACACTGTGCTCTCCAAAGCAATGTCTGAGACGATGAAGCGGAAAGTACAGTAAGTGCAAAAAAATATAAAATAAAAAATGAGACACAGAGAGAGAGGGAGGGATTTTGCTGTGGACCTTTTACTCTTTTGTTCACTCTGAGTAAAGTTTTGAGACATGCAGGTCATCTTATGTACTTTAGTCACTCTGTACAATATTTTGGAACAACTTCAATGTATTCCTACAGGAACACATCATTATGCAATCATCTTTTTTTGTTTGTTTACAAACTATTCCATTATGCAGTGGATTTCAGGCAGTGATCCAGGGATCACCACTGGTCCTTGAGAGGGTTCCAGGTGGTCCCCAGGCTAAATGACGCAGAGTTGGTTAACCAGATGTGACTTTTTGAGGGCGTAAATATGAAACCAAATGGACCCTTTGGGTCCATTTAGTTTCATGTTTACACTCTCAAGAGTTAAAATATTCATCATCTGAATCAGCCCATGTCTACACAACTAGAGAATGTAGAAGATTAATGGTCATTTTTGATCTGTATGTTTGACTGTTTTGTTTCCTAAATCCAGCCTCATGGTCCGTGGCTTAAATGCTGAATAAATAGTGGGCCCCGGTACCAAAAGGGTTGAAAACCACTGTAAGTGTGTCTAACCAGTGGACATTCAGTGGATGTAATAATGGTGAACTATTACGCCGGAGTGCATCTCCTCTTTGATCTAGTAGAGCCTGGCAGTCGATGGAAGCGGTTCAGTGCCACTCCCCCTTATAGGATGATCTTGGACCTTCCGCAAAGATCAACTCAAAGCATGATCAACACCATTCCAGGCCGCACATGATTTTCCTTCTTTTAACTAGCTCATTGATTTATTTAAAAACAGGCTAGCTGAAGCCTGAAATAGCAAGACTCATGCACAAATTTTGCCCTCACTTGTACTCTGATATAACCATTTTTTGGAACAACACGATGCCAGTACTGCTGAGCAGCTGAGATCATGGATAATGGGATTAGCTCTTTGAATACAAAAAAAAAAATCTAGTGGAATGCTGTTTAATTCATATACTATCCCCACATCTATAAAGATTTGTTTATGAAAGGCTAACATTTGGCAGGGTGGTATGAACTTCAGTTGTTTGTTTTAAGCGGATACAATTGTAATGAAATCTTTCATGAATGGGTTTTCACATGTGCTCACAAAAGCGTGGATTAGTGTATCAGCAGGCGGGAGCCTCACAAAGAAAGGAAATATTCTCAATCACTGATGCTAATGTATGTTCTGTTAATCCTCATTCCCCTCCCCAACCAGATTGGATTCTGTGTGGTGTCTGTGCCAACTTGAAAATGACAGAGACGGATGACAGAGAAAGTCGGTACACAATGGATGCCGCAATGATAGCATTCACCAGGTGTAATTTGCAACACAGGCGAACAACAGTGAATGGAACAAAGGCGAACAAGGCAGTAAGATGAGTCACATTCATCTCACAGAGAGAGAACTATCTTGTTATCAGCGATCAATGTCTTTTGTTTTTGATAACCCAATTGCGGGAGCCTCTTCTGATCCCCTTCCTGCACAGTCTTGCAGTTTACAGGGCCATATATACGCAGTTTCACAACTCGCTGGGGACTGCTAGTGAATTATATTTTCCTTCTTATGTGGGCGTACAGAAACAGCATTATACAACTGTACGGTAAAATGGAGCCCTGCTTGTCTCATGCTGTGTTAATCACACAATGTGCGTTTTACGGCTTTTTATCTGCAGCAACCGCCTGTATGTCACTGATATCAAGATTACTCGGATCACAATGCATGCTTCCTGCTAAGATGTTGGGAATTTACGTACTATACTGTACATTACACATGTGTATGTACCAAATGTAGCTTGACTGTGTCTATATTAAGAATGTCTTGGATTCTGTGACATACTGTAAGGGCTACAATGGTATAGATTGACAGGAAGATAAGTGAGAGAGATTGTGTGTGTATGCGTGGGGGGCAGTCTATCTGTCTGGAGAAGGCGATGTTGCATTTAATTTATTCTTAAGTGGCTTACAGGAAAAAAACACCCTGTCTAATAATGTCAATATATGTGTGTGTTGAGCATGTGCAGTAGCTGTATCTAGTCGATAGAACTGTAATGTTAGCTTCTTCTGAGTAGTGTTTGGAACTATTGCATTGCGCCTCTTGTGCAGAATGTGCATGTGTGTGTAGGCCTACGCGTGTTCTGCATAAGCCAGTGTCAGAAGAGGATGATGTTGTACACACCCATATGGAAAAAAAAAAACTTTTTAAGACAATTCTTGAAAGTACCACATTTCATACAAGCCACTTTACATGAAAAATACCATGAATCTTACGTGTATATCTGTTTTGCATGTCATATATTATTCTTATAAGTTACAAAATGATATACTGTATGTTTCACTTTACAAAAAATACTAGGGATCTTATATTTTTTGAATATCATTTTTATAAGAATTTATAAGAATATCATTCTTATAAATCACAAAATGATACAGTATATGTTTGATATATGTTTCACAAAGAAACACTAAAGATCTTATATTAACATTATTCTTTTACATGAAAGGTGCCACTGTCAAGAGTTCGCATATACAGTATATATATTTTTTCCATATGGGTAGGCTGCAGTGTGTGTGTGTGTGTGTGTGGGGGGGGGGGGGGGGGGGGGGGGTGCGTGTGTGCTTGCGCGTGTGTACATGCACACACACATGCGCATGTATACACATGCACATCAATGTGCTACCATTGATGGCTGCCTCATATGGGACATTTTCCTCCTGAGTGTCACACTTTGCGCGCTCTCTCTCTCTCTCTCTCTCTCTCTGAGTCCCTCCCTGCCTTGTAGGAGCTACACTAAAGAGGGATAATTCTACTTCAAGGGATTTAACACATGTGGCAGGAGGTTGGGGTCTGGGGTGGTTGGCACAGAGAACTGACAAGGTCACACACACCCATCCACTAAGACAGGGGTTTTCAACAGGTGGTCCTGAGAGGATTCCAGGTGGTCCCCAGGCTAAATGATGGACAATTTGTAACCAAATGGACCCTTATAGATCTGTAACTACTGAGATCGTAAAATGATGCCAAATGTGGTGTGTGTGTGTGTGTGTGTGTGTGTGTGTGTGTGTGTGTGTGTGTGTGTGTGTGTGTGTGTGTGTGTGTGTGTGTGTGTGTGTGTGTGTGTGTGTGCGCGTGTGTGTGCGTGTGTGCATGCGTGCGTGCGTGTGCGTGCGATATCATAAAAACCTAAAGAAAAACTACAAATATAACATTTACGGTTACTTCCCCCTGTGCTGCTACAATTACAATTACAATTTACAATTTAGGCATTTCGCAGATGCTCTTAATCCAGAGCGACTTACAATAGTAAAAGTTTACAATTTAATCAGAATTTACAATACACTTTACAATATACAACGTAAGCACTAAAACATTGTAATACATTAGGCATCCTATATAAATCGTACAGTATATCCTGCTACCTTGCCGTGGTGGGGAGACTTGTGTATACCTCTCTGTCTCTGAAGGCTGTACTGGATTGGGTTCATTCATACCCTCACAGGGGTGGATTGGCACATATTTTCCCACCGGGACAATTTTGCCTTTGCCAGGCCACTCTGGGGGGGGCAGCTGGTTAACCAGATGTAACTCTTTGAGAGCGTTAAAATGAAACCAAATGGACCCTTGCGGGTCATTTTTACACCCTCAAGAGTTAAAATATTCATCATGTCAATTAGCCCAACTTAGTCTACACAACTAGAGAATGTATAAGATTAATGGTCATTTTGATCTGTATGTTCCAGGTGAGCATCTAGCACATTCTAGTGCATTTTGGAAGTGCCACTAGTGCATTTTGGATCTTGTCCAGGCCACTAGGTGGTGCAGGCCACCGGGAAAACTCCCTGTACTCCAGATGGCCAATCCGCCCCTGGGTTCATTCATACCCTCAGCAGGTTCAAGCATGCTGGACAGGTTTTAGAGTGGAGGTCGGATGAAATGCAGCACCTGGTCCTCCAGGGTTGGGGGTTGGGCGTGGGGCTAACAACCCCCACTCCGCAAAACACTTGCAGTTACAGAAACACCGACAAGAACACTACCAGAAAACACGGTCCTGGGAGAGAGAAACTCTTTTATTAGAAGACGCATGGCATTTAAAGCCACTGGCAGCTGCAGGACCGACCACCCCTCTCTCAACCAAAAAGAAAAAAAAAAAAAACATCACTATTGGGACATGGAAAGTAAGAACCATGTATCAAGCAGAGAAGACTTTTCAGATAGCGCAAGAAATGAAAAACTACAACCTTGCACTATTGGGCATCAGGGAGGCAAGATGGACCCAATCAGGACTGAAAAGATTGATGATTGAAGAGACTTTACTCTGGGAATGAAGAGGAAGACGGCCCACATACAGAAGGGGTAGCCAGGGGCGGATTGGCACATATTTTCCCACCGGGACAATTTTGCCTTTGCCAGGCCACCCTGGGGAGGGGGGAGGGGGGGGCAGCTGGTTAACCAGATGTAACTCTTTGAGAGCGTAAAAATGAAACCAAATGGACCCTTGCGGGTCCATTTGGTTTCATTTTTACACCCTCAAGAGTTAAAATATTCATCACGTGAATTAGCCCAACTTAGTCTACAGTACACAACTAGAATGGTCATTTTGATCTGTATGTTCCAGGCGAGCATCTAGCACATTCTAGTGCATTTTGGAAGTGCCACTAGTGCATTTTGGATCTTGTCCAGGCCACTAGGTGGCGCAGGCCACGCGGAAAACTCCCTGTACTCCAGATGGCCAATCCGCCCCTGTACAGAAGGGGTAGCTTTCCTGCTCTCAAGACCAGCACAAAGAGCACTAATAGACTGGGAGGCCCATGGA
Source organism: Benthosema pterotum (assembly GCA_039105355.1). Lineage (NCBI taxonomy): Eukaryota > Metazoa > Chordata > Actinopteri > Myctophiformes > Myctophidae > Benthosema > Benthosema pterotum. Next base: position 37,978,459 of record CM076974.1, read on the forward strand.
CCACGGAGTATCACAGCTTCGTTCAACAACGAATGATAAGATAAAGATGAATGTCATTAATGCTGTGCTCCATAGGACAGTGAAGAATTTTATGAGTGACTGCAGAACATTGTGGGCAAATACTAAAAGAATGATAAGGTCGAATTCTTTTGCGGATTCTGGGACAGAAAATAGTAGTGCAATGAGGTTTTGCAAGGCTTTCTTGTGCGTATTCAGTATGCGGTCTTTGCAAATGGAATCTGTCCGGTGTGCAAACTCCTTTACACACACTCATACAGTATGTTTATGTCTGCTACAGAGGAGAATGACCAGGGAAGAATTATCCAACGGGCACGTTGGGCCCAGGCCCAGGGGCCCCTGAGCTAGGGGGGCCCATGAGCTTGAATGTCCGCGTGATCGCTAAGAGGCTCAAGCTCAGGGCCCACCCAAAAAAGGGGTGAAATTGAATAATAATGGTGCACACGGTCCTTATTGACCCATTAACAATGGGTTTACTAATTTTGTGTCACTAAAATAGCCCAAAATGTCCTAAACCATCATGCCGCCGCGCCGGGCAGATAGACCCTCCGTTGTAGGGCCCTTTGGCTGGTGGCGGCCCAGGGGCCCTTAATTTCATAATCCGCCTATGAGAAAGACCCATGTATACCAAACCTTCAAGCATATTTACAATCAGTCTTAAACCTACTAGTAGTGTTGAGGGTGTGTACAGGGTTTCCGCCCAACAGATAAGATACAGCAGTATGTTCTATGTCATTATTTCTGCCATAGACAGTGATTAGCATGCAGGTGTTATAAAGCACCTCGTGTCTCCTCTCTCCTCTTCCTCTCACTGAACCAAAACATGAAAACACAGATTTCTATTGATTCGACAGTTCGCCTGAGAAAACATTTCTGAAGAGGTGCTAAGAAATACCTGGATGACATATTGATTTTACTTTCCTTTTTCTTACCATTTCTTCAACACAACCTGGTGTTTTTTCCTCAGCGGATATATTATCTTTTAATATTTTTTGCTTAAAAAGTTTTGATGGTGTGTGCTTATGCCAGGCATGCGGATCCATCGTTTGCCTCGATGAGGTTCAAGAGGGAATTTAACGAGCCAATACGGCCAAGTAGCCCTTGCAATAGGATGAGCTCAAGAATACGATGCAGGAATCAAGAAAAACATAACTAAAAGAAATAAATAACCTTTTGAACCTTTCCACTGCACAGAGAATATTGAGCTAATGAGGCTTTGCAATATGGTCGTTTTAAAAACAGACCGGGGAACAGGAAGGCTATTGACAGAGTGCCTGACATGTTAAATTAACTATTTTTAATGGGACTCTGAAACCTCCTGGACATGTTAAAGGGATGTAATCAAACAGTCCTGCATTTGTACGCGGACAGTAGTCTCAATTACTCTATCAGCTAAAAATGGGGCTATCTATGCTGCCTCATTATGGAAGAAAATCCATGGTTTCAAATATTGTGCGTCTCCGGTTGATCTGCCACTTCCATCTGGCGGCTGTTTACAACTAATGCCAGTGAGACTCCTATTGACCTACTGTAGGTCCCTATGGATCCGACTTGCTGTCCCTCTGTCTGTCTGTCTCTCTGTCTGTCTGTCTCTGTGTGTGTGTGTGTGTGTGTGTGTGTGTGTGTGTGTGTGTGTGTGTGTGTGTGTGTGTGTGTGTGTGTGTGTGTGTGTGTGTGTGTGTGTGTGTGTGTGTGTGTGTGTGTGTGTGTGTGTGTGTGTGTGTGTGAAAGAGAGAGAGAGCATGTGCTGGGCCAGTCTTCTTATGCTTATACAAAGGCATCCATTGCTGGGAGCAGACGTTTTTGTGTGCAGAGCTGTCTACATGCATGTTGCTCCCTGATACAGTGATGCACCATTATATTGGCCCACATATCGCTTTGGCCCATGTTAACGGCCAATATCAGTATTGGGGAATGAAACTGACATTAACTGATGGCAGTCAGCGATGTTTTCTGTTGTTAAGTATAAATTTTCATGCAAACATTCGTACATCGCCATGAAAATATTGCAATAGTTCATTTATGAGACATATCGGACAAACAAGGTGATGATATCAATCAGCATTTTGCATTTTGTCGTGCTACTGTTACAAAATGTTGGAAGGTCACGCGTGCCATTTTGACGCTATCAGGCAGTATCTCAAATCTCCACTATTCCAACAATTGCATTTTTTGGGCTTGGAAATGAATGGCCTACTTTACAGTGCTACAGAAAAGTAGCCAAAACAGGCGATCTACAGGCTCACAAAACAACTTTTTATATTTTCAAATTTGAATCCTGAAAAGTTACGGTTTTCGACGTACATAATCAGGTTTATAGCAACTATAGACAGATTATATCATGGTGTGTCTCAGTGGAGGTGGAGTCATTGATGGAGAGCACAGCTATTCAAAGTGGGGTTCAGGGATCCCCAGAGGTCCTTCAGGGGGTTCCAGGGGGTTGTTTTTGTTGGAAAACTATTGATGTGCAGTAAAGTTATGGGAGTGAGAACACAGCCCCGAGGGCTGATAGACATGGGGTCGGACAGACGGAGCCCCAGCCTCCTTCCTGCCTGTCAGGAGGCATGGAAATCTATTGACGGGTGCTGGAGGTTAGGGCTAGCAGGGTTGTCTTGCTGTGGAGCAACCGAGAAACTGTGTTGAATGCAGAGATGATGAAACCCACAAACAAGATGCTGTAGATGTTGCAAAATGTGGCCAAAAGTTCTCTTGTCTGCAACCAAGAGCAGTTTGCTTTGTAAGGAAACTGTAGTGGTGGTCCTCGAAAAGAAGATTCAAGATTGTGTGCCAGGACTGACACATTTGGAAAGGAGCAGACCTACAAGCTCATATCACGATATGACGCGTTCGTTGCAAGCTTGTAGATTAAAATAGGTGTGGCCTTGGAACCTGCTGAAGAACCCCTGGGGGTCCCAGAGCTTCACTTAATTAGTATTGTTGAGATTGCCGATAGACTTGAGACAGCAGCATCAGATATGAGATTTCCATTATCAAAACAATACCAGAATAACTTGAATAACTTGAATCAATGTCACGTGCATCCGGGCCTCCACAGATGCAGGCGAGCAATTGAGCTTTTTTCCCCACATCTGCACGTATAGCAAGCACGCCTGTTGCACGTGGGGTAAAGATGTCTTGCTCAGTTCCTTTTTCTTTTTACATGACCACCTGAATCCCGCAAGGATGCGGAGCTGGCACCCTTATCTCATCCCACCTGGAGCACGGCGATAAACCGGCTTGCCGTTTGAATGAATAAAAACAAGTGAAAAGCTTATCTGCCCCGATGCACCCGAGATGATCTAGGCAGGCTGACATAACGCCCGTCCGTCATTCCCCCATAGCAACAACACGCAGCTGTACTGTCACGCTCAGGGACAAAGAGACAAACAGACAGACAGACAGACAGACAGACAGACAGACAGACAGACAGACAGACAGACAGACAGACAGACAGACAGACAGACAGACAGACAGACAGACAAATTATATAAGGGCGGATCTTGGGCATGGGGGGATCAATGTCCCCCTAAATGCGCAGACTGCCCCACTAAACATGATGGCATGCAAAACAACCCAAGATATTTCAAATTTGAGTGCTTATTTTTAAAATAATTTGAAAAATGATTTGAAACACTACTGCTGCTACTAACTAACTACAATTGTGGCACCACTAAACCAACAGCATTTCATCATTGAAAACAGAAAACTCTCTGAGTCAGACCTTTAGCTTTATGCATGCTGCGTGTCTGTTGCAACTTCAACAACAAGTGATGTCATTATTGATGTTTTACTTGCCTAATAAAAGTCCTGTAACCGAAAATGGTATGGGTGCACCCATGCCATTTTCTCCTGCCCCCCATTTGGGAAATGTTACATCCGCCCCTGTTATCTATAATACAGGGAGTAATGTTAAAAACAGACAAAAAACGAACGTGAAAACAGAATGTGAAAAGAAGGGGGAAAAAGATGAATAACAAGTAAGAGGAGATGAACAACATGGCAACGTATTGTATAATCTTCAGAAAAAGGTGATATGGCGATAAGGTAAGCTTTAATTATGCTATAATTTATACAGCATAAGTGTAATCTTTACATTATATGTACATTCTCTCCTCTCTGTCTTTTATCAACTTCTATTAATGCAGATTATTTCCAAATTAAGTAAGGTTGGACACTTGTACTAGCCTCTGTGTTTCATGTCAGTTACTATAAATAGTTAAACTAGCGTATGGTATATCTTCTTTTGAGGGCTTCAGGAATAATTAGGATTTTAGGGATGTACGTACGTACATGCAAAACTACAAATGACAAAGCTAAAATTGCCCTACTTCACAAAATTCACCCCATACAGTATATAAGTACTAGACAATTATTCCACAAGAGTGGAATATCCTTTATGCACAATTACTTGCATTTACAAGGAGCCCACAGAGGATTGTTCAGAAAAGGCAATGAGACAATTCTAAAACAAACTATAAAAATCTCAGTGTTTATTTAACTATGCATGTAATTACCTACCCTCTCGGAGTAAAAATGATATTGAGGGTTTTACTGTGTGATATTGCACCATGAATCACAAATGACTGTGGATTCTGTGACAGAAAACCCAAAACAGTGTAATTTCCTGGAGACACTCTCCACAGAGCTCATTTTCTATATACTGTAAGCCAGAGGTTTTCAACCAGTGGTCCGGGGACCACCAGTGGTCCTTGAGAGGGTTCCAGGTGGTCCCCAGCTAAGTTGGTTAACCAGTTTGATCTTAGGACTGCCTGATAACAACGTTCTTAATAAATCCCATATGCGTCTGTTTAATCTCTTGACACATGCTGCGAGGAAAACTATTCTGTTGTCTTGGATTAATGAAAAACCACCAACAAAGAAAAATTGGCATAAAATAATAATGCAATGCATGCTGTTGGAATTCTTAACCTGCCTACTTCGCTCATTTTTTCACCCAGTGCCAATTCCTAATGTGATCCTGGGCTCTACATATCCTCCGCCAACCTGGGGAGGCAGCGGACTGGCCTCATGCTTCCTTCAATGCATGAGGAGTCCAAGCTGCCTTCTTTTCACCCGACAGGGGGGATTTTCCCTGGTTGGACGAAGCGCGTGGAAGGAACACGTTATTCCAACCAGTTCCAGTCCCCTCCATCAGGCGCCCCGGCTGGCCAGGGGGAGGTTCAGTGCCCAGGATTACTGCATGTTTTTGTGAGGGTATTGTGGGCGGCTGTGGCTCAGGAGGTAGAGCAGGTCTTCCAATGATCCAATGGTCGGCGGTTCGATTCCTGGCTCCTCCTGTCTACATGAATGAATGGACCATTGTAAGCGCTTTGAGTATACACGCTGTGCATAGAAAAGCGCTATAAAAATGCAATCCATTATTATCTACCCTAGGGGACACGGGGAGAACATGCAAACTCCACACAGAAAGGCCCTTTCGTCAACCCCACCTCGGGTATGGGCACTGATGACGCGGAGGAGCAGACACGCCGCCAGCACCCCTAGCGGGAATCGAACCAGGACCTATAGTCTATGTAGTTGTGTAGCAAAATCCAGCTTACAAAATATTTCGTGAAGATTCTTGTAAACCATATTTTTTCTGTTCTATGGACCCTAAAGGACACAAAAAAAGTGGTTTACATTTTTTCCCCCCACCCTAACATTATTTTATCACCATGGCAACATGGCGTTGTGTATCAATCTGTCTGTATTACTGTCAACATCATTTCTCCAAATCTGCCAGCCCAATTTATACCAAATTTGGTCCAGGGGTGTATAATATGCTCTAGAAGACCCCATAAAAATGTCACCATGATCGGCCCATAGGTGGCGCTACAGTACCAAATTAAAAATTATAAATCGTGATTATTCACAAACTAATTGTCTAATTCAAATGAAAATTGCTGGGTTTTTGCACAATGGGCTGATACACAAGCCCTGCAAATTTGACCACAATCCACCAATGGGTGGCGCTACAGTAACCCATTTAGGAAGCAGATGCATGGTCTTCACATATTAATACAGTGATTTTCATGTAATTGCAATGTGATTCTTGTCACATTTAAGTAAATTTTAAAGCTCTGGGGAGAGAAAGAGGCAATAGCCTTGGAATATTTTACACTAAATAAGACCACGCCCCATACCCCGCATCGAGGGACGTGGTGGTGGCATAATACACAAACAACACATCAAATCAAAATCAGTCCAGTTAATTTTCCTGTTCCCTTCTCATTTGAACATTTCACCTTCAAACTGTCTGGCCCTAAACCATTGGTCGCAGCAGTCATAGACTGCCCAAACCTGCCCATCCATCTTCATCTACTTATCCTAGTTCGGGCCACGGGGGCAACAACTCCACCAGAGAGCTCCAGACTTCCCTCTCCCGAGCAACCGGGCGACCTCCTCCTGGGGGATCCTGAGGCGATCCAAGGCCAGAGAGTCAATGTAATCCCTCCATCTGGTCCTTGGTCTGCCCCGGGGTCTCCTCCAGTGGGACGTGCCTCGAGGACCTTCCTAGGGAGTTGCTCAAGAGGCATCCTGATCCTAACCAGATGCCCAAACCACCTCAGCTGGCTCCTTTCCAGGAAAAGAGGCTCTCCCGAGTGACTGAACTTCTCTAAGGGAGATGCGAGCCACCCGCTGGAGAAAACTCTTTTCAACCTCTTGTATTCATGACCTTGTTCTTTCGGTCATGACCCACACTTCATGACCATAAGTGAGGGTAGGGATGAAGATAGCTCGGTAGACAGAGAGCTTTGCTTTCTGGCTCAGCTCTCTTTTTGTCACAACAGTGTGGTATAGTGACTGCAATACCGCCCCTGCTCCTCCGATTCTCCGGCTGATCACCCTCTCCATCCTCCCCTCACTCTTGAACAAGACCCCGAGATACTTAAACTCCTTCACCTGGGGTAATGCCTCATTCCTGGACTGTACAATCCACCGGTTTCCCTCTCAATTTTCTGTATTTCTCACACTGCTCACTGAGATGCATATCTCTGTCTGGAGATGTCAATATCCACGTGGACTCACCTGACTTCAAAACGCCACTGAATTCCTTGACATTTTAAACGTTATCAATCTTACTCAGCACGTCCGTTTTCCCACCCACAGAAGGACACACTGTGGATCTCATCTGTACTACAGGAATAACCACTCATAATGTCACCAGCATGGACCTTGGCTCCACCATCTTGGACCACCTAGCCATCATCATGGACATTGACACCCCCACTCCCCTCAACAATGAAAAACGCTCCATAACTTTCCGGAACCTCAAATCTATTAACCCCTCCTCCATGTCCTCATTATTGTCCTACACCATATCTGACCCTAGTCCACCCACCCGAACACTAAATTGGTCAATGTTTACAATGACACACTCTCAACCTGTCTCAATCAACTTGCCCCCACAATGACCAAGCACGTCTCCTACACCCACTCAGCCCCCTGGTACACGGATCATCTACATCGACTAAAAAAACAGGTTCATTCCAAGGCTTACAAACCGCATCTGGAACAATACAAAAATGCTCTCAACAGTGCATGCACCTCGATAGCCAAATTTTGAACAGGCTATAATAGCCAAACCCAAAATGTAATCAGAGTAAAACTTTTTTAGTTGTCCACTACTCATCTGTTATTCAGTCCGGCAGCAACTACTCAATCCTTTAATGCAATAACTGCATCCAACCTCTCCTCCATAACCTCTGGCATGAAAACCTCCACCTGTATCCTTGACCCATCACCTTGGTCATTGCCAGTCTTCCTGTTCTCTCATTGCCAGTCTTCCTGTTCTCTCTCCACTTATCACCAATATCATAAACCTCCCTCTCCACTGGCCAGCTCCCCCTGCTCTCATCTTGCCACTTTTACCCCAATATTGGAAAAATATTGGGGCAACTACTGACCCATCTCCAACCTTCCTTTCCTCTCCAAAATCCTGGAACACACTGTTGCCTCTCAGCTCAAGTTTCACATAGACTCCAATAACCTCTACGAAACACTTCAATCTGTTTTCCATTCCCTAGCACAGAAACCATTCTCACAAAAGTCACCAACAATATCCTCCTCTCTGCTGATTCCGTTCACCTCTCCATCCTCATCCTCCTCAACCTCAGTGCCGCTTTTGACACCATCAGTCACTCCATTCTCATCACCTGTCTCCAATCTTCCATTGATTCAACAGGAACTGCTCTTTCCTGGTTCAAATCCTACCTCTCTGATTGACAACAATTCATCTCTGTCAAGAACTGCAACTCCTCCACTACCCCTGTTACCCATGGTGTCCCCACGGCTCTGTTTTTGGTCCCCTGCTCTTCATCTTAAACATCCTCCCACACTGTCAGATCCTCCATCACCATGGACCTCAGTTCCACTCATTTGCCGATGACACACAGTTGTATTTCTCCACCAAAGCCATCACTCCAACCAACCAATAACTGCAATAAATCAGAAATCATCATCACTAGTCCCAACTCCCTCACCAGTTCTATGCAGGATTTTTCACTCAGCATTGATGGTTCCATTGTTTTACTTTCCACCCACATCTGCAACCTTGGCATCTTTTTTGATCCACCCTCTCATTCCTTCCCCATGTCAACCATGTCACCAAAACTGCCTTCTTCCACCTCAAGAACATTGCTCGTCTCCGACCCTTCTTGTCATTTTCTGCAGCTGAAACTCTCATCCACGCCTTCATCTCATCACGCCTTGATTATTGCAAGAGTATCCTCCACAGCACCACCTTCAAAGTCCTCAATAAACTTCAGCCGCGCGTCTGCTCACCAGCACCCGGTCCAGAGATCATATCACACCTGTTATCTGTGACCTTCACTGGCTACCAGTCAAACAAAGAATCCACTTCAAAACACTCCTGGCCCCATATAAAGCACTGATCAACCTGACTCCCCTCAATTAAGTTGCTTCTTTTTATTTTACCTCTGTAGTCACCCCCATGCAATGTGTCTTTGGGTACTCAAAAAAGCGCTATATAAGTTTCTCCTACACCCACTCAGATTATTATTATTAATAATAGACGGTGGGGGGTAGTATTATTAATGTCCAATTATTGTGGATGCAATTTCTTTTTGTCAAAAGAGAAAGTCAAGTTATTTTTTTCCATTTGAAACAAAACACTGTCTGCGCGCGATTATTTAAGGTTTTTGTAGCGAATTGGTCATTTTAAAAATGTTATTGTAGCGCCACCTATTGGTGGATAGTGGTCAAATTTGCAGGGCTTGTGTCTCAGACCATTGTGCAAGAACCCAGCAATTTTCATTGAAATTAGACAAATTGTTTGTGAATAATCACGATTTTTGGTTTTGAATTTGGTACTGTAGCGCCACCTATGGGCCGATCATGGTGAAATTTTTATGGAGTGTTCTTGAGCACATAATACACCTCTGGACCAAATTTGGTGTAAATCGGGCAGGCAGATTTGGAGAAATGATGTTGACAGAAATACAGACAGATTGATACACAACGCCATGTTGCCATGGTGATAAAATAATGTTAGGGTGGAGGGAAAAAAATGTAAACCACTTTTTTTGTGTCCTTTAGGGTCCATAGAACAGAAAAAATATGGTTTACAAGAATCTTCACGAAATATTCTGTAAAGTACACAATGACGTGGACTACTAGCTGTGAGGCGACAGCACTAACCACTGTGTCAGAATGTTCACCCGTCTGTCAAGCACCAACTGTGTCCATGTATTGTTTTTGTTTTATGGCTAATTAGCGCGTAAAAATGACACCAAATGGACCCACAAGGGCCCATTTGGTTTCATTTCTACGCTCTCAAGAGTTGAAATATTCATCATGTTATTTAGCCCAACTCTACACAACTAGAAGATTAATGGTCATTTTAGTCTGTACGTTTTGTCTGTTTTGTTTCCCAAATCCAGCCTGGAATTGTGGACAAAAGCTAAATAAATCTTTAGTTTTAATGTCTGTGGCTAAAATGTCCTCAAATGGTGGTCCGTGGCTCAAATGCTGAATAAATGGTGGGCCCTGGTATCAAAAAGGTTGGAAAACCCCTGCTCTAAGCTAAAACTAACTAATTATTACGGCATAATCTCATGTACCTTGACAATGAAGCCAGCAGTGTTATTAACATATGGTATGCAAACTCAGATATCTGATTATAGCTTTGGGGTTTATCAATTTCACACACATTTAGCAGGGGGAGAGAAAAACAAAACAAAAACAAAATAATAACCATGAAATCCATGATCCTCATTATGCATCTCCTGACCCCATTAGCGGTGGGTTTCTAAAGCAATTTTAAAATAGATTACCCAGTGTAATTGACAGCAATCACAATTAACACATCTGTAAGTGAATGACGACAGATGATGAAAATCCCCCAGCACTGCACGGACAATTTAATCTTTAACACAATACACCGGGCTGAGTTCATCTCTGCTGCCATGTGCAGCTGCCAAAAAACCTGCTAAAATGCACCACCTTTGCATTTTGAAGGTCAGATGCATAATACAATTTTCCACATTGAGTGTGAAAGGAAGTTTGGCTCTGTTACAACAACAGAGATGTACAGGCAGGGGTGGATTGGCACATATTTTCCCTGGGGGGGGGGGGGCAGCTGGTTAACCAGATGTAACTCTTTGAGAGCGTAAAAATGAAACCATTTGGTTTCATTTTTACACCCTCAAGAGTTGAAATACTCATGTGAATTATCCCAACTTAGTCTACACAACTAGAGAATGTAGAAGATTAATGGTCATTTTTATAATTTGATCTGTATGTTCCAGGCGAGCATCTAGCACATTCACTAAAAGTCACTAAAAGTTGGTTTGGAATTGAAACCAAAAACTGATACTTCTTGGCCTGGAGAGGGATCCAAAGTGGTTGTGTTACTATTCAGGATTGAACATGCAGATAAACCATCATAAAACAAAAACAAATTGTAATAAAAAGTGCCCTTCTGGGCACAGGTCTCCACAAGAATGATGGAAAGATGGGAAATGGTGCAGAACAGTGTTGATCAGATGACTTTGAAGATATATAGGATAGGCCACAGTATATGAAATGGTGATGTATGGAAATTTGTTTTGCCAAAATCCACCTCACGGTGGTGCTATAACAGTCCACTGTGGAATATTTGGGGCAGAGGTTTGTTGTTGGCACCCAGGGTGTGTGTGTGTGTGTGTGTGTGTGTGTGTGTGTGTGTGTGTGTGTGTGTGTGTGTGTGTGTGTGTGTGTGTGTGTGTGCGCGTGCGCGCGTGCGTGCCTGCGTGCGTGTGGACTGTTTGGAATGCCCCCCCCCCCCCACACACACACACGCACAAGCACACACGCACACACACAGATGTACAGTACGTGCAAAACATACTCTAGTGCAAAACATACCCTATCCCTGTGCGTTCAGCTTGGTCACACAACAAGTCCTGGAATTAATGTTCTTTTTGTGGAAAATGTGTCACACAGATAGTGAACCACTAACTGCTCTTGTCGCATTGCAAAAGCTTTGCAAATCTTTAAAAAGCTTTAAAAAAAATACTAGAAGTTTTATAAATCTTGGAAGAATGTCACACGCTGTTGTTGCTTTTGACTATAGCTATTATTATACAAATACTGTATGTCACTGGACTAAATGTTTCGCTATAAAGACAGCAGCAATGGCATTAACTTGAATCATCAACATTGACTTCTAGTTTACTTACTTGCAATACATTGCCATTGATATTTTACTTGAATCAGCAGACATATTTCTCAAGTATATGAGCCTACGCCAGACTTATGATCAAAAGGGGGCTGGGGAGGGGCAGAGGAGGATCAGCCAGCAGCCGCGCAGCAGCCCTGGCTGGCTGTGTTAGCGATGAGGCAGCTATCGTGGATCAGAAAGATACATATTTTAAAGGAACGCTCTTGGAAATGTGAGCTTCTGATTGGAGTATGGATGTGTGATGCCACGGCCAGCTGAGATGTGAATGATGAATAGCTAGGCTGATTAATACAATCGGCTGACTGCATTCAGACTATAATGTGCCTATTATATGAAATATCGCAAGCTGAATTTGTTAGCAGCCGCGCGGATGCTGGGCAATGGCTGCCGCAGCCCCCGCCCAACTTGTTTCAGAGTTTCCTCCGCAGTACACTTCCTGTTCAGGCGCTGTCTTTAAGGCAGGGTGAGAGAAGGTGAGACAACGAAAAACTCCCATATCTGCTGGGCGAAGTACAACAATGCGCAAACACAGCAGCAAGATTTGTGATGTGCTGCGATAAAAGAAGGATATCAAATGGAACACAACCACCCTGAAGAGGAATTGTACTCTTACATCAATTGATTTAGGCATATAGAAATTTGACTTATTGAAGACTACGACCTCCATATGTTCATAGCCTTTGTATTGATACATTGTTGTAGTGTTGTACTGCGCTTCCTTGTTTCTGTTATATTTGGCAATGTAAACGTATGTTTTCTCATGCCAATAAAGCCAATTGAATTGAATTGAATTGAATTGAATTGAATTGAATTGAATTGAATTGAATTGAATTGAATTGAATTGAATTGAATTGAATTGAATTGAATTGAATTGAATTGAATTGAAGGTGTGGTGAACTGGAAATGAAGGGCAGGTTACTTGGAGTTTCTGCCTGAAATGCTGATCTGAAGCTTCTGAATCAATCAGAGCTTGCATCCCTTCAGACTATGGGGTGCAAAGAGTAAGGGACAGTTGCACGATGAGCTATACCTGTATATACTACCGTTTACAAATGTCCCTCAGCTCTGCCGCGGCACTGCTATGTGGCTTATTTCTACCAGGTGTTCAGATATACAGTATATTCTCTATGTGATGAGTGAACCCAGACAGTGTATTACTCCACTGTCTGGGTGCCATAATGGGATTAAAAATGGACTAGTTCTGACAGTAATTAAGACACCTGTGTTTGTGGAGAATTCAGGAATTGGTTAAAAAAAAGGTCAGCTTAACGTCTATTGTTTTTTTTATTGATGTGATGAGTTTTTTATTGATGGGATGTCATCACGCAGCACGTTTTTATTTTCAGGAAGTAATTAAAATGACTTTTATGGAGTTTTATTTAAAAATACACACAGGCATGCATTGTTTGGTATAGCTATATACTGTAATAACCACATGACGATGTAGTCTAAAAATGTGTTTTTCATTCCACCCCCCCCCCCCCCTTTAAAGTTGCTCAAAATTCAATTCAAAAACATTTAAGGATGTAATTGGCAAGATACATTTTCATATCACATCAGCTAATGACCTACGCCAAACTTTGCACACATTCTCCACGCCCTAAATATTCCATAATGGCATGTTATAGCTCCACTTTTATCCCAATTTTGCCAAAACACATTTACACATTTTATCCACACTATTCGTATACACTATCTCCACTAACATGTGAACAACACAGATCACACAAAACAGACCATTTCCCATATTCCATCATGATTAGCTACAATTGGCTATCTCACTATGTAATCTCACATAAATCAGTAAACATTATCTTTCTCAGATTCTACACTGATTGGCTATGATTGCCTTCCAACGTTTTCAAGAGTGGCCCATTTCATACGAAATGCTGAAAATCAAGAACACAGTGCAGTGAAAGCATGAAATGGAAGGAAGGAAAAAACATTTTGCCAAACATCACATACATTCCTATCATGTGGAGACCTGTGCCCAGAATGGCTCTTTTTCTAGCTTCCTCTGCAGTGTTCTGTACAAGATCCTGGACGTTCAGCGTCATTTCAGATTTTATGCTGCATCGGGCATGAGTGATATGTAATATAACACTTCTAGCGAGAAAGATATTTTTATAGACGGACTTAGTAATTTCGCCTCCTGATTTGAAGCCAGAGACATATCATGACCTAAAAGCACAGGTGGGGAACCGTAGTTTCACACAGGTGCGTAATGGTCTATCACTTGCACATTCTGTTTGATCTATTATTAAATGTAATAAAAGATAGACAACGGGCTCATCCCTGACTGGTGCGCTTCTGAAAAGGACAGCAGCGCCTTTGTTTCTGGTTTTTATCATCATACACGATTACAATTACAGTGAAACATATATTGGAATTGCCATGTAGCCAAATTATAATACTGCATTATGCAAATGCGCTTTCTCCAGGACTTTAACAAATGTACTCGACTCTGCTCAATTAAGTTCTAATCAAACTACACCATGGTATATACTCTCAACAATGTGGGCCATTTTTATCATGTCCTGCACACTTGTCAGGATGTTTATGACGTGTGAGGGGGAGGCAGGAATCGCATTCACATAAGACTTTTCTCCCACCAGAAGATCTTTGTATAAGTCATTAGCGATGTCTGTGGCGCTGAGACGAACTGGCACATCAATATGAGCAAACTAGTAGGCTTTTTTTTTTTTTTTTTTTACCAACAACAACAACAGCAGCAGCAGCATCGATCACTCTGCAGCAGTGCTTGGTGGAGGGAAAAAAAAACTCTCAGTAGCCGCACCAGGAAATAGTATTTCAGTCTTCATTACAGTTTCTAACCAAAAGGACGCCTCATCTGAGAGCCATCAGGCCTGGCAGAAAATGGACTGAATGCATATAAACGATGATGGAGAGGGACCAAACCAGGAGGGGGCCGGGGGTGGATGTAAAAGGGGAGGAAGGAGCGGAGAGATGAGCGGAGGAGGTGAGCAGAGGTGTCAAGAGGATTAGGAAACGGGAGCGGGTGTATAGTGGGGGGCGTTAGGCGAAGCTGGAGAGGATATAGGAAAAGAAATCACAAATGAAAGCGAGTTTGGCAACAGGGGGTTGAAGATTCTACGTAACATGCTTAGAGCCACTCAACAGATCTTCGTAGTGCTACATGACACTGTATTGGCGAGGAAGCCGTGTAATGGGGTGGCCTTCTTTTATGATAACGGTCATGTTGCGCAAAACTAAATTGCATCAGCTGCACACAATGCAGGGAGCAGGGGGAAAATACACGGACATCCTATTACAGGGAGAAACATGGAAGCGAGGTAGTTGTGTTTGTGTCTATTTTCCACCCAGTAAATGGCCGTGGCGTGCGGCGGGCAGACAAACAGATAGCCACGCCTGGTAATGAACAGCAACCCTGAATGCATTTGGCATCACATTAACTGGCCTTGCTGTCCCCCTTTTTGCCTCTAATGATTTGAAAATACGAGAGAGCCCCCATATATATTGCCGCGTACCCTGCCCTGCCTTGTGTGCCCGACTGTCTGAGCACTTGGGGAGTTTTAGACTATAGCCTATGCATGCATGCAGTTAACTATAAATATACACAGGTAGGAATAATGTGCTGCTCCGATACCTTTCAGTGATTTATTCATCCAATGGTGTATGTGCATAGAATCCTATGTCCATGTCTGCATCCTTTCCCCTGCCCTGTACATACAGGACATGTGCCCTGCATACACGTGCCTGTGCCTATAGTGCCTACACTGTGTTAGTATGTGTGCAACTGTGCATGTGTCTTTTTTCCCAGCTAATGTTAATGGCACATTATGATGAATTGGCTTCATGATTCCAGTTAGGCTGAGTGGTGATTAAATCTTCATTACCGCTTCTGGTCAGTCCTGCTCCACATAGATTGCCAGGAAACTCAATTCCTCTTAATTTCGGCACTAGGTCCCTGACTGAATCAGGACACCAACAGCAACAAACAAACTACGGCTGGGAGAGCACAAACAAAGCTCTCAATCTCCCATTTAAAGACAATGACACTTGAAGACCGAAACAGCTACCAGGGAGTGATTTCCAAAAGCTCGCCTCGATAAAGAATTCACGTTGAATCACTGCTCACAACCGCTTGCTCTGCTCAAGGCAAAAAGAGATAGACTGCTCTGTTCTGAAAGCACAACCCAGACTCTAACTACAGTCAAAAAGGTTAGATTTGGAACATTGCACTGTCTACTGAGTATTCATTCTTGCACACCCTAGTAAACAACCCATGATGAAGGTTGACATGCTGAAGTTGTACATCACATCACACATGCTTAAATCCTAGAAGACTCATTGTAAACACATTTTACAATGCTGTATGATGTAGGAGGCTACTCTAAAATAATGATTTCACAACATTGCAGGAGTTTCTTGCTAATGCCATTATGCCTGCAAGTGCACTGATCGGTATGTTTTATCATTATTTTTGCAAGCCAAGAAGTGCAGTGGTAGAATTGCAAAATGGAAGACAGCATGTAAAAACTAGTTTAAACACACACACACACACACACACACCCACACACACACACACACACACACACACACACACACACACACACACACACACACACACACACACACACACACACACACACACACCCATCTCTTAGCCCAAGAACCACCAGTAGAGGGCACCCTCCCTCCTGACATCCCTGACAAAAAATAAATAAATCCTGCCAACTATATCAGAAATCCCCAGCTACTGTAAGTGTTGCATATCAGCTATGCAAATAATGATAGACAGACCTTCCCTGCTCTCCGGAGCATGAAGTGCCAACAAGTATTGCGGTTTTGTATCCATTTTGCTGCAGGCTGGCACAGTAAAAGGTCAGACAGGTTTACTTCAACTCCTCATACTGCTGTACCACTAGCTAATGAGTTGTCTAGATGTCATTTGAAGCAGTTACTAGCCAACCTGGGTATAGTGGGGTACGGTCTGCCGCTGTGGAAGCACCAGGCTTACTGCAAAATGCAAATACTGTGCTACTGTACTGCAGAGCAGACCCCACAGTATATTGGCAAATTAGGCATACATTGTTGTATGCTAATAACAAAACGTATAGCCATTCCACAAGCTCACAACGTGTTGCTTTACAAAGCGATGCAAGTGTTTTCACAAACTGTCTGCATATTTCTGCAGCTACAGAACAGGGATAGTAGAGTTCAGGTGGTTCATCTATATAGGGAACAGAGTTAGGTAGGGCGACTAATTAGTGACCATTACGGTATATCAAGAGAACTGAAAAAGAAGAGAATTGTATAGTGCACATTACAATGCAGTCAAAACATTCTGGTTCTCATTGTATCCTGTAACAGCACCCACCAGGCAACAATGCTCAAATGCCTTGTTTTAAACCTGTGGTTTTCAACCAGTTTCCTTGAGAGGGTTCCAGGTGGCCCTCAGCTAAGGTAGTTAACCAGATGAAAAGTAGTTTAGCCAGATGTACTGTAACTCGTGAGAGTGTAAAAATGAAACCAAATGGACCCTTGCGTGCCCATTTGGTTTCATGTTTATGCTCTCAAGAGTAATAGGCATCATCTAAATTAGTACCACTTAATTAAGAAGTCTACACACAATTAGAGAATGTAGAAGAATGGTCATTTTGATCTGTATGTTTGCCTGCTTTGTTTGCAAAAATCCATCCTGGAATTGTGGGCAAAACTAAAAGGGGTCTGTTGGGGTGAAAATGTCATCAAATGGTGGTCCGTGGTTCAAATGCTGAATAAATAGTGGGTCCTGGTATCATACAATTTGAAAACCACTGTTTTAAACCTTCGTTTCTTGCAAATACCAGTGTTTGACCCAATTGATTTTCCCACACTTATGCAACTAATGCTCAGTTGTGTGGTGGCATCATGGTCAGTGCTGAGCTGTTGCTTACACTTCTGACAGAGTAGCCACCAGTGTGTCATTACATTATGTCCTGACTTCTTTGACTGTTATTGGGGTGAATGTTGGGAGTGTGTTGGGGTGAATGCTGGAGTGAACGTTTGAAAGGAGACACATCCAGCCAGAGGCACACTAAACAAATTGCACTGCGCGACTTAGGGAAGCCCATGTCACAGGAAAATGCCTGCGGCAGTATTTTCATGCAGGGGATTATACATACAGTTGGCTGGAACTTCCTGCCTGCTGCAGCAGTCTGCGTACTGACCCGTTTCGCATCCTTCCCGAAGGTCTCGCTGTAGCTGGTCCCGCGGATCTCAAACTGAACATGGGAATTGGATCCCTCTGCGCGGAAGTCCATCATCCCTGTCAGGCCACTGATCCGTCCCTATGGCAACAGCATGCAGAACAGTCATTGAACCGCCATGGGCCCGGACAAGGATTAGAAAGGCTGCTGTGTGCTGTGCTTGTCTCTGTGTGCATTTATCAGCGTGAGCCTATATCGTTGCTGTCGGCACAGGAAAACCTCATATGACCAAAAAATGTTATGATTCGGTGAAAAAAAATAGCTTGTGTGCCAATGGATCCAGTGTAGTTTTAGCCACAGACTCTTTTCAGTCACACAAGTACTGTATCTAAATCTACAAGATAAGGTCGTAAGCTTTAAGCTTATAGATCAGCTATTTTTACAGGGCTTTCCCCTCAAAACGGTCATACAGTGAAGTATGGCTATAAAAAAGGCAATATGGAGAAATGAGGGGGAACCTGTACAGTGACGTTATGTCTGTAGGGTGTGTGTGTTGCATACACCGTACAATCTTCAGTGTACATTTAACTCTGTGTATACATAGAACCACACTTTCCAGAGTACAGTATATACATGCATGTTGACACAAGAAAACAGAATAATAAACTTGGTGCATCGAAATGTGAATGTATGCTAAGGCAGATAAATATTTTGTTCTATTTTAATGCTGCTATTTGTCTATTTTTGAGGAATTTTCTCTCCATTTGGAAATAGACTAGTAATAAACTGCAAAATGTAATTGCGCATTTCAGAGATAGTTCAGTTTTGTTTTGTACTTCTTAATTGCCAGACTTCCATGGTGATGGGCGTTCTGCTCTGGTTTTGGTGAAATATGAATTAGTTTCAGTCATTTTGCAGGGGGGCAGGGGTCCACGCATTAAGCTAAATCACAAAACTAACATCATCCGTTGTAACCACTCTATTAATCGCAAGTATTTCATACAACTTACTTTGTCGGTAAAAAAGTGAACTATTCCTTTAAGGCAAACAGTGTTGGGCAGTAACTAATTTTAGATTACATATTACTGTAATATTATTACTTTTGCTCCAAAAAGTAAAGTAACAAGATTAATCTGCAAAAATGGGTAATAAGTAACGCATTACTTTGCAAGTAACGCCAAGTTACTTTTTAAATGAGCTTGCTGTTGCATGCAAAAACAGAACAGATTTACAAGCTATCGACAGGTACTGTAACAACAGAGATGTGCACTATATTGTAGATCCAGTCCACACACTGCATCCTGCGCACAGTTATGTACATTACAAATCGCTTGCTGCTATATTTTGTATTTATTTTTAAATACAAGACCTCAACTGTCTTTGAAAACAATTGTGAAAAAGTTTAAAAAGTCAAAGAGGCAAAGAGACTACTATTATTACAATAAATTGGATTCAGTTCTAAAAAGAGCTCGCTAAACAGATTCTGTTGTACATCTCTATTTTTTCAAATGTAGGAGTTGAGAACTTGGGAAAGTCATAACGTAATATGTAATATATTACTCTTTGATTCCAGTAATAAGTAAAGTAATGATATTACTTTGTCTAAGGGGTAACGAGCAAAGTAAAGAAGTTACTTAAAGTAAAGTAGTTACCTAACACTGAAGGCAAATAACTATTTTAAATAGACTATATTTTGAGTGTTATGGGAATGTCACGTCTGCTTTGGTCTGACAACACACTTGAGGACAGGGAGGGTAGCAGCATGTGGGTGCGGCTCGCCTCCGAGTCAACCTCGTGTCCTATTCAGTCTATGGAAATGGCATTTTGAATAACAGGCGAGGCGCAGTGTGGTGACAGCATGTCCTTTTGCTATTGTTCCCGCTCTCTCTTTTACACATTTTAATAAAACTACTTTGTTAGTCCCCAAATGGCACGACTCACAGCTTTCAAGATGAATGGGCCGGTTATAAAAAATTCTCATATCAATGATGTGAGAAATTTCAATAAGGAAGTCCACAAAGACATTGCACTGATACACAGAACGCTGTCTTGTAGCACTGCGACTGACGACAAATATTGTGCCATTGTCAACCCCCCCCTGGCGGAAAATCTACTGCTTTCTAGTGCTGGTGAGTTGGGGCGAAATTGATTGACAAGTGCCAGAGATAAAACCTATATACAGTATATTCCAGGCAAGCATTTAGCGCATTCAAGTGCATTTTGGAAGTGCCACTAGTGCATTTTGGATTTTGGCAGTTGGCAACACTGCCACCCCCTCCCGGACAGATAGACAGACAGATAGACAGATAGACAGACAGACAGACAGAATACCTTCTGTATGGTGTCCAACATGGACCACCCTCCGTTCCATGGCTTGGTGGACTTCCTCATACAGTTGAGGCTGGCCATGCTGTGCCACTTCCTGTCCTCCAGCTTCCTGTAGAAGGCGTTGGCCAGCATCAGAACGCTGTCGTACAGGTACAGGTTGGACACCTGGTGGGCAGGGAGGATCACAGAGAGTTTAGGCTTGTGCACGCACGCGTATGCACACACGCACACACGCACGTGCGCACACACACACACACACACACACACACACACACACACACACACACACACACACACACACACACACACACACACACACTACATTAAACAAACATGTTTTTGGTAGTCAGATCGAATACTTTACTGTAGTAGTCGAATAATTTTCGTCTTGTCTATAGTAGTATATATATTTGTTTATCTATCCAATAAAATGTGTGATTCTGAATTTCTAATTGAAACAGTGCATGTCTATTACACTATTGCAGGGCTGCCCAAAAGGTAGATCGCGATCTACCAGTAGATCACAAAGGCTGTGCAGGTAGACCACAAGACCTACCCCTAAGATTAGACACTTTCATATTCATCTGCCACGTGAATTAAGGTGACTCATTTGATGGGCATAAAAAATGAGTATTCAAGTAAGTAGCTTGAATGATCTTTAAGTACTGTAATTATGTATCCATTTTTAATCCAGTCATATAAAAGGGCACATTTAACAATAAAGGCTTAGAACGTTTAAAAATCACCTGCTGCTTTCTTTTTGCTATTTCTAACATTGCAGCCCCGTCAAGGTTCATTTCTCAATAGTGTCCCTCTAATCTCTCTAACGGAGAGGAGAGAGTTAAAAGCATACAATTCAAAATTGAAAATCTAAAGAACAGAGTTCATACGTCACATACAACATTGTTATGTGCAATGACGTATACTGTCTGTTATGTGCAGACAATCACTACCAACACCACAGCAGCACACATCCACAGTGTCTAAAAAAATGTAAAAATATATATTACATTTTTTATTAGCGAATAATGAATTAATAGTCGAATAGTGTTTTGCTAGTTGAATAGTCGAATATTTAGTTAATGCCCTAACACACACACACACACACACACACACACACACACACACACACACACACACACACACACACACACACACACACACACACACACACACACACACACACACACACACACACACACACACACACACACACACACACACACACTCGTTGATAACAAGGCCGCCTTTAAGCCTCAAAGAGATAACCCATGCAGTTGTGCGTCTCACAGCAGACGCTGCCATACGCCATCTAAGGTTACGACAGAACTTTCCACCTCCAGCAAATTAAGGCAAAGGTAATGATAAGCGTTTTCTCACATAAGGACTGTCATGAGACGAGAAGGATGATCAACTCCCTCCTCAGCCGTCGCCCTCATTAGCATGGTGATGATGGTGTGCATTGCCACCTGCGTTGGTGTCACGTTGACTTGGATTTGATTATAGAGGTTTGGCGACAAATTAATGGAATGTTTTTGCCTCCAAATAAAACTGTTCTATGTATTATTTCCATGCGTGGATAGACAAATTACATGCAGCAAATCGGTGTCAAATCAGAGTGAACCAGCCAATCGTGTGGCAGGAAAGTTACCAAGCCAAGCACCACATCCTGTGTGTAACTGTTTGGAATGTAGATTAGCAAAACTGGAAGCACAATGATAAGAAGATCAGTATCCCTAATAACGATCATTTTCTGCTTGCCAAGCTTTAAGTAGAAGTTGTCTCCACACAGAAATAAGATACAAACTAAACTACAAAACTCAGGTTTCTGCCAAGCCAGGTTGCTTAATGCCTATACAATAGGGAATTTAAGCTGTACGACGGCAAGTCTCTAGGCTACTACGATCAACAGGAACTTGATCTGTGCTCGATAGATAAACCTGCTTGCTGTAGGATGGCTGTGAGCCTAGTGATTTTGACAGCTATATGGCGATTGCGTCATAGCAGCCATACCTCCTGTGAGGGGTGCCGTTCTGAAAATACGGCAGCTTAAAGAGCCTAACGCATAGTTAGGGGAATAGTAGTGCCCAAATGCGAAAGACTTGAGCACCAAGCAGGTGCACTAGGCAGGGGCATTTTTGTGACATTTTGAGGCAGGTGCTCAAGTGAAAAAACGGCACTGGCCTGGAACCTCTGGCTGTGAGAAATATAGATTTTGGGGCATAAATAACTCATCAGCAGTTATATCGTGCTTCTGGGAGCTTAGCCCAGTGCGCAAAAATTATGCATGGCAGTAGTAACCATCATCACATGACCCCAGAGACAACGTGTATCAATTTGTGTTTTGGGTTTTGGACAAAATCTGCAAAAACTGTGTTTTGAAGAAAATGCTATATTGTGGAAAATCTAGCATCTGGCACAAAGGTCCAGGTCTGTTCGTATATGCGCTATGGCCCTAGAAATCAATGATCAGGGATTATGATTGCACCGCCTATGGTTCAAGAGTTATAGGCCAAAATGGGAAGAATAAAATAGGTGGAGGTTCTTCCATGGCCCACTGTGAGTAAGCATCCAAAGTTTGAGTTTCATGGTAATCAGGGGATTCATTACCCCACTGTGCCATTCACATAAAAATCTCATGTTTATAAGTATAGCCCAGTGTGTCAAACAGAGAAACAGAATACTTAACATACACAATATTAAAATTATTATTATTATTATTGAATACATTTATATGTATTTATTGTTTTTTTCCCGCACAATAAGCCTGAGTGCAAGTCACAGACAGGCCGATTTATCAATGTATCTGTCTGGAGCCATAATAGCCCCCTAGTGGGTAAGCATTGAATGGGAATGAAATGTGAAAAATCTCCGGCTAGAGAATAGAGATAATATGCAACAAATAGCATGAGGTTTGAATAAAGTCAGTTGAAGTAGTAACAAATTCTTTTTTGGGTAATAGCCTGACTCAATGTGAAAAAGAGTAGTATACACTTGTGCACACACGTGAATGTGTGAGACGGATGGACGGACAGAGCAATAAGAAAGTCTCTGGCTTTCGTCCGTACATGGCCTGGTGGAGTGACAACAATAGCAGTCGAGAGTCGTGACTTAGACAGTGGCTCTGGCTGTGCGTGTGTGTGTGTGTGTGTGTGCGTGTGCGTGTGTGTTTGTAGATGCGCATTGCAAATTGTACATTAGCTTCGCTTCCATTAACTGCATATCCAAGCAAAGAGGGCAGCTTCCCATTGCAAATCAAATTTGTGGCACATGCCTTTCACTTTAGCAGGCAGTGGCCACTCTTCTTCATTCATGCATGTGTGCCTCAGAGTTATAAACTAGAGAGCCGACTGCTCCTCCCACAGCGGTTCGTTTCAATAGAAGTTGCACACTGGCGTTTGAAGCATCCGGAAGAATGTTCTCCTTTCCGAGGAAGTGCTACCCTCCATGAACATGTCTGAATCGAATCATGAACGAAACGCTCTGTAAACACCCAGCTGCGTGCTATTTTGCTTGATGCACACAGTGTGTAATCACACCCAGCTCAGACAATCAGCCATCACATTTCCTGCACTACGGTTTAGTTTTGTGGGGACTGCACAATGCACAACTCACAAGGTTTCTCTCTGATATGTATTTATCATTATTATTTTTTGTGGTCAGGACAATTCATCAGAGCACTTGATATTTGTGATGCCGTTTCCTGGGGGAGTTCAGTGTACTGTGCAATGAGCTGCTCTAGGTGAAAAGACATGTTGTTCAAATGTATTATCATTTGCAGCAATCATGACTAATTGGAAAGCGTCATGTGGCTCTGTTAACCTTGATTATTCAATGCACAGCTAACAACACAGGTTCTAATTCTGTCTGCAGCATATGAATATGACCTATTTATAGAAATTAACACATCAAATTCGAGACAAAAATGGCAACTTCAGTTAACAACTAAGTATCTTCTCCTCTGATCCTCTGACCAACTGTCACCAAGGCGCTTGCACATTTGAGGAGATTATCAGTAATTACCAACAAGCTGACACTTGGCTAAAGTGTCTTTGGTGCCATATCATCTTCTGCTGAGATTTCTGGTATATCTAAACATTATTTAAGCTTGAGTTAGTCGCTGCTCCAGACATTCAACGTATTAGGTCAAGTGTAGCATTAGATCAAAACTTTTGAGTGGAAAAATGCTCAGCCATCAGAAAAATCACAGTGTGTGTGATGTCAGTCCCAGTGTGAAATAATAACGTTGTAAAATCTGGGTTTTCTAAGATTACACTGCATTTCGGTGCTTCTGAAAGAGGCATTAGTAAAGGAAAGCACTCCGTCTTTTGTGTCCTCATTACTCTGATGACTACTTTAACTGGCATTAGCCGGTAGTTAACCCACTTTCATATGAATTATTGAGATCACTGGGTGCACACGCCACATGGTTTCGCCATCTGTCCCGACTATGGATGAAATGGAATTTGAGTGTATGATCAGAGGAACTACACGGCACACGCTGGATGCATGGATCAACGGAACATCTCTGGGACATGTAAGAGGTTACTCTCAGGTTAGCGTCCTACATCAGTGAGGGCTGGCAGGGAAGGTGCCAAGTTAACAAAACTGCCGTAACGATTCTCCGACAGCGCCACAGGGCACGTCCACCTCTCTGACCTTCAGTGATGATGACTTCACCTCCTCGGCATGGGACCGATGGGTGAAGCCCCCGTAGAGAGAGATCAGGGGGCACAGTCTCAATACATGAGATGACCTACAGGATCAGCTGCTTGTGAAATGTATGACTGGTTGGAGATTCGCCACTGTGGTGTGTATGCTAACAAGTACAAGTGACTAATTGCCACAGTGTGTGTGTGTGTGTGTGTGTGTGTGTGTGTGTGTGTGTGTGTGCGTGCGTGCGTGCGTGCGTGCGTGTGTGCATCTAAATACATATTTCATGAACGTCTTTGAATTCTGTACTGGGGTTAATTCAAATAATTACATTCAAGTCTAGTTTGATCTATTCCTTCCTCTCCAGTCATATTAAATTCAACTCATTTAAATTCATGGACATGAAATGCACGCATAATTATTGCTATTAGTATTTCATCCATATTCAATAGCATACATCTTTCATATTTGCATTCATGTGTCACTTGGACGCTGCTTGTGTCCCTTATGTCCGTGGGAGCAGATATCTCATTTTGTATTATGAAGCGGGGGTCCATTTTGTCCATGCAGGGCCTGTAGCCTTATGGTGATCGCTGTTATGTTACATTGAACTAGAGATGACAAGTGTCCCTCTTGTTGGCTGTAAGAACATAGAGTACATATGGTGTTTGTCCCACTCATTACACATTCTACCCACAGTATTACACCACATTGCCACTGGGGCAAGTGTACACCAGTGGTTGTCAACCTTTTTGACACCGCAGGGCCCACTATTTATTCAGAATTTGAGCCACAGACCACCATTTGATGACATTTTAGCCCCACAAGTCCCCAAAACTAATGATTTATTTTGCTTTTGTCCACAATTCCAGGCTGGAACATACAGATCAAAATGAATAAAATTAATCTTCTACATTCTCTAGTTGTGTAGACTTGGGCTAATTCACATGGTGAATATTTTAACTCTTGAAAGTGAAAAATGGACCTGCAAGGGTCAGGGTCCATTTGGTTTCATATTTACACTCTCAAAGAGTTACATCTGCTTATAACCAACTTGCCATCATTTAGCTGGGGACCACCTGGAACTCTCTCAAGGACCACTGGTCGTCCCCGCATCATACCTTTATTAGGTAACCCATATTATGCATTTTGTGTACATGTTTTGTAATTAAACATAGTGCGATGATGTTCACACAACAAACTAGCTTACCTACAAGCTCACAATAACCTGTGCCAGGCTGTCAACTTATAGATGGTCTATTTTTGCTGCACAACACCAGAGTATGATGGACTATAGTGATAGGCATATATAGGCTAGACCAGGAGAGCCTAAATCTGCTGAGTCCTGGTTACAACACATCAGGAATGCGGACTCTGTTTTCAGACAGTTTTCAGGACATACATAGTACTCCCTTTTGGCAATCATACCGTCATTGACACATTTTTGACGCATGTTTTCAGACAAGAATGTCCAAAGATGATTACACATTATCAGATTTTTTTCCCCCAAGCTGGTTTAGCATAAGGTTAAAGGATTCATTAAAAATGGTTTCTGTTGCTAGACAACATCTTGGTGAAAACATGCTACATTCAACCGACAATAACTAGGGAACCGGCCATTGCAGTAACACACTATATTTACACACTATTTTTATTTGTTCGGGGCACTCGGATGCCTTTTCCACCGCCTGGGAACAGGTTGAGGTTCAGAAGAAATGTTTAGTCCATGAGCCAGTCCTCCAAAATTGGAACATTAATTTATACCCTTCCAAAGTACTAGCGTTTTCATATTTTACATGCTTGGCATATTTTCCTATATAATGCCTCATTTACCCAAATATTTAAAATGTTAATAAATCATTGTCTTTGTAGTAATCATGGAGATAACAATTTCATATAGATTTTACAGACTAATTAATGTTCAAACTTTGGAGCTCTGGCTCCTGGAGAAAAAACAAAACAAAAAGAGCTGAAGCGTTTCCCAGCCGGAGGAAAACAGGCTTCAACTCTGGCAGGTAATGACATAATATGGAGGTCTTTGAAACGTTTGAAATCAAATTCAAATGTCGGCAGATATACTGAAAGCATAGCGCACCTCCAGGGACTGCAGGTAGCCCTCCTGTGGGTCACAGAGCAGGGAGGGGATGCGGTGGTTGTTTCTCATACAGCGGACGTTGCTGTCCCTCCACACGGGGAAGATCTGTCGTATGATGGTCATCCTCCCCAGAGAGCTGTGGACCAGCTCCATCATCTCTGCATCGCTCACCTCCTGTGGACGCACACACAAACACAAGCACACAACGCATGAGATCGATTTTTCATATTGTTGCCAGGTGGTGCTTGAAAACCCCTGCACTATATTGTCACCTAACTCTACTCGTAACAGCAAGTTTGTTTTAGTTGTACTCATGTCTATTGAATACTGTTTTTCTTCTCACCTCTAATGCATCTTCTTGGGAGCCTAGCTGGCATAATAAATCATGGCGTTATAATATTATTTTTAGACACGCCTGGGTTATAATTTACAATTCAGGCATTTTGCAGATGCTCTTAATCCAGGGAGACTGTGTTATGAGAGAGAGATGGTAGCGGTTTAGGACAGGAGAGCTGCGTTTGAGATCCCATTACCCACAGTAAAATCTTGAGTGTTGATAGGGTCATTCAGGAGTTTCCAGTGTATTGCAGCTCTTATGAGAAGTATTTGATGAGGGGTGATTCTACCGGGTCTAATGCAGAAGACGAACTGCCCAATGAAATGAAATGTCCTTCAGACTCAAGTAGTCAAGCTGTTCCTTTTCATTTGTTTGCAGGTAAACTCATTGCACAGTGGATAAGGACTTAACAAAAGCTTACATCTCGCATCAGTTCCACCTAGCACATGTTTTTTTAATGGCTTGAACAGAATACGCCTGATTTCAGTTGCCATGATAATGAGTGATGCATGCATAATTAATCAGCAACACAGGTAGACCAAAATGCAGACGTCTCCCAACGTGCCACTGTCGGCTTCCTGCATATTTAATGCCATTTGTGTGATTCACTTCTGCCCGAGAACGGCATCCCAAGACTCCCTTCCACAATGTTATTTTTTCTGTGGTGGTGGTACTGGTCTACGCGTCTACTCTGCATGCATGTACTATACAAGCCCACCCGGGGGCAAGGGAGCGTATGCATGAGTCGAGTGGCTGTGTGAGGTCTGCCCTGTGGAGTACAGATCAATAGCAATGAGACACCAGCTTGCTGGCTGGTCTCTGGAGCCGGACAGTGGTCAATGCTTAGGCAGACAGAGGGCCTCTCCCCGGAAACACTGAGGTCACATGCTGTCTGACAACAAAGCTCCGCTGTGAAACTCTCAACATCTCTCTGGGGTTGATGTCTGCTTCCACACCGATACTGGCCTGCTATATCCCTTGCCC
Organism: Benthosema pterotum; assembly: GCA_039105355.1. Taxonomy (NCBI): domain Eukaryota; kingdom Metazoa; phylum Chordata; class Actinopteri; order Myctophiformes; family Myctophidae; genus Benthosema; species Benthosema pterotum. The sequence goes on from CM076974.1 coordinate 38,006,730, forward strand.
CCAATCTCTGTCTCTCTCTCGGTCTGTCTGTCTCTTTCTCTCTCTCTCTCTCTCTCACTCTCTCTCAATTCACAATTTTATCTCACTGTCCGTTTCTCTCTCGATTTTCTTGTTTTATTACAGCTCCATAGCGGCACTCTCTCATGTACTGTGTACTTTTCTATTTCTTCATCTCTCTCTCTCTCTTTCTATCACCTCCCCCTCCATCTGTCTCTTTGCCCAGTGCCCACAGAACATTCCTCCGCATGCTTAATCTGCTCTTTTACTCATTTCTTATCTTTACCCTCTCTCTCTCTCTCGATTTGAGTCTAAGTTTTTCCTCTGCTCCACCCTCATGCCGGCACACTCGGTCTTTTATCTCACATCCTTTTGTGTCTCCACACTCTCTCTACAATCCTCTGTATGTCTTGACTCACTCCCGACAGCCTTTTGTCTCAGGCCCTTATCATCCAATGTCATATGAAATACATATTTCAAGGAGGGCAAAACATGGAATTGCAGTACGCAGGTAGTAGACGCGGTCGATAAAGAGGATATACTATTCCCCACGACGTCTTTTAATGTGTGTGTACAAACAAACCGCGGCGTGATATGTGCAGATAAATCTCGTTCCGGTGATTCTGTTTGCTCGTTTAGCCTCGTATTTCTCCCTCACTGCTGACAGTCAGTCAGCTGTTCGGCATGAATATTCATGAGGGGCTGTGGCACATTAATCAGGCGACGCGCTACCACATGGTTCACGGAAGCCACAACCCCACGTCCGAGCTAATAACTTCCTGTGCAAAGTGCCAACGCATCCCCACTGCTTGTCCACCACCATGGGCGACCTCCATGTCATAGCACTGACACTGACCAATGGGATATGGCCGAAGAAAAGCCTGCCCTTTCAACCTCCTTTTATTGTTGTATTATTATTTTTTTTAGGACTAGACAGACCATTAAGCTACAAACAGTAGATGTGTTTTTCCTTTGTCCACGTGTGTACAGTAATAGATTTATAAAGCAGTGGGTTTTCAACCTTTCTCATACCAGGGCCCACTGTTTATATTCAGAATTTGAGCCACGTACCGACCACCATTTGATGACATTTTAGCCCCCACAGACCTCAAAACTTAAAAGGATTTCTTTTGCTTTTGTCCACAATTCCAGGCTGGATTTCGGGGAGAGAAAACAAAAACAGTCAAACATACAGATCATTACTCTTCTACATTCTCTAGTTGTGCAGACTTGGGGCTAATTCAGAGGGTGAATATTTTAACTCTAGAGAGTGTAAACATGAAACCAAATGGACCCGCAAGGGTCCATTTGGTTTCATGTTTACGCTTTCAAAGAGTTACATCTGATTAACCAACTTTACATTTAGCCGTGGACCACCGTCAGGGACCACCGGTGGTCCCTAGAACACTGGTTGAAGAGCCCTGTACTATAGAAACAGTAGATAGTGTGTATTAAGTGTAATGTATTTAAAGTGTATATCCACGCCCCATGGGGACGAGAACCTGAAAGCTGTATGATTTGATGCTGTACTACCCATCCCACATGCGGTGCAGAGCCGATGCCTGCCAGTGACAGTCTGCATGCAACGGATATTCATTACCGCAGATATAAAAGCGCTGATAAGACACGACGGCCCATCCTTCCATATTCACAGCCACTACTACTACTGCAGGGTGATCCGATTACGATTATCGCCATGGATACCATAACCAAAGCATCTTCATATTGAACACATCACTGCATCACCCAGACTCCCATGGATTGATCGCTCCATCTGCTGCGTGTGACGTGGAAGCTAACGCGTTGCTATGCATTGGAAATGTCACTTCTTTACATATATATTTCCTCTTAGGGTCATACAACATGGGATGGGCTCAGAGGACAGAAGAATGACAGCATTTATATGCATTTGCTAGGCATTAGAATTTGTTTTTTTTATATACATAGGTGGTGACTAACCATGTGTCACTTTAACTTTCACAGTGCTGTGATAGTGTGATATTATATCCCAGTATACCTGCTGCTATTTTTATCTGCTGGATATGTTTTCTGCCTGCACAGGAATAACATCTGCTCTCCATCTATCCAGTGCTGTTGTTTTGATTCATTTTGATTTGACTTCTGCCTTCCTGTTTGTTTGAATTGTTTTGTTCCTGTCTGTCTGTATGTTCTTATTCCTTCTCTCCCACCCTTTTCTAACTCTTCATGTACAGTAACTATCGATATTAATGCACAACAAACTCACGTTTGCAGGAAGTGAGTGGTGCCTGGCTTTCCAACTTTAATCATGATGGTGATGTAGAATAGACGCAGTAACCACTTTAACCACTTTAACTGAACGAGACACCCAAAAATGACTGATACCCTAAACACATCAAAGGGTTGAGACATCAGGGGTGGATCTAGGCATGGGCATTGGGGGGGGGCAGTGCCTCCCGAAATGCCCAGTCTGCCCCACCAAACACGATGGCATGCAAGACAACGCCAGATATTTCAAATGAAAGTGCTTATATTTAAAATGATTTGGAACACTACTACTGCTACTAACTAACTACAATTGTGGCACCACTAAACCAGCACCATTTCATCATTGAAATCAGTCAGACCTTTCGCTTCATGCATGCTCTGTGTCTGTTGCAACTTCAACAACAACTGATGTTATTATCGATGCGTAATTTCCTAATAAAAGTCCTGTAACCAAAAATGCTATGGGTGCGGCTTCATTGCCTGTGGCGTGAAGCGACACGGGCGATGAATCCGCACCCATACCATTTTCTCCTGCCCCCTTAATTGTTACATGGAAATGTTACATCCGCCCCTGTGCGACATTTTTGTGTTGTCCCAGCGGTGTGTATATGTGCTGTTGTACATCTTCCCACATTGTCCCAAGTGATAGAATTCAATGGCCCAAACCACACCACAGGGTCACCATGCAACTCTTCACAACCATCTACAGTAGAGTACCCAAGGAGCTGTGGTTATAGGGCTTTATAGACACATACACAACTAACAGACATACATACAGGACACACACACACAACGTCACATGTTGGAGTGGTTAGAACTGCTCAAGGATACTTCCCGCAACAGTAATAATAATTTGACTGGCCTACCCAAAATTTGGAAGGCAGGGTTAAAAACGTGAAGCGTACTTCAGATTACACCGAACAAATAAACAATAACACAACAGACGGGTTAAGCTCAAACAGGCTAGGTTAACCCAAATCACCTATCAGGGAGTCCAGTGGCATAACCCACCTGTACAGATAGACGTAATAGCAGGCTTATAGGGCCGACTGGGCACCACTTAAAAGCTCGGCATCCAATCAATTCAATTAACCGCAGGTGTTAAACTGCTGCTCTGGAGCGCACCCATGTACTCTCCTCAAAGCCAATAACAGACCGTTGCCCAAATGAATCCCCACTGCCACGGATAAGAGGCATAAGGCTAGAAACAAGTGACACAACAGACCCACAACCAGAAAAGGTCTTCAATGCAATAGTGCCTTCATCACCCTGGAAAAACTTTAGAATGTGTAGTGGCCAGGGGCGTTTTTGCCATTTAGCAGACTAGGGGGGAGAGGGGGTCACCAGGACGATCACCAGACATGCTTTAAAAGGATCCCAGGCTAATAAGCCATTATACTTGTCCTCTATATCTACAATTGAACATTTTAAAACATACAGTATAGTATGTTCTTTAGTTTAAAAAAGTTCATATTTCCCAGGAGCCCCCCTTACCAAATGGACCTGTAAGTGGGGCTCCAGGGAAAATCTTGCCTGGGAGGGGCTACAGGAGTTGCTGCAGGAAAGGCATTTAAGGCAGATCCGAGGATCACCTGCTCTACCTTCCTGAGCCAAACATCGTGAGCCATTTTCCATATCAACCACATTAATATTTACACATAAACATGCTTGTACTGTCGTATTAATCCCAATGGATTATGGTGTAAGAGTTAGTGATCTTGGTCATTACAACATCAAGGTTGTCTTTATAGTTAATTACATACTGTTGTATGTATAATTCAAATTCATCTTTTTGTTTTAGGACCCCCCCCCCCCCCCCCTCTCTCTCTCTCAGGTACACATTGTTGGGAACGTCCCTATATTGTCTATACACTATATGGACGAGGGCAGCCTGTCAGATTATCTTGTAGTGGTGTTTCCCGTTGCGAAGCAATGCTTCCGTGATGAACAGCAACAATCCTTTACAACAACAATGCTCCATAGACACTCCATTAGCAGCAACATGTCCTAAGCAGCAGCATAACTGGAAAACTGTGTGCGCCGTCTGTGGTGGTCGATTGAGCAACTAATATAGGGTGTCTATTGTTACCTTCTCTTGCACGGATGCCGACATTCTCTATGTTTATGGCGACAACCCAAGAGTACCAGGGTAGCAACAGAGTTACCGGTAATGGTGTTTGGGAGACAAGGAAGGACTTTCTTGGGGCTTTTATGTTGGCAATCAGGGGCGGATGTAACATTTCCCAACTGTGGGGGTAGGTGAAAATGGTATGGGCCGTTTTCACCTACCCCCATGAGGCCGCACCCATACCATTTCCGGTTACAGGACTTATATTAGGCAAGTAAGCATCAATAATAACATTAGTTGTTGTTGTAGTTGCAGCAGACACGCAGCATGGATAAAGCAAAAGGTCTGATTCAGAGAGTTTTATGTTTTGAATGATGAAATGGTGCTGGTTTAGTGGTGCCAATGGTAGTTAGTTAGTAGAGAGGTACTGTAGTGTTTATAGCATTTTAAATATAACCAGTTTAATTTGAAATATCTTGGGTTGTTTTGTATGTTTGGTGGGGCAGACTGGGCATTTAAGGGGGCATTGCCCCTGCCTAGTTCCGCCCCTGTTGGTCCCTGGTGTTTTTAGATATTTCAGTACCCTGGACTCCACGAAGGACCCTGGGCTCACTGTATTCCTAGAATACAATTCCCATAATGCTTTTATCCACTGCTGCGTCCAGCTTCTTTAGACCACACACAGAAGCTCAGGTGTGCCTGCGTTGATATTGAGACAACATACTGTATATCCCAGGAAGAAGGAAGGTGAGCCTATATAGTGTCCATGACATCATGGAGCCCATGGGCACTTTGAAAGTACTGAAATATCTAAAAAAAAAACAGGGGTGGGACTCGATTACATTTTTTGAGCTAATTAATTCGAGGCTTTGTAATGAATTAATCTCAATTAATCGCATGCCAGTATTTGACCCTAGTAGCATTTTTTTGTGTCAATAAAAACAGGTTGGTAGCATATGCGTGAGTTTTTCTATGTTATGTTATTCTATGTTATGTTGAGCGTGAGGGTTAGGGATAGGGTTAGTAATTCCAGACCAATGGGAGGACGAAACAGTTGGAGTTCGGATCAATGGCAGCCCATATTGGCTTCCAGTCCCATTGCGTGCACCGGGTTCTGATCTGTACCCCTGAAATTCGAGTTAATTTTTTAATCGCATTATTGTTTCTGTAATTAATTAATCTCAATTAATCAGTTAAAAACACATATTCCCCACATACTGTATACAAACCCCAGGAGAGTGTTTCTTGTCTCCCAAACATATGGAGAAGTGCCCCTTTAATATAATTAACACCATTTCCATATCATGCCCTGAAACGTAACATGGACATGCAGGTTTTCCATCCGACAGTGACAATATTCTATTTGTGTGGTAAACGTCCCGGGGGTCCTGAGCTAAACTACTCAATCCTAGACGTGCCAGATAGCACACAGCGATGTTTCAATGACAGACAAGCACCAAAATACATTAATCAAATCAGGCTTGGCTGACAGATAGGGTAAATTATCCTCTTTGTGCTGCTCAGTCAACGTTATTAATCTTTCAAGAGAAATAAATAAAGAATTTACCGGTAATCACTATGGAGATTTAATTAGAAGTTAAGGTGGTCTTTTTAAGCTTCAGGCGTGTATGCTAAGAAACTGGGAGTCTGGGAGCAAATAGTAGATCTACTGTGTGTGTGGATTAACAGTTATGCTCACAATAGTAGCAGGAAAATCTGTTGAATAAAAGAATGTGTGTGATAGGATTCTGGAATACAAATGCTGATGCACACGTGTGTGTGTGTGTGTGTGTGTGTGTGTGTGTGTGTGTGTGTGTGTGTGTGTGTGTGTGTGTGTGTGTGTGTGTGTGTGTGTGTGTGTGTGTGTGTGTGTGTGTGTGTGTGTGTGTGTGTGTGTGTACACGCTTGCACGAACAGTATATTATAGATAGACAGACAGGTAGATAGGCTGATGAGATAGATACGCTTAGCACGATTAAGATATAAATCATGCAAAAAAACAAAGACATTTACATTTGTCCAGTAGAGGCTGGTCAGTTTTCACTTAATTCCTTTTTGAACCAACCAAATCATGCATGAAACCATGAGCATGATAACAAAGAATGTTTCAATTACATTTTCATCTCCATAGCAGGGACAGACATGACTTGTCATTCCTCTGAAACAAAACGGATGCAGAAGAGCATGACGGCAAAGGCAATTAATACTTCTGACTTTAGCCTACGGCCAAATAGCTAAGACTTTTAAATTGCTTTTACTTGTGAAATTGGATACGACAAGAATTCTTCTAAATATATATTTTTCTAAAACTGATTTGTCAGCCGAGATGATGTTGTTTTCCTGCATGGGCATTATAAATCCAAAATGAGTAAAGTCAAGCTAAATGTTACTGTAGTGTATATCCATGCACCGGGTTAAGATTAACGATAATATACATTTTTAAAAAGTTTAAAGTGTGCACTTCACCCCGTATACCATAACATTATATTTCATCCCATTACTTAATGGGATTTCTAAATGGATCATAAAGCAGTGTAAAATAGCCATTATAGTATGTAATGGGCTACCAATTGCAAGTATGTACCGAAAGAGATAACATGAGATCCTCTTTCAACTGTGCAGTTCAACGCTAAATGGCCCTTCAATGACTAAAGGTAGAGGCAGAGCAATGAGGAATATTATACAGCGCTGATTTAATGTTAGTGTATGTGTATGGGTGATGGATTGAGCTACTGTGGAGAGGCCAAGTAAGTGCATATACTGTGGTTGTAGCAGGTTCAAGTCTTGTGAGCTCTGCTGGCGCCTGAAAGGATAAAAAAAAAACCTCTGCGGGTAAGGTACTGAATGTAAATTATCTACACCTACTGCGACACTGCATACTGTACTTAATCATAATCTATAATAAATGTATTATGTGTGTAGAAGTAACCTGACAATGACTCCTAGCATGCTTCACAATACTGCCAATCAAGGAATCCATTAAATTCCATTCATTGCATTACTACATGAAAATGAACTTGCTTGAGCATAGTGGGTGTGCGTGGTTAATCCATCATTGAGTTCCTACGGTAATTTTTTGTCAAAGTTAGATTATCATTGTGTTTTAATGCCCTTTAAAAGTACCGATTGATTTAAAATGTCGAGCTACAGTAAATAGTCTCTGCAGCAAAGATTAATGAAATTCAATCTCCATGACTTCTTCACCGCAATTATATTTAGCCAACATTAGACTAAGTTTGGTAATGTCTCTATTAAATGCTATTGTTCTTTGTGTTCGCCTTGATAACCCTTGACATATACTGTACAGGAGAACTGTGGTGAGCAACAGTCCAGTGCAAATTTGCCCCGGTTTTCCTGTTTCAATTGTTAAAAATCCTATGATTTTCTTTTTCAGGTCACCTTCAACAGTGACCATACTTTACCCAGCATATCCTGAAGTCAATAGCCCTGCAACTATTGAATAATAAAATATGCAAGTCTTTCTCTACACTACAGTATGATATCCTTTCTTCTCCAATCTGCCCCCCTCCACCAGGGGCGGATGTAAAATGTTCCATGGGGGGGGGGGGGGCAAGAGAACATGTTGGAGGGGCAAGAGAAAATGGTATGGGTGCGGCTTCGCGCCATGGGCGATGAAGTCGCACCCATTCCATTTTCAGTTACAGGACTTTTATTACGCAATTAAGCATCAATAACAACATCAGTTGTTGTTGAAGTTGCAACAGACACGCTGCATGCATAAAGCTAAAGGTCTGACTCCGAGAGTTTTCTGTTTTCAATGATGAAATGCTGTTGGTTTAGTGGTGATACAACCGTAGTTAGTTAGTAGCAGTAGTAGTGTTTCAAATCATTTTAAATATAAGCACTTTAATTTGAAATATCTTGGGTTGTTTTGCATGGCATCGTGTTTGGGGGAGGGGCAGACTGGGTATTTAGGGGGGCATTGCCCCCCCATGCCAATGCCTAGATCCAGCCCTGCCTTCCACCCCCAAGTCTGGTGGTGTGGAGATAGTGTCAACAGGATAGGGTTCTATCTTGACGGGCAGTTACCCCAGACATCAGTCATATCACGGCTGTCCTCCCCAACTCCGTCTGTCATGCAGGGTTTCTCGCACCTAATCCATCACACATTCTCAGGTGTCACCCTCCTCTCTTTCAGAGGCGGAAAAAAACCAACAACAAATTCTCAGAGGGTGCACCATCCATCCAGACCCACTAGACAGTGTCAGATTCTGACGCCAGGCAGTGCGCCAGCAGCAGCGGTGGCACTATAGCGCCCTAGTTTAGCCAGTGATTTAGCGAGCGGGATGCCTGCCTGTCACCTAAATGCCCTCAAGGCTGTTCACATCTAGTGCTGCTCTGCTGTCGCGCTCGAGGGTTCTTTTTCTTTTTTTTTCATGTTTTCCAATTTTTCGCTTGAACCAAAATATCACATGGTTTCTTTGTGTGGCAAGTACGTTCCATGGCGGACAGGTTCAGAGAAAACCCATTCAATAGCCTTTGGAGAGTTTTAAAAATGCATGAGTGGCGCGCCAATCTGGAACTCTCCTTGCAAAGCCAGACAAGTTGACCTTGAAGAGATCCTCGGTTATTGGCGGAAATTGGACTGTGACTCGGATAGGAGGAGAAATTCTTGGCTGTTTTTTTGCGGTGTGGCTCCGCAGGAGAGTCTCGCTGCACCGAAAAACATGGAATACAGCTGTCTATATATTACAGAAAAGTCCTGCCTAAATTACTAGCAAACTCCCGTAAACTCCTGAATTGTAGCCTCACAGCTATTACCGTATATTAGTGGATACTCCCAAATTGTATCACACCTTGAGGTTTAGGGGCAAATCCAGTGCCCATAATTGCCCATTAACCCCTGACACTGCGTGACAGACACACACATTAGTCATGCATGTTATTAGTAATTTGTCAGCCTTTTTAAAATTGTTGATCCTAATTACATAACATATGAAGCCTGAGATCTACCGGTAGAATGGGGCCATGCTTTTTTCCATGTGGATCCACGGATCCACATGGTTAGATTATTAAGTATCTTTCTTTCTGACAGTTCTTAAGGTTTCTTTTCTCATCACTTGCCAAGTCGTCGGCCATGCATGGCCACATCTCTCTTCTCTCTTTTTGCATATTGTTGCCCCCCGATGGTGGATTAGCATGGGAGGCTAATTATGGGAATTTGAATGAAACATGAGGGTTCCTTCAGCTTCCTTGTCCTTGTTAGCATCGTTGAGGCACGCTGGCTAATGGCGGTTGGTCTCCTGACAGCAGACAGCTCTGATGCATGGCAAAAGCCTGGGGGTTGCTAAGGGCAGAGCATATATACTGGCCCTGAACATTATCTTGTTAAAATAACTGTCACAAGTCATAGGGATCATGGTGCCATATGTCCAAGCAGTTGAGACACAGCCAGTAGTCTACAAATCGACCGCTGGCTCATTCAGGGTACAAATAGATAATACAGGGAGACAATGGTTGGCATTGTTTAGTGTTAAGTGTGGAATATCTCCTTTGATGGTTATGATGACGTGCTGAGGCCAGGCCACCACCTTGATAATGCCAGATTCCTTCTATCCAATGTGATTTTCAGTAGCCTCTGCAGTTAAAGCAGGGGTTTTCAACGTTTTTGATACCAGGGCCCAGCCCATAGCAGCATTTGAGCCACAGACCACCATTTGATGATATTTTAGCCCCACAGGCCCAAAACTAAAGACTTATTTTGCTTTTGTCCAAAATTCCAGGCTGGATTTTTGCACAAAAAAAAAAAAAAAAAAAAAAAAAAAAAAAAACAGGCAAACATACAGTAAATCAAAATGACCATTCTTTTACATTAAGTGGGCTAATTCAGATTATGGATATTTCGGAACCAAATGGTTTCATTTTTATGCCATCGAAAGTTACATCTGGTTAACCAACTTTTCATCTGGTTGACCAACTTAGCTGGGGACCCCCTGGAACCCTCTCAAGGACCACTGGTCGTCCCCGGGACCACCTGTTGAAAACCACTGGGTAAAAGGAATGGTGGAACCAGTTGCAATGCACAACACAAAACAAACTTGATCACGGTAATCTTTCTACAATGTATTTATCTTCTCTTAGCAGAGAAAATAGATTGCATTACAAAGGTGAACAAACAAATACAGTGGTGTGAACAGATTATGAGCTTATGATGAATCAAATCAAGTATACTGTTTAGAGCTCCTGAAGCATGCTCCTCCTTCAGGGCTAAACTTGAATTTGAGAGAAGATTACCTTCATTAATCCCCAAGGGGACCCTCCCCCGCCCCCCAGCCTTGCAGCACAGATACATGCTGGTAATACCATTTAGTGTACATGATGACTCGTCTATAACTAATCAAATTAATTAATTGCTAGGAAACTAGTGCTACACAATACAAGATATTTTCTCTGATGCCGGAGACCATTCCTGGGGGGCGCACTGGTGTGTGTGTGTGTGTGTGTGTGTGTGTGTGTGTGTGTGTGTGTGTGTGTGTGTGTGTGTGTGTGTGTGTGTGTGTGTGTGTGTGTGTGTGTGTGTGTGTGTGGACAGAAAGATAGATGGATTATAGATGTGATTCATACGAGTAATAGTACTGATTTCACCACAGGTTTGAGTCAAATGGCCTGCAACTTGGACTTACACGCCAGTAATAGGATATTATGAAATATTAATTATTTTGTGTTGCTTGAGGTGACATCTTAACATATCTGTTGTGTGGATTAATTTAGCAGACATTGAATTATATATACGGGATATATAGATTAAGGATATATAGATTAAGCTGACATGATTTGGGCCTGCAGGCGACGCCAACGAGTAATGATGAAATTGTTGTGTATGTCTTTTCAACATGCCTGTCTCATCCTCTGCTCAAGGTGATCCTCAACTTTATGGACAATGTGCCTTTAGTGATTTATGTATGACTTGAAGGAGAGACAAAAGCAGACATGCATTTCAAAGCACAGACACAGACAAGTCACATCCTTCCCCATCAGGGGCGGATGTAACATGTCCCATTGGGGGGGGTGGGGGGCAAGAGAACATGTTGGAGGGGCAAGAGGAAATGGCATGGGGGCGGCTTCATCGCCCGTGTCCCTTCGCGCCACGGGCAGGACTTTGATTAGTCAAGTAAAGCATCAATAAGAACATCAGTTGTGGTTGAAGTTGCAACAGACACACAGCAAGCATGAAGCTAAAGGTCTGACTCAGAGAGTTTTCTGTTTTCAATGTTGAAATGCTGTTCGTTTAGAGTTGCCACAATTGCATTTAGTAGCAGTAGTAGTGTTCATTTAAATATAAGCACTTTACTTTGAAATATCTTGGGTTGTTTTGCATGGCGTCATGTTTGGAGGGCAGACTGGGTATTTAGTGGGGCATTGCCCCCCCCCCATGCCCATAACTAGATCCGCCCCTGTTCCCCATTAACAGTGCACTAGAGAAAGATAACTGTACAATATGCCAGACCACGTCAAACCATTAAGGGAGTGACTGAGAAATTAACATGCCATTAGCTCATACTATCCCAGACTCTGACACTATTAAATCTAATGACACAGTGGCACTCTTTGGTAATTGGCCATAAGCCACGAGATGTGTTTACGTCTTTGAATTAGCCATGATATCAGTATATATTTCCAATTTTTTACAAAAGCCGGTTTTGAAATGTTCTCACACATCTCAATGTGATGAGCTGAACTGCACTTGAATTAAGCTGCCGAACATGTGAGGGAAAATAGGCTTCAGACGCTCATTTGCTAGGATAAAAATCAATATTTCTGTACGTGCCAAACAGCTCAAGGCTGAAATACTGGGCTACATCCAATTTTCTGAGCAAAAAAATGTTTTCCACATTTTCCAAAAATATAGTTACTGTGTATTTTCACAGTAACTCCTATCCGAAATGGAATTTATAGACATAACGAAAACATCCAAATTATACACTATGGTTGATTTTCCTTTGTTAGAATTGTTCTTTCACCAAAGCAGATCAATACAATTGTTGAGTGTTTCTTAAGCAGTTTCCATCGGTATGAATCATATTGATCGGATTAATATCAGATCAATAAATGTCATGTTTGGGATTTTGTTCAAAGTTAGGAGGTGGTGCATGGGTTGTCGTGAGGCATATAATGAGACTTACACGTAATCAAGACGCATATAGACACAGTCTGGTGTGTGTGTGTGTGTGTGTGTGTGTGTGTGTGTGTGTGTGTGTGTGTGTGTGTGTGTGTGTGTGTGTGTGTGTGTGTGTGTGTGTGTGTGTTTGATCATATAAATCTGTGCGGGTGCTTCAGTGTGTGTCTGAAAGTGCAGGGAAGGGAGGGAGGGACCTGCATTTGTGTGATGATGAGCAATATGTAGCTCCAAAGTGCTCCGATACTGAGCGGCGAAAGAAATATTACCGGAAAACCACCTGCGCACATCCTTTCATCTCAGGCCTTTTAGCCAATGCTTTTACCATTTGGCTAAAATGAGCTCCAAATCAGTGAGAATCAATGCAAATGCAGCAGCGTTGAACCTCTACGGCGTCAGAGAAAGGGAGAGAGTGCCGCCGCTTCTGCATTCACAAAGTGTACATCATTGCATGCTACACTGCTGAAGCCACTTGAGGGCCATTTAGGCCGATGTCAGGATGAAACAGATACAGAGTAGATAAAGGCATGCAGTGTTCAACGTCAATAAATATATGATACAATGAGGTAGCCTACAATACAAACCGAGGTGCAATACAGTACAACACGGTCCACCGGACCACCAATTGATATTGAGTTTAGTCTCAAAGTGTCGCAAAATGTTGGTCAAAATAACAATTCTTCTACATTTTCTAAATGTGTAGATTCTTGAAAATTGGGTAATTCATGTTTAAGTATAATTTAACTTTTGAGAGTGTAAAATTAAACCAAATTTAAATTGGTTTCATTTTACGATCTCAAGAGTTACAGGGAAGGAGGAAAAATGGTGAAAAACGAGGGTTTTATCTCCTGTCAACCAATTTTGCCTCAACTCACCAGGAAAAAACACTAGATTTTCCACCAGTAGTTTTTCACTCTTTCAAAAAGACTCCAGAGTAACATCGTGTTTAGCATAATTTACAACCTCCTCCGGCGTTCATTTGGTTACAAAATGTAACCAAATTGATCCGTATGTTTCCATCTCATTCCGTTTACACACATTTACATTTTACTGTACACACTCTCCTGTTTTTACCACAGAGGTAAATTAATGTAGGTTTTGACGGCGCGGTGACATGCCGCTCGTACACTGAGTGACAGCGTTATTGGTTTTCCCAGCCACCGCATGCATGTGCCTCGCCAGCGAGATGTTGTGAGTTTGCTGAGTGAGTGTGTTCCGCTGCGGGAGCGTGTGTGTGTGTCTGGCCTCACCTCGTTGGCATACACCCAGTGGCTATCCTTGGATGCCAGGTTGGTCTCCACCGCCTGCAGTCAGAGAGAGAGACACAGAGAGAGAGAGAGAGAGGGAGGGAGAGAGAGACGAAGGGAGATGTCAGAATCATGGAAAACAGCTAAAATAACCTGTTTAATCGACCGGCAGCCTTAGATAGTTCCACTTGTCTGTGCAGGTGTCGCTTTGTCTTTCTCGCTGACCAAACAAAACACTTGGCAACAGCTGAATGGGGGGGAAGAAAGTACCTCAACAGTGAAGGAATCATTTCGATATATAACATCTGCCTGTCGCACAATGGACATGAGTCTTTTTCACACGAAGCAATGGAGACTGATTACTCTTCTGGTGGGCCAGGCCCAGGACCATAGAGTTTTTATAGCAGCCCATGTACACTGTAAAGCGACACATTCTTTCAGTAATAGCCTGTGTGTAGTACAGCGACCAAAAAACTCACGATCGATCTTCTGACCTTGGAGGAGTCCTGCTTTGATTTGCTATGCCCTCCCCCTCCCTCGCTTATCTCATCAAAATTTAAGAGGGCCCCTCCCAAGGCGTAATATCTACCACACAGATGAAACACAGCACACATGTTCAGTAGATTTTACCCATTGTCAGTAACAAGGAAATCACAATATAGCAAACAGCTGCTGTGTGGATTTGTTGTTGTTTTTTCTGTATTGTGGTCTGATGACAGATTGTGTTTGTGCTGCATGCTACTTTTTGTATTTTTATTCGGCAGACACTGTACTGTATGTGCCCAAAACTAATTTCCTATGGGATACAATACATAGATTTTTTCATAGCTTGAATGCTTTAGACAGCTCCATCCACACTGTATACTGGTAATCACCATGCCTTTTGATTGACTATATGACATAAAGTATGTTTGTAATCACAGCAGAGCAGCAAGTTTAGGGAGAGAAAGCACCAAACGGAGTTTGATTTAACCACTCAAATTCTGGGCAATCTTGCTCACAACCTGTCGCCTTGCAATGGGCCATGAGCATACAGTGCTATAGAATATTATCTGAAAAGGGGGTGGGTGGTGGGCTAGCAGTGTAGACCATATCCTATACCAGTGTTTTTCAATCTTTTTTCATACCAGGGCCCACTATTTATTCAGAATTTGAGCCATGGACCACCATTTGATGATATTTTAGGCCCACAGACCCCAAGACTGAGGATTTCTTTTTTTTTTGTTTTTGTCCACAATTCCACGCTGGATTCAGAGAAAACAAAATAGACAAACATACAGATCAAAATGACCATTAATCTTCTTCTACATTCTCTAGTTAAATAGACTGGGCAATTCGGATGGTAAATATTTGAACTCTTGAGAGTGTAAAAATTATACGTTTAATTTCTACGTTCTCAAAGAGTTACACCTGGTTAACCAACTTCACTCCATCATTTAGCCTGAGGACTACCTGAAATCCTTTCAGGGACCACTGGTGGTTCCTGGACCACTTGTTGAAAACCCCTGCTATAGGGTCAACAAAATAAGGCCACTGAAATGTCCGTAACTACCGTCATATTTAATTTTGTGTGCAGCAATGGCTAACATTCTGGACTAACTTTCTGTGGAAGAAAGTCAGACTTCGGCACAAAGCCTGGGGGGTGACTGGGGTCTTCCTGTGTGGTGCGTTTGATGGTCTCCCTGCATTCACAACGTCGGCTTCTTCAGTCAGCAGCATAGCCGTGCCCTTGGCTACTCGCAATGAATTTCCCCACAGAGATTTTGAAATGCATTGCTTAGAATGTTTTCAAATGGAAATTCTATTGGAATCCGACACTGACAACATATTTTCAAAAATAATTTCCCCTTCCAGGCACAATAAGAGGTACTGTACATAACAACATCTTTTACATCGGGTGAACAGAGTTCACTTCGCTGTAAACTTGTAACTCCACCAGGCAAAAAAACAACAACATGAGATCTTATTAACGGCACTGTAGCGAGTTACCCGCAAATGCCTTATTATGTTATGTGCCTTGTTGTGAGAGTGTGAACAATCCATTTATTCAAATAGCATAATGTGCGTTTGCTTAAGAGTGTAACAGCAGGGACAGCAGTCTGCCTTGAAGGACGACCTTGATGATCAAAAGAAGAAACCACTGGTAGACTGTATATAGTACAGTGTCCCAGACAAATGCTCACACCATGAATATGACAAGTAGCAATTGGTTCGGTTATGTGTACAAGCCATGAAAAGAGTGTTTTGATTAAGCCAGCCCAGCGCACCCCGGAATTGGTTTAGTGCTGGAAGTCAAAAAAAAAAAATGGTTAAAATGGTGATTGTACTGTAGCTGACAAAGGACACCATACCTCATTGGGTTTGCGGTGAAAAGCTTGCCATGTTTATAATGGCAAACTGAAACACTTAATTTACATACATTAACTTAAATTTAAAGTCAGACATTGTTACATCGCTCATGTTCACAAATCTATTCTAAAGAGTGACATTTTTTACGATTAGGCCAGCACCCCCTTCCCTTTTTTTACACTTTATTAGTCATGCTGTTGTTTGAAATAAGGCCCAAGTAGACATGAAGAGTATACTCTGGGCTCATGACACAATGGCCTGTTCACTTATGTATGACTGACATAAGCCTATTTCTGCACCGCTGCACTTAAACCACGAATTAAGGTTATAATTGAACTGGGCATGGCAGCTGGAAACTGAGATTCTTTGAAGGGACATAAAAATCCAATGCTTATGGTACTTAGGGGAGTTGCTCATTAGGATTCAAGACTAGCCATACTTAAGTACAAAAAGCCCCTTGTGTGCCAGTTCAGCTCCGATATTACTCTGCCTCAGCATTCCTTTTTCTAATTACACCTAGACCTATTTCACTTGAGCTAAGCTTCTCTCTCTCTCTCTCTCTCTCTCTCTCTCTCTCTCTCTCTCTCTCTCTCTCTCTCTCTCTCTCTCTCTCTCTCTCGCTCTCTCTAAAAAATGTGTTATCACACCAAAGCCTCAAAATCCATTTGAGTCCTCAAATGTTATCGACATCCTGGAACAGACAGGCAGTGTAATTTCAGTTTTACGTGTTATTATTTTATATTATTTTATTTCTCTCTTACTCCTTTCCATTCTCCATCGGTAGAAGATGAAATAGTGAACCTCTAGAGAGCGATACATTTTTTTTTTTTTTCAAAGGAGCGATAGACAAGAGGCAGGAGCGACATCAAAGGAATATCCTATAATGTTGGTGGCAAGGAGGCCCAGCAACAGTCAGATCTATAACCAGAGAAGGGAAAGCAGCCTGCCAGGCATATTTCTGTAGAGTAGCAACAGTGCCATGGAGAGTTGAAGACTGCCAGGGAACGCCACCTCCAATTCAAACCATGACAGTTAAGAAGGGAATGCAGAGTTTAAGGAAAAGCAACGGGTGCTGTTACAAATTAGAATCATTATGCTATGGATTTTGTTATTATGTTTTCAATGATGCAGACCAGTGCAATTTCTTGAGAAGAAAAACATCCCTTTGGTCTGAATCACATTGTTTAGAATAGCAGATCAATACACTGCATGTTTGCGATGTTAAAATGTCAAAGGTAGGAGGTGAAGGAGGTGATGGGTCTATGCTTGATGGGTCTAGAGCAGGGGTTTTCAACAGGTGGTATGGGGACCACCAGCGGTCCCTGAGAGGATTCCAGGTGGTCCCCAGGCTAAATGACGGAAAGTTGGTTTGCCAGATGTAACTCTTTGAGAGCTCTCAAGAGTTAAAATATTCATCATCTGAATTAGCTCAAGTCTACACAACTAGTGTAACTCCCTCAAAGCACCAACAGACACAAGTGGTTTCCTCTACTGATTTATTTGAAGGTGGTCCTCCAAATTCACCGTGAAAACTAAACAAACAATAAAACAAACAAACAAGTTACAATTATGGCACCATGTACCAAGCAAAAACATTTACACAAATACAGGCAAAACAACAACAAAATACCTCGTTGGCTGCGTGCCAGGTTAAGAGGGAATCAGTTCTCTTCTTCTTGAAACCTTTTGACAGTCTCTTGTTCAACTTTAGGTCCTTGTGACCAGTAGCTTACAAAAACGGAGCAGCAGCACCTTGCTGCTTGCTTCTTGATGGCTTCGGTAGAATGACACAGGCCATACGAGGCATACGAGAACTTGACTTTTACGTTTCAAAATAAGTGTTACAAAAAACGTCTTCAAAATAAAAGCATGACAACAACTTGACACAAATGGCATGAAATAATGCACATAATAATTAATGCACAACATAAATTACTTCAACTGTGATCTTCTTAATTATGCACTTGCACTTTACTTTATGCACTTTAGAAAAATAAACAATTATGAACTTATAAAGCAACATATAGCACTTAGTGGCAACTGTTAGAGAATGTAGAATATTAATGGTCATTTTGATCTGTATGCTTGACTGTTTTGTTTCCCAAATCCAGCCTGGAATTGTCAACAAAAGCAAAAGAAAGCTTTAGTTTGTGGGTCTGTGGGGCTAAAATGTCCCCAAATGGTGGTCTGTGGCCCAAATGCTGAGTATATAGTATATAGTATAGCCCTGTTGTCAAAAAGGTTGAAAACTCATAGTATATATAGAGAGAGAGAAAGAGAGAGAGGTAGAGAGGTTTGGGGGGAAAGAAGGGACTTTGTTTCGTCCCCAAGGGGTGTCCCTGTCTCTGTCAGGGACACAGGCAAAATAGGTTAGCTGAGGGTCAAACCAGTGACCTTCAGACTTCCCAGGCAGCTTCTGAAAAGATTAAACTGTTCTACAACAAAATATAATCTCATCTTATGTCTGATATTTTGACATGGTAAAAAAAAGGATCAGCTGAGAGGGCATGTGAGTGGATCACTAGTTTGCCACCAGTTGCAGCACTTTCAACCTACTACCTTTGAAATGTTCATTAGATTGCCTCAAAGATACCTTGATGCAATAACTTGCAGTATGTGACAGAGCACATGACATGCATTACACGGACAACTCTATCTGTCAGGCAGCCCATTTGCCCTATCTCTCTCTCTCTCTCGCCTCTCTATACTCTCCCCGCCTCTGTGTTGCTATTTTTTGAACCTCAATGATGAGTCTCTTAGCAAAGTCATCTGATATGTTGGAAGGCGAGTAATGTGTTGAACGTGATGTATTAAATGTGGCGCTCTGTAAATTCGGAGAGACTTGATTGCTAGACACGTTGTGAACCTCCCTGTATCGGCATGTGCCGATCCTGTTTGTGTGCGAGAGCTGGCAAGAATTTCTGGGAACTCAGATTAATGTTGGCACATCATACTGATTAATGTATGCTTTAAACAGCAGGAATACACTGCAACAGGGACGTAGATCAGGTTATTGTTGTTCCCTTTCTGCTGGCCCGAGACAGCAATGTGCCTAACCACATACAGACAGGCCCCCACATGCACGCACACACATGCCCGTGCGCACAGACAGGTCTGTAGTTTTAAAATATTGTTGTACACACATAACCTGTACTGTGGTTTCAATATCTTGAACGTATTTGGTGCTAGCTTGTACTTTTAAGCATGAGATTATAGCCTACTAGATTTCCTTGTTCTCATTATGGCTGGAATAATGAGAACAATATTGATAATTAAATGCAGTCCGCTTAATCTAATTGGAATGCAATCAGGATCTTGACGTTCAATCTATTATCAACATGACTATTTACAACACCAGCTTATTAATAACAGGCCTATGTGAAACGTGTTAATGAGCTTTTAGTGTTTTCTCCAACTGAGGTAGAAATAGTGATAATATTTTGACGCATTATCGGTGAAAGACAAAATGTTTGCCTAGATACGTGCCTTGGATCCGGTACAGTAACTATAGACTGTGATTGAAGCTATGTGTCGCATATGCAATATCCTTACTGTAGCTTATATAATACATTAGGCCTACACCATTATTTTTAGAATGTGCCTTGTGTTGGAAAACAGCCGGTCCTTCACAATCTAGTGGGAATCCACAATCCAGGATGAGAAATAAGATTTTTATTCTTCTCAGATGATCATGTCATAGTCTGGCAACCAAGTTTCTTGTTTATCTGTCCCTATCCATGCTTCCTCTTTTGACTGATAACTGTCAGTTTAAACTCTAGACGGGCCTGTCCCAAAGTTATTAGTGCAGCCGTGCCCGACAGCTGGCGAAAACTGGAGTGCTCAACAGACCTGGAAATTAATTGAGAAAATTACATGGGCACTCATCAAACCCTGTACACTCATTACACTGCGCCCCTGCCAGCCTTAGATCTCCATAAATGGAGCTGACCTGTACTGACATTACATACTGTATGTTGAACTGGCCACATCAAACCATGTACCGTCAAGACACACTATATTTGGGCAGTACATAATTCATTCCATTTGTTGATCTGACCAGAGCTCCCCCAGCAGTCTGCACACAGCGTTTGGTCGTCTAACTGGTATTAATATTGGAAATGATATGCCATTTGAAATCCACCTAAAGCCTGGGGGTCCATGGACCACTCATTGAGGGCTAACTTGATCATGATCTACTTACAATAATTCTACTAATTTTAAGCAAAATCACTCGATAGTAATGTAATGATGGACTAATTAATACTGTAGACTGGTTAGATAGACCGCAATGCAGATGACAGTTTTGATGTGAGTTTTGATTACTTTGCAATTAACACAAGCACACCATTAATTATCCAATCACAATCTAATTATTTTTATTCTAACCAGAGCAACAAATCAACAGCAAACTTTTGTCATTTAAAAATGAATTTAACACATGTGCATGCACTAACTTTATTTATTATATTTCTTGAATGAATGCTCCAATCAGAAGCCAGCCGGCGTTACAGACCTCGATTATGAAACGCACACATAGTGGTGATTCCACCGTGCCACTCAGTGCTGACAGACGAGAATCGTGCAGCGAGGGAAAAAAAGCTCACAGGATTGAGGTCTAAAATAAATCGCCGGCGTGAGCACGAAACGAGCACGCACGCAATAAACAACACTGGACGGCGCCAATAACACCCGGCGTCACACACTCTCTTTATCGCACGCCGTTTTCTGAGTACAAAATGCCGGTTCCATTGAAAAAGAACTAGAATGGGCGATTTGTTACTCGCCGTCTGCAAAGCCCCATAGTTTGCCTTCTAGTGTTCTATAAGCACAACTTCACTCAGGGACAAATCCTCCAGATCCGCTGACCTACTTAACACCATCAGCAACAAAGAACTGTGGCACCAGCAGCCAAAAACCAGCAGAGGAAGAGATCCGCAACAACATTTGAGATGGATAGACCATGCTCTCTGTAAACTAGCCTCAAACACCACAAGACAGTCACTGGAGTGGAACCTTCAGAGGAAAAGAAAGAGAGGTGGGCCATGAAACACCTGGCGCAGAGACCTGGATGCAGATGCCAAGAAAACGGGCCACACTTGGGGACAGCTGGAGGTGTTGGCTCAGGACCGAGATGCTTGGAAAACTCTTGTAGACAGCCTAGGCCTGCCCCAGAGGGGTAATACGCATTAGTAAGTAAGTTATAGTGTCCTGGGCTTCATAAATAGTATTAGCAAGCTTTCTGTCTTTAAAGCATGCCAATTTCTAATCAGCACTGCCATCCTCCTCTGTTCATTGAACTGCAAGTGTGTAAAAAACTAGCCAACTATCTTTGTTGTTTTGAATGCCGTGTTTGGTGGGGCAGACTGGCATTTAAGGGGACCAGCTGTAGGACAAAAGCATGGATGGATCTAGTCATTACTCCATTCTTCAGATGATGAGTGGCACTCACCAGGGACCTCACCCGGGTCTTACAGTAGTGTGACCATGCATGTGTGTGTTAGGGATGTATGTGTGCACAATTGTGCATGTGTGTGTGTGTGTGTGTGTGTGTGTGTGTGTGTGTGTGTGTGTGTGTGTGTGTGTGTGTGTGTGTGTGTGTGTGTGTGTGTGTGTGTGTGTGTGTGTGTGTGTGTGTGTGTGCGCGCGTGCGTGCGTAACTAACAGAGAGGACGGATAAATGCACACCAAAGTGTTGGAGGTCAGGTGTGGCAGCGTATAGCAACCAGAGGTTCAGTCGGTTTGAAGAGGGTGCCTTTCACATGGAGGCTTTATAATCTGAAATAAGGTGGGTGGACAATAAATGGTCTTTTTGAGCTGTCATACCTTCTGTGTTCTATCAGCGCTGGGGCTCTCACAAAAGGGGCTGGAGAGGAGTAATGAGGTCTGTCATAAAATATTCACAATGGTCTCGCGTAACCCCCGGCTCTATCACACACACAGAGCCTGGTTGCTGTGGAAACACAACTTCCACTAGACCACAGAGGAGAAACGAACAGAGGGACAGCTTCTTCCATTGCCGCCTGTAGAAAGCCTGATTCATATTCCGAAAATAGATGACCTACACGTCGCTAGCAACACGTAGCGCATGTGACAGAGCACAAATATGCCATGAACATGATGCCGTACTGAACGTGTGCCATGCTTGATATGGCACAGGTCATCACAATGTATCAATAGCCTGGATCCAGACCCTGAATCGCTATAGCTACGCCATTAAAAAATATGTTCTGGGCGATTTAGATGACAACCGCAGCCTTGGTTGAAATCAGATGAATCTGATCAATCAGTGACATTTCAACACAAGCAACAAACACTATCTTGTTGCGAACGGATCAATCTGGTTCTAAAACCGGCTTACGATAAACATTTTCTATCTACCATTTAGAATGAAAGGTATCTAAAACTCTTTCTTCCTGTTAGGGCTGTCAAAATAAGGGGCTCAAGGAGTGCATTACTCAAAATGTCAGCAGTGTAGATTGATATGGGTGGTGCTGCTTTCCAACAAATCCGTTGGCTCTGTTCATTGCGACTCTGTGACACTGGCCTATGCCCCACCTGCGCCATACAGAACAAGCAACACCATCATACGACAAATTATAAATTAAGCTTGAGACATGGAGGAACATGGGTGTTGCTTCAAAGGTGGATGCAGTTACCAGTGTGAACAGGTGTTGTTGTTTTTTTAAGGTAAAACCATTCCAAATGCTCTGGGCTCACTCAGTCACTCTAGTTCCTTCTATCCTCCCATGATCAAAGCAGGGTCGGGAGGCTAGGTTCTGTTAGATATAACGATTGATGAAGCCGAGAGGGATACTGCGTCGTCTTCAGTCAGCTTTGAGTTAGCCACAAATGATAGCTGTCAACTAATGACATATCTCTCCCTCCCCCTTCCCCCTGTCAGACGGTCCCAAGAAGACGGCACACGTGTGTGACATTAAACAGAATCACTGCTTCCATCTGTCATGGCGCCGAGACCACTAGCTCTGCTCAGCTTGCGGTTGGCTTCCCAGAGGCTGCACTAGCCATGAGTGGAATAGCTAATGCCTCCACTTGGAAATTCACCAGTTGGCACGTTGGCCTCATCATATGAAACAAAATTAGACGTAGCCCCAAGGTGAATACTGGCTGGAGATGCCTTTGTGTGCTGCGTATTGTGCATTATATATCGTCATAGTCCGGCGGAAACCTTGCATGTACGAAAACCTTTCTTTTTCATGGGAATGGAAAACGAAAACCTGTGCTCCACTGGAGCACAAAGGAGTTATTATTTAGTCACTAGCCCGTGTTGATACTTTTTATTGTTTTAATATATATAAAACTCACACACATACAGTATATAACCACTAAACCCATTTTGGCATGACATAACAGGCAATCAAAGCGAACGTGGGGAAAATAGCAAGTCTATAAGCTGAATGCACCTGTAGATTGGCTGTTTTCCGTTCTGTTGCTTGAAACTGTAAGACAAAATATAAAACCCGATGTTAATTCATGAAGAAAGCATGAACGAATGTGGACATACAAGGTTTCTGCGCAACAGTGGTAATGTGAGTGGACAAAAGACACAAAAACTTCTCTGACTCTTGGATTGAATAGAACCCTCACCCTCAAACAGATGGGAGGTCAGCAATCTAAATTGGTGAGTACAATGGTGTCTTTTTCTTGCTCCAATACCCATCTCCTTCTTAATGGGGGTCTATAGTGCATGAATATTCATTTTACCCTCCTGTTCCATGGCTGTAATGTTGTCATTGAGATTCTTGGGGAGTTCTTGAAAAGCAGTAGGCTATGACACTTCATGAATAGCACCGCAAAGGTTGAAGAGTCTTCGGAAACTAAAAAAAAAAAAAAGTACTTCTGCGCGAGTACTCCCTTTGCATTTACGAAGATCATTAGAAAATAAAAGTCTTGGGGGAGTTAGGTTTCTGAACAGCCTCCTTGCTGCTGCTTTTCTAATAAAGCAACTGTCAAGCGGGCAGCTAGGTCCCTGCTAAGATTTCATTACATCAGAGAAAGGATAGGCTTTTGTTTTATTGCAATGTAGGTTGAACTATACACTCCACCTGTCAAACATACCTGAAGCCTGACTGAACTTATTACCACATGTGTCCCAGAAAATGATCACAGCATTGGTTAAGAATAAGATTTGATAAGAATAAGGTTTAAAAAAAAAAAAAAAAAAAAAAAACAAGCACAAAGTAATTCCACTAAACTTCTGTAAACACAACCATAGCCTCCATTTATGCTATATTGTATTTCATCTGACACTAGTCAATGGTCTTCAACATCCCCTTTTATCGTACAAGCCGTATTCAGTTTTCTATCAAATACAGAGGTATCACACTTTATGAAAAATACTGTACAGATCAGCAACTATCCTGTACAGGAAAACATTAATCTGATTAAAAATTGTAATCAGATACTAAATGCTTTATAATATAGAAGTATATTGCCAGGTTTGATAATGATGTAAGACATTATCAAACATTGTTTGCAAGACAAGGCAATTATGGCTTGTCTTGTTTTGACATAAACACCATGGCTTGTGTTTTGCTCTTTTACTGCGGAATGTAATCACAACATGTATATGTTATTAGATTGTACAAATGTATGGAATATAGGTGGAGGCCTCGCGTAAGCTCTTGCATCCTCCTAGCACTGTCTTCATACAATTTTCCGAATTTCTATTTTGTGCTAAATAGATAAATACAAAAATACAAATACAAAATAATCTACAATCCACATGAATACGAAAACAGCCATTGGATTGCAGCATGCAAAAACAATGTTAAGGGACTTTACCCTAAACATCATTCCAGAAGACATCAAACAACAAGATACAGTGATACTGTATGGTCTGTATGGTCCTTCACATGTTCCCTCTGGAAAGCCTTTTAAAAAATTAAGCTTTAGGACCCAATACAAAATGGCTACAGTACACAGGGCAGGAGTGGCTCATGAAGTAGCACTGTATGGGAGTCTGGGAGCCAGAAGACTCCTGGTTACTCCTGGCAGCGTGTCAAAGTGTCCTTGGGCAAGACGGTGAAACCCTAACAGCTCCTGATGAGCAGCTTGGTGCCTTGCATGGGTGCCTCATGGCTGTCAGTGTGAATGTTTCTCGCATTATCATCAGGGGTGTAGTGGAGGGGGGACGCCTCACATCTGTAACATTTTTGGGCAAAAGTAGGCCTATGTATTTTGTCTTGTCATTTACCTTTATGGATACAATTGCAAACAATGCATTGTAAACAATCTTTCTCAATATCATCATCATATGTCTGTGTGTGTTGCGCAGGTGCACGCAAATGCGCATGCAAATGCAAGTGTGCATGCACGTGTCTTAAAGGGGAATTCCACTCATTTTCAATATTTTACTAAGTCATTAATATAGTCTACCTTAGAGATGAGTTTCCTTTTTTTCTTTTCTTTTTTTTTGAGTGTACAAATGTACACTCCCAGAAAAAAAAAATGAAAATGGGTGGAATTCCCCTTTCAGAGGCGTCCCCCCACTTCTAAAAGTCCCACTACAACACTGATTATCATATAATGTGTAAGGGTGAATCTGTGCTGTTGCGGTGTGCGTGCACGCGCGTGTGTGTGTGTGTGTGTGTGTGTGCGTGCGTGCGTGTGCGTGAATGAGTGATTGTGAAGTACATTGTAAAGTGCTTTAAATACTCAGGAAGACTATAAAGGAAGGTGCTGTATAAATGCAGTCCATTTACCATTTGCATTATACCCAAACTCGGCCACCATTTTCAACAAGGTGCCAAGGTGCACACCTTGAACAATACATCATTGTACATAGGACATTAAACATTATTTTTTTTGCATTTCTACAAGGTGCCCCTGGGGTTAAGTCGAACATCAGTGCCTGGAACAGTTGATAACTGTAAGTGAATTTCGCATTGTCCAAGTGATGAATGCAATAGCCGGGAGTAATTGAGAGAAGAAACCGATTACTACGCGAAGCATTCTGTGCTGCCACGGTGACTAGTCCTACAATGCAAATACACTGGGAAGCTACTGCATAGAACATCCACATTAGTTGCAAGAAAAGAGGGGGAAAAAATCACACCTGTGTGAAGTGGAGACGTGCTGCTCATTCATAACATTGCACCCCCCCTGTCCTGACGCTCCATAGACATTACACTGGGGCAGTCGTCTCACTGCGCTGTGAACACTAATCGCACTTAGATTTCACAATCCTAAAATTACTAACGTGATCCTCCATGTGGCCCATGCCTTCATTCATAACATTGCACCCCCCTCTCCTGGCCACGGTGCGTATGGCGCCCCATAGACGTTACACTGGGGTGCCATGGCAACGATACTAGAACACATTTCGCTATTCCACACACATCAGAGATAAGACTAAAACATAGCTGGGCATTATGCGGCCCTTTGGCTGACTCTGACTGGCCCAGGGACCACCAATGGTCCTTGAGAGAGTTCCAAGTTAAATATGGAAAGTTGTTTAACCAGATGTAACTCTTTGAGAGTGTATAAATGAAAACAAATTTGGTTTCATTTTTACACTCTCAAGAGTCAAAATATTCATCATCTGAATTAGCCCAAAGTCTACACATTCAATCAGAGAATGTAAGAGAATGGTCATTTTTGTTATCCTGCTTTGTTTCCCAAATCCAGCCTGGAATTGTGGACAAAAACAAAAGAAATCTTGAAGAAAGTTTTGGGATCTGTGGGGCTAAAATCATGTCATCAAATGTTGGTCCGTGGCTCAAATACTGAATAAATAGAGGGCCCTGGTGTCAAAATGGTTGGTCTTACTCTTACTTTTATCTTGAAATTAAATTAATATTATGCAGACTTTAGTTCAGCCTTTAGTCTTGGCCCTCCACAATATTTTATGTATCTCATTTGGCCCCTTGGGAAAAATAATTGCCCACCCCTGGACTAAAACATGGGATTCGTGCTGCGCACGTCTCCAAAAATATACTATTGTTAGTGTACCTTTGAGTCTTTGAGTGCATTAAAAGAGAACATCGCAATCATTATGCACACAGTACAAAACCTTCCAACAATAACCTTATTACGGCCTGTGTTACATGAACAAACCCAGTGACTGTACCCACTTGCACTATATGGGAGGATTAGATTTAATAATTCAATGCATGTTTATCAGTTTCTTCAGGTCACACACTTTGAAGAGTACATTCATACTGTAGTCGCGTAGCATAATTTTCAGTGTTTCACTTTGCTCGGCTCACTGAAAAGCATTATTTTTTGTGTGTATTTTTGCTCATTGTGTCATTATAAGCAAAACTTCTCAAAAAGAGCCTAGGGGCTCTTTGTTACATGTGCTGTTAGGGACTGTTAGGGGCTTTTCGTTACATGTGCTGTTTGTGACGCGATTTGGGAAATAGATAACGGGATTTAAAACACCCTCTAACCTATACCATGTACCCAGTTTGGGAAGGCAGAGTATATCTCTGCCTTACAACAAACGTAGATTGCCTGCTGTCAGTCAATTCCTTGTGTCAATTGTGTTTAGGTAAACTATATAATATAGTTAAAGACATTAATTAACTTAAGAGACACATGCTGCTGCGGGTTCAGTTTCACGTTTCACCATGTTTCACCGAATTCCCAATAGATACGTTTCGCTTGATCCTGTTTCCTAGAGAAGTGCGTATTCAATATGTGCGTATTCTATACAAAGCAAATGAGAGATTGATGTCTGACCATCACACGGCACTCTGAAATGTAATAAATGGCCCAGAATTGACCGAGATATGATTTATCAAAAAGACAACGTTTTTAATATAGGATTCCCCAATGTTTTGCTTTGCAAAGTGTGCTTTCTAACGTTTCGTAGACCTGCGCTAAGTGAACGCTCCATACAGCAAAAACAAACATTGATACATTGATTGGTGATCAATGGTAAGAAATCATGATCTTTTAAAAAGACTAGTTTTGGGTGCATGAAGAGAGCGCAAACAGCGAGGCTGCGGGCAGAGCCTCATAATACCATTTAGGACTAGGCATAACTAGGATATGGGATGAATTACAGGCGATGGCAAGACCAACATGGATTGGATGAAAGATAAAAACACCCAAACCACAGCATAATGTAACACGTCTAGGAAGTGTTTAAGGGAAATAGGATGGTAACGAAAATTACTTATTGCGTATGAGACAAAATTGGAGCCATAGGCCTTCCACTGTCCATTTTCGTCACACTCTAAAGGCCTTATCCATACATACTTTTTTACTATTTTGTAAAACCTTTTGGAATAGTTCAACAGGCCAATCTATTGACATGTTGTGAACTTGTAGACTGAAATTGAAAAAAAATATATATTTTTTTAAATAGTTTAAAAAGGAAAAAAAAAGTTAAGGCATAAGGGGTTTAGTGGTGATGAAAATCTTAGCCCCTAGGTCTCTATTCTGGGGCAAACATTCAGCAAACATAGAACATTAAAAAGCTCATAACACTAATACAACACAGCTTGTCAGTGACCCCCCTAGCTCTGGTCCACAACATTATTTTACTGGGCTTTCAACATCTCAACACCGTATTTGTTTTGGTGAGTAGCGAAAGTGTAATTTTTTTTTACTACAAAAGGAGCTTCGCAGCCTGCACTACTGAAGTAGATAATATTAAGTAAGATTCAATCACATATTCTCCATTTCAGGACGAAAATAGCCAAAAACAACCAGAAAACTATCTATACTTCTTTTTGTACATGTTTTTAGCACTGAATTCCTTAGATCCAAATTATATAAAAAATGTTTGTCTATGTTGCTTACTTCAAGAGTTATGGCGTTTTGTGTTATCTCGAGGCACATACGAGGCACATTGGGGTTAGGTGTAGGAAAGATAATAAATAATAACTAGACACCATAATAGTCTCAAAAATCCATATTCGGAAAACATGCCATTTGGGCATGCTGTCGGAACCTCTAAAGCGCTCTAATAACCCATTTCAAAATGGCTAGTTAAACTGTAGTGTAAAGTTCTGAGATTTCTTCTTAACACAGATTTTGCATTTTCCCAGCAGAAAAATATACCAGAGAGAAAATGGAATGTAAAACGTTAAACCTTTCGGCTCTAATTAAGTGGTAACTCTTCATATTTTCCACACATTACCTCAGTCTGAAACCTCAAAACATTAACAGCTGCTCCCGCTCTAATTCATTGTGCATTTTGCCACCCACTTACAGCCAGTCAGAGGCAGCAATACCAGAAAAAAAATAATAATAATTTAAAAAAAAACATTGGCACAAGGTACTTCTACCTTATCGAAGTTTAAACAGCTCTCACACACACTTGTAATTGCTTCACATGCCTGTTTCCGCACTGCATATCTGAGGGGCCAACACACACATGGGAGCAACGCTTTGCAGTGTATCCAAACATGCTGCAATTAGGGACGGCAATGAAGGCAATTAGATTTTTGGTTGCAAATCTTTGGACTATTCTACTCTGCCTCCTGATTGTATTGACCATATGGCACCATGTGATTGATATTACTCTCAGTCGCTGCGCAACTGCAATCTGCCATACTGTAGGTGGGCTCCAATAAACAATTACTGCTTCCAGTTTTGCAGTGTAAGCATTATGCAATGTTTAAGTTTTCTAAATTCAGTAAGTGCAACTGAAGGGAGAAGTAGTTGCTGTGCTTCCGAGGCCCTCTCATTATATTACAAACTATACTACACAAAAAAGGTCTTAACGTTCAAAAACACAGCAAAACTCAATACTTCTAACGTTCAGAAGCTCAGACATACATTTATGAATAATAAACACTAGGATAAAAGACGGTCTGGTGCATATACTATAGCAGTATAACTTATTTTTTTACTGGACCTGGAGCAATATTTTCTTTATTCCAATGAACAAGAGTGCTTCATGTAGAATGGTTTGTAAGTGAAGAGATTCCCAGCACAGCGTCAAGTGGTTTTGTTCTGCAGAAAGAAAAAACAGCATTGCTTACATCAGACTGATGCATGGTCCTATTTGTATCGCTTGAAATGGAATAGTATCTCGGCCAATCACGTCATGAGGAAGCAGTTATCTTTCCCTAAAGCCCCCTATACATTGCAGAGTCCTTGTGCAGCGCTCAAGGCTGTTGATGTCTCTCAAAACCTCTGCATCCCTACGCACCCCCCTCCCTACCTCCCTCCTCCCCTCCCCCCAACCCTGCCGCATCCAGGGGCGGATCTAGGCATGCGTATGGGGGGGGAGGGGGGGGGGGGGGCAAATGCCCCCCTAAATACCCAGTCTGCCCCCCCCAAACAGGATGCCATGCAAAACAACCCAAGATTTCAAATTAAAGTGTTTATATTTAAAATGATTTTAAGCACTACTACTGCTACTAACTAACTACAGCTGTCTCACCACTAAACCAACAGCATTTCATCATTGAAAACAG
Organism: Benthosema pterotum; assembly: GCA_039105355.1. Taxonomy (NCBI): domain Eukaryota; kingdom Metazoa; phylum Chordata; class Actinopteri; order Myctophiformes; family Myctophidae; genus Benthosema; species Benthosema pterotum. The sequence continues at coordinate 38,037,171 of CM076974.1, forward strand.
AAAACTCTCTGAGTCAGACCTTTAGCTTTATGCATGCTGCGTGTCTGTTGGAACTTCAACAAACAACTGATGTTATTATTGATGCTTTACTTGACTAATAAAAGTCTTGTAACCGAAAATGGTATGGGTGCAACTTCGATCAAGCCGCCCCCACACCATTTCCTCTTGCCCCTCCAACATGTTCTCTTGCCCCCCCCCCCCCTAAATGGGGCATGTTAGATCCGCCCCTGAACGCATCCGAGAAGAAATCACTGCCCGCCATGTAAAATGTGTACACGCGCACGCACGCGCACGCACGCGCGCACACACACACACACACACACACACACACACACACACACACACACACACACACACACACACACACACACACACACACACACACACACACACACACACACACACACACACACACACACACACACACACACACACACACACACACACACACACACACACACACACACAGGAGTGCTGTAATCCAGGCTTCAGGCAAAACATTCCCACACACCTCCAATGGAAACACTGTCTGAAAGTCAATATTCACCTGAGGGGTTGTCAGGAGTGGAGAGGAAAACAAAAATGGGCCGAGAAACATTGGAAGAAAAATGAAGGTGGTATTAAGATGAGACAGTTTAGCTGGGGTATATGATGAGTAGAGGAAAGCCTAAACTTCGCTCGGGCGACCAGGAGCGGCTGAGAACAGCCACTATACAAGCTCACCATGCGTTGTATCGGGTATGAATCAGGTGGATAAGTGTCATCCCCGCCAATTCCCACTGTGCATCATCCACACCTTATATCTTTCTCTCCCTACACCCAGGGGCGGATGTAACATGTCCCATTTGGGGGGGCAAGAGAACATGTTGGAGGGGCAAGAGAAAAGAGAAAAACCCATACCATTTTCTTTCAGGACTTTTATTAGGCAAGTAAAGCATCAATAATAACATCAGTTGTCGTTGAAGTTGCAACAGGCACGCAGCATGCATAAAGCTAAAGGTCTGACTCAGAGAGTTTTCTGTTTTCAATGATGAAAAGCTGTTGGTTTAGTGGCGACACAGCTGTAGTTGGTTAGTAGCAGTGTATCAAATCATTTTAAATATAAGCACTTTAATTTGAAATATCTTGGGTTGTTTTGCATGGCATCGTGTTTGGGGGGGCAGACTGGGCATTTAAGGGGGCATTGCCCCCCCCATGCCCATGCCTAGATCCACCCCTGCCTACACCCCCCACTCCTCTCCTTGAGACAAAACTTTTCGGGATGTCTACGATGGCCAATCTAGTAAGATACATTGGCTTGTCTCGCAGAATTAATGGAGTGCAAGTGGAGGGTACTATTAGTGCCTATCGATGGTGCAGTCATTAGGCCCCGGACCCTCACCGCTTTTCTGGGGACAGTTTTTCGGCATATAGTGTTCCAAGTAACGTTATCTTTTTCCTAGTTGTTATCACCAAGGGGGGAAGAGAAAGACCATGGGAGTAGGCTATCCCTTAAAATTATTCTGAAAGCAAATTAAAAACGCTGTTATGTGGCCCCTAAAGTCCTAGAACAGTAAAGCCGTTCTTTAGCGGACAACGAATTTTTAAGTGGATTGAACAGCCTGACAGACAGACATTGCCATGCTTGTGCTTGCGAGACTAAAAAGTCTCCAAAAAGCTAGTCTGTGTGATAGGAGAACTTGAGGCCAGGTACTATGTGAACAAGCCTTAGGAAAAAAGGCATCGTGTAGGCATAGATTAATTACAATCTTTGACTAATCAGAGTTAATACTTTGGCTTCGTGGTGCTGAATGGCAATTATAGTGCCATGACATTTTCTTACCCTGCCACTGAATAAAATAAGTAACTTGACATTCATTCTCTCTCCACAGTGGCTTAAAGCAGCACTACTGTGTGTAACTTCATACCCTGGATTTGAACCAGGTTTCCTGTGCAGATGCTGACATTACCATCGAGGTAATAGAGCCGACCTGCTTGCCTGTGGGATAATTGTAATTTAACATACAATAGGCAGTATATTGCAATATCACCGTATTAAGAGACTTTACAATACAGATTGGACAAAATTACATTGTATTCAATAAAATGTGTAGATGATGAGGCTTTGGTTTAAAGCGCAAATAACATGGATTCCTAACATTGTTTTTAATACTTAATATCATATTGTATATCCCTCCAGCTTATTTCTAATGGTTTGAGCCTCAATCACCACTGATATAACCTGTCCTTGGCATTTCTTTATGGACAATTTAGCTGTAGTACCACAATGTCCTGAGGTGGGGGTGCTGATATGGAGGATATTTTAGAGTAGAGTAATTACAAATACTGATGTTGCTAGATAATAGTGATGCTAGATAAAACCAGGCTTGTTTAAATTCCATGTCAACTTGGAAAATCAACAATGGTGGACATTATAAACAAAGTGGAAATACAAATGCAAATTTGGAACGGAAGAATGAAGGGAATTATACGAAGTAGGTTGCATTGACGACATTATTATGAGGCCAAAATCAAACAAGCTGTTCCTGAGAGCAATTTCCATTAAAGCTCCTATACGATATGACGGTCTGATTGTTCAAACTAGATAATAACATGTTTAAACTCATTTTGACTAGGTTTGTGTACAATCCAATCAACTTACAGCAGCCTGTGTAAGAAAGCCAATGTTTGTATCTGCAGCAAACACTCAAAACTAGACATGGGAAACGGTAGCAAAACAATGTCTGTAATTACACAAACAAAGCTGGACGTACTGTACTGTAGGAGGGTGTCCTCATCAATAACATAATAATAGCATCTAACCTTTATTTACCTCAAGTTTTTGAGCTCAATGCTGAATCCACTTCAGAAAATGTGAGGTCTGCTGGGAAAACACATTATCAGGATTGATGATGACCCCAAGCTACTAATGAAAGGAGAGGAAAAAGAAAAGCATCTAATTTTCCCCCACTTCACTTATGCATTTATTGTTTAGCCAAAAACTGTCACAGGAGTAAACAGGAACATTTCAAAGTGGAAGAAGATCAGGTTGACGACATAAACGAGAGCAACAAAAAGCGGGAATACAGGAACCCCCAGTCCATTACAAACGAGTACATCGGTAACACGGTGTACCGCTTTGTTTCGTGCCTACAAAGAGACAACCTTGAATCGAAACATTAAAGCTCCAATATAAATCACTGCGGTGTATAACCCGCAGGTCTACATTAATGCTATTTCTCCTCTCTTCTGAGAAATCATGGATGCTGGGGCTGAGTATTACGGGTCAGAGTAAGTAGGCAGGCCGCGCACGTCAAAACTTCGCCCGATAGGCGCAACCAAAGCCAGATATAAGTATAGGCAAGCAAATAATAGGCCCAGAAAGACGTAACAAAGAAATGAGCATGCAGAAGAGGTGTAACTGTGGGAGGCCAGCGGGGCCGCGAGATCCACATGAATCTTATCCTCATTAACGTCTGCGTGGCACGAGACACGTGCTCTCTGATCGCTGCAGCAGCAAACGGGCCGTATGTATAGCGGAGGCGTGTGGGCGTGTGCGAAAGTTAAAGTTCTCACATAGCGGAGGACGAGGAGAAGGTCCGCAGGGGGTGGGGGGGGTGGGGGGCACAGAGGAAAGGCTTGGTTATAGAGCTGTTGTTGGCACCCTGCCGTTTGCAGTGCCCGGTGGTGGTGGTGGTGTTGAGAGAGATGGCTCTCGTCCAGCAGCGGAAGAAATAAATGTGTTTTATGAGTTTTCTTTTTCCACTTCTTATTTTTTAATAAAGTGGTGGGGTTCAGCGCGGTCTCTCATTTCGGGGGAGAGAGTTCACGTTGAGTCACCGGCGCTGACCGTGCGAGAGAGAGAGAGAGACAGGGGGATGGAGAGACTGAAGAGCCATCCTGGATGGTGCTTGTGTGTTCCAAGGCCACGAGCCGTTCGCTCTTAGAGCACTTTTATGGACATATTAGCCTCCAGCAAACAACACTCTGGGGCAGCGTCTGAATGAGCCACATTGACACGGGCATATAAATGAGTGGCACACAAAACAAAACGCAAGATAGAAACCTTTTTGTGCGCTCCTGTGTGCTTTGCTGCTCGATTCCCCCCGGAGACAGGACGGACGGTACGGCCGTGTTGTTCTGCCTTGTTCAGAAAAGAATTATAATTGCGGTGTGTTTGTGTAGTCGCGCTGGTGGTAAATAATGGTCGTGTGGCTGGCAGAGGCCTTTTCAATACACCTGAGGAGCACTTTAATTTAATCTTGCTCATCAGGATCAATAAATGTGTCTGAGCCGTGTCTCCTCAGGACATAGTGGCCCATAATGGGCCACAATGCTTTTAGAGTTGACCATTTGCTGCAAAGCCTGCACATATGCACCATATTCCCCTGCACCAATCAACTCCAATTAAGACAACGGCCACACGAGTGCAGGGCACAGCCATAGCTGTCCGCTACGTTCAACAGAAACTGGGAAGAGCTTAATACAAAAAGGATTTCACTCTAATTGAACAGTTAGTGGACAAAGTGACCCAAATGGACCCGTACAAATAATTGGGTAAATGTACTTTAAAAAAAAGCTTATATAACATATCACTCACTAAACTGTGACAAGTAGTGAGCTTGTACATTGACAGTTTTCCAGATTTCTTGGCTACCGACTATGATATGGCCGCCAAAATAGTGGGCACAGTTCATGTTTAAGTGAAATGAGTGACTCTCATGATAGCGTACATAATTTATGCTGTACCTCTCTCTCAGTGAAGCCATCTCCATAATGTGCATGAGGAGCATGTGAGGACTGAGTGGGAGAAAGAGCGAGGGGAGGGACGGGACGGGATGGGGGGATTGAAGGAACGGCGAGTTTGGTGAGGCAGGAGGAGAGTACATTCTACTGGCGAAACGAGCTGAGGATGGGCCCTGGTGCAAGAATATTTTGTAGGCCCCTATCATTGCCATAAACGAGCAACTCTTACGCATGTGCGCGCACAAACACACACTACAGCTATACTGTATACAGTAGACTAACAAACGTGCCTGGCTACACAATTATTCCATTCATTTTCATTGATCTTTATTGGCAAATGGCCATGAAACACACACACACACACACACACACACACACACACACACACACACACACACACACACACACACACACACACACACACACACACACACACACACACACGCACGCAGCATTTTCAGAACCATAACAACATGGACAGATGCCAAGCTCTATCTCTATCCTCCACCATTACTAATATCCAACAGCCTGCACTGACCTGGGCTCAAACATGATGTCCCCAAACTATTACACTCACACATTCACATTATATCCAACGCCAACAAAGCTGGTATGCACTTCCACAGTATAAGCAACAAGCATCAAGAACACAGCACATTACATGATTTACAAAGACAGCAAACTGACCGCATTAATGAATGTGACTGTGTACTCACTCATTAGAAGGTCATTTTACGGGTAGTGGAGATGTATTTTTCTGAGAAAGACTTTTTTGTTGTCTCTGAGAAACGGTCCGGCAGGCCTACGGACTAGTTGCTATTATAAAGCTTTTTGTCTTATCGGTATGCGGTGTCATGTCGTATAATCCTCGATCTGTGCTGGGGATTCGGGGTTCATTATCTGCAACGCGGCCGCCGCGCGCGGGGACATTCATTTTCACCGACACTGTGTCCGTGCGTGGCCGCGTGGAGAACTGTCACAGGGCGGTTGTGTTGCTGAACTCGTTGGCAACTCGAGTCCAGCGTGTCGCCGCTCCGTGAGGCAGGATCTGGGGTAGCTGCTAGTGCCCGGTGCGGTGGGGCTGCAGGTGCAGCAGGAGAGCCGATACTGATACAAACTTGTCCAATTTGGTCATTTTAGCTTCATTTACGCTTCCCGCTGCCGACTGCTCTCTTTCCATTCGCCTTTGGAACCACTTTCATGACTTTTCTTGAACATGACACTATGCTACGCCGATGCTTCAATTCAACCCACTTGCGCTTTTTTTTTGTAGTTGACACTTTTTTTTTTTTTGTTTTGATTTGTTTTAAGAGGAACTGACATCAGAACACATTCACACGTGAGTGACAGTTCACAGGTACCAATTTGATTGGACAATATCATTACCCCTCCCACTGCTAGGCCCGGCCACTCTCAGGTTTAACCCCCTAACGACCAGGCCACAGGTCCATAACAGTCGCAGGGCCCGCTGTCAGCGGCCTTTCTTTTCTTTTCCCCCTTCCGTCTCAGTAGGCCCCCAAGGGGCCTGGGCCCTGGTGCACCGCACCGGCGGCACCGGCGTAAAATACGCGCCTGGTACATTCTTAAGGTGTGGGAAGCCGAGGGAAGGGCGGGGGCGTCGGGGGAGGTGTGTGTGGGGGGGTGCGTGATCAAAGCCTATATTTTGAAATCACTTACTTCTCCATTAGTTTGATTAATGGGTCCAGGCTCGCAGTCAGACATAGGCGAGGGCCTTGAAAAATGATGCAATTACAGCTTTTTGAATAGGGGGGACTGAAAGAAGGGGGCCCCCGCGCGAGAGAGGAGCTGGATCTGGAGGAGATTCTACGACGGCGGGGCGTCCTGGACAGCGGACTTCCCCTTCCCTCCTCTCCATCCATCTCTCTCCTCACCTCTCCCACCTCCACTCATTTCTCCCGCAGCCCACCAGCGGTGCCCCAGCCCCCTCACAGTCCCCCACCCCCCCCGGTGAAGCTCCTGCCACCCCATCTTTCCCCTGCGAGGCTCCTCTTTCATCAGGCTCGCCGCCATGCTTGACTGGCCCTCCTAGGCCAGGGGACTGCATTCTAAATAGTGATGAATATGTATCTGCCGCCTGTTTCCGCGATTCCGCCGTCTCCCGTTCTCATATTTACATACCGGCATCCACTCCCATTCCCTCAACGTTCGCTTTATTTACTCTACTTTTCGTCCCCCGTAGTTATATGTGAATGTCATTTCGCCAGCTGGAGATTTACTGGTCCTGGGCGACTACTGGATGAAATACAGGGAGAGTTAAAAAGAAAAGAAAAAAGATGGTTCGTGCAGATGGCTGTATTAGTGGGTTTCAAGTGTTGCTTAATATGGACAAAGACGTAATGAGACATAATGACAATTACTGCATCTATGAAGCCTTTTCAAATCCTTTCCACTTTAATTGGGCGGAACTAATTGCATAAGACATGCGACAAAGGAAAGCTGCCGCCACCGACTCGCATTTTTCCATTGTTCCATCCAGAGCCATCACACTGTATGAACACATTAAAGGAACTTTGTAAATAATACTCGGCGTTAATTTAACTCCGAACAGGATACAAACGAAACCATAATGAACCATTAAGGTATTAGTTCCAGTTGTACACCGTTGGTATTTTTATCGAGCGGGAGTTTGCGGGAACGGGTGGGCGGCGGGGGTCCAGATAGAGCTGACCCCGCGCTGAGCGACTGAGTGAGTGAGTTAGTGATGGAACTGCCGCAAGCTGTAATTACTTCAAAGGAACAAACCAGGCGTGTGCTACCTCATAAAAAGACAGTGTGGGATAAAGACCGTAAAAAAGAAATGTGACGGCCCCCTTCTGGACAGTCCCTTTATGGACTTCCAATGTATCACTCAAAGGAGCCTTGTTTCCCCCCCAGGCATGACTTAAGGTAAGCTTTAGAATAAATATTGTGCCTCGGGTGGACAGTAGCAGAGTAATAATATTCTGTTTTATAGTTCAGCTCTGAATGCCAGAGAGCCGGGGCTACAGTACGTGGGAGTCTGGCCAGACTAGGGGAGCAGGGACACACTAAAGACTACTGATCAGGGCCATCATGACAGGACTACTGCCGTAGTAAACTGGAGTAGGAGCATGGCTGAGACAGGAGTGGAAAGAAATATGTAGAGAGAGAGAGAGTCAGAGAGAGAGAGAGAGAGAGAGAGAGAGAGAGAGAGAGTGAGAGAGTCAGAGTCAGAGAGAG
>CM076974.1:38050114-38102614 GCA_039105355.1 Benthosema pterotum
AATACTGTACTATCAGCAACATTTCCTTTGCATTATTTATGTTATACCGTACCTATGCTGGTTCAGTCTGTCTGCTATGTTTCTACTGTAGTTTCCCCTATATATTGTAGATTACGTTTGTTACATGTGATTAGATAGATACAGCTTTTTGTGGTCGCTGTTATGTTTTGTTTTATCCCTATCAGAGTGTTTTCACTATAATTATTTTGGGTTTAAAGTAGTCCAGTCTTTGAAGTGAGGGTGCTGTCTGTTCTTTTAAGTTTGCTGTGGACTAGGTAATCTCTAAGGTTTTTATTTTTAATTTTTTCTGTAAGGAGGTATACTCTTGTATCCCTCTAGCAAATAATCTGCCTTTCTTGCAGTGTATTTTTATCCTCAAATTACAGTAGCAATTTTTCTAACAGGTTTAGGCATAGTATTAGCGTTCCTACTGCACTGACACAGAGGGAACGGAGGGGAGGGACGCGCAGGAAATAATTAAACTGGTGCTGGGAAGGTTGACTCGCTTTGCTAGCGGTTGTCAATATCACAGGACTGCACATCGAGCCCATAAACAGCTATTCAATAGTTTTCTTACAATCACCTATATCTCCTATCCCTTCCAGGTGACCTGTTTTTGGTCAAAACAGTGTATATTCCACAGCTCAGAGCAGTCACCATGGAGGTTGCTAACTGGGTGTTTCTCAACACGCTAATACAAGATGATCATTTTGGTTCTGTAAGTTTGGCCTTTGAAGAGCTCATCATTGAAAAACGCTGGTGCTATCAATAAATGCCGGCGTAATAGGAGTTAATGATCGACTACACTACGGAAACAGTAAACTTTATGCATAGTTCACACAACTAACTTACAGATTGTGCTTGGGTCCAATAAATCAATGAGGAATTGCTTTAATGTCCTTATGGACAGGATTTGAGGTCACAGATAAATGAGACAGACTTGAATGGACGCTTTTTACGAGGTTAACCATTTTGCTTCCCTTGAGCTGCATCCAGCCAAGAGGTATAAAAACTGCCCAGGGGACTTTATACTGTTTCAATAAACCTAAGCATGTCAGAAAATCAAAAACATCCATCAAAGTTTATCACTCTCTGTCAAACCCTGGATACAGTTTTGAGGATTCTCTCAGAGAAAAAACCTTGACATAGTATAGATTCATGGGATGTGGGTTTTTGCTCCATGCACCTGACTGTATTAAACATTTCTTTTACCTAGTGCACCGCCATAGATGACTAGATGACATTTATCTCCATCGATGAGTGAGTGCACGTGCATGTGTCTACGCTGCTAGTGTTTATGGTGGAGGCTAAATGTGCCGTATTTTTCAGATGATGGCATGAAAATTAGGTTGAGAAGTGCCTGTTGAGAAAAAGAAGGCAGACTCTGCAATTCATTTCTCTTGCTGCCAACATTGACTGTCACGCTCACCATCACAATCGCAGTGTCCTTCATCTTCATCATCATTATCGTTATTTATCCTCTTCATCACCTCCGCAGCTATCATTTTTATCATCATCTCCATAATCATTGTCAACAGGATTACAATGGCAAAGTTATTTTCAAAGGCTTTGACTACAGTATAGCCTATCCCCTGACATTGACTAATGCTAGGGAATATGCCTGCACCTTACATACAGTGCCGTAATGCCACCCTTTTTAGTTCTGTTATTACTCACGAAAAGGCAAATTATTTATGAAAAGCTCTTTAACTTCAGTAGATGATTCATATGACTGCAAGTAATAACAATCCATCACATAAAGAGCTCGCCAACTGCCCTGGTTTCAATTTTAATATCACAGTTTGGATATACGGCCATTTCTCTTGATTACCCCCTTGTGAAATATGCACCTGGTGGAGGTGCGGGTTTCATTTCGATATTTCTGGTGTGAACTACTTTGTGGGGAAAAAAGTGCTGCAAACACATCCTAAACCCACAGCCATGCAACGTTTCTGAGCATGGGTGATTTTTGGAGGGTGCCAGAGGGGCACTTACCCCGTCGGCCAAAAAATAAAAAGTGGGGGATTTCAGTTGTAACTTCATTTATACAAATTTATATTTTTCAATCCATTCATGCTTTGTAATGAATACTTGCCTATAGTATGTTACAAAATTAGTAAATAGTGTCTAGAAAAACGAGTACCTATCTAGCATGGTGGTTTTAAACCAATTTCATACTAGGGCCCAATATTTATTCTGCATTTTCCATTGCAAATGAAACCAAATGGACCTGTACGGGTACACTTACAGGTACAATTACCTGATTAAGGAGAGTCTACTCTCCATTCATGAATAAATGAGCAACAGGGGAGGACAATCTATTATGTACTTGTCCAATTGCATGGTTTACTCATCTGGCAGACAGATATTGTTGCTTCGTTGTAGTGGAAAATGGCCATTAAAGCTACAGAATTTTGTCAAAATGTAAAATGGTTGTGCTTCGAGCCTGAGAGGAATAACTGACACGAGGGCTAATGGAAATAAAAGTTCATCACTAATGTGTTTGGATGAATTAGGTGAAATACTCCTAATGTTGCAGGAAGTTATAGCTGCTGTCTCAAGTGCAGTAATGTTTTTCCCTGCTTCCTTTATTTTTTATTTTTTTGCTTTGTTTGTGAGGGTCATTTTTATGTCAGGCAGCTGGGTGTAGAGATGCAGGATTGCCAGGGCAGATATATAGAGAGACATTATGGATTCAGGCCCAGGTCTGTTCTCTTACTATTATGATATTGGTGTTTTGGGGAAATATCACTGGACTGCAGCAGGGGTTCTGGTCATTCAGAAGTTCTGACCATTGTACTTTGGGAGAGCTCAGTGGGCAGGGGTCACCAATCAATATGTGTCCATGGCAAAGAGTTTGTAAACTCTCAGCGTTGTAGACCTGTTATGATCATTTCGGGCTAGCTGCTTTTCCTGGTCATATCATTATTGTCTGCTCATTATTTTGTATCTGTGTGGCAAAAAAAGGGATGTATGACAAAAATCCAGCACCATTGAGCCAGCATGGCGATGACCCCTACAGTGGGCAAACTCTGACCACTCTGAGAGCAGAGCTGGGTTGTCAGAGCAACTGAACAATGGAGGAAGTCCTACCACATATCACAATGGTTATAGGCAATCTAAAGTAAAGCAACCCTTTTGATTATGTGGCTGACACTGATAGACTTTATGCACTTTAATCCCATGTACAGCTTCTGTACCTGCATGCACAAAAAGAAAATCACCCACTGATTTGACTTGGTTCTGAAGTATTCAACATGCATCTACTCTACTGTATGTGCGACAAAATAGTTCATTTAAATACATTTTAAATTACTGTTGCATATCAATGCCAGCAACACACGAGAATCTACTATGACCATCAGTAAATGCGTTACCGATATGAGGACGCTCTAAAAGAGAATGTTCTAAATGAGAGTAGATTCTCAAAGCATATTTACAAGCAGGGGCGGATATAACATTTCACAATTGGGGGGGGGGGGGCAGAAGAAAATGGTAAGGGGGCAACTTCATCGCCGCACCCGATGAAGCCGCACCCAATACCATTTTCAGTAGTGTTTCAAGTAAATTTAAATATAAGCATTGAAATATCTTGGGTTGTTTTTGCATGCCATCATGTTTGGTGGGGCAGACTGGGCATTTAGGGGGGCATTGCCCCCCCATGCCTATGCCTAGATCCGCCCCTGTTTACAAAAACACCCATGCTCTGTTTACCAGCCGAGCATGCCAGGGGATACAAAGAACGGTGAAGTATGTACACTATATGGACGTGTCAAGCCGACAGATTACCAGGATGGTGCCAAAGAATAGGAGATAGAGATAGACAATTAATACAAATTTACAATAATAAAGAACACACCATGTGGAAGGGAGACAGAGAAGAAGTACATGGTTTGGGCCGGTGACAAAAGTATAAAGTACAATAAGAAACAAGACAAAAATGGATGAGGTTATGGTGGGAAAAGGAGAAGGGCAGAAAGATAAAGTGGCCGCACAGAGAGAGACATGAAACCATTAGGACGAAGAAAACACACAGCCAAGAAGAGAAACGGAGAGACGGAGGGAGAGAGAGAGAGCAAGAGAGACAGAAGGGGTGAGAGAGACAGAGGGCATAGGAGGATGAGATGTAGGACAATGATAGATCGCTCGCTGGCAGGCTCAATTTGTCATGGTGTTATTGTGAGGAAAATGGAATTGAAGAGCAACAGAGAGGGTCACCGGGAGAGGGTAGGGGGCCAGGGGTGGGGAGCGCTAAAGCCAGGAGGGAGCAATACCAGTGGGCGCTAAGGGAGATAAACTCCGCTCACACCTCTTCACCTCTGGCCCCCGTCCTGGTGATCAGGGGGAGCGGATGCCCCCTGCCTACTCTCAATCGCACTAACCAACGCCCTGCTGTATCCCATAATCTGGAGACCAGGGGTGCCCACACTTTTTTGGACTTCAGAGCTACTTTCAAAAATGACCGGCTCAACACGATCCTCACATCAAAAATGCGATTATTCCTCCTAGAAAGTTTGAGTTTTGAAATAGTGGTGACTTACTGTTGTAGTGTTTAAGAATAATGCACTTATAATGAAAAATAGAGGGGGAGAATTGAAAGGTTTTCTTGTATATGCTACTACTGACGTTTGAAAACAGTATTTGGGGTTTGAGTTGACAGTTTGTGATGTTGAGTTTAGTCTCTTGCACACAAAACTAAGAACTTTCATGTTTTTGTCCATAATTGGGAAAAATAACTGGCAAAATGTTGGTCAAAATAACAATAAAATGAAACCAAATGTGTAAAATGAAAAACCAAATATATAAACGGGTCCATTTGGTTTAATTTTAACAAGTTACAGATCTATAAGGGTCCAAGTGCCACCCCCCCTGCTGGGAAAGCTAAAATCGCCTATGTCCCATGTTCTATATTTTAGGGGACTGTCATGTGATCTACCTGCACGGTCTGTGTGATCTACTGGTAGATCACCATCTACCTTTTGGGCACCCCTGCTGTAGACTATTCATTACCAAGGCTGGGATGTTGTTTGATTGATATTCTCTTTCTACGCCGCCGGTGTTATGGATGGATTTGTTTTACCACAACCAGATAAATGATAAACTCCAGTCATTGTGAATGGATGGATATGGCTATGCATGCGTAACCAGTGAGTTCAAGCTGCACCATACTAAAGAGGACGTAACCCATACACACTGTACATTAAACATCCTCGGTTTATAAATGGAGATATGAATCTTAAGTGGGAAGCATTTAATCACTGTGGAGCGGAAAGCTTTTATGTCCAAAATCATTACTTTTCAGGAACTGACAAAAGCATGTGTTCAGTGGGACCAATGTAGTCATATTCTTTAGTACCACGCTTTTGTTTTCATTGCAAAACCAAGCGACAACTTTCAATTTTCTAGGAAAAACTGTTCTGAAGTGTTCAATCATCAAAACATAGGGAAAATAGAAAGTCTGCAATCTCATGGCACACAGACCATCTATACTTGAGATTTGTGCTACTTATACATTGTTTTACATTGTCATACAACAAAGTATAAAATAAAAAGACAATGAAATATTGGTTTCTACCCGGTGACAGCATATACATTGGAACCGATTCATTACACCCCAAGAAATGACATCTCCACAGTAATCCTTCTCTGTTGAGCAGGGTCATTGAGAGATGTTACTCATATTGCAATTCAGTCAGTAGCGAGCGCTGCAGTTCCTACTCCTCTGTGCAGTGATGCTATGGCTGTGTTGTTGTTGTGTTTGTTGTTGTTTTTTCCCATTTCCTGAGACCTGCCGAACAATCTCCAGAGTGTCGCTCTGATCGTCACCTCCAAGAAAATTAAGTCTCTCCTTCTTCCGCATCCGCGTGTTGTTGCCACTTGTGCACAAAGCATTGTGGGCTTTTATTAGCTTGCCAGACCTGCTCAATTGAATCTTCTGGGTGGCTGCGAGGTTGTTGATGTTGTTGGGGTTTTTTTTTTTTTTTGCAACAGGGGTGGGAGGGGTGGGGGGCCAAAAGATGCTTTTTAGAGCTGTTTAATTATACCTGGCTTCACTCATTAGTGTTGAGGGGGGGGGGGGGGGGGGTTAAGGGCCTGGCATTGATGGATCAGGGGAAAGCACGGTGGTTGAGCGCTATGAATGTACATGTTGGTGTGTATAGTGTTTACGCCGATTACATGTTGGCCTGATTTTGTTTGTCTGTGAATGGGTGGGCACACGTGTATTGTGCGCGTGTGGCATGTGCGTGTGTTTGTGTGTGTGCACGTGTGTGTGTGTGTGTGTGTGTGTGTGTGTGTGTGTGTGTGTGTGTGTGTGTGTGTGTGTGTGTGTGTGTGTGTGTGTGTGTGTGTGGCAGCGCATGCACACGTGGAGCCCTATTTGTGCCAGCGCTGTGCTCCTTGCAGCGACACGGCGCTCTCTGTTGTCGGGGTAATGAGTCATGCTGGGATAAACACTTCCAGGTCACAGTGAGGCCCTTTCCTTCTCAGAGGGGCAGGGAGTCAAGGTGCCAAGACGCAGGTCTGCTGCTGCTGCTGCAACGCTGTGATGCAACAGCCATGTGCGGGGGGAAAGAGGGGCAAAATAAGCGGCTGAATGCATTGTGCGAGTTTAAGGAAACATGCGAGGCGCTCGATTTGTCTTTAGCTGTCGCGCTGTCTGGAGAGATGAATCGCACTCACACAAGCTTGGCTGTCAGGTGGTTTGTCCACGTCTGAAGAAAAGCCCAGACCGAGGTAAGATGGAGAGAGATGTGTTTTGGGACTTACTTTAGCAGTTTTTTTTGTTTGTGAGATGGATTTGCGTTTTTTCCTGCCGCTTTGATGATTCATAACAGACATCTGTGATGTGGGATGTATTGTACAGAAAAGCAAAGTCCTTGCACTCAGGACAGGCAGTGGTGGAAAGAGTATTTACTTTATTTTTTTCTCTATAAGTAAAAGTAGCAACACCGTGATGTAGAAATACCATACTTTTGTTTTTCTACATTGCAAGTCGGGAATGCAGAGTACAAAGTACAAACGTATCGGTATAAAAATGTATAAAGTAACGAAAGTAAAATGTACTCGTTATGCATCCATCGGGTGGCCGACAGATCACGACATCATAGCCAAAAAAGCTGTCACATCATGGGATTCAAATTAATATAATGACTAAAGGAGAAGCGTGTCACAAGGCATCTTCCTATATTATGTCACGAGTCACGACGTGTGGGCATATCGGTTGGATTGGTCGTGCGATGTAGGTGTTGGGGCCACGTACCGGCCAAATACATGCAGACCTCTAGTTGTCTTCAACACCGAGTTAAAGACTAAATACCCCTCCTAATATACAACAGTAATCCTTTTTTTATAGGCTACTATAAAGTAACATATTATTACCACGCAATCAGCTGATTACAGTTATAAGCACTCGTAAGTACTCATAATGAAATCAAAACACATAAAGCCTATATTATAATGATTTACATGGCATGTAGGTATCATAATGCTTGCACAGTAACACAGAGTCTGTTGTGTGGGTGAATGCGTGTAACCTGAGTGTGTGAGGAGGATGCTACATTGTACTGTCTCTCACGTAAGACTGCAGTCTCTTTTTGGTGCATCAATCGAGAATGACACACGTTCAGGCACCACAAGACACAAGCTGACACACTTTTCAAAAAACTCATTTCTCCACGCAGTTACAGTACCCCCGTTGTACCTGTGATTCACCGACTTTGACAAAAGCCTTTTTTTAATCGAGCGGGACTTAACTGTCAAAAGACATCTATTGCTTTCAGGTCCAGGATGATGTGTTTGAAAAGTGCTTGTAAGGCTATGTGTGCATTTGTGCGTTTGTGTGTGTCGAGGGTTTGGGTTGTTGTCAGGTCAATGGCGCTGTATTTCCTTATCTAGATAACATAACGGGGAACTCAGATTGAGATGCTTTTAAATCATAGTTCACAGGGTCAGGCAGATGAGACCTTGGGCATCAAAACACCATCCCCAGCAAGGACAAAAAATGTGTTTATTACCCTCAAGTGTCAGTAGGACCTTTTTTAACCAACAATGCATGGGTTAAAACTCTTGACAAGATAATCTGCTTTCAGTGGTAGAACGCCATCTGCCCAACCTGCTAAATGTCTAAGTGATACAGTACATATGAACAACATTCTCTGTACCAGCGTGGTACGCCCCCACACGATTCCATACAGGCTGCTGAAATGCTGATTTATTTTGGAAAGAGCGAGGGCTAAATCCACTGTTTTCTAGACTAGACAAAGCTTTATCTGGGCATTTGAAAAGTGAGGGGATTTAGGAGGTGTTTACTAAAGGAAATATAACCAGCAATCCAAGCTGCATAACTTCAGTTCATGGTTGGTGAAAAAAAAGAACAGGCTTAAATAAGCCTTTGCTTTTGGCTGTGCCGAATAGTAAAGAGCTTGACTTCGGAGTAAACAAACATCTGCATTATAGCTTGATTTATACAAGCTCACAAAGACACGACTGGGGTGAGTATGCGAGGATGATTTAGGCATAAAATCTACTTCCATTTTTATTTTGGAATTTTATCTCTATCCTATTTTGACAGAAATTGACAGACACCATAAAGACGTCTGATGAATACTGAAACGATGTTTTGTAAAACACAAAGGTGTCCCCACAGAGCTCACAGTAACAATAATTGCACAATAATAACAGGACAGACTTGTAACTTTCATGAACCCAGCACCCACTAACCAAGAAGCTCAGGGCAGAACAATGCCTTTATTGGACTAATAAGCCCAATAAAGGCACCTTATGTGGGCACCATACTACACCTTATGGGTGAGAAGCGACAGCAGGTCATGTGGATACGACAGAAAGTGTCAATCTGACAATGTACACACAAGCAAGAAAAGTAATATTAGCTATTGGTGAAAGCAGGAGCAACATCTTGGAAGCGTGCCCAATGCAATCCTTTTGGAACTACGGTTCACAGAAGCCAGTTTGAGTCTGGTCTGCAGGTCATTCCGTAACCAGCTAGCACTAGAAAGACTAAAAAAGTGTCCAAAATTTGCTTAAATTCATATTTAGATTTTTTTTTTTTCAGACGACCAAAATTTCTGAGATGATAGCATGATGATGGATGATGATGGTCATAGAAGGAGAACCTTCTGAAAGTTTCATGGGCAAAGATAAACGGTCAAAATGACCTCTCTGTCTTTCTAGTGCTAGGGTACAAAAAACACAAGCACCCTTTGCAAGCCTCAGATTTTGTTTTAGGCACAACAAGTTCTAACTTAGAACAAATGTAAGTGGTGCGATAACATGTTGTTCTGGAAAATCAGGGGCAAAGGTTTGTCGTCATCCAGGGAGTGTGTGAGCAAAGTTTGACATCAACCAGGTTAACGGTGCCTGATATATCAGCTGTTAATGGACGGATGGATAGAGGGCAAACATACTCTATCCATGCCTTCGGGCTGGTGGAGACAACAACTGTTATGGTGTACAGTGAATTCCACTGTCCATTTGGTTTCATTTTTACGCTCTCAAAGAGTTGCATCTGGTTAACCAACATTCCATCATTTAGCCTGGAGGACCACCTGGAATCCTCTCAGGGACCACTGGTGGTCCCCGGACCACTGGTTGAAAACACCTGACCTACAACAAAAGAACAAAAGATAGAAATTGAAAATGGTCTAAGATTTATTATGGGTGCATTACAAAACTACAATAGCCTGTTCAGTAGTCCACTATAAGCCAGCCTGGCTACTCAAGGTCACCTGGACAGGAGGCGATTTATTGCCTCAGTGTCTCAAATCACCAGGCATATCTCTGAGGGCCAGCAGGGGAGCCAGTGATGATCATTTACTAGTACGCTATGTTTAAAAAATGTGATTTAATTTCCTGTGCTAAACTTAAACTTATGAAGGAATAAAATGCCGATATGAGGTGACAAATTTAGCAATTTGATTGCCTTTTGACACACGATGAAAATTGACAATATTCTCTCTCTCAGGCAGGCCCTGTATAAGAGTATACATACATTGTTATTCTTTTCAGCGGCTAAATAATGCCACCAAAATAAGCAGCGTATTTGGAGGCTGTGTTGGAGGATGAGTCGACTAAAAACAGGCTTCTGTAGAATGTGAAGAGCAGTGAGTAAGCAGCTATTCACTAAATCAGTTGTAAAGAGCCTCCATTTTTGGCCCAGATGCCATTTGCGTGGTATTTCGCGACATAAAGACATTCTGCAGTTACGTCCGGAAGTGGGCATTGATTTTACAAGTTTAATGGTGAAGAAGCAACAATCCAATCCTATCTGAAAACTCTGCTTGAATTCCATTTCTTTGTCACAATGGGACCAATCGATCTAAAATTGCGCATGAACACTGTACATTGTACACTGCCAAAGCAGATTTGTCAATGTCCCCAACTTTAAGCTGCGTATTAGCGTTTTTGTCCAGTCTATGGGGAGACAGAGCGGGACTCACTCGGGGGGACATGGACAGAGCAAACAGAGACAAGCTAAAGGCCTTTTCAGATGGGGAGTGACTGACGCGCCCAGTAATTGGTGCATGCATTATTTTGTTATGTGCGTCATGCCCACAACGCCCCACATGAGCAGACCTGGAGCAAAAGGCAATCAAATTGCTGAATTCATGGCAGAAGGAATTCAAACTTCCAAGCAAGGTGTTTGATAAAGGGGGGGGGGGGATCATTGTAATGCCCTGCCCGCTTATAGTTGAATAAATGTAACATAGCTATCATGTTTTCCACTTCTTTCCCCCTTTTCGCATTATACCGTAATTTCCGGATTATAAGCCGCACCTGAATATAAGCCACACCAGCTAAATTTGGGGCAAAATACTGATTTTTCCTTATAAGCCGCATCATGTTAGAGCAGTGGATTTCAACGTTTTCACAATTTAACAACATCTTCACCCCACAGACCGCAAAACTAAAGATTTCTTTTGGTTTTGTTCACAATTCCAGGATGGATTTTCGCAAACAAAAGAGGCAAAACATCAAAATTAGACCAAAATGAACATGGCTTATGACTTATTAATTCAGTGGTACTAATTTAGATGGTGAATATCATAACTCTTGTTATGAGTTACATCTGGTTAACCAACTTTCTATCATTTTTATCAACTTTCTATCATTTAGTCTGCGGACTACCAGGTCCCACCTGGAACCTGGAAAATCCGTAGATTGGCCGCACCATTGTATAAGCCGCAGGGGCAAAAGCATGTGGAAAAAAGTAGCTGCTTGTAGTCCAGAAATTACGGTAGTTTTTATGCCAATTCCAAAGTCTTGTGTCGTCACTACTAACCTCTTCCTTACAGTCATGTGGGGAGGTGTATAGTGTAGACGTGTCTCCTGGTGCCCAAGATCTCATCAGCCGCTTCCTTGCACCTAACAGTGAGGGGTTTCACCAGCAGGATGTAAGCTGTAGAAGTTGCTATAATTCGGTGAATTAACCCCAGTCCCCAGAAAGGCACTTTGCTCTACCTCAGTTCGTTGAGTATGATGGTGCTAGAGCATACATGAGCTGCATATATGGCTCTTCTGGGCCCTGTGTGCGCCACAAAATAGTCTTTTAAAAACAAGAGTGTCCGACCCTTCCTACCATATACAAACACTCTCGAGCACTTTTTGCGTCCCTCAAGCACTGTACTTTTGAACTCAATCTCTTTCATCCTTTTCCACAGATGTTGTCTCAAGTCCATTCGACTTCACGGAGTAGAGGGGATGCTTCCTCTGAGGTCGGTGCCTCTCTCTCATCTCGTCATTCTTGTTACTCTCACTTGCTTGTTTTTTTTTTGTTGTTTTTGTTGTTTCCCTCTGGCGCCACCTCTCATACTCTTTAATCTTTATTCTTTCCATCCTCCTTCCACTGTGATCACCCACTCACCGCTCCCTGCATGTCTTCGGCACCCTCATATTCCCTGGAAGCTGGCAGCAGTTTCTGTCTGCATCCCGACCAGCTTGGCATGATGGCATTCACACAGGGGCGTTCATTTTTAAAGCCCGTTGAGAACTCTATATTTTTCCCCCCGCTGTCGGGCGTAGCTACACTAATATACTCAACAAAAATATAAACACTTTTGTTTTTGCTCCCATTTTTCATGAGATTGACGTAATGATCTAAAATTCATCCCAGATACAGAATATTACCATTTCGTCAGCGTGTGCCAGTCCCACTAACATCCAGCAACTTCGCACAGCCATTGAAGAGGAGGAGTGGACCAATTACACAGACCACAATTGACAATCTGATGAACTCTATGTGGAAGAATATTTGTTGCACTGCATGAGGCAAATGGTGGTCACACCAGATACTGACTGGTTCCGTGGAGTCCCCAGACCCCCAATAAAGCAAAAAAAGCATATTTTTCAGGATGGCGTTTCAGTGTGGACAGCCTAAGGCACGCCTGTGCACTCATCATGATATCAGATCTGCATCTTGATGTGGTACACCTGTGAGCTGGGATGGATTATCTCAGCAAAGCAAAAGTGCACTATCACACATTTAGGCAGATTTTGAGCAATGTTTGAGAGAAATGGTCATATTGTGTATCTGGAATAGATTTTAGTTAAGTTCATCTCATGAAAAATGGCAGCAAAAACTAAAATGTTGCGTTCATATTGTTGTTGAGTATAGCTTTGAGGCGAGCCTGTCTAGAGTTTGAATGGACAGGTTTCAGTCAAAAGGGAGATATCGAAGAGGACTGAGAGTTTCTGATAAGATCAGGTCACGGACTGAGTCACTATTGCCATATATGGAGGGTATCACAAGGCGTGATGGACGGACAGACTGCGTTAAAGAGTAAAGACAGTTATGAAACTAATGCTTAAAACATGATAAAAGAAATGCATTCTGACCAGAACAAAAGGAATGATCCTTTTGTAAAATGTCTACTAAATTTCCATAAATAGGATAGTATTACCTCTTCATTCATTTTAGTGAAAATGAATGACTAGTTCCCAAAGCCAAAAGCTGTAATTTGAGTGTCTACAGGATCTACAGCCTGGAGCTGCTCCATTGACAATTAATTGGAGAGTGACTTTGGAAACCCATAAACTGTTCCAAGTCTTTACACCCAAATGAGCATGATTTTACTGCATGGGTGAACCGGGGAATGCTTACTAATACAATCTATCCAAGGACACGGAAATAACATGACATTGCCTGTGTGTTCTCCTTTTAGAGGCGCGTGTGTGACTCATGTAGATGTGGAGGAAGGACCCGTGGCGGAAGCATGTGTTTGATAAAGAAGCAGCGACTGGCAAGGAGTTTAGTATGTCCATGTCCATGTTCTCTCATGGTCAGGGCCGGATCTAGGCATGGGCATGCGGGGGCAATGCTCTCCTCTAAAGGCCCTGACTATCCCACCAAACATGATGGCAAAGTGCTTACAGTATAATTGAGATGATTCAAAACACTACTGCTTTTGCTGACTAACTAAATTATCGCACCACTAAACCAACACCAATTCATCATTCAAAACAGAAAACTCTCTGAGTCAGACCTTTAGCTTTATGCATGCTGCCTTGGTGCCTTTTGCAGCTTCAACAACAACAACTGATGTTATTATTATTGATGCTTACTTGCCTATAATATACGGTAAGTCCTGTAACCGAAAATGGTGCATGTGGGTGCGACTTCATACCATTTTCGCCTGAACCCCCCCTGAACCTGCTCATGGTCAAGAGTGTAACTGGAAGACCCGCGAATACAACAGACGTATAGATAAAGGACGACCCATAACCACATCGGAAGCGCAGAACCATCTTCCATGGATGTAACCTGCACATTAAGGCTGAAACAAATAATAACTGAGCATAGCAAAAGTGCAGCCAATTGATCTGGGACGCAACATGTTTGCTGGTATTAGGGAAAGGACATAATAGCATATAGCAGACAAACAAAATAATAACAGATCGCCCCCAAAACTAAATTATACACCAGATAACACGAATGAGTCACCCGGGAGTCATTTGCATTTAAATAGTTCAAGAGCAATGATGATAATAATGCATGTTCTTTTTGTTTGCCAATTTCCTACCAAATTTGCTCAGTGTAGTGACACCGAAGCGATAAAGCATGCGCTGCACGCAAACGTGTGTGTGTGTGTGTGTGTGTGTGTGTGTGTGTGTGTGTGTGTGTGTGTGTGTGTGTGTGTGTGTGTGTGTGTGTGTGTGTGCGTGTGCGGTGTTATAGGTCTAAAGCAGGGGTTTTCAACAGGTGGTCCAGGGACCACCAGTGGTCCCTGAGAAGGTTCCAGGTGGTCCCCAGGCTAAATGGCGGAAAGTTGGTTAACCAGGTGTAACTCTTGAGAGTGTAAAAACGAAACCAAATGGACCCTTGTGGGTCCATTTGGTTTCGTTTTTACACTCTCAAGAGTTAAAATATTCATCATCTGAATTAGCACCACTTAATTAAGAAGTTTGCACTGTTTTGTTGGCAAAATACAGCCTGGAATTGTGGACAAAAAACAAAGAATTCTTTAATTTTAGGTCTTTGGTGTGAAAATGTAATCAAATGGTGGTCCGTGGCCCAAATGCTGAATAAATGGTGGTCGCTGGAGTCAAAAAGGTTGAAAACCCCTGGTGTAAAGTCCATATTAATCACTGAATCATGCTGTCCGTATTGATATATACAGTGGCCAACAACAACACAAGCCTCTCTTATGACACTGCTTCATTGACTTCACACAGCTTTCTTCCTCTTAGGGTGCCACGGTATTATTGTAAATAGATTTAGCCGCGTCTCATTCCAGTGAACAAGATGACTGTCCCCATCAATCCTGCTAATTAACCGAATTTCTTTACATTTCCATTACCGTGATGAAAACGGATTGGCTGTGGGTGATGAATATTTGCTCCCAACATTTACTGTGGCCCTTTAGTCACCATGGCAACTTTCTGGACAGTTTCCCCCCCTCAGGGCTTGCAAGTATTCATGGGTACTTTATCCTCCAGAGCATCATCATCACTCTCCATTTGGATATTAGCACATTTACATTTTCTGCCACACTATCTCTGCTGGGTAGTGGGCAGGGTCTGTGACGACGGTTACCATGATATTAATGAACCTCTTAAGGATTAACGAATCCACTGTACTTTTAATATATTACCATATTCATGGCAGGTACATCAAGGGTGCATGCAGGGCATTGCACTGGGAGTGGTTGAAGCTTTGCCTTTTTTCCCTCAGTTTTGAGGGAAGATAAAAGATATGCATAGAATATAATCAGCTAGATTAAAAGCAATCTCATGAGGTGTGTGCGTGCGTGCGTGTGTGTGCGCGCGCGCGCGCGTGCGTGTGTGTGTGTGTGTGTGTGTGTGTGTGTGTGTGTGTGTGTGTGTGTGTGTGTGTGTGTGTGTGTGTGTGTGTGTGCGCGTGTGTGTACGCATGCACGTGCATGTGGTAGTAGTAGTGGAATTAAAGTGCCATATCATTAATAAAAGTACACGTGTGCGAAGTGAGGGGTGCTCTCTTATCATCTCACAACATTGTTTACAACATAACGTGCGACAAAAAAAATCTCTTCATTTTTAAAGGCATTTTTTTAAATATTGTTTGGGCTAACACCTCTCAGAAATAACACTTGACACATGATGCCACTGCTTAAAGCAAACATTAACAGTCAATAGACTTTTTTTCCCCCTTTTTTTCCTTTTAACCCTCAAATATGTCTTAGTATATCAAAGTATTCTTTGGTATATCAAAGTATTCTTTGATATACAGTACTTTTGTCTGAGTGTTGCAGTTTCAAAATATAAGCATGACAAACAGTAAGCCAAGTACTGAATGGAACACAAATGCTTTGGCTTGCTGCTAAATAACTCTCATTCTTGTGTAGCGAGGAGCCACAGAGATGATCCGATCACAAGGTAAACCGTCATTGAGAGATTACAAGAACCCAAAATGGGGTTTACCCGGAAGGGTGCCTGGCAT
Organism: Benthosema pterotum; assembly: GCA_039105355.1. NCBI lineage: Eukaryota > Metazoa > Chordata > Actinopteri > Myctophiformes > Myctophidae > Benthosema > Benthosema pterotum. The sequence continues at coordinate 38,066,046 of CM076974.1, forward strand.
CTCGCTTACGGATAAGGTGAGAAACTCAGCCATCCGTGAAGGACTTGGGAATTGTTTATAAATTCTGATAATCTATAGCGAGGATGCCTCACGGTCAGCTCCCCAGGCCATGTCCATCTGGGATGAGGCAGGGCAGACCGAGAGCCCAGGTGGAGGGATTATATATCCACACTGGCCTGGGACTGCCTCGAGAGCCCCCCAGTCAGAGCTGGATCATTTGGCCTGGCAAAGAGAAGTAGCTGGAGCCTGGGGGAACTGCTCCTACCATGCCGTGACTTTGGATGAGCGGTTAAAGATATAGATAGGTGCAGGGGCGCATCTAGGCACAGGCATGAGGGGGGGCAATGCCCCCCTAAATGCCCAGACTGTCCCATCAAACATGATGGCATGCAAAAGAACCCAAGATGTTTCATTGAAACACTACTACTGCTACTAAGTAACTACAATCGTCTCACCACTAAACCAACCGCATTTCATCATTCAAAACAGAAAACTCTCTGAGTCAGACCTTTAGCTTTATGCATGCTGCGTGTCTGTTGCAACTTCAACAACAACTGATGTTATTATTGATGGTTACTTGCCATATAAAAGTCCTGTAACTGAAAATGGTATGGGTGTGCCCCCCCCCCCCCCCCCCCCAATTGGGAAGTGTTACATCCGCCCCTGGATAGGTGAATGAATGATTGGAGATTATAGTTACACTGTCAAAGTAATGACAGTGCCCTCCTTTCCTAAACCGATATTAACCCAAGAGGGAAAGGGAAAACACAGACATACTTCATTTGAACTCTGTTGAAAAGGCATTTCCAGAAGTCACCAAAATTAATTTCTGCTTTTTTTTATTTCGTCTTGAGGGCTAGGCGAGCTGGAGAGGATGGATGATTTACTCTGACTGTTCTGCTGAAATGTCCCTTCTCAAATATTGCGCACAACTGTACAATTATGAGAGTTCATTCACAATTCAGAGTGTACAAATGAACTCTTCTTACTCATTCACCCATTTTAACCTTGTCTCATTTGGTTACATTTATAAACGCTCAGAGTCAATTTAACACTGAATATCCGAATGTGCATGCTGTTGGAGTATGTCTTTTCATGGCCAGTACCAGACTGCAGATCAATCACATCATCCAAAGGTAATATAAAAGGATTGTTCAAAGGGTTGTCACAGACCTTTCCACAGTTTGTTGTTACTCTACAAAACGTAAATGTTTAATATCGGTCCTGATTCCTTATATCAGTAGTTTTCAACTTTTTTCATACCAGGGCCCACTATTTATTCAGAATTTGAACCACGGACCACCACTTGATGATGTTTTAGCTCCACAGACCCCGAAAAACTAAAGATTTCTTATGGTTTTCTCCTCAATTCCAGGCTGGATTTGGGGAAACAAAACAGTCAGACATACAGATCAAAATGAACCATTACTCTTCTAGTTGTGTAGACTTGGGGATAATTCAGATGATGAATATTTTAACTCTTGAGAGCGTAAACATGAAACCAAATGATACCAAATGATACCAATGATACCACCTGGAACCCTCTCAGGGACCACTGGTTGAATACCCCTGCCTTATAGGATTTAAACTAAAATTCACATGCTGTACTCAGCCTACAAAATTAACCAGCTCATATTGTACCAGGAAATTGATTTAGAGCATAAGACATCCACGTGTACTTTAACTGGCAGAATGTAACAATTAATAATCCCTACTTGTCTCGTGCCTCTTATCTGAATTCAAATGAGGCACCATTTCAACAGCCTGTCTACATATTCTGCTTCATATCTGGACATGGCTTTAATGCAAGAATTTATTCAGCATACCAAGCAACGACCCATTCTGAACCATAGCTGCTGGACCTGTCATTGTTCATTTAGAGAAAATCAAACGTCTAGTTAGAGGTTCCTTAAATGGTTTTCACTGAACCTGGAACCATTCGTTTCTTTTCTCTCTGACTGTGTGATTATACCTCTGTTCCATTTCCTTTCATTATCACTATTATTATACACCTTTAACTGTGCTTAATTATATGATTCACTCCGGGTGGGTGGCCACTTAATATATATACTGTACAATACATGCTGCCTTGGTCACATACATTAAAGAACTCAAACTTATCTGCATATAGCCTACTGCAATGCCACCATTACCATCTTCTGGAACTTTCAGAAAACTACCTAATGACATAATTGATGGGGATTCCAAGTTAATAGAAACAGCAGCCTTTCTAATCCCGGAAAGACAACACACAAACACTCAAAAAGAAGCCAGTTGTTTTTTGGACTGGTTTCTGAACTGTCCATGGAGACTGAGTCTTTTAATGAATTTTGGTGAGGACCAGTCGTAGACAAGGTTGAAAATGGGAGAAGGTGAGGCATTTAACAGTCCTTTTAACCACCCTCATGCTGTGTCTGTATGTCCGTCAAGCCATAGGAGGTCAACATTTGCCAGTTAATAATCAAATTTGCATAGCAGATCTACAAGCTTACAGCACATCACCATGGTGACCTTCTAGATCGGCTAAGGGTTTAAGTGACTAAGCAGCTTCGCAAAAGTAAATGCATTTTCTAATATAAATTAGTATGGCACAATGCTTTAGTGCTCCTGTGCAGTAGCAGACAAGATGACTGTATGTAAACCAGTCATATTCATTTTAGCTTAGTCATCCTGTTTTTAACCATCAACCATCAACCAACATTTTCATTACAGCCAAGTGTTTCATTGTGCACAAACACTACAATGAATCCCTACCAATAATAGTTTATTTGTCACATACTATGTCAACAGCAATCCTTAGTGTCGTTGTGAAACCACTTTGTTGTCACTATTGTCCAGGACAGTTACAGATGCTTCGCTATTATTCACCATTTCTGGAGTGAGAGATTGCACATGCTACATGAATATGCCTGCCGGAGAAATAGGCTATATCAATACATTCCAATTCACACAGACACTATTTAGGCCTAGACAACAGAAAACATACTGTATATACCGGTACAGTAACTAAGTAATTTTCTCAGCACACAATACAAATTCCAACGTGACAAGGCTGGGGTTTGCTTTACTTGTTTACATGTTTGCAGCCTCAAAAACACATACTTGCTTTGAGTTACTGCATGCACACAGCAACATTGGGTTTACTACAAACACATTATTGTAAAAAGCTAATATCTGCCTATTGTTTATTTCGGCAATCTGTATAAAAAAAGAAACATTTTGCACCCTGTGTGATGTGAGGAGGCATCATTATGGTCTAAAACTGTGGTCGGGATGCGTTCAAGATCCCAGACGCCAACTACTGTAATTAACAAGAAAGGCCTACTGTGCAGAACATAGAAGATAAGCTACATGAACATGCAAACATTTCACAGGGGGCCAGAACAGGCCGTTTCGTCATGTTTCATCACTCTTTACCGGGAGAATTATAATGGAGCCCCAGGGACCTCCATTACCAACGAACCACCCAGGGGCGGATCTAGGCATGGGCATGGGGCGGGCAATGCCCCCCTAAATGCCCTTACCCCTCCCCCAATTGGGAAATATTACATCCGCCCCTGGAACCACCAGTCAGTTCCAGGTATTATGCTATTTTTTGTGTTCGTTATCCACCTATACAGCATGTGGGCCGACCCTGCCTTTCAATGCGTAGCTACTCAAATGTGATGACTATAAAATCTTGCACACCTCGTTGCATCAGTAAAAAAGAAAAAAAAAAAGAGAGGTCGCAGCAGGGCCGGATATAGCCAATCCTACTAGGGTGGGCTGGCAACTCCAAAGTTTTTCATATGAAGCAGTGGTTTTCAATCCTTTTGCTCCCCACTATTTATTCGGCATTTGAGCCACAGCACCATTTGATGACATTTTAGCCTCACAGACCCCGGCCAAAACCAAAGATTTCTTTTGCTTTTATCCACAATACCAGGCTGGACTTGGGGGGAAAAAACAGTCAAATATACAGATCTTATACACTCTCTAGTTGTTTAGACAGATGATGGGTATTTGAACTCTTGAGAGTTACATTTAGCTGCAGGGGACCACCTGGAACTCTCACAAGGACCACTGGCGTGTCCCCAAACTCCCCATGCAGACCACTGGTTGAAGACCACTGCTATTACCTTCATCATTGGGTGGGCAGGCAGGATGCACGTTTGGGTGCAGGGCTCTGCCCACCACCCCTGCATGTTGTTGCCCCCCTCTAGACCCGGCCCTGAAGGAGCGGTGGCAGAGGCTGCAGATCCTACCTGGTGAATGAAGGTCTCGGCCCCCTTAGGGCTCATGAGCAGCACGGCGCGCCGCAGCGTGTCGCGGTAGCGGTTGAGCTCCTCGGTGCGCATGGTGCTGAAGAGGTCGCTGAAGACGCGGCTGACGTTCCGGTCCACCCGCTGCAGGGAGACGTCCAGTCCCAGCCGAGACGCCTGGTCCATGAAGTTCTGCAGACCCCGGATGTCTGGGGAGGAGAGGGGGGGGTATAGCAAGTTATATAGCAGTTTCAGCTTTGTCTCATGTATCTCTGAAATACATCTGTAGAGAGACTTCAGCTTTGCCTCATTTATGGATCCTAGTGTTCATCTTAGGAGCCATAAAGAGGCATAGGTGATCTTTAGGTGATCTTAAAATGAGAAATAAACATGGTTGCTCAAGAGACGCTTCTGAGCTTAAACTGAGAAGCATTTTTTTTCCTCTGAGAAAGATAAGATCTGTATTTGCCACTTGTATCAGTGGGTTTCAACTTTTTTTTATATGGCCTTTTCTTATGGCCTTTTAATTCAAGATTTATAAAATTACCTAAAGTTTCCTATTAGGATTTATCTAACAAATTCTTTGACATATTACTTTATTTAGTAACGCAAAAAATACTTTTCTTAGTAATTAGTTACTTTCATAATAGAGTAATCGAATTACTAACTCAATTACCTTTTCAAGAAGTAATTTGTAATTGAGTTACTTTTTCCAAATAATTTTCTCAACACGGATGATGCCTAGAAGAGAGTCTTGAATATACAAAAACAGAATTATACAAAAAAGCAGGACGAGAAGAGGATAGAGATAGAGAAGAGACAATGAGGAAGAAAAGGTCCATGAATCAGAGCGTTGAGGAGGAAAACACAAAACACATCTTTAAGCAGGTGCAAAAACTTCATTCCCAAAGCATTTCTCTCCACGCGGGCTGCCAAGTGAACGACTCCAACATCTGAAAACACCCACTCAGATACTTAGGCATTCATCCACCTGCTTCAAGGCAATATTCACGCTTCTGCTCTTGATCTAAAGCGAGAGACAAAACAAGCAACACTCGTCTCTGCATTTCTTGGGAGTTTAGACTAGGATATGAGATCGGCGGCGGCGGGTGCTGCTGCTTCCCCCAGAGAACCCGGTTGCGCCCGCGCATACATATGCGCCTCGGTTTCAAATGAAGCGAGCCGGAGAGAGAGAGAGAGAGTCTGCGCAGCAGCAACAGCAGACAATCAAAGGTGATGCAAGATGCAGGGCGGAGGCCCCTCCTCGCTAAGCACTCCGCTCCCAGCGCACATCGGGGGAGCAGGAGCCTGGCAAGTGCCAAGTCAGTTGCTGCCAGGGGCAGATGTAACATGTCCAATTTTGGGGGGGGGGGGGGGGGGGGGGGGCAAGAGAACATGTTGGAGGGGCAAGAGAAAATGGTATGGGGGGCAGCTTCATCGTTTCGCGCCACAGGCGATGAAGCCGCCCCCATACCATTTTCGGTTACAGGACTTTTATTAGGCAAGTATTGTTGTTGTATCAATAATAACAACAGACAACAGACTCTCTGAGTCAACAGACTCTCTGAGTCAGGCTAAAGGTCTGACTCAGAGAGTTTTCTGTTTTCAATGATGAAATGCTGTTGGTTTAGTGGTGACACAGTTGTAGTTAGTTAGTAGCAGTAGTAGTGTTTCAAATCATTTTTTAAATATAAGCACTTTAATTTGAAATATCTTGGGTTGTTTTGCATGGCATTGTGTTTGGGGGGGCAGACTGGGTATTTAGGGGGGCAATGCCCCTCCATGCCCATGCCTAGATCCGCCCCTGGTTGCTGCATTGTCGAGAGAAGGAGAGGAGAGGCGGTGGTGCAACAGCACAGAGCTTTTTCTGTGTTCACAATGGAAGCTCCGGAAAATGCACTCCCCTGCTATGTATGCATGGGAGGCGGGAGCTTATAATGTGTGTGCGTGGCTGCGTGCACAAACGAGTGCGTGCCGGCCCGCGCGCGCATGTTCATCCACTGATGTGCATGTTCAGATTTCCTCCTGTTGCGTCTGTAGAACCTTGATGACTCATGCAGAGCCGCCAGTTCTTTGGTGCTCACATCAGACCAGACGGTAAGCAGACTACAAGCAGGATGCAGAGGGTGTGTGTGTGTGTGTGTGTGTGTGTGTGTGTGTGTGTGTGTGTGTGTGTGTGTGTGTGTGTGTGTGTGTGTGTGTGTGTGTGTGTGTGCGTGTGTGTGCGTGCGTGTATGCACACATGTGTGGATATCCTCATAAATCAGGGGTTTTCAACCAGTGGTCCAGGGAACACCAGTGGTTTCTGAGAGGATTCCATGTGGCCACCAGGATAAATGATGGATGTAACTCTCTGAGAGCGTAAAAATGAAACCAAATGGACCCCTGCAGGTCCATTTGGTTTCATTTTACACTCCCAAGAGTTATAATATTCATCATCTGAATTAGCTTCAGTCTAGACAACTAGAGAAAGTATAAAATTAATGGTCATTTTGATCTGTATGCTTGCCTGTTTTAGTTTCCCAAATCCAGCCTGGTATTGTGGACGAAAGCAAAATAAATCTTTAGTTCTGGGGTCTGTGGGGCTAAAATGTCCTCAAATAGTGGACCGTGGCTCAAATTCTGAATAAATAATAGAAAGCTGCGGTATCAAAAAGGTTGAAACCACAGCTAGACTATGGGGATAGTCTGCCCAATGCCTTCAATTGATTGGTATTGTGTCTTGAGGCCAAAATAGGAAATTCGGATAAGAAAGTCCTTGACCTTGCTTAAGCAGTGAAATAATATGTTTCACATGTTGTCTATATATTATATAACTCATAGTGGTAACTCATACTTGGCCAAATACTTATCTGACTTTTTTATATAATGCTGAACGATTGCTGAACTATTGCTACTGTTATTTGGCTACATATGAGTTAATTCAACTCTGTGTTTGTGCACATGTACACAACTAAATAGTCTCCGACACTGAGGACTTCTACTGTGTAAATACAATAAGACATGAACCATGCAGAGTGATTTAGAATAGTCTATTTTTCTTCCGTCCTTTTCCTGCAAGTCATTTTTGGGCAACAAAAATACTCCCCGTTGTCGGTGGATTCTCTTCCAAATAAAAATGTTCAAAGGGCAGAACAAAACATGAAATTAAAGCATTAATCATTTTGAAATGCTGCCAAAGTCTTTCATTTCAGGGCTTTGAGGACTCTCTCTCTACTCTCAATGCAGCACCTAATTTCCAACTCTTGGGTTTGTGTTGAAGAAAGGACCCTTGTACAGTTGTAGTTTCCAAATTGTTTTTTGGAACCAGGACATTGTACATTGCTCTAGGTATTACACTATTACAATGGGCACAGTGTTTGACCACTAAACTATTGTAGATAGCTTTCCAATGCATAAAACAATTCTTGGTTTTAATTAGGCCGTTTCCCTTCCCACGTTAGATTATTGCAATTAATGCTGGGCCTTGACAGCATTATTCTGCTGCATTGTGATGATAAATAAGATTGTTTATTTCTCCACCTCAAACATAAAAAAAGAAAAAGTAATTCACAGAGTAGGGCTGAGGTGAGGCTTCCAGCAGAAAAAGCAAATTAATATGTTCATCAAACTCAAATGGTAACTCAATACACACATAACACTACCTCCACTTCCACAAACTACAACGCCTACAACAAAACATCAAATCTGATTGTGTATTCACAGTTTTGTTTATGGTTTTCCATCAAATCTCTCTCTACTAAATAAGCTGTAGTGAATAACTGCTGCTGAGCTGGGCACATTGAAATCCATTTTACAACGTAGAATCAGAAGCAGAAACATATTGGCAAGTAATGCTGCTAGCCTGGATAAAGCCAGATGCAATCAGCTGTTGGCAAAAAAAATGCCTGTCAGCAGATGGAAAGGCACAATTGTACGCCCATTTCCTACTCCAGGAAATTGGAGTGGCCAATCAGAACACAGTATTCAGATATGTTTACATACTGCAGTGTCCTGATGCCCCTATTTTCTGGAGTAGGAAATTGCTGTACAATTGAGCTATTCCAGACCTATCTGCTGGCAGGCATTTTTTGCCAACAGCTGATTCAGTCCAGCTTTAGCCAGGCTATACTGTTGCAGCTTTGGCACATGTGCTGTGACAGTGCCAGTGACGTTAAACGACTAGTGCAGTACACAGCTAGTGCAGGACAGCAATTACATACAGAACGTATAGTGAATGTTGTAGAATTACAAAACTAAACATTAGACTTGAGACAAGCACTCCTTGATTACACACATTAGGGATGTCAAACTCAATTACTCAGCAGGCCAAAATAGAAAAAAAATGATTCAAGAAGAGGGCCAGCCTATGATTCAAAATGCACAGGCACCGGTTACAAGGTCATCCCATGCAAATAGCAAAAGCCTAATTTTCCTCCAAAAGTCAATCTCTTAGCAGCAAAATAAATGCAAATATGAAACTGCAAGCTGTAAACTGAAAATGCATTATTAAAGATAGTTTCTTGTGCTGTGATTCTCACCAAGCACTGCTTTCATGGTAAAATGAGACAGTACATCAAGTGAGAAATTACAACAATTAGTTGTATTTATGCTCATATATACCAGAGGGCCTGTTCTAATATCATCCCACGGGCCAAAGAAAATTCATTCACTGTCTGATTTGGCCCCCGTGCCTTGAGTGTGACATGTCACAATAAACCGTAGTAAGACATACGTACTTTACATAACCTGGCCATACGTTCGGAAAAATAACTTTGAGAATCACTTTCTCAATCTTAATAATACCAATTGTATCTTATATCTTATATTATAAGATGTAAGATTATTATTGTTTAAATCATTGATTAGCCGCCTTTACAGCAAGGCATGTCATGTAGACATCGGACATTCCTGGATTGAGTAACACTGCTAAATGTTTGGGTTGCACTTTCAAAAACTTTGCCAAAATGGCAAATTCAACCTTGCTTTGAGGCTGAAGATACGGGGTCACAAACAGCATAACTCTACAAGTCATACCTTTTTGTAAAAGGTCACTAATGAATGATTAAAACAATAAAATACTGCATATAATATAAATTTTCCGGGGGTGAGGCCCACACGTTTAGCAGTGTCAGTGCAGGAATGTTATACTTTATTGTAAAGGTGACTAAGCAAAAAATAAAACTCCATCAGATACAATACAAATTGGTATTATTAAAGTGTAGAAAATAATTCCCAAAGTCAGGTTTCTCAACTTCTGAGATCGGGTTTACTTTAGGCCCTGCGTGCTATGGCACAGTGTGACAGTGTGCTTATTAACACCGACTTCACCCGCCGTCCTCAGAACTGAATCCAAGCTCATTAAATTTGATCATTTCTTTTCCAGAGAAAATTATGAAAATGAAAAGGGCCAAGAAGAGAAACCAAATTCTCAGTTGTCTTTTAACATCTTGTCATGCGAAAATACAAACAAACACAGCTGTAAACCCTGGGAAGGGGCCAGGGGCAGCTGCCACACTACAACTATTCTAGGACCCTGCCTGGCAGCGTATCTGACTTCAAAGCCAGACTTCCATGGAGAAGCCATGGTGGCCACTTGCAGGGGGCGGCTGTGACAGTGCCACAGAAAAAGGGATTAACATGGAATTATAGGTCTGATTCCTGGACATGTTCGCTTGAGCATCACTTCGCTACACAAATCTGTCTCTGAAAGTTTCAGATATCAAGTCTGAGCCTCTCTCTCTGGCCATGTGCCTCCCCAAGCGAACAGGATCGAACATGCCCTCTCCCAGGGGCGGATCTAGACGTGGGCATGGGGGGGGCAATGGGCATTGCCCCCCTAAATGCCCAGTCTGCCCCAAACACGATGGCATGCAAAACACCCCAAGATATTTCAAATTAAAGTGCTTATAATTAAAATGATTTGAAACACTACTATTGCTACTAACTAACTACAATTGTGGTACCACTAAACCAGCAGCATTTCATAATAATAATAATAATAATAATAATATCTGAAATTTATATAGCGCTTTTCTAGTACCCAAAGACGCTTCATCATTGAAAAGAAGAAAACTCTCTGAGTCAGACCTTTATGCATGCTACGTGTCTGTCGCAACTTCAACAACAACTGATGTTATTATTGATGCTTACTGTCCTGTAACCGAAAAGGGTATGTGTGCGGCTTCATCGGCCATGGCGCGAAGTGACACCCATACCATTTTCTCCTGCCCCCCAGTTGGGAAATGTTACATCCTCCCCTGCCCTCTCCTACGATTGCCATTTGCTTTCTTGCTTGACAGTGAGGGAGGCAGGAGGAGGAGGGATGGGGGAGGCATGACAGAGAGAGCTTAAAGTTGCATTGACATGGAATTCAATTCACACACACACACACACACACACGCACACGCACACGCACACGCACACGCACACACACACACACACAACGGTTTCAACACAAGTATCTTGTGCTCAGATTGGAGAACATGGATGCAGTGCCGTATATTGTACTGTAGACATGAGCATATCACGAGCAAATGGATCCGAGATTTTCCGCTAAGCTGTCAAGCTATGCCACACAAACCAAGCCAGAAACTAAAAGAAACGGCTGTGCCGCAAAGCCCTGTTTACTCAGCACTGAGACGAGACTTTTAAAGCAAAGACAATAATACTTGGGACAAATAATATCAGTCCCAGTAGCTAAGCCATACAGGCTGAGGCTGCCACAAGAATGAAGGAGAGAAATACAGACAGACAAGAGACATCCCGCTTGTAGGAAAGGGGGGGGAGAAAAATCACTTTATGCTTAAGTAGTAGCACCAACTGAGTGGGTAGAGAGGCTGTCTGGAATTGGAAAGTCACTGGTTCACCCCCCGGCCCCTGTGCCCATTCTACTGTCATTTGTTTTCGTGTATAGTTCCCCTCATAGTTGTTTTCATTTCCTCATAGAAAAGAAAGGGAGGAAGAAGAAGGGGTGGCAAGGGGGAAAGGAATAGAAACGAAGCAATACAATATCCCAATATTTACACGTGAACCTGAGATGAGGTATGAAGGTAAAGGTAGAAAATGAAAACACACTCTGTCAAGATGCCAACTTGCACTTCACGCTCAAGTTGATGACGGTATAGTGCTGGTTGTTTGGCATGGGGGGGGGGGGGTCAGATAAAGATATACTGTAGATCAGGGGTTTTCAACCTTTTTGACTCCAGGGACTACCATTTATTCAGCATTTGAGCCACAGACCACCATTTGAGAACATTTTAGCCCCACAGACCCCAAAACTAAAGATTTATTTTGCTTTTGTCCATCTTCTAGTTGTGTAGACTTGGGGCTAATTCAGATGATGAATACTTTAACTCTTGACAGTGTAAAAATGAAACCAAACCATTTGGTTTCATTTCTACGTTCTCAAGAGTTACATCTGGTTAACCAACTTAGCTGGGGACCACCTGGAACCCTCTCAGGGACCACTGGTGGTCCCCGGACCACCTGTTGAAAACCCCTGCTGTAGATCATACGTTATGCGGCCTGGGGGCCAAATGCGGCCCTTTGGCTGACTCAGACCGGCCCGGGGACCACCAGTGATCCTTGAGAGAGTTCCAGTTAAATATGGAGAGTTGGTTAACCAGATGTAACTCTTTGAGAATGTAAAAATGAAACCAAGTTTACATGTTTACACTCTCAAGAGTGTAAACATGTAAATCATCTGAATTACCTAAAATCTACACAATCAGATAATGTAAAAGAATGACCATTTTTGATCTATGTTTGCCTGTTTTGTTTCCCAAATCCAGCATGGTATTGTGAACAAAAACAAAAGAAATCTTTAGTTTTTGCGTCTGTGGGTCTAAAATGTTATCAAATGGTGGTCCTATGTGGCTCAACTACTGAAGGGCCCCAGTACCAAAAAGTTTGGTCTTAACCTTACTTTCGTCTTGAAATTAAATTAATATTACGCAGACTTTAGATCAGCCTTTAGTCTTGGGCCTCCACAATATTTTATGTATCTCATGTGGCCCCTTGGGAAAAATAATTGCCAACCCCTGCTGTAGATGTGCTAGCCGTATATGGAGTGTGTCATAAGTGTACCAACATGTCAACATATTGTATGTCAGAACAGTCACATACAGTATACTGTATTATGTAGAGAGAGATCTGCTTTCACTGCTTCTCCCCCTTTATACTGGACAATAGTCCAGTATAAACAGAGAAAGCCTGCACTTGCACTGACAGAATGCAGGGTAGTCTACATCCAGACAGTATGGTTAAACACAACATCTTATTATGCTCACTGTCTCGTACAGTACAAGAGCAGCTGTGGCAGAAATACAGTCTGTTAGTCAGACAGGACATTAAAATGCTTGTAACCTGCAGTGCATGGGACAGAGGCAATAATAACGTAATGCTGTGGAGGGAGATAACAGAGTGTAATAATAATTAAATTAAACTATGTCATAGTCCAGTCAAGCCATATCTGTGTCTTGATGCCATATAGTAATTCCATTCATTTGTAGCTGACTGAATGGACATCATATAACAATTGCGATAAATCTTTCACAGAACCAATTAAACACAATACAAACCAGAATATGAATAGGCACACATAATCATATGCTGTCATGCAGTGACTTAACATAATCCTGTTTATCATAACTTTATCTTCAAGGCAATGACCAAGGCTTGAAAATGTTGTGCATCGATTGCATTGTTGGCCTGGAACCACGCCTTGCAATTGTCGGTCCAAGCAAGTTCTCTTCAATACCGATCTCACTAATTGAGTTTTGCTACAATGCTATTTCAATTATATCATTTTGCAGGCCAGGCCTAGAAGGTAGCTCATAGCTCAGTGCCTAGCTAGCATAAGTAAGAAAAGGATTATAGGTACCAACCTAAAGTCCTTTTCATACTAATTACATATTACTGTAACATCATTATCTTTTCTAACAAAAGGGTTTTAACTAGTGCTGGGCAACGATTAATTTTCTTAATCGCGATTAATCGCACTGCTACCCTGGAGTTAACTCGATTAATCGCGATTAAAATGCCTCATTTGACCACTGCCGAAGGCATCCAAAATGTGTGTCTACTACCTAAATAATGGCCAGGAATAAGTCCTTGACCAAGAACCTTATGATACCGTAAATCCTCTTTTATATGTATGTAAAAATGGACCCTCGCGGGTCCATTTGGTTTCATTTTACGATCTCAAGAGTTACAGATCTAAAAGGACCACTAGCGGTCCCCGGACCACTGGTTTAAAACCAGTGGTTGTAGGCTACACTTTGGGGTGAAAAACAGCAACACAGCCCCTCACTCATGTGTTTACACCACTCACCTCTATAACAGCTACTTTTCACCACTATCATCATCTGACTCCAGGCCCTGACCTTTTATTCTAAGGAACCAGATAGGCCATTACGTTTTATAATTAATTTCTTTCCTTTTCAGGTATAGGGTGTCATGACATGTCTTTCATGACATGTCCTATTTTAACAGGCTTAAAAGCACATCCAGCATGAAAAGAGACATTGAGAGAACTTTACAACAGAATGCCAACTGTATGGGACTATTAGGACAATTGGCAACTGTAGTCTCTCAGTCACAATGTGGGACAGGGTCTCAATTTGTGGGATGACTGAAAAGTTTTTTTAAATGACTGTCCCATGCAAAGAGGGACACCTGGTCACCCTGGGACTGTCCCAGATCTGGTCACCCTTCTAACAACACCCGACACACACACGCACGCGCACACGCACGCGCACGCGCACGCACACGCACACGCACACGCACACACACACACGTATGTTTTTTTTCCGTGAGGAAATGCGAGGCTGCATGAGGGATCGGCGATTCGTTGTATGTCTCACTCGTGTCTATGCGAGAGTCAGCGCTGTTATAGTCATGGTGGATTATATCGTTATAGTCCATGTTGGTGGCGAAGAACGTTAGGGTTAGAGAGAGAGAGAGATGGGCCGGGCATATGTGGCAGCCTGTCGCTTGTGTGTAGACAGCGTGTTACATAAGGGGGCAGGGGCAACCTCCCGTATGAGGGCACTTCTGTGTTTTAGACATGCGAAAGAGCTGGGGCTGCAGGCCCCTTTTTAATCTGTGTGTGTGTGCACGTACCTGTAGAGTGTAGAGTATACTGGCAGCGCGGAACAGTGTTAGCGAGCCGAGGCAGCGTCGCATGCGAAATATAACTGATCTACAGGTTCATCAAACGTAGGCAAGGCGGGGAGGGATTTGGTCAAGGCGGGCGCCTTGATAAGAAAGCGCTGGGGGAAACACTTTATAGAGAGAAAAAAAAGGCGAGCAGAATCGGCAGGAGGAGGAAGAGATCGTCGCGGTGAACTGCGCATTGGATAAGCCCACACTCGCAGACCAGTCCAATAGACTCTATTGGACTGGTCTGGCCCCATGAAGTGAACGGAGGTTGTGTAGTGCTTACTCTATGGCGCTGCTCTGCTACTGCTGTGCAGACCCAGAGCCATCAGAGTTGCGCCATTGAGGGGTCAGAAACCGTTCGCAAATAGGGACAAACTGTAGGTCTATGGAGTGCAGATAACGGCGATGTTTTTTCTATCGCGCGACATGAGTCTCGCGATAACTTAGCACGATATCGCCGATATCGGCACGGCCCTGGTTTTAACGATATTATTCTGCCAACATGGGTAATATGTTACATTACATTAATGATTAATTACAAATGAGCTTGTTGCATGTGAAAATAATGAGTGGTGGGAACTTAGGAAAGTAATAAAGTACTATGTAACATATTACTCTTTGATTCAAGTAATAATTCATATAATATTACTATGTTCTAAGGGCCCATAAGTAAAGTAAAGATATTACTCTCCTAAGTAATATTGCCCAACGCTGGTTGCTACACAAAAGTAGTTGATGTCTTACACAAAAAAACATTGTTTCCACCCCACAGAGAAATAACACCAGCTTAATCAGCGTCTTTGAAACTATCCCCATGACACGAGTTGGTTTGTTAAAGTGTTTCATTTTGTGGAGTTTCTGCCTTATTTATCCTCTTGTGCTCTGAGGTGAAAGCAAGCATCCAAAGCACCCGTGGACGTGGTTTTCTTTGTTCCCAACCCTGTAGTGAGCTATGAATGAGAAGAATGTAACAATCAACCTTTTATTTATAGAATGATAGCCTCGACACCCAGGCTTTCATTTTCGTCCGCCTTGCGCAAAAACGGAAAGCCTGGACTAACGCGCGTTGGAAAGTGGCCTTGAGGGGGGTGTCAACCTTCTGGGGTGGGCGTCACTCTAAATGATGTGACGTAGAACAGCAGTGGACGGGAGGGGGAGGGGCCGGAGATGACGACACGTTAGTGAGATCAAATCAGAGCGCAGCACTTCCGCCGTGTGGATCCCACGACACCCCCGCCCCCCAAGGCCAAAATCATTGAGGGCTAGACCAGGCTAATAGAATGATGCTAAATATTTTCAGAACAATTCACTGTAAACCCATTGTTGGTCACAGGTAGCACAGACAACAGGGTAAAATATGGTAAGTTAGCAGCCAATACCAGTATATATGAGCAGTCTCTGTGTCTCCATCTCTTCCCTATTGCACCTCTCCCTGCTTTTTTTCTTTCGTCATCTCCACATAATTATCTCACCCCTCTCCCTTACTCGCCCCTGCTCTCCATCGTTATGAAAAGCCAATTAATAGAAGGTCACTTGTATGTCTTGCGAAATGGCCTGACATGTGAGTTGGCAGCAGCTAGACCTTATGGGTTAAATGTTACATATAATTGAGACATGAGCCGCGCACTAGGTCTGGATCAAAATAGACATGAACTTTGGAAAATGACTGTAGTGTCCCGGGATGTGCTTGGAAGGATTTTCCCGCATGCCTTTTGGAACGCGCACTTTTTTTTTAGTCAGTGAATGCTCTTACATGTTTTATTTCAAAGTTTTAAATATTTGTCATTATGGGTTATAGCACACCTGGGCCAGATGCGTTTGGCTCACTCTGGCTGGCCCGTGGAAGCATACCATGGTTTTCAACCAGTGGTCCGGGGACCAGCAGAGGTCCTTAAGAGTTCCAGTTAATATGGAAAGTTGATTAACCAGTTGTAACTCTTTGAGAGCGTAAAAATGAAACCATGTGTACACTCTCAAGAACTGTACATTTGCCTGATTTGTGAAATCCAGCCTGGTATTGTGGACAAAAACAAACAAACAACAAAAGAAATCTTTAGTTTTGGCGTCTGTGGGGCTAAAATGAAATGGTGGTCCTTTGTGGCTCAAATACTGAATATATAGAGGACGCTGGTGTCGAAATGGTTGGTCTTACTCTTACTTTTATCTTGAAATTAAATTAATATGATGCAGACTTTAGTTCAGCCTTTAGTCTTGGCCCTCCACAATATTTTATGTATCTCATTTGGCCTCTTGGGAAAAATAATTTGCCCACCCCTGGGTTATAGGGTCGGCTGTAGTAACCTTATTTGCTGCCAGCGCTTTCAAGTGTTTTCCATAATGAACAATTTGCCTTGTTTCTTCTTTTAGCCGATATTCAATGTTAAAACGCATCCATGAGCACTGTTCTTCATACTGCTATAATAAAAACAATCCAAGCTTCTCTCTCCCTGGTCTATCAGCGCCTCTATTTTACACAGTGTTGTCACCTGTGTGGTGTCATTGCACAGCCCCTGCTGCCTGCCTGTGAGCTATAAAGGGACTCCAACGCATAAGAACCACTTCCTACCTGGACCTATGAGGCAGCTGAATCAATCTCACACCGACTGTACTGTAATGCTGGCCCTTATTCCCCCTACTCTAATGGAGAGCCAGCCACCGTAGGGAGGGCAGACATACTGTGGATGTGGTTGTTCCATTGACATTATTAAACCTAGGTATTCTTGGCCTGGTCTGCAGAGAGACCCAATGGTGGTCTTCTGGACTGAGTCATTTTTAAATTGGTCTACCAGCTTGCCTTATCTGACATCGACAGTGCTCCTTATACAGCACTAACACAGGCAATCCAGCAGTCAGTGCTGAATCCTCTCTCTTCTAAAAATGGACACCGCCTAATGCCTTAGAGTAGACATTTTATTCGTCTATCTATTTTGTGTCTCAGTATAACTGGTGGTGTATTGGTAGCATTAAAGTGTGACTTTAGCTGACTTATATAAAATACATTCATAGTAACTTCCCCCACCCTGAGGGGACATCAACCATTTGGGCTGCCCGAACCAACAAAAAACAAAGGCCGACTGCCATCAAACACGGAAGTATTTTTAAAATATTTTTTATCCCACGATTTTGTAACCCATTTTTTCACCCAGTGCCAATTCCTCATGTGATCTTGGGCTCTACACACCCTCCGCCAACCTGAGGAGGCAGCGGATTGGCCTCATGCTTCCTTCAATGCATGAGGAGACTAAGCTGCCTTCTTTTAACCTATCCCCTCCATCAGGTGCCACGGCTGGCCAGGGGGAGGCAGTTTAGAGCCTTGGATTACGGCATGTTTTTGCAAGGGTATCTACCCTATGGAACACAGGGAGAACATGCAAACTCCACACAGAAAGACCCTTTCGCTTCGGGTATTAGCACTGATGCACAGCAGCATCCGTAGCGGGAATCAAACCCAGGACCTTCTAGCTGTGAAGCGACAGCATTCATCATGTGCATCATCATTGAACATCTGACTAACATCTGACCAATCACATTAGCCAAACTATTTTAGCTAGTCAGAAAATCGGGGAAAAAAAGGTTCTGCATGAAGCTCAACCCCACTGAAGCTCTGAACAACATCATAACACCATCGTAGCCAGTCCAAATGAGCACAATTTATTAAGGTCTCACATTTGGACTCTTCAGGTGTGGTATGCAATTAGCAGGCCCTGTCAACACTGGTTTTCTTTGAGGATGGGTGGCACATTTGGAAATGCATAATGTCAGCCATTTAGGAAGAAAGCATTAATTTAGTTTTACTTTGCTTTTTCTTCAGTTCCCTAACATTCTAGAATAAACTGTTAAATACATCTATCAAGTGCTAACTATTAAAGCAGATCCTATGACACGCCCACACTGGGCGTGTTCGGAAATGTGCCCTCAACGCACTGGTGTGCCCTGTGGTCGTTCGTTTATACCTGGTGTATTTGGGGCATTTGGTGCTCCTTGTTCGTTTATTCACACTGGTGTGTTTGGTGCACGCACTGAGCAACCCTACGCTGGAGATGGTGTTGGCCGGTGTGGAAGGTATGATTGCATCACAGCTGTGTCTCGAGCAATACGAGTGTTGTGAGCTAGGAAGCTAGGCTATGGCATAGGCTAAGCACTGTAGCCTACTGTGGACCCCCAACTTTTCCATGTCTGTCAATGACCTGCACATTTATCAAATGAATGCATGTGGACCCCCATTTAAAAAGACTTTGCAGGGGGACACCCATAAGAGATGATTTATATGGCCGTGGCAGTGATTCTCACCATTTTTGAGGAAGGTGTGTTGTTGGTTTTAACTGCTCGTTCGTAAATAAGGCTCACTCAATGCACTCGGTGACATCACCGCCCACTGCCCCCAAACAACTCAACGCACTCACTGTATGCGTTTCCGAACGCACAAATGAATAAGGCAACAAGAGTCTGAAAACATGACCCCAGCAATTTAGCTCTACAATTAAATATTTAAGTACCATGTGTAGGATGTGTTCAAATCTATGATTCATGACTCATTCGTGACTATTTTGCAAATATATGATGTATTGCCATGCTTTTTCTTTTTGTTAATGCTTATTAAATCGTTTAAGATTAGGAGCATCTGCTAAATGACAAAATTGTAAATTGTAATGCAGGATCCTGGTGAATCACAACCCAAAAAAAGCGTTTGATTCTGTGGTAGCTAAACAAAGGATAATTATGAGTCATGAATCGCCAGGATCCTGGACGCTTGGTTCTAGGCTTAAAATAATTCATATGAATATTTTTGTCCACTACTGTCGCAAAGTCTTTAATCACCTTCATGAAATGTGTCTGATCAGATGCTGGTGCGGCAACAAGAAAGTGTCAGAAATAGAAACAAATATTAGCAAATCAGAATACCGTAGTTTGCAGGAAATAACTTGCAAACTAATAATTTGATGTAAAAAGTTACTGTAAAAAGTGCAATGTCAGAGGCTGCTAGATGGACAGACAAAAACAATTGGAATGCTCCCATGTTAAGCCATGGCAATGTGGATCGGTCTGTGCACTCACTACAACACAATACCTATGGGACTCTCTGTCCCCAATATCACACATGACCTGCCAGTGGCTTTTATAAATAAGCCCCATAACCAAGTGTGTAATGTGATTGACTTTGTCATATCTTTGAACAGACTCCAGGCGCACGGTTTCTCAGGGACACTACAGGAATGGTGGGGAAATGAACGGCTCACGGCTGATTCTGGTCACATTCAAATGCAACATTCCACAAACTGCAGGATCTCATCCCATATAACGTTGCATTTTATCAAGACCATTATCTGCAGGGAAAACATGTATAAAACCTTCAATGTGTTTCTATAGCTTACGGGCTATAGCTCTATGTGCATCATGTGCTGTTTGAGAAAGATCTACAAGTTTGCAATGTAGGCTATTTATTGTATGTCTCAGCATGTATCGCAGTCATAACGGCACAGTATAAACTTTACTGGACATAAGCACACAGCTTTTTCAGATGTGATGCACAAGAGGCTAAATCATTGTTGAAGACAAACATTTTTTTTTTCTAGGAGAAAACATTAGTTATTTTCTCCTGTCCTTGATGTGGGAACTAGCGATGCCATTATGCTGTGTTTGTAATAAAGAGATCAGGCATCAGTGTACCTTCAGCACGGTCTGAAAACAAGGCTGAGGTCATGCTGTTTTGAGGTTGTGTTGTTTTGCCAATGCTGAAAAAGTATTTGCTGTAAAAACAAATAAATGTCCACACACATTTGTGGCTGCTGCCCACAGCCTGCCCTTACATATTAGATCTGCCCAGTCCAGCCATGTCTATTCACAGTAATTGTTTCCACCGAGAGAGTATGTTTTGCACTCTGTCTGTGTGTCCTTCCGTTCTTCCGTCCCTTTGTGTACAGCTAATCTCTGGCACCATTAACCCATGTTGCTGCCAATTAAACTTTGCACACACACTCCCTGGATGCCAACAATGAACTTCTGCCCCACATTTCCCAGGCCTATTTAGGCAAAAGTATTTCTGTGGATTACTCATACACATCCATAGATCACACAATAGCCTAAATAGCCACGTGATCAACCCAGACATGCACCATTTCCCATATTCCATTCTGACTGGCTAAAATGGCCTTCCAAAGCTTGCATGATTTGTCTGTTTTGAACAAAATGCCACAAATGACAAGTGTGCAGTCTCTGTAAAATCATACACTTACATTTCCACTATTTTGGTGCCCCCTGCAGGCAGTGAAAAAATATATAGACTAGTTTAATTTGGCAATAACGCAAGGTTTGCTTAGTTGGATCTTGTATGCAGAGCTGCCCTCGAGATCTGCCCTCGACCACCACCGTTCACTAGTATATAACATGGAAATGTTTTTTTTTTTTTTTTTTAAACAATAAAAAATAGTGTTATAGTTTATAATCCCCCGCACTTTATAGTTAGATTTTGTTATATTTTTATCTAGCATTTTATTGTCTGTTGCACTAGTGTTGCTTTATTGTCTTATTGCACTGTGGATGAGTGGGAAATGATATTTTACCCCTCTATGTGCCTCAACATTGGTGACAAATAAAAAAAAATCTTGAACTTTGAACTTCTGGTATCTGACATCTATGGAATTTAAATAAAGTATTTAAATAAAATCAGAAGAATGTATCCTCCACCGAGTGCAAAACCAAGTCATGCACAGCATATCAGAACATTTTATCACTATAGTATTTTATTACCCAAGGTTGTATAATTACCTAATGCACTTTTGTGGACTAATGGGTCTTAAAATCAGGTGTGGTCTGGTGCAATGCTATCTTAAGCACTGTGAGAAAATACAAAAATAGCTCATGCTTTAGCAGGAGTAAGCCGGTCTTAAACCCAGGGCTGTGGCAGCACAGATATTTCTTTACCATTTAGAGAGCGAATTATTCAGATCAAGGTGCATGCCTGTGTATGCGCACACTGCTTGTAATCGAAAAGCATCACATTGAAACACAGGAACATTTACAGTGTGTTCAATTGGGTATGACGTTCCTACAGGGCTCTGCAATGAGGTTAAAAACATGAGTGAACTGTGTCAGATTATGAATATATTGCATTGGGGGAGTGATCATGTTCTTTGCATGGTGAGGAGCGATGAGGAGAGAGAGAGGGAGAAAGGGATCTCTCTGCGGACAGAATATCTCCAAAATCTGAACATAATCTACCAGAATGCCATGAACCCATAGACAGCAGGAGTCACTTCTCTCCACTCAATAGACAGCAGTAATCAATTGTAAAGCATGTACTGTACACGTGGGAGCCAGCATCTGTCTTGTGCAAATGTGAAAATAACTGACAATATGCACATGATTATTTAAGGGATATTTCAGTTTTTTTTTTTTTTTTACTTGCCATCACTATAGTGGTATTCATTGACTGATGCCAGACCAAGTATTTCATAGAGTTTAACTTAATATAATCTAAACCTTGGGCATACAGTAAACAAAGAGACACTTTCTATACCCAAAATGTGTGTTTTCTCCATCTCCTGAAATCATTTTACAAAATGAAAGTAAGAGTACTGACTCAGCATTTACTAAAATATATATTCAGTCCCATAAGAATTTCTGCAAAAAAGGGGAAAAAAGAAAAAATGTATTTGATTAAATCAATGTATTGGCTTGAACTTCTGAAATGCCATCAAACATGATCAATTGATTGTATTCTGTCCTACTGAAAAATACTTAATCAATAAATTATAATTACAGATTAATCTAGTTTGCTTAAACAGTATGGCACATTTGATTTATTTGGTTTTAACTGCCACACTCAGAAGACGTTCATTTTATGCTATACTGTACACTGCAGTATATTCCATTATACTGTGTTATAAATCAAACAATAAATGTCTGTTAAATGCATTGTGAATTAACTTCACTACTGTAATAGTCAAGGGGTGACTACTCTTTATAGCTGTTGTGTCTTATTTTTCACAATAAGAACCGACACACACAATTATTTAACAATCTTTATGGTTGTTCCTTTATTGTCCAGCAGGATACATTAGTTCATTAGTTTCACATTTAGGACATCTTCTCCTGGCTGTTCCGTGTCTAACTAAACAATATGCAACACACACTATAGGCTCCCTGGAGAAAGACTTCTAACTATTTCTGTAACCATGTATTGAATTTATTCTACTTTGTATTCAAGATATCTTCAGATGGCAGATTTATTTCATTTCATTTAATGGCTCCATCTTACATGCCAAGTACGGTGCAAGTGCCATTGAACATTACAACATTTACACTCAAGAAACAATTCATTTAAAGGGCTCCACCATGAACTTCAGATTTTTTGAGATTTTGGGTGATTTTACCATCCCCAGTGTATTTTTACAGGTCTTTTATTGTTTTTGTGGACAATTCTGTTACTGCTCCCAATTAGCACCCAGAGCAAATATGAACAATACTTGGGTGGAATTCTCGAACGGTGTAGTGTAGCCAGGTACAGTGCAAGGCTTTTCATTGGCTGCATGGCAGCCAATCAGGTCTAGGGCCTGGTGTGTAGGCCAAAAGCCTACACCACCAGACCTGGGCCTGGGATTACCAAATAATCATCCATAATTATTAAAACCTGCAATTCAAAAAGTCCAGGAATCACCTGACCACCCAATTAAAAATGTTACTGTACTCCCCTGCTTTCTTCATCATGAGTTGAAGCCCTTGATGACTGGTTTTAATTATGAGTAATTATTTGGTAAGCTCAGGTCTGGTGGTAAAGGCTTTTGGCCTACCACAAGGCCCCAGACCTGATTTGCTGCTATGTAACCAATGAGAAGCCTTACACTATACCTGGCTACACCATAGCGTTCGAGAACAGCAGCCATTATCTGAGTTTAGGCTACAGAGTGTATAAAAGTGTATTAAATGCAACATTTATATGATACATTTGATTTTAAATTCATGGTGAAGCCCCTTATGTATCAAAGGCACCTATCTGCCATCTTAGTGGGACTGACAAACATCACAATGCCCTTTAGAACTGCTCAGACCTCGTCTAAAATCCATCAACACGTAGCTACACTTTATAGTTCTCCTGGTTGGACAGGGATGTTATCTGATACCGCTATGTTGTTCATAGGGATTTCTATATCCCTGTCTAATTAGACCACTGAAAACTGCCTTCACATTTACCATACCGTATGTAATGGCTAACAAGTCATTTCTTCAACATTTTGGTTTCAATGTCAGGACATAATATCCATCTAATGAATGCAATGACTTTCCAGACAGTTCAATTTGTCTCAATTCCCAGGGTTTTAGTTGAATCATGTTTAGCCCACCCATTTAGCATATAGGATTTCACCTTTGTTGAAATTAAATCAACCATTCTTGTGCCTTGCTATATCAGATGCATGAACCAGTATTGAATTTATAAATGATAGTTTGAATATACAGCAGGTATACTGTGCTCCTGCCTGCACAACTAATCTAGATAATGCATTAAATTCCCAGGGGTGAAAGGATGTCTTATATCTAATGATCTCCTACTGATACACTGTCAGAATAAGTGCCCGGCATCATCTATGCAATCTAGCAATGTAGGAACACCTCTGCATGCCACAGAGAGCCTATAGTTGATGATGGTGAATATAAAACAGACAAACGTCTGCAGTGCATAAGAGGATTGCTACAGTGTTGTAGGCCTGTTCGATTTTTTTATATATATTATTTTTATTTAATACAGAAAGTCCTATATATCAGCATACTCTGTTAAATTCCCAAACTGTACCATCAAACCATGAGGTTTATGGGCAAATCCAGACCCCGTAATTGCCTGTTAACCCCTGTTTTCACACAGATATCTCCTTCTCTCTCTGTCTCTCTCTCTCTCTCTCTCTCTCTCTGCCCCCCTCCCTCTCTCTTTCTCTTTGTCTCTCTTTCTCTTTGTCTCTCTCCCTCCCTCTCTCTCTCTCTGATAGCCCTATCACAAAAGAAACCAACCACAATCAGCATAGGCTCCAGAAAAACACCATCTTTGTTGATATGGATTTGTAACAAAGGCTCAGCATATGGGGCACATCCCCCAAATATCTAGGCCACTGCTGCTGGAACAGACGACATACTGTGACTTCCATTGTTGTATGATGTTTGCTCAGCAGGAATATGGCTTGACCTTCAAAAGTGTTAATAAAGAGGGGTTAAATACCACTGGTCCAAATATAGCAAGTATTGAATCCACAAGAAAATACATGCCATCACCCGACCAAGCACGGTAGGATAGGAGAAGTGGTGTATGAATAGTGCACTCTATGAACTACTATGAATCGTAAACATAGTATGGCTGCCATTTATAGAACCACTTAGTACTTTGTAAATCATAAATCACTTTCAATTGATGTGCTAAATGACTAAATTGGAAATTGTACAATGAATGTTATCCAGAAATTACTTCTTAATTATTTTCTCAACGATTGTAATATCAATATCGTTCGACCAATCACACCTTGATGTTTCACTGAGGAAACCACTACACGAGCCTGTAAAATGTCACAGAAAAAAACAAACAGATTCCATATAATAGGCTTAGACCGAAGCGCTTGCTAAAGAACTTCCCATACTGTTGTTCCATCTCAACTCGCTCTTTTCATAAATAGCCCACATGGTTGAAATGAAGTCATCATATTTGATCATGGCAGGTGTAGTTGTACATTAAAGAGATTTTTAAAAGTTGCACGCATTGCGTCAAATGACACGCCCGTGCAGCACAGTGTATTGTAGACAGACATATTGTATTGTTTTTAACTTCAGCATATGAAATAGGCTTCGGTGTGTGAGCCTCTGGGTAGCATATGTTGCATCACAACACAAGCCATTACCACTAGTATCCATGAGAGATGCAATTTGGACCAACGCTGGTGATGATAGTGTAACAGCTGTGCTTTCATTGTTTAAACACCTGCTGACACCTATCAGTCCAGAGACCCAATCGCTGTCTGTTCATAACAGTTCCATCACGCTGTGTTTTGTATTTGTTACACTTTGATTGCATGAATGTGCTCTGTAATTACACAACAGTACCATTTGTGCAATTTAGCAATCAAAAATGTGGCGCTGTGAAGCCCTTTTTCCGTGGCCTCTGTGGTCTCCCATGGTGTAAACCCCTGCGATTCTGTATCCCTGCAATGGTGGCACATTTACACAACAAGACAAAGTTCTTCAAGGCAAAACATAAGTAATATGAATTAAAGGGGAACTCCACCCATTTTCAATATTTTACTATGTCATTGATGTACCTACAAGGTGTTGTGTGGACTTGATAAAAAGGTTCCCCCATTCTGTGTTCCCAAGAGATGGAGGTCTGAAGAAAACCACTAACATGGTGAAACATCTTGATGAGTGATGACATCATCAAGATGTATTTCCACCATGTTAATGGGTTTCTTTAGACACTTCTTTTTTTCTGAGAGCGTACCAATGGAACCAAATGAACCAAATGTTGAAAATGGGTGGAATTCCCCTTTTAACCTCCTGACCTATTTACAATATAGTGAAAATTCAAGGGAGCCTATAGATCTGCTATTTTCAATACACTATTTGAAATACATTGATGATGAAATTTTTTTTAAAAAAAAAATACCGTACCAATTACAGATATACATGCACTTTTGAGTACTTAAGTATACTTTAACACTTGGCTAAGTAACTTTCACTATTCACTCATATTGGAAAATACTAGTAGTTTACAAATATTTGTACAGTCTCTGGGCCCTATTTACTGTACTTAATGTATGAAACAGTCGCATATATAGGAGCAAATTTGACAGGGTGTTGCTCAAATCCAATTGTGGTAGTTAAACGGTGCATTACCTGAGTATGACATGAATTATTGTAGTCATGCGTGTCTTTTGGGCGTTACATTAATTCAACCAATCAAACTGTCTGTTCCTGTTACCCTTAAATAGCAGGAGAGTGCCTACTCAATATGCCCATTGCTATTTAATGACTGATTCAGCAATTGGAGGATACGCACACATAGGTTTCTGCTGAGTGAAAATTATTGCATTTAAACATCTACGTGAGCACTGAGCAGCATTAATGGCGTGATAAAATTACGTCAGGAGACACAGAGTAACAATAGCTCTCTGCTCACCGAAAGAAACATCTCATGGAAACTAGAAAAAGTTCCCTTCTGGGCAGGTTGTAGGCCAATCTGAAAAGGGTGCCATTTCTTCTTATGCCTTTGATGGTAATTGGATGATTTGAGGCTTTTTTTTTTTTTTTTTTTCAAATACGTGTTTTGCAAAAATAAACCTGTTGGTGGCACTATAATAGTTCAATGCCAAAAATGTAGGAAAGTGCATTAAAGATTAGGATGGAAGATGAAATATCAGACAGATCCATCTCGAGCACATGAATGTAATGATTTGCAGGATTCTGTGACACAATCTGGTGTAGTATAAGAATGTGTCTGTCCTGGTGGCACTATGAGAAGCAGCATGTGAAAAATACAGGTAAATATGTGAAAAGCTGCATCATGGTGGTGCAATAACAGAATGTTGTAGAAAATGTGGGGCAGAAGTTCATGGTTGGCATGAACTTCTCCGGGAATTGTGTGCAAATGCCCATGTCTAGATCCGCCCCTGCCATGCCTTCGGAGTGTTGAAGACAATGGACCACATGCCAGGCTGGTGCGGTGAAATTCAATTCAAACCTTCCTCTTGTAGCCTAATGTTTCCCTTTTTTTTGGAAATGTATAAAGGATCTTTAGCACATTTAGATGCATATAGAGCATAGTCCTAGCCTCAATACTAAAAGTAGTAGTTCTAAAATAAATCTTACTAAATTTAATGCTTCCTTGAGGTTGTAGCAGACTGATCATACTGTATATTAGCTTTTATTGTATTGCATATTTCAGTTATACGGTGGCTTTGTAATCATGAATTTGCATTTTGCTATTGTTTGAACCAACATGCAAGATATTTGCTGTAATTCAATCTTTACCTTTTAAAACCCTGTGTTCTGTTCTCTAATATTTATCAATGTACACTATGTCTATTTATTTCAATTCTCTGTACCAGAGTGTGTTACTTATTTATTTATTTTTAATCCTTGATTGTCTTTTAACCTTCTATGTACCATTATGTAAATAAATCAAATTTAATGAACAAGCAGTACCAGTGCCAGTTAGCGGGTCCCAAGAGCCCAGGTGTTAGTCGTCAGTGTTTCTAGCTGTTCCTCTGCTTCCTCATGTAACTCACGCTGCTGATAAGCCTGTGTCAGACTGCCTCTGGCCAGCTGTGGGAAACAAATCTTCTAACTCTACATCCAAAGATGAAGCTTTGTAAAGTGCAGAAACTTGTGCGTACAGTGCACACTCTGAACATCCCAGTTCATCCATCCCATCCTGAATAACCTTGTGTAAAGGCACACAATATAGAACCCACCGCACTGTTGCAGAACTTTAGTTCAAACCTCTAGCGGTGGTGTACGACCTCTAGCCATTATCTAGGTTAATAGACTTGGGGCTTTAATTTCTGCTACCTTACCACTTTTGTTTTTTCCCAGTAGATACTGGTTAATGGCCCATACCGTAAGCCTGAGTTACACTTGCATCAGTGCAATGCTATCACACCATAAATAGCGGATCTGCAAGATCACAATGTGTCACAGCTTTTTTTGGTACTTTCGTCCACGTTCCTCACCGTTTGCTCGCTGGGATGATCATTTTATACTAAATACTGTAGCAACAGCAATTGTAATGAAACTCTAAATGCTCTGCCTGTACTTTCAGACTAATGAGTAACACAATGATTTATCATTAAGAGTGTTAATTAGCAATTAAGGTGGACTCCCTAACAATTCACTGATTTAAGTAAAATAAAGTGGGTGCAGTTTTTGAACATTTGCTAGGGACTAAAATGGTGACTTTGTGGAATTGATTAATCTTTCCCCTACCTCTGGCTCTGAGTTCTGTGAAGCGTTTTCATATGAGAAAATGAAGTGGCTGAAATCACAGCAGCAGGTTAATAGTTTACAATTATGTCACTTTCTGATTTAGTAGAGCGAAGTTATAGTGGGCCAAAAGGGTATGGGAGAATTAAGCAGAATTTACATCTGAGGAGACTATGAGGGAAGGTGTTATGGCAAGGTCCTCCACTTGTATCCATATAATTTAAAAGATGCAAGTGTAGAGAACATTAAAGTAAGAGGATATTTGTTATGAAACGTGCGTCCGCCCGTGTATGTGTGCGTCCATGCTGGAAGTTTTACTGTACTAATAATGGACATATCAGTTTTGCACATTATAAAGATTATTAACCTTAACCACTGAGCTCCCCTGGGTCTCATTATTTTGTTAAAGTACTACAAGTAGTATTACAGGTACTACTAGAATGCTAAAAGGACAATACAAAATGCCCTGTGGGCTGAGCAATCCATAATGTATATGTATAGTGTCATAATATAGATAATCCACAGTTAGACAGATGTTAGATTCTTAGCTTCCATATGATTCTTGATGACTTGATGACTTTTATGGCTAGTTAATGTACAACCATGTGCTCTTGCTTACTGTCACTCTGGATTAAGAGCATCTGCTAAATGCTTAAAATGTTTCGACTGGGGTACTGCTTTTTTGCCGCTCACATCACAGTTATCACCCAAGTAAAGTGAGTTCATTTTATGGCAGCAGCATCAGCCATGGAATACCTCGATATATGGAATATCAAGCCATAATCCTCCCAGCTTCCCCGCCAGATGTCATATCGCCCCACAAGCAGTTCCACAGTGAAACTACAGCGGCTGTTACTGCAGTGTAGTTGGACTAATTCTGGCCTTCGAACGTTCGCTGGGAATTATAGGGCGAGCTTCGAACGTTCGCTAAAAAAAAAGCAGCATGCTACCCCCCCCCCCCCCCCCCCCCCCCCCCCCCCCGCGGCGCGCGTCTACTAACTCTTAAAATGTTGTGGATGTTGCCATCGGTAGATAGGCTACGTTTTCTACTGCCCTGAGATGTGATTGACATCTGTGAATACATCAGTCATGACACCGCTGTCCTTTCTTTCCTTTCTGATGAGACCGATCCGACACAGCCACGGGTAACACGCTGTTTGGATTGCCAAAACATGCTGTCCATCGGCTCGTTTAATTATTTGTTTGCTGTGAACGACTACGCGTCTATTAGGCCTATTGTATGTATAGGCTTAAGCCTGCTGCCCACCAGCCTGCTATGGTGGTCAGTGAACCGTAAGACCAACCGCTCAGCGTGCAGCTCTGTAGAGTACAGACGGAGTTGCGCAAACTCCGTTCACTTCCTAGAGCCAGTCTAATGGCGGATCGCCTACATAGACTTCTATTGAGAATGGGACACCTTCAGTGAAAACAATGCATTTCTAACTGCAGTAACAGCGCGTTTCACAGCGAGTTTCTGACCCCTCAATGTCGCAGATCTACTAGATGGGGGGAAAAGTTAAATAAATAAATAAATGCGAATGGTTCGGCACCATTAATATTCGTTCGCGTGGCGACCTTAGCGAGCGAATGGTTCAAATCCCGAGCTTCGGTATACAGCCCTACTACAGCGGCTGTTACTGGCAGTGTGTCTGGAGCGGCGGACCGCCAATGACATGGAACAGAGCTCCATCATAATCCACCCAGCTTCCCTGGCAGTGCCATGTCTCATTGCCGCTGCCGGAGAGTGCACTCGCTGCTTATGTACCGCATTCATTGCTGATAATTGTACACAACATTGTACACCACATTTGAGATGTAGATTCATTACTAAATATAACAACCCATCCTGGTAACTCTTGACGGTCACCTTTATAATGCAATATAAGCTCATTTATAATGCATTATGATATATTTATAATGCAATATAAGAATTGTTATAAATGTCCATAACCATATATAACTCTTCATAACTACATTTATAACATATTATAACTGTTAGTCATAATGCATTATGATGGTCAAAGGAACAGCACATTATAACTACCATCAATTAGTCAGTTATAAAGGCACATATAGAAATGATATACTGTGTTACAATGCATTATAACCCTGTGTTTATTAAATGAAACAATGTCTTATAAACAACAATAACATGCTGTAACTTGGCTTTGGGACCTTTAAGTAAAGTGGGCAAATATTTATGTTATGTTCATGTCTGTAGTTTATATAACGACTAGTGATACATGAATATCTGCCCACTTTACTTATAGGTCTCAAAGCCACCTTATAGCATGCTATTGTCGTTCATAAGACATTATTTCATTTAATAAACACGTAGTTATAATGCATTGTAACACAGTATACCATTTCTATATGTGCCTTTATAACTGACTAATTGATAGTAGTTATAATGTGCTGTTCCTTTGACCATCATAATTCTTTATGACTATCAGTTATAATATGTTATTAATAATGTAGTTATGAAGAGTTATATATGGTTATGGACATTTATAACAAGTCTTATAATACATTATAAATGTATTATAATGCATTATAAATGAGCTTATAATGCATTATAAAGGTGACCTTCAAGTAAAGTGTTACCCAAATCCTCAACAATCAAGAGCAGGAGTCAGCAGTTATCCAACAACGTGCCAAACATTCAACTGAATCCGTGTGCTGCTTCCCGCAAGGACGTAGCAATCACTATTACATTTTTTACTTAAATCAAAAGGAATGGATCTTTTGAAACACTTGTGGTCCATTCATGAAAGGTTTTTTTGAATCCTAGATGACTAAACTTAACTAGATGAGCAGCTCCAGGAGTTGTCTTTGCGATGTGCTTTTGATGCGACTGATGCATTGGTGGGGATTTGAGTGAATCAGCTTCCCTGACACACTTCATTACACCCAGCCACGCTACGCCTCCCCAAGGCCAGGAGAACCAGCTGTTGGGAGTTGTGATACAAAAGCAAAATAGCACGGCGCTCAACCAACTGCAGCACATCATTTTGCTCTCTCTCACCCGAGAAACAAAAACCTCAGGGCGGAGGAGTCAAACACACCCAAACACCTGGAGGCTTTTTTTTTCCAGGACATTGATTACATGCGCTGTGTCCACAGATTTGTTTTGGTTTTGTTTTTTAACTGCCAGAACCTTTCAGTGTTGCACATTTAATGTTTTTGTCTGTTTTCAAGTCTGAAAATGCATGCAGCTCAACAATCAACAAACATCTTTTTTTGGACCATCCAATGAAAATCAAGGCAGGACTAAAATAAGATCAACAAACTTGCATGATTATTGCAAATGCGCGCACACACACGCACACGCACACACACACACACACACACACACACACACACACACACACACACACACACACACACACACACACACACACACACACACACACACACACACACACACACACACACACACTTTGGTTTCAGGCATTCATGCTTGCTGTTATTTAATCTATTGTTTTGGTAAGACTATGTTTTACTACAGAGACAGATGAAGTCACCATCAAACCCAGGGTTCTCTGGACTTTGGAAGCACTCTGGCCATCTTTGACATCCAAATAAGTGTCTTGCCATGATCAGTCACAAATTGTACTGTACATCCTATTTTGATTTTCACATTCAACTACAGTTTTGAAATTGGGCCGATGTGTAAGTATGGTAATTTTCACCTTGTCACATCTCAAAAGGAATGGAAAACCGCTGTACTGTATGTCTGTAATTATGGCGATAGAGTGATCTTCCCTCATTCAAACCCGTACCCACATGACCATTTTGAGGCTTATAGCAAGAAAAGGACATTCAACCAAACTGTCAAGCCCACACGTGTGTCAGCTGGTCAAATCAAGCTTCACTCACATACCTGCAAAGGCAGTGTAGCTCACAAACGTGGCAATTCAATGGAAGTACTGTCAGACAGGCCCCATTATACTGACAAGTGAAAAATTAAAGCAAAAAACGCAGCAAAGTGTCTTAGCAAGGTGTTGGACAACCATAATGTGCGAGAACAGCTCCAATGCAACTTGGCATATACTGTACATATGTACTGTAACTCGTCGATGAATATACCATTCTGGTGTTTTGGCGATGGTGGTAGGAGGGATCACTGTCTAATGTGTCGGTCCAAAAATCTTGTTCAGTTGTTTAGATCAGTGGTTTTCAACCTTTTTCATACCAGGGCCCACTATCTATTCAGAATTTGAGCTACGGACCACCATTTGATGACATTTTAGCCCCACAGACCACAAAACTAAAGATTTCTTTTGCTTTTGTCCACAATTCCATTCTGGATTTCAGAGAAAACAAAACAGTCAACAACAAATACAGATCAAAATGACCATTAATCTACTACATTCTGTAGTTGTGTAGACTAAGTTGGGCTAATTCACATGATGAATATTTTAACTCTTGAGAGTGTAAACATGAAACCAAATGGACCCACAAGGGTCCATTTCATTTTTACGCTCTCAAAGAGTTACACCTTTTTAACCAACTTTCCACTTAGCTACGGACCACCTGGAATCCTCTCAGGGACCACTGGTGGTCCCCGGAACACCTGTTGAAAACCCCTGGTTCAGATCTATCAACGGCAAAAGCATATATAACATATAATTCACATAATTTCCATATACTTCAAACCATTCAATGACCCTATGGATGGCGGGGCATTTTCAGCGTGGAGGGAAGCAGCTACAATAATGATAGCAGTGTTTCACCGCAGGATAAAGGTGGCCACTAGAGCCTGTCATTGAAGCGGCTAAGCTTTCATACCAATTCAAACAACTTTATTAATCCCACTAGGGGCAATTAGGTTCAAGCAGCTTGTAACGGAGAGGCACAAAACAGCAGCACAGCAACATAAACAAACTAGCGCCCTGTGGAATAATGATCTTGAATATACTCAAGGTCAAATAGCGTAAAAGGGTAAAAACTAAAAAGTAATACTGCTGGGGGTGTGGGAGAATGTTTTAGACCAGGGGTGCCCAAAAGGTAGATCGTGATCTACCAGTAGATCACACAGGCCATGCAGGTAGATCACATGACAGACCCCTAAAATGTATAGATCTGTAACTCTTGAGAGCGGTAAAATGAAACCAAATGGACCCTTACGGGTCCATTTGGTTTCATTTTACCGCTCTCAAGAGTTAAATTATATTCAAACACCTGAATTACCTAATTTCAAGAGTCCACGCAATTAGAAAATGGAGAATACTTAGCTTTGGGTGCAAGAGACTAAATTCAACATCACAAACTGTCAACTTAAACCCCAAATACTGTTTTCAAACGTCAGTAGTAGCATATACAAGAAAAACTTCCGATTCTCCCCCTCCATTTTTCAGAATAAGCGCATTATTCTTAAACACTATAACAGTAAGTAACACCATTATCACTATTTCAAAGTCAAACTTTCTTGGGGGCCTTGAAATTGATTTTTTTTTAATGTGTAGATCTTGTTGAGCCGGTCATTTTGAAAGTAGCTAAAAAAGAAGTAAAAAAAAAAAAAGCGTGGGCACCCCTGTTTTAGACTAACGTTGCCTTATAGAAGTGGACGCAATGTGTTGATGTCCTGATAGCATCAGAGAAACGTCACCTGACAAAACATGGCCAGGCAGGAGAAAAATGCTTGCAGCTCTGCAAAAAGAACTAAGGTCTGTCTCCATGTTTTGCTCAGTTATCTTAGAACAGACCATGACAATGCTGAACAGGCTGTTTCTATCTTTTACTGTTGGGCTGTGAAACCGGCATACTTTTTCTCTAGGTGTACACTGTACAGTATATGCCACTTGTCCAGAATATGGAGACGGATGACCATAGCTTTATTTTTCCCCGCCATCACTGTAGAACATTGCCTAAAAGGTTTCTGCACCACTGAACTAAACAAAAAGTGAAGCTCCTGCCATCTGTGTCCTCAACAAGAACCCTCTTTCATAGTCAAACAGATCTTTTTCACTTACCGCCTTGATCCAAAATGGAGGTCAACGACACTGCTCAGCAGTTTTTTTTATGCTGCAGTGCACCTGTATGGCGTAGAGGCATCTGCATTCATAACGTTTCTCCATTTCAATTATTCATGTTTTTATTTTAAATCGACACCCCGTCCTGTAGCTCCAGTCTTAGCGCCCGGCCGTCACTCACTGTCTGGTCTGCCTTGCAACATGTTAACTGATGCCGGCTGACGGTTCAGTAATGCACTTCTGACACCACATATGCCAGGGGTTGTCAGCACACTTGGGCATTTTAATTACTGGAGCATC
Organism: Benthosema pterotum; assembly: GCA_039105355.1. Taxonomy (NCBI): domain Eukaryota; kingdom Metazoa; phylum Chordata; class Actinopteri; order Myctophiformes; family Myctophidae; genus Benthosema; species Benthosema pterotum. Next base: position 38,100,655 of record CM076974.1, read on the forward strand.
AGTCGGTGAGAGTTATATGGCAGCAGAAAAACAGGTAATCCTGCGCAGAGACACGGATCCCACGTTGACACTGACAGAGCCGTCTTTGTTTTTGACACACCACAATAATGCATTTTTCATCTCTATACGTCTCGTGATAGTAATGTTACGAACGAAAGCGTCTTAATATCCGGAGCGATATCTTGTAAGCTACCAGACCTTTATAGCCGCAACATAACCTGCTCAGGACGGGATGATCGATTGAATGACCTTTAGATGCAGTAATGTATGCTGTTTCTCATCTTACGGTGTACATAAAGGCCTGTGCAATCGTCAAGAGCATAATATTAGTGAGGTTCTGGGTGTGTTAAGGCATGTGTTGTGTGAGCAAAGCTCATAGGAAGATTAAAGACACCAGTCACCTCCACCAATAGACTTTTTCACCTTCTACTGCGTGGCAAGCGGCACCAGCATATCTCAAAGCCTCAAGGCCTGGAAGGAGTTTTTTATGTATAGTATTTATTTACTCATGGTGTCACAAAGAACACACACACATGGTACTTATTTGTTTATATTTTAACTCTTTTTTTAATCCATTTTTCGCCCCTTGTCAATGTCTAATGCAAGGGTTTTCAACCTTTTTGATACCACGGCCTACTATTTATTCAGAATTTGAGCCACGGACCACCATTTGATGACAATTTTGGCTAAGGATGTATTTTGCTTTTGTCCACAATACCAGGCTGGATTTCTGGAAGAAAACATACAGATCCAAATGACCATTAATCTTCTAAATTCCCTGTTGTGTAGACTTGCACTAATTCACATGGTGAATATTTTAACTCTTGAGAGTTACATCTGGTTAACCAACTTTCCATTATTTAACCTGGGGACTGGTTGAAAACCACTGGTCTAATGTATTCCTGGGGGCTACACTTGCCAACGCATGGCGGCACATGGTAGACTGAGCTTGTGCTTTGCTTCCTTCTATGCAAGTATAGCAACTTGTTGCTACAATTATACAGTTCTACATCTTGAATCTATTCTAAGTCGTAAACAGCAACTAATATGTTTGCTTTATCTTAATTTGTTTGTTTGTCTCAAAAAAAAAATTGCATTGAATTATAGCTTGGAGGCAAACTGCAAACAATGCTTTCGCTGTGGTCTTTGCCTTTTTGTTTTGGAGCCTGGAAGAAGCCTTTAACCAACAAACAATATTGCCCTTTCATGGCTAGCTCAGGTCATCATAAACAAACTCGGGTAAACAGTGTGTTGTAAGCGGTGTGTGTTTTTCAGGGAAGCTTGATTGCAATGTACTGTAATATCTGAGCCTAACCCACGAGTTCCGATAGTTTGGTCACTCGATGTTCACCGTTTTGTCTAATGCTAAATCCCACGTGCGGAACGCTGCAATTAGAATGACACGGGCCCATTACTCTCTTAGCCCAATATGTAGATTGCAACCGTAATTATATACAGTATATAATATTAGCTTGCGTAGGAGGGCCATTTATCCTTTTTCCCACACTCTCTCACCTAAGGGGGCAGATGCAACTTTGGCATCCATGCTTCTTTAATGCACTGCAAATCTGCTAATTGTTGCATCTAGTACTTGGTAGCAAGCATCACAGCAACGCTGCTTTGAGGCATGCGCCATGTATTTTGACTGTTCTATAATGAGGACCCTAATTAGCTGCTCCATCAGTTTAATTAAGTGAGTACTGAGTTAAACACTGTAACACAGGAACAAATGTCAGCAGTGCCGACTATGTTGCACCTAATCTGGCTGGGAACCTTAAAAATAGCCCTCCTTAGAATTTGTACCTGAGGCTGCGTTATTTCTAAAAGCGCCGTGCCTGGTTAGACTTTATCATGACACGTTGGACATAGTCTCAAAGGACTTATTACAGCATATTAGACCATGCAGTACCAGGGGCGGATTAGCCATCTGGAGTACAGGGAGTTTTCCCGGTGGCCTGCG
>CM076974.1:38107614-38250114 GCA_039105355.1 Benthosema pterotum
GGAGCAGAGGACAGAAGGGGTTAGCGGACGAGATAACGGCAAAACGGACCATCAGACGAGTGCCAACGCCAAACAGAGAGCGGATTGAGACATGATGTGGAGGAACAAGTGGGAGGAGGTTGAGGTAATCTACCTCAGGGATTTTCAACCTTTTTGATACCAGGGCCCACTATCTATTCAGCATTTGAGCATTTTAGCCCCACAGACCTCAAAACTAAATATTTCCAGGCTGTTTTTGGGAAACAAAGCAGGCAAACATACAGATCAAAATGACCATTCATCTTCTAGTTGTCTAGCATGCAACTTTTCACAACCGAGCTGAATATTACCCGTTAAGCCTATAGATCAGGGGTTTTCAACAGGTGGTCTGGGGACCACCAGTGGTCCTTCAGATTGTTCCAGGTGGTCCCCAGCTAAGTTGTTTAACCAGATGTAACTCTTGAGAACGTAAAAATTAAACCAAATGGACCCTGGCGGGTCCATTTGATTTCATTTTTACACTCTCAAAAGTTAAAATATTCATCATGTGAATTAGTCCTAATCTGCACAACTAGAAGATTAATGGTCATGGACTGAAGCAAAGGAAATCATTAGTTTGGGGGGTCTGTGGGGCTAAAATGTCCTCAAATGGTGGTCCGTGGCTCAAATGCTGAATACATGGTGGGCCCTGGGATGAAAAAGGTTGAAAACCACTGCTATAGATGACCTTTGCATCATAAAAGTTTACATTAAACAACATTTCTGGGTCCAACATGGGAGCCCCTGTCAGGGCTGTGGAGGTAGGAAGAGGATGGGGGAATTGAAAAGAGTGATGACTGGAGGAACAGGAGAGGCTGGGGAGACGGCAGAAGCCAACGGCAATTGAATCAGAAATACACGGGACAACATTTTGGACCTTTGAAAACAGCAATGTTATGGATATGAGGGAAAAGGAGAAGTTATAGCGTTTAATGGCGAGTTCTAAGCGTGTGTTATTGCAGTCGAACAGGGCTGACTTGACTGTGTAGGGCAGGCCTAACAACATGCTGGGCTCAATGAGTCAGAATGCTCTGCATCCTGATGAAAGATGCATTGGGGGGGCAGGGGGTCTCACACTAATCCTTTAAAGAGAAATGTAATCCCAGAAAATGTAATGTGATTGTTGTGACCCCAAAATGAGAGCCCACAGAAGAAACATAAAACCAAAAAAAAAGAGATGGAAAAGCAGCAGGACAGAGTATGACACACGCTTGCTCAGCTCTGTTCAATTGGTCGCGACTGAAATAAAAATGACAAGTTGAGGTAACTCAAGCTTAAGGTATGCGCAAAATAGCACCTGCTGAACGTATTCATTGTGTTTGTTTTTTTTGTTTAATTCTGAAATCCCTCCCACGCACACACTCCCGTGAACACACCGCGTTTTATCGAGAGCAATTAAGACTCGTGCCAATGCTTGGGTAGTTGGCCTCTTTTCCCTGCGTGCTTGCCCATGCACGTGATCTCTGTAAAACCTTGTTTCCCTTCCTTTTACAAGGACAACGTTGTAACCAAATCCCTAGATGAATGCTCATATGTTTAGTCGTTTAATAAACCAACATGAGCAAAATTAGTTCAAACATCGTCAGCGACACAACCAGCAGTTAAACGGACATTAAATCTCCACCATTCATGTTGTTGATGTTTGAGTTAAAGGGGAATTCCACCCATTTTCAATATTTTTTCTGAGAGTGTACAAATGGAACCAAATGAACCCGTTAGGGTTTATTTGGTTCCATAGACTCTCAGAAGCGTCTAAAGAAATCCATTAACATGGTGAAAATACATCTTGATGATGTTATCAAGATGTTTCACCATGTTAGTCGTTTTCTTCAGACCTCCATTTCTTGGGAACACAGAATGGGACTTTTTTATCATGACCACCCAGCACCTCTAGGGTATACTAATGACATATTAGAATGTTGAAAATGGGTGGACTTCCCCTTTAAGACCCCTTGCCAATCAACAATACATTACACAACATTAATTGTACAATGACTTGAATATTAGGCGTCACATACGGTGCAGTATTAGTGTGAGGATCCAAAGACGAGGACAGTGCAGTGAGTTCAAACCCAATGGATGTTCCACTAAACAGAGAGGTCTTCACTATCACAAACTGAAGGAACACTGATCAATGACCCGACAAGGACTGCTTGTGGAACAAGACTAATTTACACATGAGGGCCGCTGATTACACAATGAGATACAGCTGGGGAAGACAATTGGTCTCCATGTTACACACTTCAATAAAGGAATAGGGAGTATGCGTGTGACATATAATCATCTTGCTAGTGGTTTTCAACCAGTGGTCAGTGGACCACTAGTGGTCCTTGAGAGGATTCCAGGTGGTCCCCGGCTGAGTGATGGACAGTTGGTAACCAAATGGACCCTTATGAATCTGTAATTGTGTAGAAAATGGAAAATGTATAATTGTTATTTTGAACATCTGGCCAGTTGTCTCTTCTAAATTGTGAAAACAAACTTGAAAATCCTTAGCTTTGGGTCCGAGGGACTAAACTCAACATCATGAGCCAATCAATGGTGGTCCGTGGCTAAAATGCAGAACAAATAGTGGGCCCTGGTATGAAAATGGTTGAAAACGCCTGCCCTAAGTTATGCAGGAACTTGCTCTCATAGAAATGCAGTGTTGCGGCACCGGTTTCACTCTGCACTGTAACTCTGCAAAACAAGTTTTTAAATGGCAAATTTGCCTTTTTTTCCAAACCAAGGTTAATGTTTTAATTACTAGAGAAAGTGAAAGATGAGTGTTTTAGTTGTTTATGACAGGGGCAAGTACATTCGCATTAGCCTTTATATTTTTTAACTAACACAAAAATATTGTATACAAAACAATATTAATATGTATGTCCTATAACCTCCATAATGCAAACACCCTCCTGCCATTGACATGTATTTGCAGCGTTTACACATTCAAAGTTCAAATATCATACCCTCAGACAAACACACCAGGCTAAACCAAACAGCAGGCTGCATCAGACGCCTGTGCAATTATAATTAGACACCGAATTGCTCTGAACAAACAGAAGCCTCTCTCTATCATTAACTGCAGCACGATGTGGAAGAGCAGCAATTGACATTGGGAAAATGCTTGACACCAGACATGTAGTGCTACTTTTGGGTCGCATTCTCACCTAATACTTATGGTAGACTCAAATGCGAATGGGTGGATAAGTTATGATTCTCGCATATTTGTTATTGAATATGCCGCGGTTTGCTCTCAAACTACACTATCGGACATCCAGCAATTCGAAACACAGCAAGGACCTTTGTCAATGTGTTCAATTTATGAACTACAACACACTGAAATATAATAGGTTTACTAATAGTTAAAGATTAGGACTTTGATAGGTGATAGGAACTTGTGAACATGCAATGTTTTCACAGGGAAGTGTTGTGTGTGCGTGCATGTGTGCTCATTCTTGTGTACTGCATAATCATGCCTGAAGTTCTCCTTCGTTCTTGTGTGCCAAAAAAAAACAACAACTTATCCATTCCACAATATTCACTCCGTATGTCTAATGTGATTGCATTACCACCTGCAGTGATCCACACTGCGCTGTGTCTTGAAGTGTAGCAAAACCACAGTTTTTGGGAGGAGTAGAATGCGTTTTTAATCGCATTCTGCAAGTAAAACTAGGCTACCCTAGAAGTGGGGAATCTGCCTCCCCGTTTTGTCCCCCCTTTACACTAAGGGCTCCCTTTTTGTCCCATGCTAAACCCCTTGTCGCTAAATTTCTTTCTTTTTAGTATGTTGTATTTTGAAAAACATTTTTGTTGTGACTGGACATTTAAATATTAAATGCTACATATACAGTATGTGTGTGTGTGTGTGTGTGTGTGTGTGTGTGTGTGTGTGTGTGTGTGTGTGTGTGTGTGTGTGTGTGTGTGTGTGTGGTATACAAAGAAGTTTAGGGATAAGGGGTTTAGCGGTGACGGAAACGGGCCCTCTATCTCTGGCGAAAGCCAATCTACAAGCTCACAACGTGCCACAAATCGCAATGTGTCATGCTGTTGTGAGCTTATACCTGTCCAAATACTTCCATAAGCTTACTTCCACAACACCTGCAGGGAGTTCAACAAAAAAGGGACATAGTTTCTCCTATATGCCATATCGCTCCTAGACGCTGTCACAACAGACTAAAGGCATGGGGAGATCCGTCTGTCCGTCTAATCATCCTTCTGTCCGGGCGCATGTGCGCGCGCGTGCGTGCGTGTGTGTGTGTGTGTGTGTGTGTGTGTGTGTGTGTGTGTGTGTGTGTGTGTGTGTGTGTGTGTGTGTGTGTGTGTGTGTGTCCAGCTGTCTGTGTCCAGCTGTCTGTGTCCAGCTGTCTGTGTCCAGCTGTCTGTGTTCTGGCTTTACAAAAGTGAAAGATTTGACGAAATGAACATGGTGGATGTGGTGTAATGCTTCACTGGTTATCAGTCTCTCACAGTCTTGTATTGAGTTGTGCTTGAAGTGTACAGTAAATCTACAAGCTGCTCATTCAATTTTCAATCACATAACATCTTATATTCTTTAGCTTAGTTCCTCACAGAATATCATGGATGCTGGGGTTCGGGCGGTTAATCAAAAATAAAAATAATAATTTAAAACAAAACAAAAAACAACACCAGCAAATAGTTCTATTTTCTCTTTTGAAAAAAAAGAAGAAAGGGGGAAGAAAGGGAAAAGAATGCACTAAATTCAAAACAGTCTGAATGAAGAAAACAATTTATATTTAATGATGAGCATCAGCTGCATAATAACCATCCAGCTCTGGGCTTTGCTTAATTTAGCATATTGTGATTATGGCAGCTAAAGCATGTGGTAAACTAAAGTACAAAATCTCCTAAACATCTGCAGAGCAGCGGGATGCTTTGACTTTAAACAGCTGAGCCTAATGTACAAAACAGCAGTTAAACATTATTGTATCTCACCCAATAATACACAGTGAAATCCTCAATATTAAGTCAATCGGAGAGTGAACATGCTTATTTCCAAAGCTGTATCTGCCATGCATATACGGTAGTCCTATACAGTACATGTACTGGCCACTGCAGTTCATTCATTATACTAGTAGCTGTGCATCATCCATTTGTGGCTGCCATATTTAGCAGATGCCACCTAATGCATACAGTTTGCCCCATGCAGTGTGTGTTGAAGCAGGGGGTCTCTCCACAATTATACCACCATAATGTGCTAAATCTCCAGCGATTTCTATGAGGATTGGTTTGCTACAAATCTGACATGTAATTATGTTATATACGTAATACTCGTGGCCAGGGTGCCAAATCAGGCCCTGGAATGAATTATCTATGGCCCATGGGATGGTATTTAATTACTATTAGAACTGGCCTGCTGGGCCCAGGCGGTTAGCTGCTGGGCCCAGACGGTTAGCTCAACCGTCTGGGCACCTATAGACTGCAGAGCCAGCCTGGCGGCAAGCCGCCGGTTCAACTTCCGACCCCGACGGCCTTTGCAGCATGTCTTCCCCATCTCTCTCCCTATATGCTTCGATCTACTATTACATGCTAACTGGTTCTGAGTCCCCAGACCCCCAATAAAGCAAAAAAAAAAATGCACATTTCAGGGTGGCCTTTTGGCTTATTGTGGACAGTCTCATGATGTCAGATCTGCATCTTGATGTGGCACACCTGTGAGGTGGGATGGATTATCTCAGCAAAACAGAAGTGCTCACTGTCATATATTTAGACAGATTTGCGAACAGTGTTTGAGAGAAAGCGTCATATTGTGTATTTGGAATGAATTTTAGATCTTTAAGTCCATCTCATGAAAAATGGGAGCAAAAACAAAAGTGCGTTTATATATTTGCATGGTATATGCCACATGTGTCAAAGTCAAGGCCCGCGGGCCAGATCCGGCCCGTGAGATGATTTAATCCGGCCCCAGGCTTGTAGAGCAAAAATGTCTGAGTCTAACAAAAAAAAAGTAAGTCTCTAGCACGTTCCAATCAAAAGTTATGATCGTTTAAAGAAATGCTTTTGAGCTCTCTTCTGAACAGCATGGAATGCATGTTGTCCAGCAGGGGGAGTCGTTTTACCAGACTAGGCTGCTGGCACTGCAAACTGTGCAAAGTGAGAACTATATTTCAGCAGTACAAGGGTGTGTAACCGAGAGAACTATACTTCAGCAGTACAAGGGTATGTAACCGAGAGAACTATACTTCAGCAGTACAAGGGTGTGTAACCGAGAGAACTATACTTCAGCAGTACAAGGGTGTATAACCGAGAACTATACTTAGTTAACTATACATACTTAATTAAATTTAGTATTTGAAATTTAAATGCTATTTTCGTATGGTTTATTGATGCTCTGTAAACAAAAATAGCATCTTTCATAGCAAATGTCTTAATCTAGGCTACAAGTATAAAACCAATAATGAAAATTAATCATTAATATATATTAATAGCTATTCTTAATAATAAATATGACTTGTGTGATATACTGTATAGAAGTAACGGCTGTGTACATAAATATGCGTGTGTCGTCTGTCGTGCATGCTTGCGGTCTGCGACTGGTTGCACCGCGGCGCTCCGGCCCCCATGAAGTCACATTAAGTCCAATGCGGCCCCCACCCCAAATGACTTTGACACCACTGGTATATGCTATGCACACACCACCACAATACTACAAGCCCCATAATGCACTGCGAGTGCATTGGCATATTGGCACCATGTGAATGCAAATCTGCGTCTTTACTATTAGCAGCGGAAGCATACAGGGGTTTTCAAGCCAGGTGGGACGCAGAGTACATGTAAACTTGCCAACCTGTTTCAGTGGGTATGGCGGCCGTCCCTACATGGCCCCCATATAAACTGCAGAAATCCCAGTATCCTTCCAAACTGCATAAAGAACTATCTATGCTATCAACATTTCCAGCAGTAACCCAATTTCCATCAGGTGGGTCTAGATTTATCTAAACATTCTGCCCACCCAATCAGAAATGATAAATGGCAAAGATAGTTTGTGGTATTTATTTTTGTATTGGCTAGAAATGAATACATTCATCATAACTATTTGGGTGAGCAGAAAAATGTTTTTTTGAAACGTGCTGGAGCTTGCGATTGTATGGGTTATATATATGATATTACTCTTCCTCCTAAATCAGAGTATAAATGTAATATGGGACAATTAACGCAGGTGTTACCACTGACACTAATTAAGATTGTGTTCCATTAAGTTCAAACAGTGCCAGTGAAAAATACATTTTTCACACTTTTGGACCACATATGTGCATCATTATTATATCCCACACCCAACAATGCATTCCAAAAAATGAGAACATTTTCACTTTTGTGTATTTAAAAATAAAAAAAATCCTAAACTCCTGAAACATAGTGAAAACGCAAAACGTCCTGCGTGATGACGTGCCGAAGCCCACATCAATAAAAGCCATTCCTGAATTGTCCTTCACAATCACAGGTGGCTTGATTACAGAAAGAAATAATCCCATTCTGGCATCCAGACAGTGTATTACATGGTTTACACTTAATCACCACATTAGAATAGGCCCACATACTGTATCTGAGACATTATATGGTAGAAATAAGCCACATAGCAGTAAAATGGCATAGCTGAGTGATTATTGTAAACAATCTGTGCATAGCGAGTAGTAGAGCTCAGAGTAGAGCCGTCCCTCTCTCTTTGTGCCTCATAGCCTGAAGGGTTGTGAGCTCTGGTTCAGAAACTTTAGAGCCGCGTTGCAGGTTGAAACTTCAAAGTAAAATGTCCTCCATTTCTGTTTCATTGCCTACCTTTAAAACAATCTTTCAAATTAACAGTTTTGCTCTAACTTGAGACGGAGTTTGGACGCATTTCTTGTTACAACAGGCTGGCATGTTGATGGGATTTGGTGGTATTTTTTTATATGAAATAATATCGTTGGTGAGGATTTGGAAAACATATTTGGAGAGTGTCTTCTTTGGCCCAACGGTAGCATGCACAAAATTTAAGCGGTGTGCAACATTAGCTTCAAAATTGCTTTAATCTTGAGGCCTGCCTTTGGCTGGTAGAGATAATTAGAATCATTAATAATGCCTGTATTTCATGTCAAAATCGCTGCCATGAAAAAGTATGAGCACAAGCTACTGTAACAACTTTTTTTTGTCTCCGCCAAGGCTAGAGACTATTTTTTGTCTCTTTCTGTCTGTCCTTTTGTGAGCTATGTGAAAAGAATAATAACAGGTGTGATTGTGCAATTTGGTAAAGTTTACAGGAGTCTACTGGAGTTTTCTGGTAAGTTAAATTGGACTTTCCTGTAATATAACACAGCCGTATTCCGTGCTTTTTGTGCAGTGTAATCTCTGCTACCATGGGGGAGAGTAACGTGAAATCTTTTGACACACACATGGGGATCCTGATGGGGATTCTTACAAATAAACACACCTTGGCACATCTTTTAATCAGGATAATGGTGGTGCTTCAAGCAACTTCACATTTTGACCTATCACCCTTGAACTGTTGAATTCAAGAAAAATATCTACCTTGATGTGATTGAACAACCATTCAAATTCGTTATTTTCCTGAATGTTTTGAATCACACTGCGACCCTCAACATAAGCTCCAGGTCAGACAAAAATTCTCAGCCATTTTGGTCATTTTGGCTTTCAGGCCAAAACTCACAGAAATTGGTACTGAAGTAGGAATGGGACTCATTAAAAATCATTACCGGTAATTTGAAAGTTTGTCATTAGTTAATCTCAATTAATCTCATATCAGTAGCCTATTTGACCCGAGAAGCATGTTTTAGTCAATTAAAATATATTGGAATGAGTGAGTTTTTCCAAATCAAAATTTCCCATCATCCTCTGGGCCAAACACAGCCATCTGATTGGTAGAGAGTGCCTGCGTTGTTGTTTCTGTAATTAATTGATTTCAATGAATCAGTTAAAGTCACAGCCCTAATCTGAACTGAAGTAATGTGATCAGGAAGAAATCGCTGGGATTTATCATATACAAACAGTAGGGCCCCGACCTAGTGGTGGTGACCTGCACCTGCACAACTTAGTGCATGCATGGCAACAGCACTGACTGAATAAGGTGTTTTGTGGCGTGCAAGCTTTGATCTCACACAAAATGTATGGGAAAACACATGATCAACATCAAGGGGGAACACAATAATTCAAGGCTGCATTGATTTGAATCCACTGTAGCATTAAAGGGGTATGTGAGGAGATGTAAAGTAGGAATAGCGGGGGGTGGGGGCGTGGGTGAACAAGAACAGAGTCAGCAGGGATGAGAGAATGAGGATCTGAGAGGAGGAAGTGGAGGAGGAGGAGGAGGAGGAGGAGGAGGGGATGGAGAAGTAAGGATGGAGAATGAGACTTGGTTGTTATGTGAATAGACTCATACTGGGAGACGTTTGTGTGTGTGCGTGCGTGTGTGTGTGCGTGCGTGCGTGTGTGTGTGCGTGCGTGCGTGCATGTGCATGTGTGCGTGCACATAGGCGTCCATGAGTGCGCCACTGCGCGCCTGCCTGCGTGCAGAGAAGAAAGGACTATTAACGTGACAAATGAGGAATTCATCAGTTGACTTCCTGCACAGGACTACATTAAGGCAGCGTAAATCAGGAGCACAGGGGCAACTAAATAACAATAACGCAGAGATGAGGAAAAGGAGAGAGAGAGGGAGAGAGAGATGGAGGGAGAGAGATGGAGGGAGAGAGGGGAGGGGGGGAGCAAGTTGATCAAAAAGAAAGGAGATCATTGTAGCCTTTTACAAGGATGCTCAGTAGAGAAAGAGAGAGAGAGAGAGAGAGAGAGAGAGAGAGAGAGAGAGAGAGAGAGAGAGAGAGAGAGAGAGAGAGATAGAGAGAGAGAGAGAGAGATACTGCTGTGGATGTGTGCAACAGGCTATTTGGCAGCTGTTCCCCAATGCACCGTGAAATGCTAATGCTCTTCTCCGTGGAATTGTGTTAGGCCAGCCTCAAAACGTCCAGATCCGGATGAAAGCCCAGTGACGGACAGCAACACATAGCTAGAGCCACAGCCCTCACACACTGCAGTGACCGCGATAATGATTGTTGGCATTTTAAAAGGCAACAGGCAGACGGGCTATATCTCATAGATAGGGACAGACAGAATGCTTGCAAGTCAAGATAACTAAAGTTTTAGGTCAAGAGAAATTATTTTAAGACTAGAAATGAAAATAATGTGGGAAAACAGTGCTAAATCAGCCTGCCGCTAAGATTCAGAAAATAGCAGTGGATGTCCATCCAATTCACTACAGTGTGTAACAAATACAAGGACACATAAATCAACAAAATCATAATCTAAATACACACAATTTCACAGTATAGAGTTCCGTGAGTAGAACCTTAAGGATAGCTTGAATAGCTTCAGCACTAGAAATGTACACAGATTGCATTACGTAGCCAACATTATTCTTTGTACTTGACGATTTTAACTAATATCAATGTGTCAATATCAATGAATATTAATATATTCATTTTCACATCCCTGGCCCCCAGGAACCCAGGCACATACAATGCTGCCTATAGGAGTGGTTGGACCACTCAAAAATCAAAAGACTTGCCGAGTGGATGAAGTATATAACCATTTGAGGGAACACATAATGTTTAGCACCATCCTAAAGCCAAAATGTCACAGTAGTGACTGGTGACTTACTGGATGAGACCAATGATAGCTACCAGTAAAACATACCGTTTCTTTCATGTTGTTTTCATGTTCAGTCGTTCTGTAAGCATCAGTGTGTTTCCACACAATGTACTGTAGCCCCAAGCAGCACAAAACAAGCAAAAACTATTTACAACAATCCCCCTTCCCAATCTCTCTCTCTCATTCTCTCTCACCCCACCCTCTGTACCTCTCTCTCTCTACACCCCACCAGCCCCCACTCTGCCCAGCTTTCTACTCATGAGAGCCTATATTATTCAATAGTCAAGCAAACAACTATAGTGGAGAACCTGCCAGCCAATCCCTTTCCTCTCCTTGTATATCTTTCTTTTCCCTTTTACCTTAACTATAGTTTGCTGATTCTGACTTTACAGAAGTGAATATACTGTATGTATGTATATAATTGTTTGAAATGAACAAGGTAGCTACTAGCTACCATTATAAACAAGTGAGAACTTTACTGGTCAGTATGTCCAATCACAGTTATCAGTCTTGCATTGAGTTGTGCTTGAATGGTACTGTAAATCTCCAAGATGTTAATAAAAAAAATCAATCAATCAATCAATCAATCAATCAATCAATCAATCAATAAAACAATCAATCAATCAATCAATGCCTCATGAATAGAATTTCTATTATTATAGTTATACAAACTCTTGTCCAGGAAGGCCCATTGAAGCCATGAGTGACCTCACTGTGGTCAAAGCAAATATGTAGTTAGGACCATGTTCGAATGCCCCTGCCCCCTGTCAAAAAAACGTTAAAATCACTAAAACGAAAGCAGTAAATTAAATCCAATTAACACTCTCAACTCATCGTTCCTCTAATAACAGCCTAAAACATGAATCTCGGTTGAAAAAAAAAAAAAAAAAAAAAAAAAAACAAGTTGAGGCGACCACCCTCTACTCATTATGACAGCACCGCTCCCCATTCACCATCACCTCCACAGCATTAGCCTTGGAGAGAGCGCAGGCAAAGAAGTCAGGCCAGTGGGCACTCAGATCAGTGAACCAATGATGGATCCACTGCCGACATCACAGCGCAACAGCTCCCCTCTAGACCAGGCATCATGCTGTCTGGGCCAGGCTATACCACAGCATCTGTGCACCACCCAGGGCCAGATTTAGCCAGCCCTACTAGGGTGGGCACGAAGAATGGCAGAGTGGGCAACTCCAAAGTTTTCCAAATGTAGCGGCGGTTTTCATTCTTTTTGACACCGGGGCCCACTATTTATTCGGCATTTGAGCCACGGACTACCATTTGATGACATTTTAGCCCCAGCACAGACCCCAAAACTTGATTTCTTTTGATTTTGTCAAAATGAGGATTAATCTTCCACATTCTCTAGTTGTGTATACTTGGGCTAATTCTGTTGATGAATGTTTTAACTCTTGAGAGCGTAAAAATGAAACCAAATGGACCGGCAAGGGTCCATTTGGTTTCATTTTTACGCTCTCAAAGAGTTACATCTGGTTAACCAACTTTCCACAACTCTCTCAAGGACCACTGATGAAAACCACTGATATTACCTTTCATTGGGTGGGCAGGATGCACATTTGGGAGGGCCCTGCCCACCCTGGCCCCCCCTCTAGATCTGGCCCTGGCAGCACCTGCCTTCAGCCTCACGCACCACAGCCAGTCCTTGTTGCAAATCCCCACAGTATAAATACACCTGTATACCTGTGTGATCTCTCTAACTGCTTGTTTGTTCTGCCTCAAGTCAAACCCCTCCTTGTTCTTTCTCCTTCTGTCTACCCACAGGGGGGCAGAGACAGAGCAGTGTTGATCGACCCATCCCAGAGCAAAAAGCTCGCCAGCTCCTGGCTACGCCCCATGCACCCCGGAGGTCTAGTCATAGTTTTATAACTCAACCTTTTTCATACCAGGGCGCACTATTTATTGACCATTGGACCCATGGACCACGATTTGATGACATTTTGGCCCCACAAAGGCAAAACAACACTAGCGGTGCTAGATGTTAGCAGCTCAGGTGCTCACCCAGACACAGCTCTCTGTTTTTACTAAACACGGTGGCAGTGATGGGCAGAAACTTGTTACAAGTAGCTAAACTACATAGCTTACAACTAACTTACAGCTTACAACTAACTTACAGCTTACAACTAGCTTACAAATAACTGCATTTTCCCGTAACTTGTAGTGTAGCTTACTACAACATACAATTTTCTGGAGATAGCTTGTAGTGTAGCTTACTACATTTTTCAAGAGTAGCAAGTAGTGTAACTTACTACATTTTCCCACCCACACTTTCGAATTCCACCCATTTTCACCACCTGTCATGACAAAATCCAGCTCAAAGTGCTACACATGCATTGAAGGAAGCATGAGGCCAGTCCGCTGCCTCCCCAGGTTGGTGGAGGGTGTGTAGAGCCCAGGATCACATTAGGAATTGGCACTGGGTGAAAAAACGGGTTACAAAATCGTGGGATAAAAAAAATTATAAAAAAACACACACACACACACACACACACACACACACACACACACACACACACACACACACACACACACACACACACACACACACACACACACACACACACACACACACACACACACACACACACACACACACACAGACACACACTTTGGAGATCCTTTACCCCCTACCTCGTACCTAATCTTAACAGACTGTGGCCAAAGTGTGTCTGCCTCCATTTTGGCTTCATAACGGATGCTCCAAGCCCATTAGATGGCAGACAACCCTCTGACAGGGAGAGGGGGAAGGCTCTGAAGTCATTGGCAAGGATGATAATGATGGAATAATGACTCCTAAATGTTCCCCCCGAAGTGGACAGTGCCCATCACTCATCCCCCTGCGTGTATCTGACACCTAATGTCAGCCTTACTCCAGACACACACCATGGGGGAGAGGGGGGGTCTGCTAGTGCGGCAAATCATAGTGGTGTACAGTAGGCCTATATGTTGTCATGGTTAAAGGCTGTTTGAAAGATTGCATGTTTGGATGGACGGCCATCGGAAGCAACAGTTGTTTCGTAGTTCAAAGAACTCATGTGCTCTCATCGACTCAAGCCTTTGTAGTTGGATCCACATTAGTGGCTCAACAGCGGGGGACTGGTATGATAAACGGTGGATTCGGCGTAGGTGAATACATTTTTTAACGCACCTAATCAACACTTTGCATATCATTAACAGACGATTGGATTACCAACACAATGAGATCATTCAAATTGTCATTCAAATGAGAGAAGCGAATGGGGGTCGGTTGGTGGTGGTGGTGGTGGTGGGCTGGTGTTATAAGCCGAATTTCTCCTCCGCTCCTCCGCGCTCATAATTGAAAACCATTAAAAAGGCATCTGCCACGCGGATTAAGGCCAATCAACACGCACTGTTTTGAAATACAGTGTTCTAGCGCAGATGTGCTCGCCTCATCAGGCCGGTTCAGCACTGAGGGGAGAGATTGGACCGAGGAGGGAGAAATTATCATCAAACCACCAGGCCAGGGGGGGAGAGGCATCACAACTTTTTCGCCAAGCGCAATCTGCTTGGCAAGAGGGACGCCGCCGCCGCAAAATGCTAACCCTTGTTGAGCCACGGTGGAGTGCAGCAAATCACCACACCGCTGCATGCCGTAGTGAAAAATCACACAAATTGGGGCTGTCTCGACAATTTCACAGTCTAAATAACGCCGTCTCATTTGGCAACTCCGACTGAGAGCACAATCCTGGGAGTTATACCGCTGAGAACGCCGCTGCCGCTGCAGCGCCGTCGAGATAATTTCTGTAGCCCGCAGAGATGCCGGGAGCGACATTCAACTCTCGCAAACCACCTCAAATACCGTTAAAAACTTAACTGTACACTACAAATCCCCAGCAGTCACTTGAGTAAATGTAAATAATTTGCATCCGTTGCTCCTTTGACTATATTACAGGGGCGGATCTAAATGCCCATTCTGCCCCACCAAACATGATGGCATGCAAAACAACCCAAGATATTTCAAATTAAAGTGCTTATATCTAAAATGATTTGAAACACTATTACTGCTACTAACTAACTGCAGCTGTGTCACCACTAAACCAACAGCATTTCATCATTGAAAACAGAAAACGCTCTGAGTCAGACCTTTAGCTTTATGCATGCTGCGTGCCTGTTGCAACTTCAACAACAACTGATGTTATTATTGATGCTTTACTTGCCTAATAAAAGTCCACCCCCCCCCCCCCCTTTGGGAAATGTCACATCCGCCCCTGCTATATTGTCTGTGTTGGGATAGCGATATATTCCAGGATGAGCGTGGTCATGTCTTACCAAATGTAGAGGGTTTTCATTCCGTATTCGGGGCAATGCCTGAATAAAAGAGATTAGGTTCAAGAGGTAATCCACCTTTGATTCAACATTTGATCCCCCCCCCCTTCCCCCTGAACCACAACCATCAGTGGGCGCTCACTCCAAATACACAATTCAGCATTCGTGGAGGTATTACATGAAATTGTAAAAGAGCGAACAATAGCAGAGGGATTTGTTGAAAAGATATTTTTTTTCCCACACAGCATATTTTCCCTATATGATCGATTACAGTATTGCATACATTATATAGCCCACCATTACAGTATAGTGAATTAGTCATATGCTGTCATTCAGCATCTCAGCAGGTAAAATTGGCACATACTGTGCACTTTGAGTATTAGACAGTGGAAAAGTTCCCGAGTGGACCTAAATGATCCATATCGCAGCCAGCTGAGAGGAGATGAATGTTGTGTCAGGGGCCTGGTTATGAATGGGCCCTATCCACGTTGGTTTTGGCAGCTTTCTACTATATAATAGCCCTTCACTACAACAGGAGAGATATTTCAACATGGCATCCGCATCACTGACACCTCCGCCATTTCAGCCTTGTGCAAGACTCTAATGACGCATCCCCTATTCAGAACGAACACCCCCCCCCCACTCTCTCTCTCTTTCTGTTTCTGACCCATGCTTTTTCTTTTTCACAACATAAACATCCATGGCATTTCCTCTTGCTTATGCTATACTGCTGTCAGGCCATGATAAGAGTGTCTCTGTGATATTGTTGATAAGACTGCCCCGTGCCAACCCAGCTATGCAGTCCTCTGCCACAGACTGTTGTAAATGCCATCTTCTTGACAACAGGCAGGTAAGGATGTCAGTATAGGCATCAATGTGATTGGTAGACAGTTGTATTATGCAAATGGCTGAACCGATGGACTGACTGAGCATTATAGCGACAGCAGATCCACGGTATATAAGCCCATCTATTAGACATACGGATACTGTAGATGCGCAGATGGATTTGCCAGGTCCTCACAGGGAAAGAACGTCAAAGTCAATGGCTCTTAGCTTTTGACTTGTCACTTGACTTTACTGCTTCATGAATTTCTAAGGGATGTGTGTTTCTCGCTGGTGAATAATCTTACTGTGTGATGTGGAATGTACAGCCGCCGCACACACATACGCGGTGAGATCTGCCAGCATCTTTGTACTCATCTGAAAGCAAGCTTCAATGGCTCTGTCAAACAGATCCACTTGCTCTTGGCATTCTGAGGCACGAGGTGATTAAACACAAGCCCTCCACACAGCCGCACTCCACCTCTGCAACGCATTTTAACTCCCATGCCACTCCCTTGCCTTTCTGATGCATAATAGATTTAATTTCCATTCTCACTTCGTGCACATATGTTGAGAGTAAATTAAACCATTCTCTGCTCACTGAGGCATTAATAACTGTTATCTGACCCACACCACACACACAGGCTGGTCCATGGAAGACCTGCCAAACTCATTATGCTGCTGCGCAGTGGCAAAAGAGCCACTGCTCTGCCTCTGCATCGAGTTGGGCAAAGCTGAAGTTGAATGAATATCTGTAGTGTGTACTGTAAAGCACCATGAGGTCTTTGTAGCATAACAAAGAGAAGGGATTTTCTGCCACTCTTCGTGTCTGTGGCCTTATGCTAAGCGCCGCTGCTATTTTGCTCTTCGCTGCACAAGCTGAAATCGATCGGGGCTCTATTATGTATAACTTTAGGGAACATAAAAATGGATTGTGGTTTGACAAAGAGCACCGGTTTTCTCCGAGGTATCATGGCTCTATTTCTGTTCTTCTGTCATCTCTATGTTAACTATGCCATAGGGGATATAGAACATTGCTCCTGACAATGTAGTGCCACTGACTAAATAAGGTGCCCAACTCATTGGCTGGCATGAATATACTGTAACCTGGAGTGTAGTTGGGAATGATCATAACATATAGGATGCAATCAGATTTTTTTTCCCCTGAGTGCTGTCTACTCTAGCCAGCACAATAATCCTTTTATTTATGTATTATTTTGGACTAAACAAAGTAAAGACCTAGGGCTCCATTTTCGTTACATGCTAAACCCCTTATCCCAAATTTCTCATTTCGTTTTTACTATTTTTACTATACTAATGTTTTGGAATATTTCAACATGTCAATCTATTAACACATTGTGAGCTTGTTGACTGGCCATTTGAACTACTGAAAAATGTTTTTTTAATAGTTTAAAAAGGCAAAGAAGTTAAGGGATAAGGGGTTTAGCGGTAACGAAAATGGAGCCCCTAGCCTGTGTACCAGACTGTGTAACGTTGAAGTTCAAATTCAAATTCAAATTCAACGCAACTCCGTCAGGCAAGGATCTCCATGAGCGAGCGTGACTCATGAAGGTTGAAATACTGTCGAGGCTTCGGATTTGTTTGGGGGAAAAAACAACAGTTTACCCTCATCGGAACATTGAATCAGAAACAACAACTGTGAGGTTTACAACCTTAATCAAAGACCGACAGTGGAGGCGTACTGACTGTGCAAAACAATGTGTCTTTATTAGCAGCGATCGACTAATCATGGCTGGTCCAGGCAATCCAATCGTGCATAGATCTCAATGCAACAACGAACAGACATAGGCTTATGCCACAACAACAGCGTTACGCAACAGATGACGTCAGGAAAATTCATAAATTCATTAACATTCATAAGCTGAATGTTGCAATGTCAAATGAGGCTGGTCCTGCCAGGCTAGTGAAGACCCTGATTCTGTTTGAGTATAGACAGGCACACGCTTGCATGCTGACTTGCTGCTTTGTGAAACTACTGCTGCTCGACAATGATAAAAAACAACAATAACAACCATATGTTGCCACCCTGTCTGTTGACATTAGTTTCAGCGGAAGAGCAATTGGAGCAAAACTTGCCCTTTCCCTCAGTCACTGATCTTTGTCATTTTTGTTGGCTTTTCCGACGACAACAACAAAAGCTGCACTTGTATTGCTAACACTGTAGAAGTGCCTTGATTAGGACTTAAAGTCTGACAATTACTTCCTCAATTTCCATCAACAACAATCATTACGTTGCTCCTGCTACTTTCACATACTGTAGCTGCGCTTTCTTTCCGTCATCCTGTCTATTCGTTTTTCTTTCTGTATGACTTCTGTGTTATTCAGTTTCTCTCTCTGTCATTTTTTTCTCATCACCATGTCATAGAGGCTACACCTTTTTTTCTTCCCCTCCTCAAAGTCTTGATTTGAGGTCTTAAGATTAATATGCAGCTGTGCCATTGGGGACAAGGTAGTCTGCCGACTACTGTTGTGCTGCGCTGTTGAGTGTTGAAACAAGAGAGAACAGCGAAGCTTATAGTTCTGATTTGCCTTACACCTGTTTGGGCTTTGGGATGATTGATTTGGACGGTGTTATTGAGAGAGATTGGATAGCATTGTTGGAGGATAATTGGGTCTCATTTGCCTGTGGGACGGGCGGGGGGACAGCTACGTTGTTTGCTCATTTGCAGATGTTAGGAAACCTCTCACGTATACACGCTATCATCTGTTCCTTTGTCTGTTTTCTCTGTCAGTCCCACTCACCCCGTCAAAACCCTTGTCTCCATCCTCTGTCTATATGTCTATGTATCTGTCTCACCCTGCAGTCAACCTTCGTAT
The DNA here is from genome assembly GCA_039105355.1 of Benthosema pterotum. NCBI lineage: Eukaryota > Metazoa > Chordata > Actinopteri > Myctophiformes > Myctophidae > Benthosema > Benthosema pterotum. The sequence continues at coordinate 38,126,233 of CM076974.1, forward strand.
CGTGTGCCTTTCTTGTGACAACCCTTCGCGGTCCCAGCCCATCTGTGACTGTGTGTTGAGACTTCAGAGCAATACGTCAAACATACAACGTAAATAATGAATCGAGTTCACCCGTGAAAGCCTGCTCTCCGTTTTCTACCCTGCCGTATTTGAGAGTATATACCGTAGGTCGGAGGATTACAGTACATGCATTTAATTATCTTTTATAATAAGGTCATGTTCCCTCAGTGGGCGGAATTTTAATAATGTGAAATTCAACTGCAGAGAACGGGGACCTATTCAAGTCATTTTGTGGCTTTCTCTGTGCCTAATGGGGAAGGCAAGTCAACAAATAACCAACTAAAAGGTAATACACAAAACACTTCTGCAAGCTCATGCATTCTGGTGGTAAATATGGGGGTGAAGTATAGAAACGGCCGCATTCTGGAGCCACAGCTCCCCTTTCTACCCTGCCAACCTCTATTCTTTGGCTCATTTAATTGAGGCAAACATGCAGTTGCTGTGATAATGGTGTAGGGAAGACGCAGGGGTACACTTTCTGTAAACTGCTGTGTGGTTTCTCCTCAGACACAGCCTACAGAGACAACAATATTTTTCTTTTTTTTTGTCACCCCTTAGGCCCTTACATGAATATAAACTCTGTACAATGCTCTGAAGTTTTTCCCTCAGACAGCTTACACAGACAAAAGTATTTTCTTTCTTTTGTCCCCCCTTCCCCTCCCTCCTTGGGCCACTTAAAAATAAAACAGCTAAATTTGCCCATGGCAGGTTATGTTTTCACTGGCATCAGCAGATACTGCTCTAAGAGGTGTGGCTCCCCACATAGGTGGGCACCAGTGCACGGCCCCCCAGGGGTAGTACAGCAAAGACACTGACAGAGGGGACAGCTATTATCTGTTAGTCGCTGACGGAAAAATGACTACAGCCGCACCTAGCAGAGTGAGTTGTAATCGCTTGCATCTGTGTGTTTACAGTGTGTGATACGTTTTTGTCATCGTCTCTGGATTAGATATTAAAAGGGAAGTCCACCCATTTTCAACATTCTAATATGTCATTAGTATACCCTAGAGGTGCTGGGTTGACATGATAAATGGAACCAAATTAACCCGTTAGGGTTCATTTGGTTGCATTTGTACACTCTCAGAAAAAAAAAAAAAAAACGTTGAAAATGGGTGGAATTCCCCTTTAAAAATTCTCCATTTTGAACCCGTTATGAACCAACAAACCAACCAAATGAACCCGTTAGGTATCAAACCCCTGCTTTAGAGGTCAATGATAGGTTAAATATACTCTACAGTGTAAACAGACATCCCCATACCACAGACCAATTTCATCCAACTCCCTTTAGCAGATGAGATGGAGGCAAAGGGGTCAGGAGCTGTGCTATTGATTTAGTTTAAGTCGAATCAGTCAACGGTCAAGGTCACATGCAAGGTCAATTATTAGCCCTATGGTTATATACTATCCTGTTGTATGTGTTACTGCTGGTGAAGCATCTCTGGATGCATTCCGGCGCTTCTTATCATCGTAGGCCTAGATCATTCATTTATTATCAATGGCAATTTTACTCTAAAGCTACTGTAGGAGGGCCACTCAAAAATACCAGTAAACAAGAATAGTAGATCACATAAAACAGTGGTCTTCAACCTTTGTCATCCCAGGGCTCACTATTTATTCAGCAGTTGAGCCATGTGCCACCATTTGATGAAATTTTAGCCCCACAGATCCAAAACTAAAGATTAATTTTGCTTTTGTCCACAATTCCAGGCTGGATTTGGGAAACAAAACACTCAAACATACAGATGAAAATGACCATCTTCTACATCGGCTAATTCGGATGATGGATATTTTGACTCTTGAGAGTAAACAATTTTTATACGCTCAAAGAGTTACATCTGGTTAACCAACTGTCCATCATTTAGCCTGAGGACCACCTGGAACTCTCTCACGGACCACTGGATTGACATTTTACCCAGTCTGCAGCTTGGAGGTCTCCTAAGTGCTGACAATCATCAAACCCTGTCCGTTTGAAAACCTATATACCATGCATATAGCTACCACAGCAGAGACACTGCTGTATTTGTCATATTGGCAGCTAGTTACATGACTTCCTTTTTGTTGGGTGGCTCAAACCCCAGTGAGAGATATACAACACAGTATTGCATTTCAAATAGCATGGGTGCACAGCCATCAGAGTGACTAATCCTTGGTAGAGAGGGATAAGCCATTCACAAAGGTTGCTTTTAGCTCACAGTTAACTTGAGCACTCTCACACCCACTGAGCACTAGATCTAAGAAATAAAAGTTTTTTAGGGGTATAATCACAGATTAGATGTTGAAACAACTGCTAATCTAATATTAGAACTCTTTTAGACATGTTTTAGATAATGCTCAGTGGACACATAAATTGAACTTAAAAGATATAGCCTCTATCAACTGCACTACTAGCCTCTTATATTCAGCTTCAGTGTAGATGTTTGTCTTACAGAGACATAAAATTCTCATGGACAGTGAAAGGAGAAATTGTCATATGTGCAAAGTAAATTGGCTATTTAGAATTGTCACATGCTCAAAACAGCTCATCTACAAGCTCACAAAGAGCTAGGAACCGGTTCAGTTCAGAACCAGTTTTTAGTCCATGAGGCAGACCTCCAAAATTGGAATGTTAAGTAATACCGATATTAAATTATTATTAAAATGTAGAAAATGTATATATAAAGCTAATACTTCCCCCGTATCAGCTTTTTCATATTTATTTATTTATGTATTTATGTATTTATTTATTTATTTATTTATTTATTTATTTATTTATTTATTTATTTATTTATTTATTTATTTATTTATGTATTGTGCATATTTTCCTATAATGCCCAATCCCCCTATTTAAAATATTAAGATTTGTAATACCGTAAATCAGGGGTTTTCAACCAGTGGTCCGGGGACCACCAGTGGTCCTTGAGAGGGTTCCAGGTGGTCCTCAGCTAAGTTGGTTAACCAGATGTAACTCTTGAGATCGTAAAAATGAAACCAAATGGACCATTGCGGGTCCATTTGTTTTCATTTTTACACTCTCAAGAGTTAAAATATTCATCATCTGAATTAGCCATTTTGGAATGTATGTTTTGTGTGTTTTGTTTCCCAAATACAGCCTGGAATTGTAGACAAAAGCAAAATAAATCTTTAGATTGGGGGTTCTGTGGCGCTAAAATATCCTCAAATCCTGAATAAATGGCGGTCCCTGAGATGAAAAAGGTTGAAAACCCCCGGCATAAATCATTGCCTTTGTGCAAGTAAGTGGAGAAGTTCCATGGCGATAATAATTGAATATGATTTTGCACGCTAATTAACGTTCCAATCTCGGAGCTCTGGATCCTGGACTAAAAAAAGAACAACAAAAAATCCCAGGTGGTGTAAAACCAAGGCCAAAGCATTGCAAGCAACAGCTCATTTTGGCAGTCAAATATCACAAGCACATGTTGCACATGCAGCTTGAACAGTGGCAGACGTGTTGACAGGTACAGGCCGATGGTGGGATACTGTATGCGCTTTGCTGTCTAAAAGGGTAACCGAGCAGAGCAACTCTGCCAGGATCCATCACATATAATTCACTTAGAACATGATGCTGATGGACTGGAGAATATAGCATCCTTCTACTCAATGGCAATTCGACATGACAGGTCAAGCCTTCCGTCGTTTGTTGTGACAGTAAGTCAACAAATCTCCCTCTGCCTAAAGGCATAGTATTGCATGTGGTGTTTACTATTCAATGGCGATTCAAAGCGACAGATTGGGACTTGGCTACTCGTTGACAAAAGACAGCAGGCATGTTTGTGCATGTATGTGGGTGGGTACACACATTCAAAATGAGGCAGAGCAAAAATCACAGATCGGTAGTCTTTTTATATACAGTATGCACCAAATTCTCTGTGCAAGTGCGTCTATGTGCATGTACATGTGTATATCTGTAATCCACGTAACTCGATCGAGAACCGTTCGCCCCACCGACATGCGCGGTCCACAACACGACAGGGAGTGCCTGTGTAGTGGTGTCAAATCCGTCTGATACACTGTTGTCTAGAATCTGCACAAAGGCCTCTGCCTGGGCTCCGGACAGGGCCCAAATTAGCCATTTGATCACACCTAATCACCCAATATCTTGATAAATAAAGGTGACCTATTCTGACATCACAATGTTGCTCTGCATAGACTCCTGACAAAGAACCCCGTATATGGACACTAAAAGGATCACTAACTGGGTGGGGCATGCGCTTCCAACTTGCACTGTAGGCTTATGTATAAAACTGGAGGTGCAGATGATGATGCATATGGTGAGGAATACTGTTTTTTTTTTCTGCTTTCATACAGTTTCATAGTAACATTAACGTTTGTTAAAATGCTCAAGATCAGATAAGAATAATGATATGTTTTTGCCCATTATATTTAGGCTGAAGGAAATGAATTTTCGGTTCAGTGCACTTTTCCTCCCGGTGGTGCAACTAAGTCATTATGAATGAATGGGCCAATATTCCACACGTTTGTCTCAGAGAAAAAAGAAAAGAAAAACATTTCAGCAGCACTTTCTCCCTGGACATTAGTGATGAATCTGACAATGCCCCCAGACAGTGTGGCCCAGGAGAGCAGTCATGAGCTGGTCCAGTGGACAGAGTGCTATACGGTGTCATCTCCTCCTCCAGTGTTATGACACGTGCCTTGTGGGCACTGATCCGCGTTTTGGCCTCCCTTTTGAAGTCCCACTACTTTTGGAATTTACTTTTTTTTCCCCTTAAATTGCTGCTCTGCACCAACATGGCACAAGGTATGTTTCCCACTCCAGTACTACACAGCCAAAATACTGCTTGCCTTCGCAACTAATGTTTTAATTGAGTTAGTTAGTTAGTTAGTTAGTTAGTTAGTTAGTTAGTTAGTTAGTTAGTTAGTTAGTTAGTTAGTTAGTTAGTTAGTTAGTTAGTTAGAGTACTTATCTTTTTCAGTTTTGTCAGCCATAACCTATGACAGTTCATACCAGGGCCCACTATTTATTCAGAATTACAGCCACGGTCCACCATTTTTTATGACATCCTAGCCTCACAGACACCAAAACTAAAGATTTCTTTTGTTTTTGTTCACAATTCCAGTATGGATTTGGGAAACCAAACAGTCAAACATACAGATCAAAATGACCATTAATCTTCTACATTCTCTAGTTGTGTAGACTTGGGCTGATTCACATGGTGAATATTTTAATCTCTCAAAGAGTTATATCTGGTTAACCAACTTCCCATCATTTAGCCTGAGGAGCACGTGGGGACCACTGTGGTTCCCGGACCTCTGGTTGAAAACCTCTGACCTACGACTACGGTATATACAAATTTATGAAGGTATATATTGTTAATCCCCCCTCCCCCCACCAATATATCTGATGAAAAACATACATCTGGAGAAAACAGAGCTCTGCATGTTCTCTTTATGTCACCTACCCTCCCAAATATCACGTAGCTGGCCATTTGGTTGCCCTACTCGTGCGATACTTGCTTTGCCTCCTGACGATAGTGCCGCATTTCCTCATGCATCTCGTCTATTTAAAGCGCACACAGCCGCTCCTTACTATGTGGTGGAGCCACAGAGAAAATAGTTATTTTCAGGGTCGGCTTGACACTTTTTTTGGCACATTTTGTTGCCCCCCTTGACATGTTGCCCTACCCGCATTGCAGATTGCGCATATACGTATGTAGCGTTGGCACTGCCAAAAATAATCGCTATTCTGCCTCCACACTGGTCAACCAGGCCTCCACCTGATGGAAAGGAAAGGAACCAATTGGAATAACACATTCCTTCCACGTGCTATACGTACAGGTACGACCGGGGAAAAGTCCATTTTGCCATGCGATAAGCTGCTCACTCCTCATGCATGTGTAACCCAGGTTACCATGCCTCTAAAATAGGGTTTTAAAAGCTACAGGAAGTAGCAATAAGTTATATTTCAAAATGTACCTAGTAGGATTTACATTAAAAACAAGCTTGACAATACATCTAACACTGGCTAAAAGTAATGACAAGTAGTTTTTTGGCTAATAAAATGTTTCCTTTTATTATACAAAAATGCTAAATAAGAGAAGTCCCATTAAAATTCACTAAGGGTGAAGTTGTTGAAGTGCTTTTATGTAAAGCTCCGGGTGACAATGGAACAGACCTGGGATCAGTGAACCATTCTCACTGTCCAATCAGAATGCTGCCTGCTGCAGGAGTGGGCGTGACAGAACGTCAGGCTCTAGAATCTTCCTCTTTTGATTCAAGCAGCCAGAGGAGAAGCACGTAGTGTTTCTGATAGATTGTTTACATTATAACACTGGACAACCGATTTATAATCCAGTTGCTGAAACCACTCGTTCATGTCAGTGAATGCTGTAACTCCTGTTGTGTAGTTGACTGAACCAAACACACAACGTTTTTCTTTGATCCTGAAAGAAACTCACGTAAGTGTTAATAGTCAATTGACCTACTTTTCACCCACATCGCGGTGCCAGCAGTAATGGCTGCGCACATTGAAATCGCATTGGCTGTGAATCTATAATTGAAAACGGTATCTGTTCTGTTCCTATGTCACCCGTTTCTGCAAAATAGATGGAAACTGGAGTGTGTGTGATCCATGCCCTTCACAAACAGTATGAGAACTCACACTTGATCTGTTCTGGTGAGTGAAGTGATCCATGTACAGTATTATAATGGTTATGAAGCATTATAACTCCATGATTGTTGTTTTCATTTATGATCATAAGATACCTTTGTGAGTAATGAGTGAATATGAATAAGCTGTTATTTCGATGGTGAATGTGATTACATAGGGAGTAATGCTTATTTTGGCCTCCTGTAGGCTGGGTCTTTTAAGAGTGGATTCAACTGTTGCAAGCCTCTGATCTACAAGCGTGGTGAAAGAGTTCAGCAGTTGTGGCGAGCTGCCCATCGAGTCGATCTGGAAGAACTGTTGCCTTGAACTGGAGAACTGGTAGGATTGACTGTTGCGAAGAGAACTGAACGGATAGTTTCATGGACATTTCAGTCTCTCTACTGAACTGGGACAACTAACTAAGGAAGAGGAAAAAGAGTCACTGTTTTTTTATTTTATTAATTCTATGCCGTTATTTCATGTTGCTGACATTTGAGCATTAATTGCTATTATTTCATTTCAAAGATAGTTTCTTGCCTGAATTCATAGTGATACAAGGTTAAAGGGCATTTTTTCATTTTGTAAAGGGAGTGAACCTTATTCTATGATTTTGTTTAATATTTCATTTTGTACATTGATGTTCATGGTTCAGGATGTATTTTGCATCCTAAGGAGTTTACAGAGTGTTGAAACTGCCTGCTTTACGTGTTGAGATTAAATTAGGAACTAAAATAGGAACTAAAATATTTCACAATAATTTAGGATTTAAACAAAAACAAAAACAAAAACAAGCGCTGAAAAAAACCCCAAACTAGATTGCTACGGGATAATATGATGAAAAACCATTAACCCAACCTTGGGATAATAAGGAGCATTACAATAAATAGGTAGGAAACAAAGTGTCCAAGTGTCCAATAAATAGGTGAAATTTCAAGTTCAAACTGAACACTAATCCACTAGGTGGTGGTGTGCTTTCATTCTTTTGGGTTGCATTCAATTCAGTTCATATGCATTCATCTGCATGCTAAAAGCATCAGCCTATCCACCTGTTACTTTTACATCCAAAGCAATTTTCTGTTTACTTTTATTTATTTTCCAATTTTCAATATACTCAACCATCTTTAAATATAATCCCCTGGTCTTGGAGTCATTCTTTGGTTGTACTACTCATTCAGTAACATTACTATACTCATCCCTCTTTCAACAGAACCTATGATCTCTGATGCACTGGCCCAAACGAGTACTGGTTTCATAAAAGGGATGCATATCTGTACCCGCCAGTGATTACTAGTATAGTCACGACTGAGCCTGGGTTACACATGGAAGGCAGCATGAGTTCAGTTTGCGGCTCTCCCAACGTTGGCAGGGGAACAGTAGCGCCCCTGGGTTTACAGCTTAGGGAATTGGCATAAAAACAGGGTTACAAATGGTAGGGTAAACTTTATGTATTTACTTTACTACATAACATTGTGTATGCGCATAATTATTTTAGTGTTTACTGCACTACACATTCATACATACTGCTCCAGGGATGCATAAGGAGTGCAGGCTGCACACATGGCTGACTCATGCTGTGGTGGAGGTACTGTAACCACGGATGCCCCACTGGCCCAGCCTGACGCTCTGCTGATTCGCTCGGAAAAAATTGGTGACCCCATCAGTATATGCATATACGCATTCAGAAAAGAAATGTAAAATAGAGCACGGAGCGGAGCAGAGCGCTGCCAAATGTATCATGTGCTACGCAGTGCTAAGTTTAGCCGCTGGCTTCGGCCGACATTCATTTTTAAGGATCGATGAGAGAGGTAGAGCAGGCCAGCAGGATGGGGAGCCTGTCACTCAAAGGGCTAAGTGGAGGTTGTCAGTCTCTGTCTCGGCTCTATTACTATGGCTGTCTTTTCTCTCTGTTCTATTACTAAGGCTGTCTTTTCTCAGCTCTATTACTAAGCCCCCCCCCTCCTTTAGACTGCAGTAGACCTGCTTTACTTAATGAGAAAGGATTGAGCTTGCAGATTTTGAGCTCAACCACGGTAACTATGCTGTGCATTGATTAAAACTCCCCAGGGTTTCTTCCTTGCCTCTCAACCCACACTACTGTAAGTATCGGGGCAGGAAAAAAGAACATATACGTACAGTATGGAATTAAAGGTTTGTGTTGTGTGTCTGTGTGTTTCAGAGAGAGAGAAAGAGAGAGAAAAAGAGGGTTTAACTGCAGGCGTGTCACCTTGCCTTAACCGGGGTGGATGTAAATGCAATCGCAATTAAGAAGAGTAAGCTCTATACTTGGGGGTGAGTCAGTGGGTAATGGGGGAGGCACAAGTAAACAAACACAATAGAGAGGCAGAAAGAAGGATATTTATTTCGATTTTTCTCGGCCTGACTAATGCCTGGCACCTTTGGGAGTTGGCGTATTTATGTTATTTGGAATGTCTTAAGTAAATTGTGCATCGACCAACTTATTGATGCAGACAAACAGACTATGTTTCCCGGCTCCTTGGTTCCCCTCGCTCTAATAGGAGTGATAATCTGTTTTCAAATTCCCATTGTCAGCGCTATAGCCTACTTTGAATTTTTGACACACAGGGAAATCTCAGGTTGAACAGGCCTTTGTCAGAAAACAGACATTTAGATGCACCGTGCGTTTGTGCTATAAAGAATGTTGTCAATTGGCTATCAGCCGGCAGCTATTATCTGTCACCCATCTGCAGTCTCTGTGAATTGAATGCTCTAATTAAGAATGTCTTGGCTTAAGTTGTTAATAATCAGATTGTACATGCAATTTTCCTGGGGGATAAACCACAAATGGCTCTGTTTTATATTTAATAATGAATTCGTAAACATATGCAGATCAGTCCTTGTGTTCAGAGTAATATCACCACACAGTAAAATCCTCATTTAACTAATTACATTTGTACATTCTCAGAGTCTCAAATGTATGAATTAACAATTTTATGGTGCACCTTCTTCTTCTTTTTTATAAACGTGGAAAGTCAGTGGAATAGACATACATGATTCATACTGTATCATAGGACACAGGTTATGTCTACTTGTCTCAACCTAGTTTCCACGTCCTATTTAACCACAAATTTGCTTGGAGGTCCAATTTGAAGCACCTCCGCGTCCGGTTCCAACCGATGTTTCCACCAACTGCTCCGATACCTCTAAAACTGACAAACAGGACGACTAATTTTAACAGGCCAGCCTGTTCCCTGCTGCTAACGGTGACGCCGTCTACTTGAAAAACAAATTAGCTCGTTATCCTTGGAAGACCGGACACCGCGGAGCAGCAAGCGTGACGAGCCAAAGGCTTTGTATGTGCCAAGCTTGGAAATGTCAACATGCTAGATTCCACAGTGCACATTAAACCCTGGCCGTAATGGCTCACAAGATGGATCTCCATCATCAAGTCCATTAAGGTGTTAATACTCCAAGCCTGCCCACCTGCTGCCACTGCACCTTAGATTGAAAAGGAAAAACACACAGTCCGGAATTTGAACCCCTTAAAGCTCTACCAAAATTGAAAGCTTTCGAAAACATATGTTGTTATTACTACAAATTAACATGGATGCGCAAGTGCGTCTTACTTGCGCAGTAAGTGTACACACACACACACACACACACACACACACACACACACACACACACACACACACACACACACACACACACACACACACACACACACACACACACACACACACACAGTACATATAAATTGTCGTCTATAATCACATACAGTACATGTCCATAACAGGGATTGCAGGTACAGTGAATGGACAGCCTATTGATGGATACCAAGGTGACACATCCATAGCAGACACTGACATCATGCCTATTACTAGTCTATGTACATGCAGTTGTATTTGTAGGCTCGTCTGCTCATCTGTGTTAGCAGCAATAACGCAACATGTTACACTATATGGCAAAACAGAGAATACTTACTAATGAATACTGACACCAAAGTCTCATTTATTAGCTACAGTTACAGATCTGTCTGCTTCTCCTCTCTCTCCGTCTCTCTCTCTCCGTCTCCGTCTCTCTCTCTCCCTGTGTCTCTCTCTCTCTCCCTGTGTCTCTCTCTCTCCATGTGTCTCTCTCCCTCTCTCTCCTTTCTCTATTTATCCATTTGTACAGTAATTGTTTGTATTTGTAATTTCAATGGGTCCTAATAAACAAAACATAATTCTAATTATCTCAACTGCGAGAGACCATCCCCATGATAGCTTGGCTCTGATACATTGTTAAATTATGGAAATATTATATAATAATAATAACACATGTACATTAGGGCTGAGTGCAGTAACTGCTGTGTTAGGTCACATCATTTGGAGCGACCCGCACCCAAAAAGACCTTTTGCTGTTCTGCCTAATAAACTATTCAATCAATCCATCAACATTAAAAACAGACCCCCACGACCCCAGCAAACTGAACCATGTTTCTTAGAAACCGAAACCAAAGGACCCAAACAAAATATAACTCTAGTCTCTGAGCTGTTCTCCTCCACACCCTGCTGTATGGAGCCGTGATTAATAATAGATTGAATACTTTATTGGCTGAAAATGTAATCAGTACAGGGTACAGTCAAACATACAAAGTGAACTCACTACAGGCTACAGTCTAACACGCAACCAATGGGATCACAGGGGAAAAAAAGTAATTGCGGTCAAATCAGGTCCTGAGTACGGAGCTGACAGCAGGCGTCCGATAGGAACAGATCCTTATAAAAGATTTTGATGATAAGCTGGGAGGACAGAGGCACTAACATCAGCCTTCTGCGGGAAGCCAACATGACCAGCAATCATTACCACAAGAATGCAGCAATTCCAATGAACAGCACTCTCCAAAAAGCTTCTGTATTCCCAGCTGAAGAATGGTCAGTGACTAAGCCTTCAATTGACCAAGAAAAATGAAATGGCACTCCACTGGAAGGAGAAAAAAAAGTCTCATAAAGCTCTACCAGTCCAGCTCAATTATAATGCAGCATATTAATTGACCTCTACGGTCATCAGTGTTCATTTTGTTGAATAATGCTAGAAGAAAAACATTTCAGAACACTAAAGGCTAAATGGTGTGTTATTCAATCAGAATACAAAATAAGACAAATATTGAATAAAAATCTGCCAAATAAATAAAATAAAAAATAGCAGTGAAAGCCATATACTGTAGGTGCCCAGAGGATGACTGCACTCTACTGTAAGCGTATGAACAAGATTATTTCTGTGGCTGTAAGCTACTGGTATATAATGTGTGTGCAAGGTCATATCTGCGCATCTACGCAAACAAATATGCCAGCAAATAAATGCATTCATAAAACTTCAAGCACACAAATGCTTTCACGTCGGTGATGGTTTAGCTCTGATACGGTTGTTTTCCCCGAGAAGGCACTTCCCTGTCAAGATCAACATTCTAGTTGCACAACCATTAAACTTAAACATATAAACTTCTGCCAATGTGTTTGTGCCAAAGGCCCACCAGCTGCCCACCCTGCAAGAGTTGAATCAGTTTGAACTTCTGTGTTGTCACCCACGCGAGCGGAGGTGGGATTAGTTCTTCTAAGATCAATCAAATGACTCGTAGCGTTTGAGTGCTTTTTCTCTCCTTCTCATTTCTTTTGTCTCTTTAGGCATCATACAATGGTTTTCTAGCCATTAAAAACATTTTAATATTCAGAACTTTTGAACTTTTGGCAAGTTCATATAAGTTTGTTCATGCACAATTGGATGGCTAGAGTCCTTCATAATTCAACAATCCTTGCTGACAAAACAAACATCATACAGGGCTTCGATGGAGGCGAGATCCGCTTTGCGCTCGAGGTTGGTGCAGTCATAGATCAGTGAATCCTCCAGCCAGGATTCTCTCTGGTGCGAAAACATTTTTGTGGTCCATACCCAGAAGACCACGAGTTAGAATTTCCTGGGGTTTATTAGGACTGTAGTAGATAATCGGGGCACGGTGGCACAGTGGTTACTGTGGGTGCTGGCGGCGTGTCTGCTCCTCCACGTCATCAGTGCCCATACCCGAGGCGGGGTTGACGAAAGGGCCTTTCTGTGTGGAGTTTGCATGTTCTCCCTGTGTCCCCTAGGGTAGATACCCTCACAAAAACATGCAGTGATCCTGGACTCTAAACTGCCTCCCCCTGGCCAGCCGGGGCGCCTGATGGAGGGGACTGGAACTGGTTGGAATAACGTGTAACTTCCACGCGCTACGTCCAACCAGGGAAACTCCCCCTTGTCAGGTGAAAAGAAGGCAGCTTGGACTCCTCATGCATTGAAGGAAGCATGAGGCCAGTCCGCTGCCTCCCCAGGTTGGCAGAGGATGTGTAGAGCCCAGGATCACATTAGGAATTGGCACTGGGTGAAAAAATGGGTTACAAAAATCATGGGATAAAAAAATTATTTAAAAAAAAAGGACTGTAGTAGATAATAAAAAAACAAGTCGTGACAACTGCCGCGACTATTATGCAAAACCATTGTGACGGTTATGCAAAACCGTTGCAAATCTTATGCAAAACCGCTGCGACCGCTATGCAAAACCGTTGCTATTGTTATCCAAACCTGCAAGACGGTTATAAAAGCATTCGCTATTGTTATGCAAAACGGGTGCGGTGGTTATAGAACCATCACAACGGGCATTGTGGTCAAGCATTGCTCTCGACCATGTTCGAATGCACGCTCTCATAGCTAAAATCCATAAAACTACAGAAAGCAATGAATGTAAAACTATTTACACCCATCTTTCACACACACATTCATACACTGATGGCAGTGGAAACGATGAAAGGTACCTCCAACTAGCACATCAGGAGCAATTAGGGGTTCAGTGTCTTGCTCAAGGACACTTCGACAGTAACTCTGGGGGAGCCCGGGATCGAACCGGCAACCTTGTGGTTACCATCTGGTGACTCTACCCCTGAGCCACTGCCTCCCCATGGTAAAACATGAACTATCCCTTTAAGAATCAATGGAGCATCAAGATGCCTTTATTTGTCACTCACTAACTCACACTGTCACACATACAGACAAACAATGTAATGCTGGAGGGATGTGTTCTGTAACTGATAACACAACAATACAATATAACAATATAATTATAACAATTCCGGGTGTAATAAGCTTTAAGCTTTGGTCTTCTCATGGGGAATCATGGGAAGTCTACTTAAGATGCTAGTGGATTTTTTTTTTAGCAAAGGAAATTTGATACTAATTAATTCTACTTAGGCATACTCAAGTTACATGTTTCTAAGCAGACATTGCAGAAATAGTGCTTCATAGATTGTAATGAAATGGATGTGTTCATCTATGTGCAGCCTAGCAACCACGGTGGAAGTAGCAGAGCAGGCACATTCAAGATGCTAGTGTTCCTCCTATGCATGCATGTACTCTATTATCCACCATCCAAAACATTCAATCTACAGAGATTTGGCGCAGAAAGATAAAATGAGGATGCCATGGATCGGCTTCACAACAGCATCTCCCCACAGGTCAGCCCCTTGTCCAATTAGCTTGGATGGCACAAACACTAACAGTACATGTTGCTGTTACACAAGCCATCCATTTGTACAGGTGCTAGAGGTGCTATATGAGCTTGTTTTTCTTTTTTTGTGCAGGGCAGAGAGGTTGTCTGGGAAACGAAAAGGTCCGTGCTGATATGACGCTCGGAACATCACCCCTAATAGCTCCCCCATTCCTGATGTGCTTTACGACGATTAAAGCACATCTTCGCTTCACACGGGTGTGATATTTACCCCATTAAGAGATGTTTCATGTGATTTTTACAACCAGAGCAACAAGTACATGATATTTCAGTGATATTCTCTAAGGGGGATGGATGGAGCATACTGGCATCATCGACACATGTTGCATCAGAGATTGACCTTTTTCACCACAATGTTTATCTACAAGTATCACTTCAACAGACTGAATGTCACGTTGTGGCACAACGCCGTGCCAAAACGCAGACGGGCATTGAGGGAGGCGCACGCATAGGCCAAACCATCTGCTCTGTGGAGACTGAGGTAGATTTGAGCAGACAGTGGCTCTAGTGGAAATATGATTTAGTTTATGTAGTCCCTAAGTAAGCTGTCATTGCTCGTAATGCATGATGGGAGCGGGCTAAAGCCGGTCCATTACCATGTTGATAACATCAATTTGGAGTGTCAGCACGGGGGTGAGCTAATACCCGTCCCGCAAGACTGCCCTCTCCTCAGCTGCAGGGTTTCTGCTTTGATTAAAATCCCCAAACAGCCATTCTTCCACAGCGCCAGCCACCCAGCACCACCGACAGCAATAACGTTTATTTAAGGTTCCCCCGAGCTGATTTCTCGTCTCACTTTTGTCACGTGCGACCGTCAGCCGTCTGTGCGCCGCTGCTAGCAGAAATGTCACCCGGCGTTTTTATAGATTTGGACTTTTATCGTTTGTGATGTTAATGAGTTGGACAGGTCCTGAGATCGGCAGGTTATTGCAGGCATGGTGGGGGCTGGTCAAAGGCCATGGAAGGTAAGGTATTAATAGGCTCCTGTCAGACTTAAGCTTGTGCCTCGCTGTGTGTGAGCAACTTGGGTCTCTCATTTAAATACCAGTATGCTTTCAGGGGTCCTGCGGGCCTCCAACAGTCTTTCAATATTGTTACATTTAATAAATAACAACGGTTTCTTTTTCCCTTTTTTTAAAGAAAACCGAGAATCATAGAGAGCCGCTGGCATTTATCTGCAGGAAACAATCTAATCTGTAAACAAAACTGTATTTGCTGCTCCCATGGGGTGTCCAGCTCCTCTCAGGAAACCATTTATCAAGACATTTCCTAGAATATTCATAAGGAGCGTTTACAGAACTGCATGTGATGTGTTTGATTATACTGTTTTGTGTGGGTTTTTTTTTGCTGCAAATAATCTTTCCACAGCAGATCAAGAGATGCCGGTATGGAGATGAGGGGGAGATGTTTTCCTGGACAGGGATGTTGGTTTGGTAAACAGTGTGACCTTGAAACGAATTTACTTTGGGCTTTCCAGGGTCGTGTAAAAATAAGTCTCCCATGGTTGGCAACACAGGACGGGGACCGGCAGGAGACTGCATGTCCTTGTAAGCTGCATGCGCTCCTGCTGGCCGGTCTGGGAGCCTGTTGAGCAGGGATGGGAATCTGGGGAACACAGTAATAATACAGTAAAACCTACAAAACAGGTTGCACTCTCCAGGTCTCACTGGTACTGTACCACATTATATCAGAGGAGGGCAGGGGTTTGGTGAGGAATACACTGAGTGAACCAATGGGTAACACTACGTGCACACACGCGCACGCACGCACACACACACACAAACACGCACACGCGCACACACACACGCACACACACACAGAAAGGCACAGACACCCTATTGACAAATGTATTCTTGCACTCCACACTGTTCCAAACTGCCTTGCGTATTGTGCAGCGGTTTAATAATTGATTATGCATTGCACAAACTTTATGCATCCGTACAGTATGCATCCTGACAGACAAATGACAAGCTGTATACAATATGCACTTGGAATACAATTAATGATTCAGTAGCCTATACTTTCAAAGTTATTCACTTTTAGAGTTTAAATGTTGGAACCTGCAGTTTCTTGCCTGGGTTTTTTTTTAGTCCAATGAGCTGTTCTCTTCCATATCAAGTAAAGCTCAGCTATATGTGAATCAATTTAATTTGATGCAGCAGCACATTCTAAAGAGCTGTGGCTTATTTATGCAGCACGCCCAATTTGCAATATACTAACTAAAGTGTTTCCAACAGCGGGAAACCTCAATCTATTTCTGTGGCAATCAAGAACGTTCATGTGCCAGCATGCACATACATACAAACAGCTATAGCACAATAATATACTGGGACACAACCGAAGCATGGATATGTCCTTAAACCCAAGCGATGCGCATGGTGTTGTTTAGTGCAACCAAATTAGCTATCATTTGTTACTCTGGCATATGAGACATATGTCACAGATCAGACAACAAAACCACACTGGCCTCTATGTTAGTCCTCAAGAGGAGCTGTCAAGGGACTACGCAGTAGCTCTTGCATGTTGATGACCTCCATGTGCTCATTAGTGGTTGCAGTAGGTTAAGCCACTTATGCCCTGTATCAAACAGAGCAAAAAATACCTCATGCACAGTATACAGTGCATTGTGAGCTTGTCACAGCATCGTGGGCAAAACCTCACCATGACAGTCTCCTTTGTAACGTTTCTAAGTGAATGTCATCTACTTACTTGATGATGAGAGACTATAAGCGCACATTTCTCATTTCCTGTTAACGTAA
Organism: Benthosema pterotum; assembly: GCA_039105355.1. Classification (NCBI taxonomy): domain Eukaryota; kingdom Metazoa; phylum Chordata; class Actinopteri; order Myctophiformes; family Myctophidae; genus Benthosema; species Benthosema pterotum. The sequence continues at coordinate 38,143,190 of CM076974.1, forward strand.
TGCATGCCAATTCCACAGTGCAAAATGTGATGGTACAAGTACAATTACAACTCAGGTAATTAGCAAAGACACTTTTCCAGATCGACTTGCAAGCTCGGAATAGCAGAGTAAGCATGAACTCTAGTCAACAAACAACACCAACAGATACTGTAAGAGTGCAGACACAATTCACCATATTCACATTAGCCTATATCAAGTGTTGTATAGCAGCAGAAAAATGCTGTTTCTTGGCTTCAGTCTCAATTTGGTCTACTGGCAAACAATACAGTACAGTAGACCAAATTGCAGTCAGTGAAATGCTTGTATTCCAAGCACCATTCTTGAACAAATGGAACTTAAAGAAATTCAATATTTGTACTATAATGAATATTTGTGTCTCACAACTGACTGTGAACGAGGCTGCTTGTAGCAGTTTGTACTAGTTTGTTTACAGTATTGTACAAGATGCAACATTATTTTTCTATAGGGTGAATGTTCAGGGGGAATTCAATTCACGTCCATGAACCTTCACATAAATACTCCGGATATGGCTCTTTCACAATGCACTAGACCTGTGCCCATGAGAGCCGGCCTTCATTATAGAACAAAGTGGTCATAGCACAGGGACAGTGCTATGACATACTCCAACATAGGAGATGAACATTTGTGGACATATACTAACTACAATTCTACCACAGGTTGTTTTGAGGAACTAACCTGATTGGTTGAAACAGGTCACATGCAGTTACTTTAACCACCACAAAGTCACAGCTAATCAATGCAATGTTTTCAGCTTGTGTTTTTCTCTCAGAGTGTAATAGACTGGGCGGCTAGGCTAGCTAGTTTGTGGGCGTAGTGACTACACATCTATCATTGAAAAAATATTACAGGGATTCTCTTAGTTTTAAGGGTAACTATGGTAGAACAGCACCAGTAATTATAGTGCAAGAAAGGCAAGAAAGAAACAAAAACAATTAAGGGATGAATTAGTACACAGTCTACGCTACACCACTGAGATTGAAAAAAAAAATGTTTATGTCTGCGTGTGTGTGTGACCTGTGTGTGTGTGTGAGAAAATGTTGATGCATGCGAGTGTGCTGGACCAAGCACATAATGGCCGTACATCAATAATATGGGATATATGCAGGAACGTGAGCAGAAATTCTCCGGTTACATGAGTTATCTCAGAGCAAGCCTTGTACTCCTTTGTTTGACTGTCAGTAAGAGGGATACAGCCAGGGGCGGATGTAACATTTCCAAATTGGGGGGGCAGGAGAAATGGTAGATGAAGCCGCCCCCATACCATTTTTGGTTGCAGGACTTTTTTTATTGACAATTAAGCATCAGTTAACAATAACAATAACCTCAGTTGTTGTTGAAGTTGCAACAGCATGCATAAACCTAAAGGTCTGACTAAGAGAGTTTTCTGTTTTCAATGTTGGTTTAGTGGTGAGACGATTGTAGTTAGTTTGTAGCAGCAGTAGTGTGTTCAAATCATTTTAAATATAAGCACATTAATTTGAAATATCTTGGGTTGTTTTGCATGCCATCGTGTTTGGTGGGGCAGCCTGGGCATTTAGGGGGGCATTGCCCCCCCCTCCATACCCATGCCTAGATCCGCCCCTGGATCCAGCTGGCCTGGCTGGTGCTGCTGAATCAGTGGATTGTACAGTATATGCTGTGCTGGCCCTGATCGCTGATCTGAGTGACCCAGTGGACCTGAGCCGCACTGCCATCTGCTCCATGAGCATGTCAAAGATCACACAAAAAATAATGCTCTGATTCTCCTCCACCTCGTCACCTTTGAGGTGTCCTGTCTAGATTTCTAGTTTCTGAATAACACAACATTCAAAGATTTGCACCACGTTTTTTCACGATTTTTCAAAAATAGCAGAGATACAAGCTCATAGCGCGCCACTCAGTGGCGCGCTATGAGCTTGTAGATCTGCTATTTTTCAATAGTTAAAACATAATGCTTAGAACACCAAAACCCATTGTGTCCTGCCTAGATTTCTAGTTTCTGAATAACATAATATTCAAAGATTTGCACCACGTTTTCACGATTTTTCAAAAAATAGCAGAGATACAAGCTCATAGCGCGCCACTCGGTGGCGCGCTATGAGCTTGTAGATCTGCTATTTTTCAATAGTTAAAACATAATGCTTACAACACCAAAACCCATTGTGTCCTGCCTAGATTTCTAGTTTCTGAATAACATAATATTCAAAGATTTGCACCACGTTTTCACGATTTTTCAAAAAATAGCAGAGATACAAGCTCATAGCGCGCCACTCGGTGGCGCGCTATGAGCTTGTAGATCTGCTATTTTTCAATAGTTAAAACATAATGCTTACAACACCAAAACCCATTGTGTCCTGCCTAGATTTCTAGTTTCTGAATAACATAATATTCAAAGATTTGCACCACGTTTTCACGATTTTTCAAAAATAGCAGAGATACAAGCTCATAGCGCGCCACTCAGTGTCGCGCCATGAGCTTGTAGATCTGCTATTTTTCAATAGTTAAAACATAATGCTTACAACACCAAAACCCATTGTGTCCTGCCTAGATTTCTAGTTTCTGAATAACATAATATTCAAAGATTTGCACCACGTTTTCACGATTTTTCAAAAAATAGAGATACAAGCTCATAGTGCGCCACTTGGTGGCGCACACCGAAAATGTGTTAATGTTCTATTTTCACTGTGCAACTTGCTTACACAGAAGAGGTGCTGCTGTATGACGTCCATTTCTCCTCTCTGTGTGCACAAAATGTGACCTATTCTTTATTTTCTTTTTGCTGCCATTGTTTACCGTGGTGGTTCCCAAAGTGGGGTCCTTGAAGCTGTTGAAGGCGGTCCCCTGCAGCTAATTATAGTTGGGAACCAAATGGGAGTAATTCTGAGCGTGTATAAATGGAACCAAACAGAACACTGAACCAACGGGCCCTTTTGATTCCACCGATTCACTCTCACAGTTAAATTAACATTGATTTTACACTATAAATCAGGTGTCCGAGAAATAGAAATGCGATTAAATGATGGTCCGTAGTAGACTAATGCATGTCAAACTGAAGGTCCCTGAAGGTCCTTGAAATTAGGTTGAGAATCACACCTAGGGCCTTCTCTCATGGGGGTCCTTGGCATTTCTTTTCAAACTGTATTGTTTACAGTATTTGCATTGCTTCGATCATGTCCCCAGTGAGATGGTGAAGTCATTTAGCTCTGCAGTGTGCCTGTCAGACCAGGAAAATCACCACTAATCGCTCCCCAGCTCCATGTGTGCAGTTGAGGGTATCGTTAGAAGTGCTCAAGACACAGTAGGGAATTCATCAAGCCTATAGTTCACTTCATGATTTGTGTATTGTTTGAAATTTCTTCATTTAGGAGTACCCCTTGAATTACAATAACTCGTTTTCTTCAATATTGTCTACATAATACTCTGTATACGCATTTTAGGTGTGTGCACAACACACGCATTTATTCTCTCCTTTATTTTTACGATTAGTAAGTAAGTCAAAGTGGCTTATTGTCGGTATCAGCCAGGGTGCGGGAGTTGTTTCAGTCCATGTGCTAGACCAGAGGACCCCAGGTGGTCCCCAGGCTAAATGTGGGAAAGTTGGTTACCCAGAGGTAACTCTTTGAGAGCATAAAAATGAGATGGGTCCATTCGGTTTCATTTTACACTCTCAAGAGTTAAAATATTCATCTGAAATAGCCAAAGTCTACACAACTAGAGAATGGTAGCAGATTCATGGTCATTTTGATCTGTATGTTTTGTTTCCTCCGAAAATCCAGCCTGGAATTGTGAACAAAAGCAAAAGAGATCTTTAGTTTTGGGGGTTCTTTAGGGCTAAAATGTCCTCAAATGGTGGTCCGTGGCTCAAATGTTGATATAAATAGTGGGCCCTGGTATCAAAAAGGTTGAAATCCACTGTGCTAGACCTCAGGGAGATGGATTGCTGTGGTGGGTGGAGGGCAACACCTCAGCTCATCAGCCTCCAGTATCCTTACTGTATGCACTACCGGTACATCAAGCCACACATAGGGCTCCTCATACCATGAGTTGTTGGTGGTGCCAACTGCCAACCCATGACCTTGCAGTCGAAAGACAAGTGCCTCTATCGACTGAGCTATACCGGATTTTCTTTTTGACAATATAGGCTATGGATTTTTTTCTCCCTGCCGAGGCTATCTGAGTTAAACGTCCAGTATGAAAAGGTGATGTAATCAAGTCAGACGTATCGCACAGGGTGTACTCTATTCTTCCATCCACTTGTCCAGCCTGCCTCCCACTCACTACTACAGGTTCAACTGGTTCACTGTGTTGCCATAGCGCTCTCTCTCTCCCTCTCTCTAATCTCTCTCTCTGCCACTCTCTCTCAGGGACCACCAGTGGTCCCTGAGAGGATTCCAGGTGGTCCCCAGGCTGAATGATGGAAAGTTGCACTCTCTTAGAGCAAGGGTCCATTTGGTTTCATGTTTGCACTCTAAGAGGTTTCATGTTTACACTCTCAAGAGTCAAAATATTCATCATCAGAATCAGCCCAAGTCTACACAACTAGAGAATGTAGAAGATTAATGGTCATTTTTGATCTGTATGTTTGACTGTTTTGTCTTCTCCGAAATCCAGCCTGGAATTGTGGACAGTCACAGAAACAAAAGAAATCTTTAGTTCATCAAATGGTGGTCCGTGGCTGAAATTCTGAATAAATGATGGGCCCTGGTATAAGAAAGGTTGAAAACCACTGGTTTAGACGTTGCGTTCCCTGCTCTCTCCATCTCCTTTCCGCCTCCTCTTTCGCTCATTCACTAATTCCCTCACTGTGTTCGATCAGGAACCTCAGAGAACTGTCTGTATGCTATCGCGTATGCAGTAACAGCAGCTGAGTGGGCGTGGTGATGACCACGCATGCATGCTGGCAATGGTTAGATTTCCCACTGGCCCAGTGGTTATTTGGCCCTGCAGGTCAAGAGCAATGCATCCAGCCTTTAGGTCAGCCGCATTCCACCATCACCCTGGGAGCCTGTGACATACACGTTTATTAGTCACGTTTTGTTTGCGTGCGTGCGTGCATGCTCACAAACGTTTTATTGTCTAGAGAGCATCACTGTTATTGTGTTGTGGAAACCATAGAGTATTAAATCAGCGTGTTAAGATATGGTGGAAATGTAATATAACGTACAGTATGTGTTCCCTACCGTACCATCAATGTATCGTTATTAAAAATCACTATGGCAACTATAGACTAGTACAACCCTACACTGTCTTCAGAAGCTGTAACACAGTTAATCTAATCTAATGACAGGAAATTGTAGGTTTTTGAGAAAATACTTTTACTGCTACTTTTACTATACTCTAAAAGGAGAAGGCTACAACCTAATATGAATTTGATATTCTTTCACCAACGTTGCCTCACATGTTGGCTCAATGCCTCTATAAAGTATTGTAATACTTTAGACAAGTACTTTAGACGAGATAATCCTACTTAGGAAAGCATTTAACATCCTCAACATGATGTCTTTAAGATGTCATTCACCATGTTATGTTATGTGTTTTCAGACCTCCATTACTAGGAAACAGATTTTTGTTAATTTTTTTGTTTTGTTAATACAACATCTCTATATTACAGCGGTCTTCAGCCAGTGGTCCAGGAACCACCAGTGGTGCTTGAGAGGGTTCCAGGTGGTCCCAAGCTAAAGCTGGTTTAATCAGATGCAGCTCTTCAGAGCGTAAAAATGAAGACAATTTCAAGTCAAGGTTTCCCATCTGAAAATATGGAGTCCCACCATAATGTTCGCTCCCCAAAGAATAATATTCAAAGATTTGCCCCATACGTGCAAATAGCAGACCTACAAGCTCAGCTACGAGCTTGTAGATCTGCCAATTAAAAACACAAATTAAAAAAAGACAATTTTTACGCTCTCACAAGTATTTTTTTTTTTTTATCTGTGTTTGCCTGATTTGTTAGCGACATCCAGCCTGGTGGTCCGTCGCTCAAATTGCTGAATAAATAATGAGCCCTGGTATCCAAAAGGTTGAAAACCACTGATATAATAATATGTAAAATGTTGAAAATGAGCGGAATTCCTCTTTAATCAGCAAGTATCTGGTGGCTTGTTATGAAGTTATTCCTGAACATGCAGCGGTGGGCAGGGTAATGTTCATCTCAGGCTACATCAAACCACAGATAAAAAGGAGATGCCCTACTCCTCTTAAACCAACCACCCCCCCCTCCCTGCTCATTTTATTAGACTTACAAGCCCCTGAGGCACTCTTTATATCGGCCTAGGGTGCCTAATTGGCCAATATAGCGCACACTTCAGCTGCAGTATAAAGCTGTACTGGTTGTGTGGAGAGACCTCTGCATATAGATCTTGCCTTTGGTTCTTAACCCTTTGATGCGGAAGTGATTAAGAACACTTGTCTTAAAGAACCCCTGCAGGGGAAAACTGTGCTTTCAGAAGACATACATTAAACAATTGTGTCCTGTCTAGATTTCTAACATAATATTCAAAGGTTTTCACCATTTTTCAAAAATAGCAGAGATACAAGCTCATAGCGCGCCAATCGGTGGCGTGCTATGAGCTTGTAGATCTGCTATTTTTCAACAGTTAAAACATAATGCTTAGAATACCAAAACGCGTTCAGTACACTAAGGGTAAAACCATTTTGTCCTGACAATGTCATTTCTGTCACTAGATTCTAATTTCTGACGCCAGATTCTAATTTCTGACATTAGATCCTAGTTTTCTGGAACTAGATTCTAGTTTCTGACATGAAAAACTAGTTTTCTGGCAGTAGATTGTAGTTTCGGGCACTAGATTCTAGTTTATGACACGATAATCTAGTTTTTGATACTATAATGTAGTTTCTGGCACTAGAATGTAGTTTATGACACTAGAATGTATTTTTTCCAGAAAAAAGTCGATGTTTCTATGTCGGTGACGCTCAAAATTTCAAGTCAAGGTTTCCCATCTGAAAATATGGAGTCCCACCATAATGTTCGCTCTCCGAAGAATAATATTCAAAGATGTGCCCCATACGTGCAAATAGCAGACCTACAAGCTCAGCTACGAGCTTGTAAATCTGCTATTTAAAAACACAAATTAAAAACACCCAAAGGCCTTCCTGTAGAGTGTGAGTTAAATGCAATTTGCATCCATTGGTGATGTATACCATTACTCAATCATGATTCATGCCAAAAAACAAAACAAACAAAAAAATCATGACTGATGCTTCGAGGCATTTGGAGGCAGTGTTACTGTTAAATGAGCTTGGGGGATTCTAAAAACCCACTAAAACACTTCTTTACAATTAAACACACCGCCTGCCTGATATTTATTTTTGATGATAACATAAATATCAGACGGTGTATTTAATTCAGACTGACTACAAGCAAGAACAAACCGTAATAACCCACAGGCAGCTGCATAACCAGGGGGGGTTATCAAACACTATACAGCCCCCTGAGCACACGCGCGCACGCACGCACACGCACGCACACACACACGCACACACACACACACACACACACACACACACACACACACACACACACGCACACGCACACACACACACACACACACACACACACAGACACACAGAACCATGGTATGCACAATGAAATGAAGATGAACTGCAGGAGAATTACAACAGATGGTGCAAGAGTGCATTCCTATCATCCACACATATAATATGTTGTATTGTTTTGTAATCAGACAGCCAGCAATGAGTAAAACGCCCCAAAAAGGATAGTCTCTATGACAAAACTAACTGGCCAATCAGAGTGCCCCAAGGGATGTGACCTCTGACCTACGACCTCGCACCACCATGCACGGATTGGTTAACTTGCACCTGCTCCGCTCATGCAAAAAAGGCTTCCTGTAAGGTTAGGTCTCGTGTTGGGTAGGTTAAGGCTTCACCATAGCCCTAGACCAGGGGTTTTCAACCTTTTTTGACAGCAGGGACCACCATTTATTCAGCATTTGAGCCACGGACCACCATTTGATGACATTTTAGCCCCAAAGACCTAAAACCAAACAATTCTTTTGGTTTTGTTCACAAATCCAGGCTGGATTTTGCAAACAAAACAGTGTAGATTTCTTAATTAAATAGTGCTAATTGAGATGATGAATATTTTAACTCTTGAGTTTGAAAATGCGGGTCCATTTGGTTTCATTTTTACACTCTCAAGAGTTACATCTGGTTAACCAACTTTCCATCATTTAGCCTGGGGACCATCTGGAACCCTCTCAAGGACCACTGGTGGTCCCCGGACCAGCTGTTGAAAACCCCTGTCCTAGACAGTACCTCAGACCAAACACATGCACCCTTAAAAAATTAAAGAAGCAGTTCAATGCAGGTTATACAATATACTTCCACAGATACACAACCCACAACAGACAGAATGCAGTTTAGTGTCTTGGAAGCCAATATGTGTGAGGTAGCTTTAGAGGGCGGGTGGTACAGAGGCAGAGGCATTAGCATTAGCAGACAGAGAGTGATTGACTTGACCACTCCTGTCAGTGCTTTCAAACAAAACCACCCAGACCTCACCCAGGGTCTTTGTGGCTGATTGGCGGGTGAAATGCCTCTCAGCTGTGATTGATAAGACCAAGTTTAAGCTCCCCATTGGGAGATGCCTTCTCACGTATCCCAAATACTATCTGTTTTCACAGGAATTCCTGTGAATTCCCCGTGAATTCCCTTTGCTAATCCTTAAAGATAAAGTGCCATGATTTTTTCTACCCTAAAACATGATCAGGTATTAATGTTATATGAAAAGTAAGTTTTTTTTTCCCCAAAAAAAGTGTACAGTGTTTGCTAAACTGTCATTTTTATGATTCCACCCTTCCAGTTCATTAAGTATGCATGGTTTGCCTGGTGGGTGGTGATGGGTGGAGATCCAGCTGAACTGAAGCCACACCCACAGCTTTAGTTGCATGATAAAGGGGGAGGAGTTAGGGGAGGGGTTGAACATGTGATGTCACTATATTGAATTTTTTTTCATTGGCACATTTAACTGGATAGATTCAGCCCCCAGGAAGAAACCCTAAATACAAAGGGAAGACATCATTGCACATAAAAAACACACCAAGGGGTTTATTTACATACTGTCACCTCTTAAACATGTACAAAATTGGAAAAAATACAAAAATCACCGCACCCCCTCTTTAAGAGTCATCTCATGCTCACTTTGGTAACTGAGGGAGAATGCTGAAACTTCATACACTTACACAATACACAGGATCACACGTTTTGAATCATAGAATGACAGACGTTTTGCAAATGAAGGAGGTTAATGTATCCGAAATGTAGAAGCAAATTCAAGGGCATCATTATTTACCTATTTTAAAATGCATGGAAGATTTGTCAGAATAGTGCCTTTGATATATACATTTAGAATTGTAATCTCTCTCTCTCTCTAAATTGCTCCATCTCGACTTACCAGTCTGTAACAACTTAAGACCTTTTTGGCACATCCGTTTAAGCTTTCACAAAGAAGCGTCTGACAAGGGTCAGACCACGGTCTCTATTGCCTTGCTGAAACGGAGGACGAGACTCTACTTAATCCCCATCTACTCTTTTTAGCTGCCGGGGGTTTCATTTTACAACGTCTCTGAGCCCAATCATGACAGTTCCCCAACAACTTGTACTGCTCAAGGCTCACTCATGGGAAGGGCTCAGAATCAAGATCGTTTTTTGTCAAACACCCAAGTGAAAAAACGACCATGTTGTCTCTCCATGGAGAGGAGAGAGAAAAGATCTTTTCATTCATTCTGTCAAAAAAAAGAAAGACCTACCCTGCTCACATCTGCTCTGGCGCTGTGACATAGCGTATATCACACTTCAGACATTCCTCTATCACTATCTGCCACCACATCTGCCTTTATTCTCCAGCATCGGGACTCATTCTTTATTATCGGCGAAGGGATCTGGTGCTTAAATGTGTGTGGGACTCGGGTGTCTTATCCTGTCAAGTCTCTGGGGCCTATTTGTTAGCTGTCACCGACTATCTACCTCCGCATGTGACCCATTGTGTTTGCTTGCTCATGCCTGCAGGAACGGGATCCATCAAATGGCCGTCCCTATAGGGTAATAGTAGAGCTCGGCATTTTGTTAAATCGATCACTGGAGACGCATAAAGGGAGACCGGGGGAGGGGAAAAGGGGCGGAGAGAGAGAGAGAACGAGGAGAGAGGCGAGGAGAGGGATAACAGCCCAGCTAAGATAAGCTAGTTAGAGGATGGTGTTGGGACGGGGGAAAAGGACAGGTTGTGGGCAGAACGGTCAAATCCTGAGTGTTCCTTCAACTCAGGGCAGCCATTAGCTTAGTGGGAACTAGAGGGGCTGTCTGGTAAGATCATCTCACAGCCCTGGTCTGACTATCAAAGTGTACTTGAGCAAGAATATAAAAGCACCAAGTTCGAGGGTTAAACAATCGCCACTAGATGTTTCAATGTGCAGAGGTATGCGGACCTTTGGTACATCACATCTGTGTGTGATTTGATTGATTGATTGATTGATTGATTGATTGATTGATTGATTGATTGATTGATAGGGAAACATACAGTGCCACACAGACAGAGAAAGCATTAGAGAAAGTGAGAGTACAGAGAGATAGGACAGCCCTGGACAGGATGGAACCACATCCTCAGAGAGCCTCTCCTTCGCTTCAACGTTGAAGCGGTCGGCCCTAGTGGTTATAGTGTGAACTGCAGACAGCCCATATGGATTCATGAATAGGAAACCCCGTGTCCCTGAAGTGTAACATTGGGTGCTCGTTCATGTGTGCGGTCATGCATTCTGCATTTTGGACACCAAATTTTGGTGGCCAAATGCGGAAACTAGACGCTACTTCCGGTGGTCTTCTGGGTGATTCAAAACACCAACACCACTGAGCAACTCATATTGAAATGAACGGCACTCCAGTTAAGCCTCTATATTTTATTACTCTATGGATGGAACAACTAAAAAGAGAAAAGGGTGGGACAAGGAGAGAGAGAGAGAGAGAGAGAGAGAGAGAGAGAGAGAGAGAGAGAGAGAGAGAGGGAGAGAGAGAGAGAGAGAGAGAGAGAGAGAGAGAGAGAGAGATGGGGAATGTCCTGAGAAGGGTTGTGGGATGGCATTCAATGCTAAGGCCATATATCCTCATTAGGGAACCTGCTGCTGCCTTACACATACATCAGCAGAATGAGTACGCGCGCGCGCACGCACACACACGCACACGCACACGCACACGCACACACACACACACACACACACACACACACACACACACACACACTTGGAAGGACACAGATGTGCAGAGGTAGCCAGTAAGCCGGGAGAGAACAGTAGGTGTCAACGTGAGTTGGCAAACATTACAGAAATGGACCTTGAAACCCATTGTCAGCCAGACAACAATAAAACCGGAACAGTTCACAAGTCACCTCTCAAAAAGAATTAGGGTGGGGTGGGACGGGGGATGTCTGGGTCACAGGGTTGTCATTCCCATTAGTGGTTGGTGGTTCATATTGCCAACCAGATGAACCTTAACCCTTTTATGCAGAGCAACTCGCCTTCATGACAAAGAGTACAGCTGCTGGACGTTCACTCACAAGTCACAACACAGTAAGTACCTTACACTGTGGTCATTGTCTTCTAACCCTCTCATGCCGCATCCAAATAAAGACACAAATTCAGAGGGCTGGGTGCTATTCTGTCTGACAGCAGGTTTGCAGGGGCAACTGCAGAGCTGACAAGGACAGGCAGAAAAACTGCCCCCCCCCCCTCTCTCGCCTTCTCTCTTAGTGTTGCCAACTGCCAAAATCCACTTCCAAAATGCACTAGAATGCACTAGAGCAGTGGTTTTCAACCATTTTCACACCAGGGATGTTGAGTCTAGTCTCCCGGTCTAATTTAGGAAAAATAACTGGCAAAATGTTGGTCGAAATAGCAATTATTCTATGTTTTCTAAATGTTTAGATTCTTGAAAATTAGGTAATTCAGATGTTTAATTTAACTATTGAGAGCGATTTCAAGAGTTGCAGATCTATAAGGGTCCATTTGGTTACAGAGATCGTGAGCGGAGCGGAGCGGAGCGCGAGCGGAGCGGGGAGTGGAGCGGGTGGATTTTTAAGTGAGCGCTGAGCACGTTTTCAAATGGGTCGGAGCGCGCTCTGGAGCGGGAATTATCCTCCGCTCCAGCCCGCTCCAAGCCGTTCAGTCCAGACAACGGCACACGTGTTCAGTAGCAAAGCATAAACGTGTGGTTGTGGTTCAGATGGCGACTATAGGCCTACAGTGCCAGCAACACGATCAAGACATTTAAAATCCTCTCCGAGGTGCGGGAGGAAGGAGGAGATGATGATCATGATGGAAATTGGAAAAAAGAAAAAGTAAGCTGACTGTCTTGCTGTCTATCTTGCCTTAGATGCGTCACCTCGCTATTTATTTTGAAGCACTGCACATCATAACGGCAACGTATTTGAGCGCAGCGACCCCCCCCAATTATGTCCAATTCCCCCACAGTGTAACATCATCAATAACCTATTATCCCGTATGGCATTTTGGAAACGAAATAGCGCGGCATAAGATTATTCGCCGCACCTGTCTGGGTTAATATAGACAGTAGTGTAACTGCACATTTATAACTCCTGTCTTAAATGTTTATGCTGTGAGGGGGGCAAATGGATGTAATCGACACATATTTGGAATGTCGACGAATCGCGGCCCAGTGTCAAAATGTTGTCGATTTTTTTATTTTATTTTTAGCCCGCGGCGCCCAAAATGTTGCCATACGGCTCACAACGCAGCCGTGTGCATGTGTTCTGAGAGAATCAATGTCAACTTAGGCTACTGTCACTGTGTAGGCCTACCTTTTGCAGTATTTTATCAAAGATATAATCCATAACGCGGAGGGGAAAGAATGTCCGAGGTCGCCTTCGTTCTTGCTTTCCTTTTTTCTTTTTTTCGGCGCATTTACAGAGCCGGATAAAAGGCTGCGCGCAGGGGGGGGAATGCCCCCCTAAATGCCCTAAATGTAACTCTGTTTTCATATAAGGTTTTCGCCTGCCCCCCCCGAATTGTGAAACTTTATATCCGGGTCTGACAAAAGCCGGCGAAGAGAGAGAGAGAGAAAAGAACATCTTCCGAGTTTGAGCGCAAGCCCCGCTTCAAAGACTAAAGATTTGGAGCTCGCGATTTGACAAGAAAGCAGTGACATGTTCACAACGTCGGTGGTGAACTTTAGGTGTTTGTGATGTGCCGTGGTTCCAAAAAATAAGCAAATATAAGCAATCATAGCCGTTTGTTTGAGACAGACTGTGGGGGAAGGAGGAGGAGTATAGGAGGACGCAGCACAGACGCGCACAGCACAGACATTGATAGTAGCCTAATGCCCGAAAGCAGCCTAATACCCGACAAAGAAAAAGCAGCAGCCTTTTTTTTTCCCAGCCGTCAAATTTTGCTCCTGAGCGGGCCGGGCTGAGCGGAGCGCGGAGCGCGGAGCGGCCCAAATTAATAAGAGCGCGGAGTGGAGCGAGAGCGGTCTGGGAGGGGGTCCACGGGAGCGGATTGCGAGCGGGACCAAATACGTCGAGAGCGATGAGCGGAATTCTCGGCCGCTCCGCTCCGCTCACGAACTCTGTTTGGTTACCAATGGTCCTTTCTAGGAAGGAAGGGGGACTATCATAGTAGGAAAAATGGTGAAAAACGAGGGCTCTGGCGCCTGTCAACCAATTTTGCTAAATATACTGCCTTTTCTCTCTGTTTCTCTCTCTAGCTACGTTGTATGATAAGACCAGACATTTTCATTTGCCTGGAAAAAACAAATGCCTCGAGACTCCACTGGCAAGCCCCTGGAAACCCTAATGGCACAGCTGAGAGCTGTGCCATTAGGGTTTCCAAGCTATCAGAGAGGGCGTCCATTGCAGATGCATCTGCATTCCGTATGGTCATCGTTTTGTAATGGGCGCTAGAGTTTAAACCATATCATAGGAATGGAAGATCAACTTTGGCTGGACTACATATCTTTTATATTTGAATAGATAGTTGTGCATAATTGAGCATTTTGTGTGTGTTGATTTGATGCACCAAGCTCAGGGAGAGGAGTTCCTACGTGCAAACCTGCCTGGCAATGTGAAAGTATTCAGATTCTAATTGTTTTCATTAAGAAACATGAAATTCGGAGAGTGGAGATTTTCAGCCCTGAGGGCCAGTGGGCCGATCTGCCAAAATCTCTTCCTTTGGCCATGGTAACACATCAGCTTTTTGGAGCCTCGCTGTTCCAATGCTTATTCCCAGGACTACGTTATCAGACATTCCACGGTCGCCATCTGGTCATCCAAAATGGCTGTACAAGAATATACTCCAACTCTATGGCTTGCACTCTGAAATGCCTGGTCCCCTTTATCTTAAATCACTGAACATGCACTGTGTGTGCCGCGGCGCCTGCCAACACGCTGATGTGATTAGTGAGGGTGGTAGAAGCTCTGCAGCTAACATTATGCTTAAAACCACTTAAGCCTGATACTGCCATAGGTTGAATTCAATTATTATTCAATTATTCAATTATTTTCATCAATCAATTAATCAGACGATTATTTAAACAATTAATCAATTCATGGGATTACGACACTTCTTTAACTACATCCTTAAAATATATATTTTAGACATGTTCTAACTAACAAAAATACATTTCTGATTAGCTGCTTATTAGGCTGCTATTCAAACACCCATTTTTAAATGAGTTAAAGCAACTCATGGTGTCTTCAGATTTATTCGGACATACATCTGGTTAACAAGTGTCATACGGTATTTGCCATGCAGTTGCTACTATGCATATACTATCATCAGACTACAAGGGAAGAGTGATGGTTCAGTCATCTTAACTAAGTGGAAAAACACACATGATAAAAAAAAAAAAATCCAGTGATTAGTTGATGACCCGATTAATCGATTACTGAATTAATTGACAACTAACTAAATTATCGTTTCGATTACAATTGATCAATTAATCATTGCAGTAAGTAAAGTAAGTAGTCTTGCCAGGCCATGATGTCAGGAGGCCCAGCTGAGCCATTGAGGCCCATATAGGTCAGGAGCCTATCTCCTGTTTCTGTAGCGTGAGGCAGCTTGATGTACAAGTACACCCCCTGGACATGATGCTAGTATATCGCAGGGACTTACCCCCAATCCATCCCCTTGATGCGGAGTGCCAAGCAGGGAGGCATTGGGTCCCATTTTTTAGAGTCTTTGGTATGACCCAGCCGGGAGTCGAACCGCGACCTCCCAGTCACAGGGCGGACACTCTAACCACAAGACCACTGAGCTGGTCGAGCCCTACCTATGATATACCCCAAATAATTGAAACTGAAGCCTACAGGACGAAAATAATCACACAAGTCGGCCTCATGGTCGTGCTATAACAGCACTTCATTTTGCTGCATATTATGCAAGTTAACTCTCCAAGAAAACTTTTTTCTTAATGCACCACATTGTGGGCAAGTCACCCTTGAGTCTCTTCAATAACTCAAACTGACTGCAAATGTTCTGTCCACAATGGAATGTCTGAAGAGGAGGACACAGCTGAGTTGAGGAGAGTGTCTACTCCTATAAGGACAAATGCAATGAGGACACTTGGCAAGAAAGTGAGAAAAAGTGAGTCACACGACAAAATATAACAATAAAATGAAGCGAAATGTTTTAAATTAACACTAAGGATTTTACTGCACTCCTAACATTCCCGTCGAAACGACCCCCGCGGATTTACTTATGTATACAAATGAGCGTCCGTACCCCAATCTAACCAACAGGGCAGCTCCAAGAGTGTTAACAAAGGGCATGCCATACGTACAGGACTTTTCACAGTAGGATTTGCATGTGTGTCAGTTAATGCCATTTAATTAACATCCAGGATTTGTCTGTGTGGCTCATTTGGATGCTTGAATGCACAAATTACATAAAACATATTTTGCTTACTATTGCCTACTACAGCACATTGCGGCATTCTGATACTGTACTGTACTGCATCATATAATTGCAGAAATTAGGCCACTAGTCATTATTGCTGAATCTTTCAGGCTTGGGCTTTGAATCATTATACACTTTTGGCATTTTGAATTTGAATGCATTGGAGTTTGATACTTTTTGGGGAAAATACCATGATTATTTAATTTAAGAGAGCAGACAGGGGGTTAAAAGCAGGGCAGGGTGACAGCCGTAGGCGGTTGTCGTTGATCCATAGATCTTAGAGTAATGAGAAGGTTCAGTGCCCAGACTTCCCTAATCAGCACATTCTTAATAGAAAAAAAGAAAAATCCTTTCTTGAAATTATGTTGACGGGTCATAGGGAGTGTTCACCTCGCTGCTATGTAAAAAGAAAGAAAGGTGAGAATGAATGTGATGTGGGGAGGAAATCCCTGTTATCTTGACGTCCTTGCAAGGGATTATAACCATAATAAAGCAGGAATTGACATGCAGTGAAACACAAAGCCTTCGCCAGAGGATGGGAGAAGATACATTTGTGAAATTCATACTGAGCGGGTAATGGAGAGGCTGAAGTAAATAGAGGTGATTGTGGAGGGGGTAATCGAGAGATCCAGAGATATAGATTAACACACACACACACACACACACACACACACACACACACACACACACACACACACACACACACACACACACACACACACACACACACACACACACACACACACACACACACACACTATGAACTATGAAGATTACAGCGACTAGCAGCATCAATGGATAGCAATCAACCATGGACTGATTGACAGGCCTGTCACAGCTGCCACCTTGAGAAGGTGGTTGCTGTGTGTTTGCTTGCATGTGCACATGCACGCATACGTACGTGCACAATTTCGAGTTGAGATGTCAGCTTACAAAACCCATAGAAGTGCAATAACAACGATGAGTGCCATCATTTTTTTGCTTCCTAGAACACAATCATCATGGTATCATTATTGTTGACAAATGGAACCAAATGGACCTCTTAGGGGCCACTGCAGTCTGAGTTACAGACCCATAAGTGTCAGTCCATTTACGCACGCGCACACACACACACACACACACACACACACACACACACACACACACACACACACACACACACACACACACACACACACACACACACACACACACACACACACACACACACACACACACACACACACACACACACACACCTTGACGATGGCACTTTGGCAGGCTACTGTGTTCTGACTTGCTAATAACTCAACTGGAGTAGTCTAGCACGAAAGTCGTTTCTAACAGTGAAAACAGGTGTTTGGGTGTCTAAGCAACGTGGCATTGAAACTGTACAACACTTACAGCTCTGCCCTTATGCTAGCACCCAGAAGTGATTGACAGGATCTCTGTTTTGTGGAAATTTATGGTACTGCAGCCAAATAGCACACTGTAGAGTTCTAGTGAGACTGAAAATTGAGGCTCGGCCCTAACTGGGCCCTAACTGATCAGGCCCAAAGCCTGGCCCAGTCCCACCAATCAGCATAGTTTTTGGGTAGAATTTAAGCGCTCTACACTGAGTAGAGCAGACAGACAGAACAGAACTATTATTTGTTATCATAATAAGATCAGTAGTGCCGATCCGGCACTACTGATCTGCATACATTTTAGGCGGGCCTGGTCAGGTTCAGGCAGAGTTTAGGAACTCTAGCACACTGAGAACATAATAAGAACGAAAAAATAATTATCTTAATGTTAATTAATTAATGTTTAGACTACAGAGTGTAAAAGGGCATCAAAAGACATGCAACATTTATACGACACATTTGATTCAAAATTCATGGCAGACCGCTTTAAAGTGAAACACAGAAGAGTACTGTCTGCAGTGCTCTGCAGCACACGAGGATGTGCTGTCCAACAATCAGATCAGATGTGATAGTGGCGAAGGCTCTCCTTGTGGGGATCCTTGTGCTTGAAGGGCTTCGCTCAGATCATTTTCAACCATCAGCCTCATCTGCATGTGGAGAGCATGCAGGCGTGATGAAAACACGCTGCCCTCCGTGATGAAAACAACACCTCGCTCTAATCAAAGCCTGCTAATGAGCCCCCAGCTCTTCATCTCTCATCTTGCTGTCCTCCCATTCATCCCTGTCACACTTTTAACCCTTTCTATACTGAGGACAAATATACTGTTGGCCTGAATATAAGACTATGTTTTTTTCCAAATGGAAATATCCCAAAAATGGAGTCGTCTTATATTCAGGGGCTGTACTTTTTGAGATTCAATGTTCTTTTTTCTGTAAAAGGGTCTTGAAAAATTGAGGGTCGTCTTATAAACGAGTCGTCTTATATTCGGGACAATACGGTATAAGGCTGTAGGTCCCCAATGGAGGACTAACATTTTGACAACTAAAATGTTGTCTCTGGAACTTATTTTTTTTCTCCCTGGATGTAAAATATTGTATCTGGAACTAAAATGTTATCTCTAGAACTAAATTAGTGTCCCTAAAACTAAAATGGTGTCCTCTGGAACTAAAATATTGTCCCGGGAACTGAAATATTGTCCCTGGAACTAAAATTCCTGTGACTAAAATGTTGTCCCTCAAAATGAAACAAATGGAAGAATTAGTTCCTGGAACTAACATATTTTTCCCTGTAAAATGTTTAATGTTCACGATATCTAAAAAAATATCAGATACACAAGCTCATAGCGCGCCACTCGGTGGCGCGCTATGAGCTTGTGGATCTGATATTTTTTCAATGGCTAAAACACCTAAAGGCGTAGCCGTTCGGAACGGGTTAATATAAAGGGTATACCTAAAGTCGAATCCATAATTTGTTGTATGACCGTGTCACTTGTCAAAAATGTCACATACGGTACTGTATATTGCTCTTTTGCGCTGTGATTATTTGGAAAACCTCTTTCAGTACTGTGAATAACACGGACGTATCAAAGAAAGCATGCATTAGGTTAAGGAGGACCACCCAGCCAACTCTCTCCCTGTAATTTTATTGCCAAACTGCATACAACTGGGGGTTTGAAATGCATGCTGCTATGGCAACAGGGAAGTGAATGCAGTGACAACTCAGGAGAGAGTTCCTCTACCTTCACTTAGTATAAACATAATAATAAACAGTACAACCTATAGACTTTACAACCAACTCGGCAGTCACAATGAAATGAATTAGAAAGATTTAAATGTTGGCTCGAAAATAACATATTCAAAAAATTTGCACTGTGTTTTCACGGTTTTCCCAAAAAATGGCAGCTCTACAAGCTCATAGCGCACCACTGGCTAATGCTTATAGCTAAAGCTAATGCTTAAAACACCAAAAGGGGTTCCTGTACACAACAATTTTAGGCTCCTCTGTAAAGCACGCCGCTGTTGCCACGCATGATGATAGTGTGCAGCATGAAGCACATGAAAGATGTCTGTGGTGCGTTAATGTTGTATAATGTAATGTAAACCTATTTTATGGAATTTTATGGAAATGACAGCTACAATAAAGACAATCCCACAGTCAGATTCCCTGCAACTAAATGTACTATATGGTGATGGAATACAAACATAGAATACAAAATGCATTCAACTAGTATTTAACTGAGTGCACTGACAGCGCTGTTGATTAGTTGTTGGTGTTCATGAGGTATCATCAAACGATCGATCCATCCAACCACGCACCGACCCATCCATCCATCCATCCATCCATCCATCCATGCATCCACCCATCCATCCATCCATCCATCCATCCATCCATCCATCCATCCATCCATCCATGCATCCATCCATCCATCCATCCATCCATCCATCCATCCACCCATTCACCCATCCATCCATCCATCCATCCATCCATCCACCCATCCACCCATTCACCCATCCATCCATGCATGCATCCATCCATCCATTCATCCATCCACCCATTCACCCATCCATCCATCCATCCATCCATCCATCCATCCATCCATCCACCCATCCACCCATTCACCCATCCATCCATGCATCCATCCACCTATTCACCCATCCATCCATCCATCCATCCATCCATCCATCCATCCATTCACCCATCCATCCATCCATCCACCCATTCATCCATCCATCCATCCATCCATCCATGCATCCATGCATCCATCCACCCATTCACCCATCCATCCATCCATCCATCCATCCATTCACCCATCCATCCATCCATTCACCCATCCATCCATCCATCCACCCATTCATCCATCCATCCATCCATCCATCCATCCATCCATGCATCCATGCATCCATCCACCCATTCACCCATCCATCCATCCATCCATCCATCCACCCATTCACCCATCCATCCATGCATCCATCCATCCATTCACCCATCCATCCATCCATCCATCCATCCATTCACCCATCCATCCATCCATTCACCCATCCACCCATTCATCCATCCACCCATTCACCCATCCATTCACCCATCCATCCATTCATCCATCCATCCATCCATCCATCCATCCATCCATCCATCCATCCATCTTCAACTAGCTGTGGTCAGATCATGGGGGTGAGGAATTATGACAAGGCAAAGGGCTCAGAGTTCATTGCAGACATGTTGGGATTGTTAAACCTCAGTGGACAAGTCTTGGTAATCAGACGTGCTATTTCTCTCAAACAGGACATTTACCTTATTAAGCCGGCGCAACTCGAGAAAATGTTGCATGTTGAATCATGGGCTTAAAAATGAATTTAATGACGATCAATCACCATTTGAAGTGAACTATATCCAAAATATGCCATGTTTTAAAATATCATTTAGTATCAATATATATATATATATATATATTTTTTTTTTGAAGAATATATTGATCAAAATAGGTGATCTACAAGCTTATACAGTGGATCCCTCGAGCTAAATTCTATGGGTGTGGGAGACACACAACTGTATGAACGTGCTCTACTGATATTTTTTTCAATAAAAGAAAATGCATCGCAACCCAGGGGTTGAGAACCCCTGTAAAAGGTAGAATGATAAATGGTGCATTTATATAACGGTTATGGTTAGAGTAAGGGTTTGGTTACGGTCATGTTTCTGATCGATGGCTAGGTTTAGGGTAAGGGACTGCAGTGTGGTGGGATGGGAGGGTCTTTCTGTGAGAGCTTCTGTGTTTCTTGTCCTGTTGTACCTGTATATGTACGTACGTTTGTATCTACTGTTGTGCCACTCTGCAGGGGCGGATTGGCCATCTGGAGTACAGGGTGTTTTCCCGGTGGCCTGCCCTAGTGGCACTTCCAAAATGCACTAGTATGTGCTAGATGCTCGCCTGGAACATACAGATCAAAATGACCATTACTCTTCTACATTCTCTAGTTCTGTAGACTAAGTTGGCTAATTCACATAATGAATATTTAACTCTTGAGGGTGTAAAAATGAAACCAAATGGATTTGGTTTCATTTTCACACTCTCAAAGAGTTACATCTGGTTAACCAGCCCCCCCCCCCCCCCCCCCCCCCCCCCAGGGTGGCCTGGCAAAATATGTGCCAATCCGCCCCTGCCACTCTGTGTACTGTTATTGTGTAATGTTATTACCATTCACTGTATGTTTTGTCTGTATTGTTCTTTGTATAGGACCCCCCCTCGAAAATGAGATGCTGCATCTCAAGGGGTTTATCCTTCAATAAACAAACAGTGTATGGGTTTGCCAGATAAAAACACTACTGGCAGCACTGGCCGCATAGACCGGCAGCTGCGACTGCCCTCGCTCTCTCTCGCTCCACACAAGTGTGATTTTCTATTCCCATTTGTTCCGCAAACCAGTTCTCACCCTCACTATCACTCCATTACTGCAAAGCGGGAACGTCAGATGTCACCTTTGGTTCAATCACTTTTCCTAGCTGGCTCAATCAGCGGGCCAATCAATGCCAATGCGCACACGTATACAGTAAGTGTACTATTTATTTATTTATTTATTTCAATGTTTAACCCTTTGTGTAGTGAACGCGTTTTGGTGTTTTATCTGTTGAAAAATAGCAGATCTACAAGCTCATATCACGCCACCAAGTGGCGCGATATGAGATTGTAGTTCTGCTATTTTTGAAAATTTGTGAAAAAGTGGAAAAAAATCTCTGAATAGGCTACATGATTTTGGAAGCAAACATTTTTAACTTATTTTTTTGCTTCTGCATGGGGGATCCCCAAAACAACATGTTTTCAGATGTGGGTCTGCATAATTCTGGTGGTCCTTGACTTGAAATATGTCAGCACCACTGACACAGGAACACAGATCTTTCAGAAAAACTAGAATCTAGTGTCAGAAACTATAGAATCTAGTGACAAAAACTCGAGAATGTTGCTGCAGCTATAATCTGGTGTCAGGAACTACGGTATAATCTGGTGTTAGAAAGTCGAATCGAGGCTCAAAATGGGTTAATGAGTGGTTGAATCTTTCAAGATGCGCGTCTGGTTTCCATGGGGAAGAGGGCTGGGGGGGTCCTCAGACGAAAAAACATGGATTTCATGTGAATGGCTGCACAGATTGATCCCAATCACATAGCAGGGAGCTGGCATTGATCCCCGTCCAGCGGAAGAAGAGGAGGAGGGCCCCAGGGTAATCACCACGGAGCAGGGGAACATCATCATCATCACGTCCAGAGCACTGCAGTGAGCGCAGGCTATTGACCAGGAGTATCGACCAATGGCCCACTGTCTATCATCTTAACTTTACTTTTTTCCCTTTCTGTTTTGTCGCAAATGGAAAACATTTAGAGAGATAAAAAGCATCTCAGATGTTGTAAAACAGTGTCTGGCTACTTAGAACAGGGGTTTTCAACCGGTGGCCGGGCCTGAGAGGGTTCCAGGTAGTCCCCCAGGCTAAATGATGGAAAGCTGGTTAACCACATGCAGAGAGCCTTGCAGGTCCATTTAGTTTCATGTTCACACTCTCAAGAGTTAAAATATTTGGTTAGTCTACACAAATAGAGAATATAGAAGATTAATGGTCATTTTGATCTGTATGTTTGACTATTTTGGTTTTGAAATACAGCCTGTAACTGTGGACAAAAGCAAAAGAACTCTTTAGTTTTGGGGTCAGTGGGGCTAAAATGTCCTCAAATGGTGGTCCGTGGCTCAAATGCTGAATAAATAGTGGGCTCTGGGATCAAAAAGGTTAACTCATTTACCGCGATCGGATCTTCTTTGTTTCCTCTCCACTGCCGCGGCTCAAACCAGTTCGATCGGTAAAAAGCCCTTATTTTGAAGCTCAGATCTCCTAAACAGGATGTGCTGTTTCTGTTATGCTGTGTCTGTTGTCTTATCTAATCGATCATCTGGCGATCTACCCAAAAACATCCGGTTCACAAGTCAGGAAGAGCTGTGTAGCCCTGGCTGCTTAACCCATGCGCCAGCGACATTGAGGGGGCAAACCGGAGGAGAGCCGTTTGAATGCATTGGATTGAATGAATGTCAATGGGACGGGAAAAAAAAGTTGTCCCCAATTCTGTCCCAAATGAAAGTCAGCAACGGGATGATCATCAGACGGTGCGCACGGACTAATAGTTGGATTAAAGAATGAAATCTACATTTCCGCGTGATACTAGCCGTCCGCGAGCACTCGTAAAACTATTAAAAACCACTGTGTTAGAGAAAGAATTTAACATGATCACAAGACAATGAATAAATAGTTGGTGTCACAAATAAATCTACAGTAACTGAACTGAATACCATAGCTGCATTTTGTGTTGTCCTTTTAGCAATGCATATTCGATCAATCAGGGTGTGCAAAATGGAAGCAAATGGATCCGTAAAAGCATCCATTCTGTTCCAGTTGTACATTCTCAGACAGGTGTCTGTGCTCATGCACGTTGCACACTCTTTTCAGCATGTCACACCATCCCCATCATTTTTCAACTTGGTCACGATTCGTGCTTCTGTCCAAAATGGCCTTTCGCACAGGTGATGGAAAAAGAAAAGCGCACTAGTTAGCAGTGAAAACCACCAGCCACCATTAACTGGAACAGAAAGTAACATGCCATATCCAGTGATGGATCCGCCTGCACAGTCAGAAAGCAACTTGACTGACACCAGCTGATGGATAACACACTACAGCCCACCATCTGGGGAAAAGAAATGATCCCTTTATCTAATGCATCAACTTAAAGCATTGTAATAACTGGTCAGGGTTATTTGGATAGATATATGGTAGATGGATGGATGATGAGTAGATGGATGGAAGGACTTCTGGAGGGCTGCTGGAGGTGTTATATGAATAAAACATTCCTTTCACATAAAGGGATTGTAAGAGTTATTATTTTCCGCGAACAACAATAGACAATGACACACGGGAGTGTAGGGTTACAACAGTATCAGCATGGAAAATGGGAGAAAGGGCTCTTTCCTCGGTCACGTGTCGCGGCAAATGATAGAGTAAAAATGTGATTTTCCCTGCTGCGCGCTAAAAGCCCATCAAAGAACGGACGCCCTTATCCACAAATGGATATGCATGATTGGATATCCTTTTGTAAGGGTAGACTCTCTCTGTTTCTCTCATGTGTGTGTGAAGGGAGGCGGGTTGGAGGGTCAGCTTCATTAGTGACATTTTGTATTCTCACATTAATGCTACATTATTTGTGAGGTGGATGAACTAAACACGAACACGATGAGCACCGAGTCTATGTATATAGAGCGAGTGAAGAAAAAGAGAAAGTAAAACATACAGTATATACCAATAAGATATAACGGTATACTACACAGATATGTTTTACCTGTATCATGAAAACACGTTTTTATCCTGTTATCTTTGACTTTTCTTGTGACCACCACCACCGCGCTCTGACTGTTGGTGCACTATCCATCAAAATGAGAGAGAATAAGAGTAGTAATGGATCGCACACAGTGGAAAGAGTCAATTTCAATAATATTCATTTCCTACAGAGCAGAGACATTTTGTCTATCCGACCGTCATCAGTGTGTGGATACTGGATATGTCCGGCGCTGCTATGTAGAAAATGAATAGAATTGAATTTGACTTGCCGCTGTGTGCAATCTATTACCCTTGTTTTCTATATTGTTATCGTTGACATCTTCAACACATTTACCACAGATATAGGCAATAAATGTGTATATACAGTATATGCGACAACTACTTCTACTTCAAAAATCACTATCTACATCTGAATGGTGAATGGATTGCAAAAAAGAAACTGCAATGTGGATCAAAGTGGATCTTTAAGAATAAATGACTGGTTGTGGGGTGACTGCAAAAATGTAAACATTAACTAATTGTATTAATAGTTTAATTAGACATTTGTTTCGGCAAACTGTTACTAACAGCTCAGCTACTGATGTGTTCACTGCACATCAGTAGCTGAGCGTTGTAGACATCAAGACACAACGCTGTTAACAACAGTTAATGTGCATTACGATTTAAGGTGGAATAACGATTTTGTTAAATAAATGTGTTGATAATAAAGGGTTGTCGGTGCCTATCAACCTTTAATGACATTAAGATGATTTAGAACACTTTCCTGAAGATCTTTATGTATGCAATGTGTGGTTTTACATATTTTAGATTTTAGCAATCACAGATACTACTTCCTGTTTTTAATATCTGGTAGTCGCCCCCTCTCCTCAGGCACCCTAGGCAACTGCCTAGTCTGCCTAATGGCAAAACACCCCTGCTGCCTCCCCCTGGCCAGCCAGGGCACCTGATGGAAGGGAAAGGAACTGGTTGCTAGCTTCCACGCACTATGTCTGGCCAGGGGAAACTCCCCCATGTCAGGAGATAAGAAGCAGCTTGGGCTCCTCATGCATAGAAGAAATAGATAATATATAATTGACATTGGGAGGAAAAATGGGTCGCGAAATCATCGGGATAGAAATTACAGGAGAGAAAGAGAGAACATTACCAGAATACCTATCCGGTAAGAGTGTTCAGTTCCATTCCAATAGCAACAGGTACTCAAATTATACTGCTGGGGTTTTCAACAGGTGGACCGGGGACTATCTATATCTATCTATATGTTTTGTTTCCAAAATCCAGCCTGGAATTGTGGACAAAAGCAAAAATACATCTTTAGTTTTGGGTCTGCGGGGCTAAAATGCCATCAAATGGTGGTTTGTGACTCAAATTCTGAATAAATAGTGGGCTCTGGTATTCCTGGCCGGGAATCGAACCCCGGCCTCCCAGTCTCAGGGCGGACACTCTAACCACAAGGCCACTGAGTATGTTTACTTTTTACTTTACCTGGTATCAGAAAGGTTGAAAAACCCTGCTATACAGTATTGCGTTAGCTAAAAAAGGTATAGCTTTCTTGGTGCAGCTCAGTATGCAGGATGGGTGGTTGATGTGCCGATTCACCAATATTTTTGGCCAACCACTGCACAGGGAATGGCTTGGAAGGCAACGACACCCCAGGTACTACCCTGAAGTGTTCCCCATACTCAGATATAATCTGGCACATTCTCTATGCACACAAAGGATGTACGGCATGCGCGAGGAGTCCTTTTTTACCAACTGTCCAGCAAAGAATGTCAGCTTTTCAAGGAATCTGGGATAGTAGATAGTAGACTGTGTAGAGACAGTAAGGTAAGCTCTCCAGGGTCTCTACCTCATCTGTTCTCCCACATTCAGAAATAATCTGGCACCTACTGTATGGCACACAAGCGATATGTTGTACTGTATGGCCTGTAAGAGGAGGGCTTTTTTTCTTACCAACTGTTCAGCAATGCATGTCAATTACAAGTTTTAAAGAGAAGTGGCATATACTAGTAGAGTGTAGAACTGGCATATACTAGCAGGCTGTATAGGCAGTGTATTAAATTGAAATGAGACTGGGAATAATAATGGCTAACTTACACATAAAAGCACACTTCCAGCATATGCCATACACGCACTGTACAACTCCATTCCTACCCATGCATAGAACATGATGTGCGTGTGCGTATGTGTGCGTGTGCGTATGTGTGTTTGACGGGCATGCACACACACACACATGCACGTACTGCGCACACTAAGAGCTAGCGCCAGACACTGGCACTGACCACAGGCCTCGTTAACAACGCCAAAACAAAATGCTGCACTAATTCCAATTAGGCCTCAGTAATGAGGGGAAGCTGCATCTAAGGAGGAAACGCCAGGCTGCATCCCCAAAACTCAATTACACACCCAGCCAGGCAAGCGGGCAAGCTATGGCAGTGAGAGTGATGTGCCTAACTCTGTGTCGGGGTGTGTGTGTGTGTGTGTGTGTGTGTGTGTGTGTGTGTGTGTGTGTGTGTGTGTGTGTGTGTGTGTGTGTGTGTGTGTGTGTGTGTGTGTGTGTGTGTGTGTGTGTGTGTGTGTGTGTGTGTGTGTGTACTGATGGACGGCTTGGCTTGTGCTAATGTGTTTTCCTCAGTCTACCAAAAACACAGAGACACAGAGTGGGCTGGATGTGAAACATGAGGATGATGTTCTCTATTTGAGGGATTTTTGACATGTTTCATACCAGGGCCCACTATTTATTCTGCATTTTAGCCACAGAGTGGACCACCACTTGATGTTGAGTTTAGTCTCTCGGACCCCAAAACTAAGGATTTGAGTGTCCACAATTAGGGAGAGATAAACGTTGGTCAAAATAATAATTCTTCTACGTTTTCTAAATGTGTACCTTCTTGAAAATTAGTTCATTTAGATGTCTAATTACAATTTAACTCTTGGTGAGCACCTGGAATGCTCCATTTGGTTACCAACTGCCCATCAGTTAGCTGGGGACCACCTGGAATCCTCTCAGGGACCACTGATTGAAAACTACTGCTCTATTTTTGGATAGGTAGGCATCCCTGCCTTTTAAGTAATAGGGGCACACAGTGAAACCATTTGGTTTCATCTTTTATACACTCATGGCTATATATTGTATATCCAGGCACCACAGCGAAGCTGAAGGCATAGGAATTCGATAAAAAAATGTTTATCAAATTTCCAGCCATCAGCATTAACCAGAGCCAATCAACAAGATGACTTCTGTCAAAACAAATCTGGCATATTTAAAAATAAAACGAAAAAAGGGAGGCAATTTACGTACATACTTCCCACCTCTAATCAGTCATAACATAATCTGTCAAAGTATAGAATAAGTATAGAATTGAAATTCATAACTGCAGGCAGGGGGGGACGCAGAGGTTAACCCGTCGCAGTAACTTAAAATAGAAGGCTTCTCACAAGCCGCTCGCTTAATGTTTTCCGCCGCTTAATCTCGGCGAACATGACCTGCGATCTGGTAAAGCGCGAGCCCCGAAGTTGCACTGCAAATGCAGCAGTCCATCACCATTACTCTGCCCACCCACCCCTCAAGCTCTAGTTGTCGGCGCTGTCTTGACCATGATGTGTGCTCGGTAATGAGACCTCGGCGCACAACCCAGGCAGATTGAGAAGGCACTATCCTTTTTTTTTTCCTCTTTACCATACATTCTAATACTAATGTTGGATAGTTGGAGTTATCAAAGTTGAGTTCATTTTAAGTGCTGGGTAAAAAGGCTTCATGGGAAAGAAAAGAGGGAAGGAAGGCGGTATATAGGTAAGAAAAGTGACCATATTCCATCTAAAAGCCGGATCCTGGACACTCGGCTGCTGACATAAGATCTGGCGATGCTATTCATATGATAATCTAGCACCTTCACTGTGGGAACCATTCATTGTCCATACGCTCCTAGCTGTAGGGGAATTCTGACACACTCACTTTAGAATGAGTTGGGGCTTCACAGGGGCGTAGTTAGGGTTCATCAGCGGTGGGTTTTCTTATCAGAGGGCCCTACACCTACGTCGCACATGGATCAATCCACAAACTCATTCATCAGCAGCATCACATGCAGGGCAAAACAAACGTGAAAGAAAGCTTTCATTTCAGCAATTACGCTAGCCACCAGATAAGACACTCACAACTGTTATAAATTTTGATCGGCCAACGTACAACGTTTTGGCCATCAGTCGCGGCCGCTTGGAAAACGGTTGTGACTGATGGCCAAAACGTTCTACGATGGCCAAATGGTCACCGTTGGCCAAAACAGTCGCGACCCTTCCCTACTAAACCTAACCTCTAATCCGAAACATAACCCCAGTAAAACCTATGCCTAAACCTAACCAACCGTATACCAACGGCCACAACTGTTATGAAACAGTCGCAACCGTTATTCAAAAACAGTCATGGTGTATGCTGCGGTCGCAAAATGATGTCATGGAAGTTGAAGAATAACCATAGGACATCAGTCGCACTGTTGGCCACCCGTTGCGACGTACGTCGCAGATGCAAATTGATTTCACCCCTCCTGCAATTAGGGTTGCCAACCGTTCCGTATAATACGGAATCGTTCCTTAATTGAACACTAAATGATGCGTTCCGTATTGAATCGATACGGAACGCGGTTTGTTCCGTATTTCCCTAAATGCCTCCTGTGCGATCCGTCGCACAAACATCAACAATGAATTTAACAGTAGTGAACAAAATAAAGCAGGAGATATATTTAAGACAGCACAATTGCTCTGTGGCGAGTGCACACAGGACTCCTCACGAGCAGAAACCAACAACAACCAAACAACAAACCAAAACCTCCCCGTGGCTGCAGATCTGCATGTGTGTGTGCGCGGTGCGCTGGTAGCGCTGCTGCTCTGTGTGCCAATCCTGCCGTGCCCAGAGCCATAGAGTAAGAGAGTTCCGCAAACTCCCAGAGCCATAGAGTAAGAGAGTTCCGCAAACTCCCACAGCCATAGTATGAGAGTTATGCAAATCCCCCACAACAACTGTCATAGACTCAGTCTTTTTTAAATAATAATAATTAAAGCTGCTGATGTGGGTATATGCCTATAGCCAAGCTATTTCAGTAGGCTAATATGGTTGACGGTTTATTAGTAGTTATTAGTCTAATAAATGTGTGCGTATTCAATACAAATTTTGCCCTTTAAAAAGGGCAAAAAAAACTTCTTTAAAATCGGGATTCTTAATATACAGCACAATAGGCCTACCGGCCTATTCTTCCTTACTGACCACAGTAAACAGGCCTTAACTGATCCCAAAGGTTAATATGGTATGTGAAATCATCCCTCCACCTTCAACCGCTTATCCGTAGTTGGGTCACAGGGGCAACGGCTCCACCAGAAAACCGCAGACTTAACTAACCTAATAACCGCGCTGCTTCGCCGCGTGGTCGTAGAAGTGTTCCTTATTCCAAGATCTCAGAGTTGGCAACCCTACCTGCAATACAATCCCAACCCCATCCGATAGGTACGTCGCCCCCGTGTGCAGGTTCAGAAAAAAAAAACATACTTGTGGACCCTTCATTTCATTCAGCTAACTTGGTACTAAAGATGAAATCATTTATCAACTTTAAGTCTGCAAAGTTACACAGAAAAGTCCTTAGCGTTCAGTTTTCCATTTGCAACTCAAAGAGTTGACCATAAGGGCCCATTAGGTTATATTTGTATACTCATTGTAACATTTGACTGCATAGCCTGTCTGCAAAGTCTGAAGCATGCACGGGTATTTTCATCTCTCTCTCTCTCTCTGAAGTTGTGTGTGGGTGTGTGGGAAATCAGCGGGTGTCAGGAGGCGGGGTGTGTGTGCGCCTGTGTGGGGGTATCGTTATTTTTAAAAGCTGCATATCAGTGCTCATTATTCATCTAGTGTCGCTCAGATGCAAAGAGAAATAATTTACCCCACAAGTCGTAGTAGCAGTCACTCATGACATTCTCTGCTCTCGTACAGAACGTTATAACACCAGGGGTCTGTCTCCTACGGTTACACCGAAGTGTTTAAACAGCCAAGCAAGAATCCTATGCTGGGAACTCACAGCAGTAAAGGCTGGAGAGAGCCTCACAATGAAAACAAAGGAAGAAATTGTAGCCTAAGTGAGATTGCGTGCGCGTCCGTGCATGTGTGTGTGTGTGTGCGTGTGCGTGTGCGTGTGCGTGTGCGTGTGCGTGTGCGTGTGTGTGTGTGTGTGTGTGTGTGTGTGTGTGTGTGTGTGTGTGTGTGTGTGTGTGTGTGTGTAAGCGGTGATGGAGGGGACTTTGGGGCATTGAAAGGTCTTCTCTAAAGGTTACCCTGGCCCGATTAAGCAGATCAGCAGGCTAATAATGATGAGTGAATTACCCCACCCTCTGTCCATAATCAATAGACGGATGTTAATTGAAAGGCCAGCAACCTGTGGCGTCTGCCTATGACATATACATTTCTCCTGTGGCGAAAATGAGTTGACACAAATGGAGCAAATGGAGGTGGCAAACAAATGCGAGCATCATGACAGCCACTTGCTTAAAAATTTCCATTTAAGAGGATTAAACACTATGAAAACTTGGACGATTACAAGGTGTCTGAAGTGGGATCACATTAGTTTTTATTTTTCTATTAAAGAGTCCCAGAACGCAGGATTAAGAAAACAAATTTGTATTTAAGAAAGAACTTTGTGTGCTGCGCTGTGCTGCGCTTGCACGCATGTGTGAATATGTGTAATTTAATTTATCTTATCATTAATGTTTTATTCACCTTACCTCAGAAGTTTGGAGCTTACGGCTATCCTCCGCTGAAATGTTTCAAGTGTGTAAGCACCAAATCCCTTCACGCACGCATGCACAGCCATAATTGAATTTCTCCTGTTTCTAAGAGTAATCGTGAGAACCCGAGACCCCCCACCTGTGGGTAGTTTTGTTGTATGCCAGAGCCCTTTGAGGTTTGAATGATGGCAGCCGCTGATGTGGCCATGTAATGTGATTGCCTGCAGAACGAACGAATGCACACGCGCACACACACACACACACACACACACACGCACACGCACACGCACACGCACACGCACACGCACACGCACACACACACACACACACACACACACACACACACACACGCACACACACACACACACACACGCACACCCCAAGCTCACCCCTCGCAGACACACGTTTAATCAAATCACATCCACAACACACAGACAAATCTTTCATCCCTTTGCCTATACCTTTTTCTAGCCCTGATGACTTCATCTGTACGAGACTCTGGAGGTGCGATGGCAGCGTGAAACATTAAGGGATGTCCATTGCATTGATGCATGCTTCCATTTGGCCTGCAGGAGTCAGCGCAGATCTCCCTTTCTTTCGCCTTGTCCACCCATAAGGCGAGATGGACGGATACCACAACGTCATCAGCGTTTTAATCAATGTCTTTGTCTAGCAGAGGGTCAATCCTAATAGGACACTGTGTCTGGAGCAGGTCTGCTATTACAAAAAAAAATAATGAAAAGAGTACGCTCATATCCGAGTACATGTACGGTACTAGGCTGTCTGTATAAAACGTTAGACTGCTTAGTTATAGATCTGGAAACCAAACTGAAAAAGTATGTTAATACAGGCACATTTAATTAACATACTGTACTCGTTTGAGAAATGTAGACCTTGGTGTCAGATCGCCTACTGTTTGACGACTAGTACTGCCCAAAGGTTGTTGGCAAATGGCAAAGAAGTTAAGGGATAAGGGGTTTAGCGGTAACAAAAATCTAGGCCATACATACTGTTCAAACACCTGCTCCTCTGTTCCTACACTATCTGCTCTTATTTGGTTTATAAAAGCAATTATTAAGTATTCATGCAAATAATGCAATAGCACCATTAAGTTCGTTTGTGACATTTGTTTACATATTTGGTCCGCTTTATATAAAAATCCAGTGTGAACACAAAACAAACCAAAATCAAAATGGAACTATTCAAATATCTGGACCTTTTGGTGAGAAAACGGCCTCAAGTCTTACATGCATTGTTCATGCACTCTTCCACACGCTGTCTTTTGTATCCGTCACTCCCTCATTCCATCTCTCACTCTAGTGCTTTAATTTCATCAGCATGGAAATGTGGCTCACAAGGGCCCCTTTTCATCTCCACCTCGTAAAAATGCGAGACAGGAAGCCGAAAGCTGAGAGCCAATCCTAGGACAACAAACAATTAATCTCCCTCACTCTCCCCTCCATTCCTTTTCCCTCTTTAACTTAGAACGCCCCGCCACAGCCCTTTCTCTGTGCTGTCAGAGAATCCCGGTGGTTATCTGTAATTCCAATTACAAACGCTGTAGTAATTAGAAGAGAATCAGAGGTCTAACAATTATGGCAGAAGCTAGGTGACTCTCATCAATGGACCTCCCTCAATTGGGCCCCAAAGGCAGAGCAGGCAGGTCGCAAATGATGTGGTCATCTTGAACCATTATTCTATGGGAGAATTAACCATATGACACTGCCAGAGAGTGATCCTTTACTACAGGTGTTTTCAACCAGTGGTCCCTGAGACGATTCCAAATGGTCCCCAGCTGACATTTGGTAACACACTGATAGATCTGTAACCCTTGAGAGTGTAAAATAAAACATTCATTTCACGCTCCAAAGAGTTAAATTATATACAGACATCTGAATTACATGATTTTCAAAAATCTACACACTTAGAACAAGCAGAAGAATTGTTATTTTGACAAACATTTCCCAGTTCTCTTTTAAATTGTGGGCAAAAACTTGAAAATGCTTGCTTTTGCGTCCGACAGATTAAACTCTACATCCAAGGTGATTTGTGGCTAAAATCCTGAATAAATGGTTGGCCCTGGTATGAAAAAGGTTGAAAACCACTACTTTATCACCACTGAATTGCACAAGCATGCCAGTATACATGTAGACTCCTGTCAACATGACTTTGCCAAATGATGTCTAAATCACAGGGGACTTTTTGTTCCCTCAAAAAAACAACAAAAGTGGGAGGCTATTATAACAGTCCATTGAACAAACAAGAACTGTCATATACGTTACTTTTGACAAT
Organism: Benthosema pterotum; assembly: GCA_039105355.1. Lineage (NCBI taxonomy): Eukaryota > Metazoa > Chordata > Actinopteri > Myctophiformes > Myctophidae > Benthosema > Benthosema pterotum. Next base: position 38,176,923 of record CM076974.1, read on the forward strand.
GCAAACCAGCTAGAAGATGTCTGCACCTTGCCATCAACAAGGAGTCCCTTCTTGTTGCCTCTGTAAGAATCAAATTACTGCTAAAACAAAAATGCTAATTTTGAGTCAAAAGACTCGCTTGAGTAAAGTGTCTCCTCTGAGATTTCCAAATGGCATTCTGTGTCACCGAACTATTTTGAGAAATGTAATTATGGGGCCTGCTCCTTGAGGATTTTTCAATGAGCTGAGTAACTTGCTTATGAGATCAACTTTCCTTGGCCTCAAACACAACAGGCTAGGACTATGTCACATCACCCTCTTCTCTGGGAGGAGATTGTTTCCCCATACAGATTATGTGACACGAGAAGGGATAACAGGCTAATTCTGTAACTCTATTCTAGAACAAAATAGTTGGTATGGAACATGAAACCTCCCAAGTGTAGTCAAGATGTTTCTATTTTGGTGAAACCCTCAGGAAAAGTATACTACGCAGTCATTGCTCCCAAATATATTTTGGAATGCAACACTATTCGGTCACAAATGAATGATGATATTCCAAAAGTAACAGGTAACACTGTAACTAACATTTCAGGTACATTTCCAGTGCCTACTGTATGTCAAATGAAAGGTTATAACAGTTAAACATCCTGACTATCAAGCTTCAAAGAGAGGCAGTCCACTCAGTGAGTGTCGAGGTCTATGGTCTGGATCACGGGTTTTCAACAGAAACCACACAGAACAAATAGAAACCAAATGGACCCTTGCGGGTCCATTTGGCTTCCTGTTTACACTCCCAAGAGTTCAAATATTCACCATCTCAATTAGCCCAAGTCTACATAACTAGAGAATGTAGAAAAAATGGTCATTATGATCTGTATGTTTGCCTGTTTTGTTTCCCAAATCTGGCCTGGAATTGTGGGAAAAAAGCAAAATAAATCTTTAGTTTTGGGGCAGGGCTAAAAAAAAAAAAAAACATCAAATGGTGGTCCGTGGCTCAGACTCTGAATAAATAGTGGGCCCTGACATGAAAAAGGTTGAAAACCACTGGCCTGGATCAATGCGAAGACACTATAGCAGGAGTACTTGAAGCTGCTGAATAATAAAATGTTAGGCCAAGATGTTGCAAATTACTGACTTGCAATAGCCCATTGGAGGGATACTTCCATGTTCCCCATCGTCTTGCAGTTCGGACTTCCTCAGCAGTGGAAATCGAACAGTATAAGAGGTCAGAGACTGCAACAATTTCTTAATTCATTTCATCCCATCTCAATTGTTAGGCATTTCTTGCTGTGGCTGCCAATAATGTATTCCTTCTGATTTCACTGGCTTACCGTCCGCCCTTCACTGGAATGAGACACATCGTTTGCTTGTCCTGTCATTTGTATCAGGGATGAGAGGTGAATGCTAAGCCGAGGATTTGAGTGTGAAAGCCTGAGGGTGCATGAACTCCTCATTCAATTCCTGGTGAGAGGCATGACTGTGGATCCTCTGAAACAAAGCCAAAGTAGCTTGGGTCTTAACTGAGCCATGCTGGGCTTAGTGCTTTTCGTCAAGACTCTTTCCAACAGAATACCTTAAGTGTTAACAACAGGTGCTTTCTCGTCATCATAGGAATGACTGCGCCTAACTGATGTAATGCTAATTTTGCACGCACACACGCACACGCACGCATGCACATTTAAGTACAGACTAAGCACATTCAAGGTGAAATCAATTATCTAAATGGCTCATAAAGGGACAGGTTCAAACCACCCAGAATTGGAACAATGGACAAACTTACTGTAAGGCCAAAGATCAGAGATAAATGGAGGGAGGACAGAAAGTAATACATCATTACAGCTTGCGCGGACTACTAATGCATCTCCTTGATCAACCATAGCAGGACAGGCAAGGAGGGCAGTACGCTTGAAGGCCATTATAGAAGGCACACTACAGTCAGGCAATCAATGTCACTTAACACTCGCTGGTGAACCCGGTCCACTTTAGCAGGAGTGAATGATGGCAGAAACACTCAAGAACCTTAATTAGTAAAATATTAAAGGGCCTCTCATGGCCACTTTAGCTGTGATAGATGGAGTGGTCCTCTCCTCCCCCCTGTGATGTCACAGTGGTGACCACAGTGGACAGGTTTTCACTGGTGTGGGCACCTTGACTGGGTCAATTGGAGGGACGGAAGATGATACAATAATTCAAAAGGAAATATAACAGTGTTTTATTTGTTCTTTTTTTTTAAAATATATATTATGTGCAATGTTGCCAATTTGGTGAGTTGGGGCCAAATTGGTTGACAGGCGCCAGAGATAATACCCTTGTTTTTCAATGAAACCAAATGTACCGGTAAGGGTATGGTTTCATTTTACGCTCTCAAGAGTTAAATTATATTTAATTAATTCTGAATCCCCTGATTTCAAGAATCTACACATTTAGAAAATGTAGAAGAATTGCTATTTTGATCAATATTTTGCCAGTTATTTCTCCTAAATTAGTCCTAGACTAGTGCATTTGGGATTTTGGCAGTTGGCAACACTGATTATAGGGGAAAAAGGAGCATCATCCAGTGTGCTTAGTGCTGACTCTAGATTTCTTGTAGTTGCATGTCATCATTACAATTTTCACTTCCGGTCAATAGTGCTGTTATTTCATGTCTCCTCTGTTGTTTCCTTTCCCTACTCTATTCTCATTGTGTCTATTACTCTGCCCCTCTGTCCCTCTCTTTGTTGGGATTGTTGGGATGACCTTGAGGTAATTTTAAGACTGATGTCTGCTCACTGAGGAGTAAGAGAGAGAGAGAGAGAGAGAGAGAGAGAGAGAGAGAGAGAGAGAGAGAGAGAGAGAGACAGAGACAGAGAGAGAGAGAGAGACAGAGAGAGAGACAGAGACAGAGAGAGAGAGACAGAGAGAGAGACAGAGACAGAGAGAGAGACAGAGACAGAGACAGAGACAGAGAGAGAGAGAGAGAGAGAGAGAGAGAGAGAGAGAGAGAGAGAGAGAGAGAGAGAGAGAGAGAGAGAGAGAGAGAGAGAGAGAGAGAGAGAGAGAGAGAGAAGAGGCAAATATACCAAGAGCAAACTTCTTCCACGCACCACGTCTCTCACACTCAAAGTGTTGTGTTCAAACATTAGCAGTGTCTAGTCTAAAAGATCAGATCTGGCACAACACATTTTCCTCTCTCTAAAGTAAACCACAGAACCCAACAGTTCCCAAGCCATGTTGTTGCCCATAGTGCTAATCTCCAGTTTCCTCAGAGTCAGACAGCTTGATGTACAACTACATCCTGTAGACACGACACAAACATGTCATTCAGTTATTTTACACTGAATCCAACTCTTGATGGTGAGCGCCAAGCAAGGTGGCACATGGCACTGGTCTTTCATGGCTCAGCCAGGGACTGCACTTACAACTGTGTGTTTCTTACTTGTGCATCTATTACTCTTTGCAGGCCTTCTACTTAATGAGCTTGAAGTTGTTTCACAGAATGGGATGAAAGTCTTGTCAGGGGAGCAGTTGATACACACTGGTAAACCACCCCATGGCAAGATAACATTCTTCCTGCAAATTCCCCAGTGTTTGGCACTCTACTCAAACAATTCAGCCCTGATTCAACTGCATTAAACACCTTTTGGGGGACATTTTCATTTTCACGTTGTGCATGATGCGTGTCTACTCCCTATAATTCCACCCGCTGTGTGATGTCAAGTTGGTTGAATTGGAAAGAAAAAAAAAGAAAAACATATTCCCCACCATTACACTGTGCTCCTCATTGAGGTGGCTGATAAAAGTTCTGGATGAAAAGCCAACCTAAGAAGAAAGAAGAAACTGAACCGACCACAGGTGCTGGACAGACACAAACAGTGATCCGAGGGAGATTAATTTAAACAGAAAAAATGAGGTCTCTTCCATAGCACACGCCATGAGTCCTGGAAGAAAAATGATAATACTGGACATCTGCATAGAAATGTAAAATGGATAATAAAAAAGGTGGAGGCATGGAACTTTACTGCGCTGAATCAAAGAGATAAAAATGAAATTGGGTGTGAATGTTGCTTCGGGGCCCATGCAAGCCATACAAGGTGACTAAATAAAAGAGCAATTTTTAATAGTCCTTTCACCAGTCAGGTAGAGGTGAGAGTGGCATTAAAAGTGCTATTTCCTCATTTTAGCAGAGACCTTCGGCACTCCAATGCTTTGAACTCACGAGATGAATGTGTCCTTTATTTCGGCAGACAGGACCCGACTCTGTGAATGCTGAGAGATAAAACAGGAAAACGACAACATTGCGATGGCCTCGTTTAACGGCGACTGTCGCTAGACTCATCATTTGCCTCGTTCTTCAGCCAAGAACAGATTTCAGCGCTTGGAGCTCATGTTGTAGTTCTCACTTGAAGTATTCAGAAGCTAATTAGTTACCCAACGTGTAATTGACTTGATAGAAATGAAAATACGCTTGCATGTGACTTTAGTCTATAAAATCTTTATCTAAAACAGTGGTTTTCAATGTTTTCGATACCAGGGCCCACCATTCATTCAGCATTTGAGACACAGACCATCATTTGAGGAAATTCTGGCCCCACAGACCCCAAAACTAAAGATTTATTTTGTTTTTGTCCACAATACCAGGCTGGATTTGGGAAACAAAACAGGCAAAACAAACAGACCAAAATGACCATTAATCTTCTAGTTGTGTAGACCTGTGTGGGCTAATTAAGATGATGAGAGTGTAAAAATGAAAGCAAATGGACCCGCAAGGTTCCATTTGGTTTCATTTTTATGTTTTCAAGAGTTACATCTGGTTAACCAACTTAGCTGAGGCCCACCTGGAACCCTCTCAAGGACGACTGGTGGTCGACTGGTGGTCCCCGGGCCACTGGTTGAAAACCGCTGATCTTAAAGCAACTATGAAAATAAAGCATTATGACATAGTATCTTTTGCGCAGTTTGCGCACTGTGTATACTGATGCACTCTGACAGCCATTAACACTAAATCTTTAGATTTGCTCACATTGTAACTTGGTATAATTTACTTTGAGTCAGATACTGTACACGCAGCATCGCCGCACACACGCAGCAACACGCAGCCAAGACACCTATACACGCACACTGTATGACCAACGCAATGACACCCAAGCCGCAACATTTATCATGCTCCTTTTCCATCCACCCCCAGTTTTACAGGCCTGCTGTATGATTGATAGTCGACGTAACTGTGACTAACGCGTTGTCTGACTTAATTAGCAAAGATGAATAGCGGCGTGTCACGGTTTGCATCAGCCTTGTTTGTGAAGGGACCCGCACGTGGAGGCCAGCCCACCACAAGCAGCGAACAATAAATCTGCAGCACCTTGCCAACACAAATTAGCGCGGGGCCGAGCACTGTGAAAGACAACACAAAGTTAAGCTGCTTTGTCGACGGAGTAGTGTATAGGCAGGCACAGGCGAGGACACGCTCCTGGCCATATGGGTTCCTCTTGTACTTGGTGACATGGATGTGTGCGGGTGTGAGCAGGGCTGGACACTTACAGTTACATTTGTATGCTTTTCACAGGATCTTCTTTGCCCTTGTCGTGTGGTCTGTGAGCTTGGCTCTCTCTCTTGCATACACTCCAAGTTTTGTAGGCACAATAGCATATAGGAAGGAATAAATAAGGTCCGCACACTGGACTGAAGCTCCAAGTTAAAGGTGATTATTTCACCATAGAGAGGATGATGTTTCGAGCCGGACCTCATTTATTCCTTCCTAGTTTGTTTTTCGGCCCAGCACCTGGTATTTAATTAGTTTTTTTGGATGTGCGTGCCCTATTGTTTGTTTTTGTAGGTACAATAGCATATAGGACCTGCAAGGAATAGTCTGAGTACAGTCCAAGTGTTTGATTATCTAACACAGTGGTTTTCAACCTTTTTCATACCAGGGCCCACTATTTATTCAGAATTCACCATATGATGACATTTAAGGACCCCAAAACATAAAATTTATTGACCACAATTCCAGGCTGGATTTGGGAAATAAAACAGTCAAACATACAGATCAAAATGACCATTAATCTACTACATTCTCTAGTTGTGTAGACTTGGGCTAATTCACATGATGAATACTTTAACTTTTGAGAGTGTAAACATGAAGAAACGAAACCAAATGGACCCTTGTGGCTCCATTTGGTTTCATTTTTACGTTCCCATTTAGCCTGGGGACTACCTCGAATCCTCTCAGGGACCACTAGTGGTCTCCCGACCACCAAGGTTGAAAATCCCTGGTCTACCAATCAAATCAACCGATCAACAGTGTTTCTTTTATATTTTCCCTTCATGTTTACTGAAAGAGTTTGATGTTGTCCTCCTGCTGCAACTGACTTCTATTTGGTCCTCTCTAAGTAAACCTCCTATCAAAGTGGATTTACTCTGAGCTTTTTGCTGTATTGTACAACTTGCTGGAGGGGGTAACAGAAAATAACCAGAAATTCAACTACGAGGCAAAGACTCGGATTTAAGCGTAAATGAAATTCACAATAGGCAGTGGCCGTGCAGGCCTTGCTGCTGACTACTGCTTTAAGAAATGGAAAACGCTTTTCACACCTGAGTGGCACAAAAGTGGAATGAATGGCTGACCTAACAGATCGAGTGCCACAGGCCTATTTCCCAAAAAATAATGATTGGTATTATTGCTATAGTCTCTCTTCCTTCCAAAAAACAAAACGTTTTAGCTGTATTTACTGATATGTCAGATGTCCAGTCTACAATACAGTATTTATCCGTTTGTTGGAGAAGAAAGCTGCAGTTTGCAGTTTGTCTATGATGACTCCATAAACAAATGAAAAAGGAAAAAGTACAACAATCATGGCACTGTCTTTGCCAAGAAAGTAGAGAGCATTCTGACAGCATTCTTTCCTGTATTTAGTACCACAAAATGTCATGTCTACCTACAAATGTCATCTTTGCTAATTATGCATCTTTTTAGGGAGACAAAGTTAATCTAAACATACTTTTATATGTAAAATTGATCTAAAAGAGAAAGAAATGTGGTTCCATTTGAACGCTTTTTTATGTATTTGTTATGCATATTTCTATTTATATTTTATGTATTCACAGATCCACAGAGACAGTTAAACAGAAATGATGTTATTGTTAAGCCTGCTTTGAATGGCGGGCATGGCCAGTCCATCTTTCAAAAAGACACTACATCGCCTAAACTACTACTGGCTGATAGCAATGGTTTTCCATGCACCTTGTCCTACATTCTGTTCTGCAGAAATAACAGCAGCTCCTCCTACAGTATTATGTATTGACACAAAGCGTGTACTCTTGCAAGAAGCTCTGGTCTACAATTATCCTCTGATCTATCACAATGCCTGGTCCCAGCACAATTTACGGTACACCTATTAGGACTAATAAGACCAAATAAGGCACAAATAAGGCATAATTAGAAATAATATGTTAATTATTACATGAAGCTACACCCTAATATGCCTACATTATGATCTCATTAGACATCGCAAATACCAAAAAGGCATAGGCTAATGGTCTTTTGTTATTTCACTTTTTGCAGGGACTTTATGTCTAATTTCGCATATTTTATACCGTAAATTGACTACGTCCCCAACTTCTATAGATGGGGACGTTCATTCTCCCACGTGGGAAATCAAGTAGGCCCAATGATAATAGAACATGCTACACTGTTGGGCTTTATTAGAAGTAATATGTTCTTTATTAAATACCATCCTCCTTACGTGTGCATGTGTTTCTTATATATTGGCACGTTACGTCTAATTATAAATAATATAGCCTATCTTTATTAGGGACAAACAATGCCGCCATTTCTGGTCCTACTTGAGAGAATACATATTTCTTTGGGTTACGTTACAATTAATATGCTGTTATGTGGGACGAATATAGAAAGAATTGTACCGTGAACTGAACACGAGCCTTTAGGTCCCTCATTCAACCGATCGCTTTAGTCTTTGTCCCATATAACGGCAGTCTTCATATGCCTATATGCGACGAATATAGAAAGAACTGTACCGTGAACTGAACACAAGTCCTTTGGTCCCTCATTTAAAGAATAGTCCTACATGGACCGATCTATTTAGTCTTCATTACGATTAATATGCCGTTATATGGGACGAATATACCAATAATTGTACCGTGAACTGAACACAAGTCGTTTCGTTCCTCATCTAAATGGTAACTGGAAAAGTCAGGCCGACCCAAAGGGGGACCGGAGATCTCGGCCCGCCGCGAACTCGGACCGAGCAAAAGTGCGGAGATCTCGGCTAGGTGGTGTGGAGAAGTCGGCTAGGTGGTGTGGAGAAGTCGGCCAGGGGGTGTGGAGAAGTCGACCAGGGGCTGTGGAGAGTAGGGTTGCCAACTCTGAGATCTTGGAATAAGGAACACTTCTACAACCACGCGGCGAAGCAGCGCGGTTATTAGGTTAAGTCTGCGGTTTTCTGGTGGAGCTGTTGCCCCTGTGACCCAACTACGGATAAGCGGTTGAAGGTGGAGGGATGATTTCATATACCATATTAACCTTTGGGATCAGTTAAGGCCTGTTTACTGTGGTCAGTAAGGAAGAATAGGCCAGTAGGCCTATTGTGCTGTATAAATGTTAATCAATTATGAAGTAGTCCATTGTCTTTATAACATTAAGAATCCCGATTTTATAGAAGTTTTTTTTGCCCTTTTAAAGGGCAAAATTTGTATTGAATATGCACACATTTATTAGACTAATAACTACTAATAAACCGTCAACCATATTAGCCTACTGAAATAGCCTGGCTATAGTCATATACCCACATCAGCAGCTTTAATTATTATTATTAAAAAAAGACTCAGTCTATGACAGTTGTTGTGGGGGGGTTGCATAACTCTCATACTATGGCTCTGGGAGATTGCGGAACTCTCTTACTCTATGGCTCTGGGCACGGCAGGATTGGCACACAGAGCAGCAGAGCTACCAGCGCACCGCGCACACACACATGCAGATCTGCAGCCACGGGGAGGTTTTGGTTTGTTGTTTGGTTGTTGTTGGTTTCTGCTCGGGAGGAGTCCTGTGTGCACTCGCCACAGAGCAATTGTGCTGTCTTAAATATATCTCCTGCTTTATTTTGTTCACTACTGTTAAATTCATTGTTGATGTTTGTGCGACGGATCGCACAGGAGGCATTTAGGGAAATACGTAACAAACCGCGTTCCGTATCGATTCAATACGGAACGCATCATTTAGTGTTCAATTAAGGAACGATTCCGTATTATACGGAACGGTTGGCAACCCTAGTGGAGAGGTCGGCCCAGGCCATAGGCCTATACCAACCACCATCAAGCCATTTATGCTTGATATTTCTTGCTGTTGTGACAACATGCAGAGGCACCATTATCACTGCATATCAACCATTATCAAGCCATGACAATAGACATATAGGCACCATTATCACTGCATATCAACCATTATCAAGCCATATGCATGTTCAATAGACATGCATACCAACACTTATCACTGCATACCAAGCCATTATCCTTGATATTGGCTTGATAGTGCCCTGCCCAGGCCATATACCCTTGATATTGCTTGCTGACAATAGACATGCATGCATACCAACCCTTAACACAATCACCACAATCAAAACCAAATGTTAAATTATATCACATGACAGTCCCCAAAAATATAGACTTAGAAATGTAGACTTAGAAACAAAACAGTCAAACATACATGCATAAGAAATGTCGTTTATTGAGGAAACAGTTTACAATTTCAACATTCTCATTCTCTAGTTGTGTAAACTTGTGTAGAAATTGCACAAGCAATACTTATAGCGTTTGCTTCATTTAATTACTGTACTTCAAGGCATATGCACATTCATTTAATTGATGTAAACATTACTATAGTGTGTGATTTGATGCATTTACATTGTATTTAAGGTGGACAAAAAGTAAGTAGATACCTGTAACCTACTGTATGTAAAGTATATTAACTAACCATATTGCTGGGTTGTTCATTTACCCCAAACTATGATTGAAATTAACCATATTGCTGGCTTACATATAACCCATACATACTTTGTTTATTTACCCCAAACTATGATTGAAATACATACACTAATAATTAAATGTTGAAGTTGAATAAGTAAATGAATAACATGCATATCAGCCATTATCAAGCAATTTCACCTCGGGTCCAAGTGTGAACATCAGCAATTATCAGTCAATCACTTCACTTTTGCTGGACCAGGGAAACAAAGCAGTCAAAACATTCACTAGATCAACATGACAATTAATCTTCTACATTCTGTTGTGTAGCCTTAAAACAAGTGCACAATAATAAGGATAATAATATACAAGGGCCTAAAACAGCTGACACTAGCTCACTGACTAAGTAACTAACTATTCCACAGACATGGGCCGACCTCTCCACAGCCGCGGCCCGACCTCTCCACAGCCGCGGCCCGACCTCTCCACAGGATTCGGGCCGACTTCGCGGCGGCCAGACTTCTCGTGCGACCGCCGCAAAGTCTGACCGACCAAAAGCGCGAAAATCTCAGCCGAGGGACAAGGAGTTGTGTTCAGTTTACGGTACAATTCTTGGTATATTCGTCCCATATAACGGCATATTAATCGTAATGAAGACTAAATAGATCGGTCCATGTATTCTTTAAATGAGAGACCAAAGGACTTGTGCAGTTCACGGTAGGCTGCAATTATTTCTATATTCGTCGCATATAACGGCATATGAAGACTGCCGTTATATGGGACAAAGACTAAAGTGATCGCTCCATGTATTCTTTGAATGAGGGACCTAAAGGCTCGTGTTCAGTTCACGGTACAATTCTTTCTATATTCGTCCCACATAACAGCATATTAATTGTAACGTAACCCAAAGAAATATGTATTCTCTGCAGTAGGACCAGAAATGGCGGCATTGTTTGTCCCTAATAAAGATATATTATTTATAATTACACGTAACGTGCGAATACAGTAGGCCTATATAAGAAACACATGCACAAGGAGAAATGGTATTTAATAAAGAACATATTACTTCTAATAAAGCCCAACAGTGTAGTATGTTCTATTATCATTGGGCCTACTTGATTTCCCACGTGGGAAAATGAACGTCCCCATCTATAGAAGTTGGGGACGTAGCTATTCAATTTACGGTAGCCTATAAAATATGTGAAATTAGACAAAGTCCCTGCAAAAAGTGAAATAACAAAAGACCATTAGCCTATGCCTTTTTGGTATTTGCGATGTCTAATGAGATCATAATGTAGGCATATTAGGGTGTAGCTTCATGTAATAATTAACATATTATTTCTAATTATGCCTTATTTGTGCCTTATTTGGTCTTATTAGCCCTAATAGGTGTACCGTAAATTGTGCTGGGATCTATCACAATGCCTGGTGCCCTAACGGACCATAAATCACTTACTTTATAGCAAGGGTAAAACAAGGTTCGCAACTGTGATCCCATATGCATCATGGATACAGTAAGTACTGTACATGATTAAAATATCACTTACTTCTTGAGCATTATTATAATAATATAATATCTCTCAACAGGAAGCGCTCTAAAGCCCTGGATACTGGTTTTACAGGATCACAATTTTAACTAGAAATATGATAAATTATTTGTCTAAATATGGGCAGGTGAAGGGCTGGTTTAGGCAGTTATGATATCAGTTATGTTGAACACAGGCTCTCTAATTCAAGCTTATAAACCTAGCTTTGGTCATTATATGAATCAGTGGTTTTCGACCAGTGGTCCTTTGGAGGGTTCCAGGTGGTCCCCAGCTAAGTGATGGAAAGTTGGTTAACCAGAATATAACTCTTTGAGAGTGTAAAAAATGGACCCGCAAGGGTCCATTTGGTTCCATGTTACGCTCTCAAGAGTTAAAATATTCCTCATCATAAACCCAAGTCTGCACAACTAGAGAATGTAGAAGATTAATGGTCATTTTGATCTGTATGTTTGACTGTTTTGTTTCCCAAATCCAGCCGGGAATTGTGGACAACAGCAAAATAAATCTTTAGTTTTGGGCTCAAATTCTGAATGAATAGTGGGCCCTGGCATCAAAAGGGTTGAAAAACACGGTTATAGATGGAAAATAGCATTAACTGCAGGTCTAAGCTCAGAAAGACTGGATGGATCATACTATTATATTATAAAGTGCTAGGCTGACTTGCTGACATGTTGCACCTTCCTACCTACAGGCCTATATATATATATGTCCCAAAGCGCCCCCTCAGGTCCTCCACTGCTGGCCTGCTCAAAGTGCCTAAAAATGGCAACTAGAAAACACAGTGCAAAAGCTTTCTGACTGCTTCTACAGGCTACTACTATACCTTTGACAGGCAGGGGTGTTTTATGCCTTTGTTTTCCCTTTTTTCCCCCACTATTGCTCTGTGAAGCACATTCATGACATTTCATGAAAGGTGCTATACAAATAAAGCCAAATTATTGTAATATGCTTATTATTATGTCTTCCCAATTTTGTTGATCCCTGTTCATTATGCACATGAGCCCTCTTGCCGACCCTAGGGAGCTTTCCAGCCAGGCTCATTCATTCCGATGTAAATATCATGGACTTTACACAATACATATCGTTCATTTTTGGAACCAGACCTTCAAAATCTCTTCCAAATCCATGAACAAGGCATGCCCTATGCAGTGGAAAAATGTGTGTGACAATTCTTTTTTTAAAACAATGTTTTATCATATAGGAAAGCTATTGGTCGAGAGGTTTGTCTAACACATGGTATGCTTAGCTGTGATTGGACCACCATAGCAGTTTGGGGAGGGGCTTACCTAAAGGTCTATTCAAACCAGAAATGACCAGCATAACACAGAGTATCTCAGTTTGATCCTGGCTCTATGGAGGGTAGGGAAAAAAGACTTAATTAACTTAAAAAACGTTAACTGAAACTACTAAAAGATAACTAAACTGAAGCTGAATTGTGTGTTCACAAAACCATCTAAAACTAACTGAAATGATAGACCCTTAGTTTTAGTTTTTAGCAACAGTTATATGCATTTTGGATATAACCCTTTTAAATAGAAAATCTGTCTAATCCACACCCACAAGACTTAAGGAGAATTCCACACCAAAACATATTGGCCATCAATCTACCTGATTCATAATGTCCTTGATGTTTGTGACAGATGCCCCATTTTCTACATTTCACCATGAGGTCAGTTGCACTTTACATGGCAGCAGCTGTTGCAGCTGCACCAATGCAGTTTGCATGGCTGCAGGTTGTCTTTATTCTAATGCGGGTATTTCTGTAACTCCAAACTTATTTTTTCACACATCACATCAAGCCACACGCAAAAGGAAGGGGAGGAGAGGAGGAGGAATAGAATACCTCTGGAATTACATGTAAAGACTGCCTCAGAGTGACATAAAATTCAAGCTGCTGCAACTGACCTGATGGTGAAATGTAGAAAATGGGACATCTGTGACAAAAATCAAGAACATTATGAATCATGTCACAGGAATCAAGGTAGATTGATGCCCAATGTGTTTTGGTGTGGAATTCTCCTTTAAATACTGAGTTCCATAACACTGAATGTAAGATTCATGTTGTTATGAGACTCAAAGCAAGGGTTGAATACCAACCATTTTTCATGTTGGCACATTGATGGAGGCACCACACACACGCTTAGCAGTAGCCTATTGCTGATTCCACAAATCTTTGATCCTTACAATCTATAACTCGTTGACAGGTGACAAAGGTCAACGATTACTAATACATAAAACACAATACCAACTGGTATTATTAAAGCTGTAAATAATGGAATTCCGATCTAGTATTGCAGTGTACTAGTTCGGAATCTTTTCCTATCTTCCTATCTTTTCTAATGAATGACTCTTTTTGAAACGCATACCTAACAAATAAATCAAAGCAGGAAAAAACAAAATAAACATAAATAAACACTAAAATGAAATATGAAGTATAATAACACTGTGTACATCTCACCACATGGATTCAATCTGGCTCTCTCCACTGCAACATATGGGCATAAACGGATTGGTCTCAGCCCAACAAGTGTCAGGATGATAACTCAGGATAATTAATACCTTTAAAGGAAATTCATTAATGGCTTTTAATCTTGGTCCATTCCGCTTACATCCCCAATGATCCCCTCATCAATATGTATGGGCTAAACTGCTCCCAGGTTTTTTTGTTTTGTGACGGCCGACTCACTGGCTAGAGTAAAGAGATAATGTTGAAGTTGATCTGCGTGCGTGCGTGTGTGTGTGTGTGTGTGTGTGTGTGTGTGTGTGTGTGTGTGTGTGTGTGTGTGTGTGTGTGTGTGTGTGTGTGTTTGTGTGTGTGTGCGCGCGCGCGCATGCGCTCGCTCATACAGTATATTAAAAGAGAGAATTGTTGGTTATTTTAAAATGATGGATTCTACCATTTCACACAGACAAGGTTAATGCTCTGTTATGCGTTTTTGCGGAGGCCCTTGAGAGGACACGGGAAACACAATTTCACTAATCAGAGTGAGTATAGAAGAATAGGGTCAGAACAGAGTGACTTGCGTGTGTAATGTTCACGCGCGCGTGTGTGTGTGTGTGTGGTCCAGCAGGTGATTTCTCAAAGCAAACCCATAAGAAAACAGCATTTCTAGAGTATACGAGAGTTAAGAGAGAAATACAGAAAGCGTCCTTATCTCTCTTTTCCTTCTGCATCTTCTAATGTATATTCAATCAATAAACAGTGTGTCGGACACTCTTTAAGTTATCCACTTGTCATACGCTCTCTCTCTCTCTCTCTCTCTCTCTCCCGTAGTGTAGTTTAATGGCCCACAGCTGAGCTCCTTGTCAACCTGTGGCATTTAAATAGAATTTTGTGCTCCGCTCCGCCTCACCGTGGTCAATTATTCATTGAATATCACACGCTATCACACTAGCTTGGCAGGCAGGGCAAGCGCACACTGCTCTTAACTTGCTGCTGCTTTGTTCAGAGCACAGTGCCAGAAGCGGCGTCCCAGAGATCCCCATGATATGAAGTAGTTTATGCAGCTGACCGCCACATTAGACCTCATGTGGCGCAGCCGAGAACACAGCAGTGTCTATGACACACACGGAGGATCAGAGGAGAGAGAGAGTGCATACGGGTGACATGCCTACAGTATATGCGCCGTCTGTCTGTCATAAATGCAGTCGTACAGTAGCGTTGGTCTTTGATGCAGTGCCACGGCGTAGTCGCTGGTAGATACAACAGTAATCTATTCCTGGAACCTTTCATCACCATCGACGCTTCTTCATCTTTGGTGCTGTGCAAAAGGTGAAGACTATTTTTAGTTTTACATACGCAAAGTGTGTCTCGTCACGTCAGGATTCATACAGTGTTTTGCCCCTAGCGTGCATGCATGCATGCACGCACGCACACCTGCATGCACGCACATACAGGCATGCATGTAAGGCTGTACTGTACCGGTATGTGCAGTACTGTATGTTCAGAAGGACTGGGGAACAGTACTGCGTACCACTGCCATTACAAATACTTTGCGTGTGTGGGGTATATTCATGGTGCTGAAGTAGCATGTGGAGGCAATTTACAGTATCTAAACTGATTGGCCAGCTTAATACCCCGCTGAACAGTTTATGCATACATACAGTATGTATGTCTAATGCGCGATAATGTGTAAATGGCTGTAGGGAACGCTACCATGCTAGTGGCATCACATTGACAGCTGGCAGATGCCTGAGCTTTATTGCTCAATATATTTATGACATCAACTGTTAATTTAGTTTGAGGGAGGGGGAAAAAAATGGCCCAGCCGACTGCAGACTGAGGCTCAGACAGCACTAACGAGCAGCCTCCACTCTGTCGCCCTGTTCTGGGCCATATGTGTACACCTAATGCTCATTTCACAGCAACATTAATACCAAGTCAATTAGAAAATGGTGTATTCCAGTGGTTTTTAACCTTTTTCATACTAGGGCCTATTACTTATTCAGAATTTGAGCCCACGGACCACCATTTGATGACTTTTTAGCCCCCACAGAACTTTTGCTTTTGTCCACAATTCCAGGCTTGATTTTGGAGAAAACAAAACAGACTTGGGCAGACTTCATTCAGATGATTCATATTTTGACTGTTGAGAGTGTAAAGATGAAACCAAGTGGACCCGCGTGCGTCCATTTGGTTTCATGTTTAGGCTCTGAAAGAGTTACATCTGGTTAAACAACTTTCCATCAATTAGTCTGGGGACCACCTGGAATCCTCTCAGGGACCACTGGTGGTCCCCGGACCACCTGTTGAAAACCCCTGGTGTATTCTACCCAAGATCGACCCAAGAATTGTTCACTGCACTTTGTCACCAATGTCAAATCAAATCTTGAAAAAAAAGAACTTTATGAAAAACTAAATATTTCTTCTGAATTATAATGAATACTACTACGTTGCACTAACTAGTACTACTACTAGTACTAGGCTACTACTACTACTACTAACAATAATGATATAATGTTATTATACTGCACATGACAACTCCAAAACAAGTTTCTGGATTGAAATGCATAGTTACATATACTGACTGACTAGGCTGAATTACATTTCTAATCTTCTATGGCTGTGATAGTCTGGCTAATAAGGCAGACTATAATCAGCTTTTCCACCACCTTTCCACCACCTGCACGTCAGTCAGGGCGAGGACTGTCCATATAGGAATAACCAGGGCGGGTGCATTTATTTAGTGTAATGTAGTCATGAGGTTTTTGCCATGTCTCGGTTATACAGAAGTCCAGATTTTTGTCAGTGATGTAGTTATTCACAATGGTCTCTTTGAGGTTAAGTGAATGGGAATTGAAAAGTGCACAGTTGAGATGTGATCGGGGGTTGGCGGAATGATGTGCTTTGGGAATTGTTCTCAGACAGACAGGTCGCACGTGGGGTTTGTTGTGGTGGGAGCGTGACGTCACGGCTGGACGGAGTGTGGGCAACAGAGGGAATGGAGTTGGATGTACGAGCGATAAACTTATGAGTGTTTGTGACACTCACTGGCTCAGTTATTTTGCTCATTTTTGTCCAACACCGACTTCATAATTTGTGATGAAAAACATTCGCTTTTCATAAATCACCCTAACCCTAGCCTCGACACCCAGGCTTTCATTTTCGTTCGCCTTGCGCGAAAACGGAAAGCCTGGACTAACGCACGTTGGAAAGTGGCCTTCAAGTGGGAGTGAACCTTCCGGGGTGGGCGTCGCTCTAAATGATGTGACGTAGAACAGCAGTGGACGGGCGCGGGAGGGGCCGGGGATGACGACACGTTAGTGAGATCAAATCAGAGCGCAGCACTTCCGCCGTGTGGATGCCACGGCACCCCGCCCCCCAAGGCCAAAATCATTGAGGGCTAGACCAGGCTACCCTAACCCTAAACCCAGAAATAGAGAACAATGTTTATGTCTAAACTCTCATACCTACTGTATAGCCCCTGGTCCAGCAGCAATGACCAAAGTGTAGCCTATAGGGAGCTACAGGGCGGATATACACCTCAAACATCAACCCCAGGGCAGTATAGACCTATAACAGGCTGTTTCCAGTGCATCTATGACTAGCTATGCATAGAGAGCAACAAAAATATGGCATAGATCAGGGGTTTTCGAACAGGTGGTCCGGGGACCACCAGTGGTCCCTGAGAGGATTCCAGGTGTTCCCCAGGCTAAATGATGGAAAGGTGGTTAACCAGAAGTAACTCTTTGAGAGCGTAAAAATGAAACCAATTGTCAAAGTCTACACAACTAGAGAATGTAGAAGATTAATGATCTGTATGTTTTGTTTCCC
This sequence comes from Benthosema pterotum, assembly GCA_039105355.1. Taxonomy (NCBI): domain Eukaryota; kingdom Metazoa; phylum Chordata; class Actinopteri; order Myctophiformes; family Myctophidae; genus Benthosema; species Benthosema pterotum. The sequence goes on from CM076974.1 coordinate 38,194,674, forward strand.
AAATCCAGCCTGGAATTGTGGACAAAGGCAAAATAAATCTTTAGTTTTAGGGGTCTGTGGGGCTAAAATGTCATGAAATGGTGGTCCGTGGCTGAAATGCTGAATAAATAGTGGGACCTGATATCAAAAGGGCTGAAAACCCCTGCTATAAGGGGTTGTATTGAGAGCAACAAAAAAATCATGGCATAGATGTATAAGGAGACAGGCAAACCAACAAGGGACAGACTAATCTATAGCGTTCCAGCCCACAGCCGCCAGAGACATCAAGACACCGCTCCCCATCACAGTACAACGTGTAATAATGAGATCCAGGGTGCGTTTGGTGAGCGACACTATACTGCACGCGTGTGCGCGCACTCACTCACGCACACACAGCTGTCCGTCAGGCCGTGCGGTGCGTCCAGCTTGACGGCGACCGACCGGGGCCACGTCACACTGTGCTAATGGACCCTCCAGGTTTGTAAATGAGATCATGACTCTGTGCAAATGAGGCGCTCTGAGAGGGGATGGCGGCGGCCGGCTCAACCAGAAACAACCTCCTCCCCCCTGGACTATTCAGCCACTTGGGTAAACAAGTAAACACACGCGCACAGCACACGCAGCTGGGACAGAGGGCAACCGAATCCTCATTAAACAGCCACCGCGCCTCACCGTCGTCGATAGCCTCCTCAGTAGACGGCCGAGTCATGCGCCGGACCACCAGACAACGGCCAGCTCAGCAGCACCTCCTCCATGGCTCATTTAACCCAACACAACCACCATGAATATTTACACTATCACATAGTGACAGGGAGGAGGCAGGGAAAGCTGCAGTGCTGCACTCCCTGCATGGGATAGTGTAGTACTATGTACAGTATTTACTATATATATATAATATATTTATTTTACTATGTTTATTTTACTATGTTATTTTATACTACTGTATAAAATAAGTATGAATCACTCACCAAACAACGGGTCAGGTCCCATTTGTGTTTCACAGACTAGTCTCTGTGCGTCACTGGTAAATGTAACATATATAGAACATATACTGTAAATATAGAACATAGTTATGAATAGCGAAAACAGTGTTGGGCAGTAACTAATTTTAGATTACATATTACTGTAATATTATTACTTTTGCTCCAAAAAGTAAAGTAACGAGATTACTCTGCAAAAATGGGTAATAAGTAACGCATTACTTTGCAAGTAACGCCAAGTTACTTTTTTAAAATGAGCTTGTTGTTGCATGCAAAAATAGAACAGATTTACAAGCTATCGACAGGTACTGTAACAACAGAGATGTGCAGTAGATTGTAGATCCAGTCCACACACTGCATCCTGCGCAGTTATGTACACTACAAATCGCTTGCTGCTTTATTTTGTAATAAACAGATTATGTTGTACTTCTCTGTTTTTTCAAAGGCGGTGTTGAGAACTTGGGAAAGTAATAACGTAATATGTAATATATTACTCTTCAAATCCAGTAATAAGTAAAGTAATGATATTACTTTGTCTAAGGGGTAACGAGTAAAGAAGTTACTTTCCTAAGTAATATAGACCAACACTGGTTATGAATAGCGAAAACAGTGAGCTTATCAAGCTTAATAATAATAATAATAAACTTTATAGAGCACCTTTAATAACACAACAAGTGCAGCGCAAGGTGCTTTACAAGACAGATAAAATACAATGTAAAAATAAAAAAAACATCAAACATAACATTAGGACATAGTGAAAGTACACAACATACTAAAAAACCAAACGACAACCATAGATTAAAAGCAGGGGGGAAAAAGGATAAGACTCAGCCAAATGCAAGAATAAAAAAAATCTTGGGAGGGTGCCAAGTACCTAAGGTGCATATAGGGAGTTTACAGAGATACGTGAATTTGTCTGCTTGTCGATTTGCTATTTGAACTGCTTTAAAAGGCAGAAAGATGAAGGAGTATGCACTAAAAGAACATCCTTGATTCTTGATGAAAGCAACACTATAGCACACACACACACACACACAGACACACACACACAAATAGGAGAAGAACCTCCATGCCCTGCCTGGCCAAACAACCTCCAGTACCAAGGTCTATTTGTTTACCGATTTCACTTTCTGACTTTGAATTCACCACAACACAGGGAGGCCATTTGAAGATAAAGCCAGAATCCATTATGTTGCTCAATCTCACTCACTCACTCCCACTCCCTCTACCTCCCTCTCTCTCTCTCTCTCTCTCTCATATGATGAAAAACTTTGGCTAGGTCACAGAGGGGCCTGGCTCTGATCGGATGTACTGTAGGTTATGTGACACATACTTGACACAATGAATAACTATCTCTGTTAAGGGACCTGTTAGGTTCTGGCCTGTGCCCTTCGCAGAAGAACTGCACGTGACCTGTGACTGACAGGGCCGACACAATGTGCAGACTCAGCACTCACAAGCTCTTCAAAGAACGCCATTAAAATAAATCCCTGGGATGATCCATGTTGCGACATAATGGTAATATGTGCTGTCATCATGTGAATGCAGGTGTCATGTGGAATGAAAACGCGACACGGGATTTTAATTAAAACTATGCGACGTTCAAGCATGTAATGGAGATGGTCGTGTAGCGAGATGACCATTAAAACCTTCCTTTTGTAGGATAGTGGTACAGTAAAAGCACTGTCAGGTTTTCGATCCCTCAGCAGTCTATGACGAAGCTACGAGACAGATTGTCCCCCACGGCCATTTTTAAGCGAATGCATCTCTCATTACATTTTGGAAATAAGCGTTCTTTTCATTTGCATTAAACATTTTGGCACCCAACTTTGATTCATTTTCACAAGATCCCAGCCTGAAAAAAAGCCTTGGGACAGGGGCGTAATTAGCAATTGGTGTTTCGCTGATAACATTTTGTGATTGAATTTCACAGTTTTCAGCATCCCAATGACAAAGGCGGTGTCAGATTTTTCCTTCAATGGTAACTGAGACAGAAACATAAAGCGAGATAAAGCATGACTGAGAGAGTTGGAGACACGGTCAATTATGCGCATGGCATGCTAAATCAAAATGGTTCTATCTAACGGCTTTTCTTCTGCACCATTCCCCACAAGATCGGCTATCATCGCTCTGCCAAAGTGCAGATATTAATAGAAAGGCCAAACTTGCATGCTCGGTCATGCACTTATTTTTAACAAGACATTACGTGAAAGAAATGGATGAAGAATATGTATGGTTGCTCCCCTGCAATTAGCCGAGGGAGAATGGTCAGCGGTCAGGAAGTGTAAACCATGTACAGTGAGACAGACAATGTTAACTAATTAAGCCCCTTTTCTTCGTCATGCTCAAAATAGGGACACCAGACTTAAGATATAATTAAATTGGGGGAAAAAAACAACAACGCTTTCACACTTTTCATTATATAGCCATACCCAACAACAATACAAGCATGCAATACATGTGTATTTATAAATATGTGTATTTATAAGAAATAAAAAAAGACGTGCTGTGTGATGACATTTCTGAATAGTCGCCCACAATCACAGGCGTCTTGATTGTGGTCAGAAATACTCAACCTAAACTCAATCACCACATTAGAATATACTGTATATCTGAACACATTACATACTGCATTATATGATATTGGAGTTTGTTGTAGCGCTCCATGAAATAGGGGCATCGAAGCAGGAAGCAGATATTCCCAGTTCAGTCTGTACAGACCTCAAGTATAAGCCAAACAACTTGTATTAGGTGAGCGCTTTTTCTATTCAGCAACAAATTGATGTAGAGGGCTAAATTCCCATCAATAGCCTTGAGAATAAACTTGTGCAAGTGCCTAGATCTTCTGTCAGAGAGAGAAGACCAACCTACACTGTCATAGAGGACCCAATGGTGAGTGCTGTAAGCTTTCACTGGTAATGAATGCATTTATAAGTGGTGAGTGAGCTAGAAAAACAGTGGTATGGACAGCATTTCTGTAAATGACATCACCAAAATCCCAAACTGTCATAAAGATAGCTTCAACAATGCTTGTCCTACAGATCGGGAAGTTGACTTTGTGTGTGTAAATTAGAGCAATTTTCTGTATTGGTCTGGTGGTTAGGTTGAAAATATGACGTTTAAATCTAAATTTAATCGAGCCAAACACCTGTATATTTACAGCATATTCAGTTTATCTATAGACAATGTAGGGCCTATTGGGTCTTCAGAATATGGGCTCTTTAAGACACATTTTTGTTTCAATCCAGGTCACTGTTTCAGACCTGTTTCAGAACTCATCGTCTCCCCTTGTCTTGTATACATACAGTAGAAATATAGCAAAGCCCCCTAGCTGAATCAATGTTTGTTAGTGCTAGTGCTTAATTCTGAATACACAGTAAGGAGTAAAAAAAAGCCCTGACTTTTGTGTTAAACATGCAAATCCAGGATATTACTGTACTCATACTAATGCTATGCATTAGCTTCAATCAAATTGCCACAGCGTAACCTGATTATTCCAAGTAATTGGGGGGTATTAGTGTGTGTGTAAACACACTCAATGATATGTCTGTGATGCATTGGGCCATCAGTTTGATCATGAGGGTATAGTAATTACATTTAAGCAGTCGCAAGTTTCAGCATCCAAATCTTACATTAGCATTCTGAATTGTCGTGCTGTTATTTGGTGATAAAGAATGGGATGATTAATAGAAATGTGGATTAAGTTCATTTAAGTCAGAGATTATTCTCTGCTGCCATTCAGTACCACCCGTAGGCAACAAGGCATTGGCAAGTGAGCCAATGAGAGCTCTTTAAAACAGGCTGCGTAAACATGAACATTAGGCGTTGACTTTTGGCCATATCTTTTGCACTAAAACAAATCTGCACCAAAGCTATTGATCCTTGGTCTTGGCATACTGCTGTATTGGTGTTGGTTGTTAGAGACTCTTCAGGCAGATAAATATAAATCTTGAAACAGCTGCAGGGGAAAGGGAGAGAAAGTGTATGCCGCAACTTGCAGTGTTTTAGTGTTGTTGTTTTTAAAACCATTATCATTAACAGTTATTTTCAGCATGTGGCCAATACACAAACAGCTTTGTCCTTGGTGTCAAGTCTAACCACAGACAGGAAGCCGACGGCATGAGTAGGCAACAGAAATTCTTCTAAATGAACACCCTAAGCCTGTTGAACCCCAGTAAGGTTGAGTAAAATAATAAAACGCGGTTTTAGCACTTACAGTAACATGCACTTTTGTGTCATGTCCATGTTCTTGTTGAAACATTGTCTGGAGTCACAACAGTTATTATTATTTCATAATTAATAACAGTGGTGCCTGCCTGGATACATTTGGACTACTGCGGTAATGGGGTTTTACTCATTAAAACAAAAATTAAATGCTATCGGAATTATGAGAGCAATGTAGGTTATAGAGGATGTGTGAGTCACTGAATTACTTTAATTAACTGGCATGAGTTTGAACTGCGCATCCACGGAGTTCATACGATTGAAAAGACACATTAGCATTGTGGGAAGAAACCTTTGAATGCGTTGCAATGAATGCTGGGGGTTAATGGAAGTGAAAGTAGCAGACAGAAAGGTTTCTTGGGCCAGGAAAAGGAAACATGAGTTTGTACATTACAGTGTTAGTGAATCCTTTGTGTGCTCCCTCCCAAATATTCAATGGCATACTGTAAAAGCCTCCCATGGGTATAAGACAGGGGTTTTCAACCTTATTGACAGCAGGGACCACTATTTACTCAGCATTTGAGCCACGGACCACCATTAGATTACATTTTCACCCTAAAGACCTAAAACTAAAGAATTATTTTGGTTTTGTCCACAATTCCAGGCTGTATCTGGGAAACAAAACAGTGTAGACTTCTTAATTAAGTGGTGCTAATTCAAATGAAGAATATTTTTACTCTTGGGAGTGAGAAAATGAAACCAAATGGAGGCGCAAGGGTCCATTTGGTTTCATTTTCACATTCTCAAGAGTTACATCTGGTTAACCAACTTTCCATCATTTAGCCTGGGGACCACCTGGAATCCTCTCAGGGACCACTGGGGGTCCCCGGACCACCTGTTGAAAACCCCTGGTATAAGAGAATATCTGTGTACGCAAGTACGTATATGTCCTTTGAATAATAGACGTCTTGGTTCACCTTCCCAAGCATTATTTGCACAATGATACGCTAGATATCACATCACATGCCCAGAAAATACTTTTCCACTCCGTTTCATTTAGGCAATTTGTGCCATATGGCAATCAAATAGCAGAGGGGTGGGGGGGGGCGATCAATACATAGACAGCGCAGATAATGAAAATACAAGGCTGGAGAGTGGACGGAAAGTCTATTTTCACCGCCTCTCGGCACCGCCACCGCGCACATCATGGAAGCCAATCCAAAACCACACCTTCAATAGCAACTATGCAATATAAATACAATCAGGTTAGGAAGTCACAAACAAACAAGAAAACTAAGTCACAAATATTTCAAGTACCTTGGGATATAGCTTATAGCTTGATGAAAAATGTACATTCATATATATATATATATATATATATATATATATATATATATATATATATATATATAGAGAGAGAGAGAGAGAGAGAGAGAGAGAGAGAGAGAGAGAGAGAGAGAGAGAGAGAGAGAGAGAGAGAGAGAGAGAGAGAGAGAGAGCCTATCAAAAATGTTTTTTTAAATAGTTTAAAAAGGCAAAGAAGTTAAGGGATAAGGGGTTTAGCGGTGATGAAGACACTAACTCTCTCAGAGTTAGTGTCTATTGCTCCTGATGTGCTGGTTGTGCCTTGCATGGTTTCCGTCACCATAGTGGGTGAATGAATGTGATGCACATTGCACAACCTATGTAAAGCACCATTTATTTCTATATACCCCCTGCCTATGCACATTGCATGTCCATCTGTACAGCACACTTTATTTTGCATAATGCTAAAGGCACTGCATTAAATCAGAGTCTGGTCTGAAACCCACTGGGAAAGGTCGATAGACTATTAATTGCATTCTTTGTAGAGTTTGCATGACTGAGGACAATAATCCGCCCTGGACAAAGCCCCAAGGATAGCAGTCGTCTTACCCAGAATCCAACTCTTCTCGGCGAAAAGTCAAAAGAAACAATTTAATTATTAGTGTATTATATTAAAGATAATCAGTTTGTCAAACTCAGATGTAATAGTTAATTTCGAAATAGAGCAAATTATATTTGTGCAAGTAAATGGTATAGTAATTAGGATGAGTAATGATGATTTGTCCATAATGAACAGTGCTATCCTTTGAAGGAGTGAAATATTATAATTGACATATTTACTCTCTTGATTTAGCATTCCTACTGCAGTAGTGCAAACTCAACTATAATAAATAATAATATAATTATGAATATAACTATAGCAAATCTTTAAGATTTATTTATTTATTTTTGGTCACAACACACCAAGTAACTTATCTACTTGCATTTCAATAGATAGAGATTAGCTATTTTTCGATATTTGTCATAAAAAGTTGCATAGGGCTTAAGTGGGAAAGAAAATGTGACATTCTTACATACAGTATACATACAGTATATATATATAGTCAATGGAGTGTTTGTGTAGGAAATGTCTGCATCTCTCTCAGAGTTGAAGGAACACTGAGGGGTTTACTGTGTAGGAAGGTATAAGAGGTGAGCAGTCGAACATGGATGCCTAAGACCCCGAGAGCTCAGTCACAGAGACAGAATACTGATAGAGAAATCCAGTCTTCACCCTCCACTAGCCACGATACTATCTCTCTATCTACTCCAGCGACTCGCTCTCTTCTTCCATCACTCATCCCATCCCTTTCCTCCCTCACGCTTTTCCTCCTCTATCAATCTGTATCCTTTATTTTCGCACCACAGGAAAAAAACAATCCCTAAGCTTTTCAACCGCTCCCTTTTTTCCATATCTCATTCCATATTTTTTCCCTAAATCTCTTCCAATTCCCTCTCTCTCAATACCCACCCTCTCAATACCCACCCTCTCAATAATATCCATCCGTCTCTCTCTCCCTCTCCCTCCCCCTCCCCCCAACGCCTCTTTTCCCGCTGTCTCTGAATCCTTGCATGCTAAAGCAAGACTCTGGAGTCCCTGCAGCTTCTCCATCTCAATTAGGAATCCCTGGCTCAGTCGTTGAGCCAGTATCCGTTGGCGAGGGGTAACAACCCCACACCCACTCATCACCACCACCACCACACACACACACACAGGACCAACTGACCTGGCCATTTCATACTTAGTATACAGTATATTCAAATGAAAATGACCAGTAAGCCTGAGGTCACGTCACATGCATGCATGTGCAAGCGCTAGTGCTTTGGCCAGATAAACATACAGAGTGAATTCTGTACTGGCCATATACAGTATGGCACTTGCCTTGAGTGGACAGGATTTGATGAGGTCAGATGAATAATATGGAATGTCTCCATATGTGGAATCACAATATATTTGTGTGCACTTGTGGGCAAAAGTAGACCTACCTACAATATACCTACAATATATATTAATAGCAAATATATTATAGCAAAGTAAAATATTACAAAAATACTGCACTTCGGTTTCTGCCAGGCCCCTGGAGAATGGAATGTAAACACTGTTTGCTGCAAAGAAACCAGATCCATACAAGAAACTCTCTCCCTCTATAGCTGCTCCTAAAGCCCAGTGGGTCCATACAGCGCTCTCCAATCCTTCAGAAGTTGCTCTGGCCTTGCGTTTCCCAACACCCCGACCACCACCACACCAAAGAAAGCATATCGGCAACAACAACAACAACAACCACTGCACTGTATAGATAATTGATGATCTGTGCAGCCATAATGAGTATACACAGCCAAAAAGGCTTTTATACACACTGTCAGGGGCGGATCTAGGCATGGGCATGGGGGGGGGGCAATTCCCCCCTAAATACCCAGTCCCCCCCCCCCCAAACACAATGCCATGCAAAACAACCCAATATATTTCAAATTCAAGTGCTTATATTTAAAATGATTTGAAACACTACTACTGCTACTAACTAACTACAGCTGTGTCACCACTAAACCAACAGCATTTCATCATTAAAAACAGAAAACTCTCTGAGTCAGACCTTTAGCTTTATGCATGCTGCGTGTCTGTTGCAACTTCAACAACAACTGATGTTATTATTGATGCTTTACTTGTCTAATAAAAGTCCTGTAACCGAAAATGGTATGGGTGGGGCTTCATCGCCCGTGGCGCGAAGCGACACGGGCGCTGAAGCCGCCCCCATACCATTTTCTCTTGCCCCTCCAACATGTTCTCTTGCCCCTCCTCAAATGAGACATGTTACACCCGCTCCTGCACACTGTACTGGGTGGTTTTATAGAGGCTCTGTCATCACTAACCGCGCATCACCAGGCTTTCGACCAAGGAGGAAAAGGCCTGGTCTGTGTTCCAAAAATCTCTGCGTGAAACCAGTCTGGAGTGGATGGTAATTTAGACCATGCTGTAGTCAGATTTGTATTCATCAGGCAGGAAACCTCAAGACAGAATAAGAATTTCGCCGTACATGACACGGATTCCGCCTGGCCTGCCAACTACAAATCCTTGACTACAACTCGACATATTTTACCATCCACTCCAGGCCGGTTCACACACCCAAAATGGAATGCTGGCCCAGTCGGGTCAGCACTGGTTTCCCCCAGTCCTCTCACTGACCCGTGAGATCAAGCATCTCATTAATAAGTGATAAGACATCCAAGGTTGGTCTGTAGCCATTTAAAAATGTATTGGGTGCATGTGCAAGTGCAGGCCAGGAGGCAAACGCATATCAACAAGTCATGTACGTGAGCAATCAGCTGGAGACTCGATAGGCATGCAGCAAGGCAGACGCCTATAGATACAGCCGACGAGAACCGGATCTAGGCATAGGTATGGGGGGGCAATGCCCCCCTAAATGCCCTGAATGCCCTACCAAACATGATGGCATGCAAAACAACCCAATGTTCTACTACAACTGCTACTAACTAACTAGAATTGTGGCGCCACTAAACCAACATCTCTCAGTCAGACCTTTAGCTTTATGCATGCAAACTTCAACAACAACTGATTTTATTACTGATGCTTTCTTGCCTATTATAAGTTCTGTACAAGATATAAATCCGGGCCTGCAGCCGACCGAGGATAGTCAATCAAAGCAGTATTGTGGCTTAGTGTATGAGTATGCCTGGCAAAGTGGGCCAATGTTTCATTCATCATGGTGGACTACTTTTGAAAGCCCAAAATACCTCCTGCATTGTTTTGTTGTTGTTGTTTTTTTAGGTTAAATAGCTATGGATTTTTCCTATTTTGTGCGCGTGCACATGTACGTGTGCGTCCGTGTGTGTGTGTGTGTGTGTGTGTGTGTAAAAAGCAAAGAAAACTGCCTTACCTGGTGTTGGCATATGTTGGGAAGCAAGGATGGGAGACAGATGGACAAAGGAGGGGGGGAGAGAGAGAGAGATGGACAAAGATAAGAAAGGGTGGGAGGGAGAGGGAGAAAAAAAGACACAGTCAGTCAGGCATCATTTTTTTCACTAGTGTTCAATTTAGGGAGTTGGTTAAAAGCTCCATTGGCAAGTGACATCTATCAATGTCGCTGTTCCAACATTTGAACAGTCATTAATCATAGCATGCAGTGATGTGGGCCATGCTGACACATGCCAGTCCCTGGCCTTGATTAAGATTGGCATCAATGCCGGGTTGGAGCTCAAAGAGACCCCTGGGTAATCTCATGCAACTTTCATGGAAACCCATTAGTTTATGTGGGTCTGAAGGATAACCGCTGTCATTAGCATTGTAGTTGATTTATAAGTCATTTTCATACAGGGCTAAACTGGAAAGGTCTTAACATGATTATAATCAAGTGTAACTTGAAATGTTGCTCGGGAACATACGTTTCAATAGAGAGACAGACTGGCCTGACAGTCTAGTGAAAAATTGATTTTCAGGCAGACTCTTGCGGCAAACATACTCAAACATACTCTATATCAGTGGTTTTCAACCTTTTTGACTCCAGGGACCACCATTTATTCAGCATTTCAGCCACGGACCACCATTTGATTACATTTTCACACCAAAGACCGAGAGTTCTTCTGTGTTTTGCCAACAAAACAGTGTAAACTTCTTGATTACGCGGTGCTGATTCAGATAATGAATATTCTAACTCTTAGGGAGTTTCAAAATGAAACCAAATGGACCCGCAAGGGTCCATTTGGTTCATTTTTACATTCTCAAGAGTTACATCTGGTTAACCAACTTTCCATCATTTAGCCTGGGGACCACCTGGAACCTTCTCAAGGACCACTGGTTGTCCCCGGACCACCTGTTGAAAACCCCTGGTATAGAGTATGTTTGAAATAGTCAACCTGTAAATACATAAGTGAAGCTTTCAGGCCTATTTTCTCAGGTCGCAGTTTTCTGTAAGACATTATTACTCTATAAGCCCTAACTCCCAAACTGAGTGGGTCAAACTTAGGGCTTCACGATAAAAACACGTTTTTTTTTTCTTTGAAACTTCGATTTCGATGTTTTGGGGGGGGATGTTTTATTTGATTCTCCCACCAATAGACACCAATAGAGAATGGGATGGTTCTTATTGAACAAAGATGATATATAAAGTGCAAAGATTACTTTTCTTTCTTTTAATGAACATTCAAGTAATATTTTCTTTTTTCCCCCCCTAAGTATTTCGTTTCTCTTATTGGAGTGTTGGACTACCTTTTCTTAAAGTTAACAACAGAACACATTGCATTTTTCTTTTCTTATTTAACAGAACACTTTTTACGGTAATGTAGGTCATGATCGAGTGTGACATAGTTCTACCGTAAATGTGCTAGGAAAAATATATATATATATATATATTTTTTACATTGTCCAAATTCTGAAACTCGATTCTTGATTTCAATTTGATTTCGATTAATTAATTAATTCATTGTGAAGTCCTAGTCAAACTGAACAACCAATATGTCAGTTTGAAGCTATGAGATTCCCTACTTTCATATAGCGTGAATAATCCAATGAATGCTTCCCATTCATGACACATGGTCAGAAGTTGAGAACCAAAATTAATATTTTAAGATTGTCATATACTAATAGTCACAACTGGAGGATCCAGTTTGGAATCGCAAAGTCATTTCTGTGACTGGCCAGCCACATCACGTCGAACTCAGCATTGTGTTACTAAACATTCATCATTAAAACATGAACAGGGGCACACAGTGTGTGCTGCTGTGTGAATATGATATTAATACAGGGATATACAAAAAAAACACAATGAAAAGAAAACAGTTGAACAAGGTTAAAGGAGCATCTAACAGCTTGCAGCTACAGTACAATTTGAACTGCCAAAGAGCTCTTCTCAAGAGCAGCAAACCCTGTATAGCCTTTTCACCATAGACCCTGGGAATCATGCTGGCTCCTGCCCTCATACAATATTCAAACAATGTCATGGATACTGTAGATATATATGAGAAAGAGAGAGAGAGAGAGAGAGAGTTTGCGTGTGCATGCGCACGTGCTGTGCCTGCAAGAACAAGCAGCTTCTTAAGCGATGGTCTCAAAGTTCAATTCACAAACATTAAAATGAAGTATTTCAGGGGCCATCTGGGTGACTCAGATTCCTGCCCACCAGCGAGGAGACGGTGATGCCTCTGGCTTGGCCTGGCCGGTGCTCCAACAAATAACAACTGTGCTGGTGGGTGGAAGGATGTCAGGGGAGGGGGTTCTCTGTCACAGCAAAGCCATGTTTACAGCCTGGGCTTCACTGGCATAACAACTAAACTGAGAAACCAAACCAAAATTAAACAGCCGATACGTAGTTCCCAAGTCGCAATTGACAGTTCCGCAAGATGAGCTAGTTCACATTTATCTCCTAATGTGAAAGATTATTTATTTTAAATATGTTTTGATTTAATTCTCCTCCCTCCAACTGGGAATAAAGGTGGTTCTTATTGAACAAAGATGATGGATAAAGTGCAAACTTCACTTTTCTTTTCCGTTAATGAACATACCGTATTACAGTTACAATTAGTTACATTTATTTTCTCTTATTGGAGTCTTGGACTACTTTTATCTTGAAGTAAACAGCAGAACACATTGCATTTTTATTTTCTTATTTAACAGAACCCTTTTCCCTCTTTTTCTCTGAGCCAGTGTGACACAGTTCTATCGTAAATGTGCTAGTAAATGGGAAATTTCGATTTTTTTACATTGTCCAAATTCTGAAACCTCGATTTGTGAAGCCCTACCTGTAAGTTATGCAGGAATGCATACCGAGTGCCAAAAAAGACTTTCTGGCCTTAACAGCCCATACATCCACACAGAAAAGTCCTATCTGATTGCATTAAATCACATTAAGCATTGTTAAACCAAATCCATTTGGCATCATTTTACGATCTCAAGAATTACAGATCTATAAAGGGTCCATTTGGTTACCAACCGTCCATCATTTAGCTGGGGGCCACCTGGAATCCTCTCAGGGACCACTGGTGGTCCCTGGACCACTGGTTGAAAAACCACTGCTGTAGATGACTAGATGTAATGTAATTTGTCCATTAATAGACACATGGGCTCTGATAACGTCTAAAGAGATGTGACATCCTGCTGTTTTGGCTGAAACAAGCACACAAGCACCAAGCTGAAGTGTGTGGTCACGTAATCTCAAGTCCCTCTCACACTAGAAAGATGCAATCATGGTGCATGATCTTGAGAGAACATTCTCCTAATTATAAGCCAAATGAACAGAGATGTCTAGAAAAGTGCCCTTCTGGGCACAGGTCTCCACCAGGCCAGGACAGGTTGTGGCGCTATAATAGGCCAATGTAAAAAGGGTACCATTTATTCTTATGACTTCAGCATTTGGATGATTTGAGCCATTTTGTCCAAAAATGTGTTTTGCAAATGTCCACCTGTTGGTGGCGCTATAACAAGCCATTGTGAAAAGAGTGGAATGTTATTCTCAGCCTAGTATTTTAGTGTGTTGAAGATTTTATGTAAATTGCCTGCTGTGTTCATCATCTTTACAAAATCGGCCTCCTGGTGGCGCTATGGCATGTCATTGTGGAATATTTGGAGCAGAGGTTGATGGTTGGTATCCAGGGAGTGTGTGTGCAAAATTTGGCACCAATTGGGTTAACGGTTTGGGAGATTAGCTGGTAACAGACGAGGACACACACACATTTTTACACAAAAATGGCAAGAATTGGTTTCCTGGTGGCGCTATAAAAGACTGTTGTGAAAAAATTGGATCAGAGGTTCATGGTTGGCATCCAGGGAGTGTGTGTGCAAATTGTGGCATCGATCGGGTTAACGGTTTGGGAGATTAGCTGGTAACAGACGGACACACACACAGATTTTTGCAAAAAGATGGCAAAAATCGGCCTCCTGGTGGCGCTATAACATGCCGTTGTGGAAAACTTGGGGCAGAGGTTCATGGTTGGCATCCAGGGAGTGTGTGTGCAAATTGTGGCATCGATTGGGTTAACGGTTTGGGAGATTAGCTGGTAACAGACGGACGCACACACAGATTTTTGGCAAAAAAATGCAAGCATCTGCCTCCTGGTGGCGCTATGATGGGCTCTTCTGGAAAATTTGGAGTAGAGATTCATCGTTGGCATCCAGGGAGTGTGTGTGCAAAATGTGTCATCGATTGGGTTAACGGTTTGGGAGATTAGCTGGTAACAGACGGACACACACACAGATTTTTGCAAAAAGATGGCAAAAAACGGCCTCCTGGTGGCGCTATAACATGCCGTTGTGGAAACTTTGGGGCAGAGGTTCATGGTTGGCATCCAGGGAGTGTGTGTGCAAATTGTGATGTCGATCGGGTTAACCGTTTGGGAGATACGCTGGTAACAGACAGACACACACACATTTTTTTGTAAAAAGATGCCACAAATCGGCCTCCTGGTGGCGCTATAACATGCCGTTGTGGAAAACTTGGGGCAGAGGTTCATGGTTGGCATCCAGGGAGTGTGTGTGCAAATTGTGGCATCGATTGGGTTAACGGTTTGGGAGATTAGCTGGTAACAGACGGACGCACACACAGATTTTTGCCCAAAAAAATGCAAGCATCTGCCTCCTGGTGGCGCTATGATGGGCTCTTCTGGAAAATTTGGAGTAGAGATTCATCGTTGGCATCCAGGGAGTGTGTGTGCAAATTTTGGCATCGATCGGGTTAACGGCGCCAGAGATTACCTGGTAACAGACGGACTGACACACACACACACGGACGGACGGACGGAGGGCAAAACATATTCTCCACCATGCCTCCGGCCTGGTGGAGACAATGAACAGACATGTCTGGAGAAGGGGTAGGCAACATTTTAGAGATGAAGTGCTGTGTCTTTATTTGCTTGATAGTCGGAGTCAGTGTTGGGAATATTACTTTACCTTGTTAATATATTACTTATTAATTATTACCATCATTTTAAAGCAATATATTATATTACAATATTACTGTCTGAGCAAGTGTAATATATTAATATTACTATTACATATTACTTTTTACAAAATATATAATTAGTATTTAGTATCATTATTAATCACATATTGTGTAGGCCAGTGGCATGCGTACAATACAGCTTGGCTTTCTGGTCAAATCCATTTGAAATCAACTTGAAAAAACGTCACTCGCAGGGGTTAAATGTATTCCTTGAATTCATGGAAGCCAGTAAATAAGTAGATGACAAATTATAGAAAATAAGTAATTATTTAACTTCTGCAGTTGTTAAGATAATTTCACAAGAACACTTGCAACGAGACAGATTGACAGAATGTAATATTGAAAGTAATGCAGTAATGCAAAAAGAAAAGTATAATATATTAGATTGTTTTTGTTTAGTAATACATTTATATTACAAGTTACTGCATTTTGGTAATATATTATGTAATATATTAAGTTACGTAGTGCACATGTCCCAACACTGGTCGGAGTGCCATATCGACCTTACATGTAATTTAAACACATCACAGATGTGAGTGGACTTAATACTGTACAGCTTCTTATATATATTAAATCAGGGCTTTTCAACCAGTGGTCCTTGCGAGGGTTCCAGGTGGTCCCTTGCGGGTCCATTTGGTTTCATTTTTACACTCTCAAGAGTTAAAATATTCATCATCTGAAATCCAGCCTGGTATTGTGGACAAAAGCAAAAGAAATCTTTAGTTCTGGAGTCTGTGGAGCTAAAATGTCCTCAAATGGTGGTCTATGGCTCAATTAAAATGCTGAATAAATGGTTTGCCCTGGTATCAAAACATTTGAAAACTCCTAATTTAAATGAAAAAAGGCACCCATGCCTAAGGTTGCCTACCCCTGGTCTGGAGGATTCTAAATGTATGAGGTTGCTAGGAAAGCAGTGAGAATGAAAAGCAAACTGCTTCGGACACCAATCCTGTTTATTGTCAGTAGGATCACACAAAAGCACACAATTTTAGATGGCAAAACAAACAAAAAGTCTACTTACAACATATATGGTGGTAGTGCTATAGGTGGCTGCGGTATACTGTAAACTATATGAACCAAAACATAGGGGTTTCCTGGACTGGAGTAATACAATTAATCCACTGACTACCTCCATAAATAGCTACCTATAGCAAGAATCAAGCGTGACCCTTCATTCTTTGTAATGAATCCATTGGCCCTTTAATGCCAAAATGTGCTTTCAGCACAGAGGGCCACCTTGTCTAACACTGTGACTGTGTTGGCTAGTTCCCATGGGCGCAGGCTAGCAAAGCTGTGTGCATATTACAGGAAATTCAGGGCACTAAATTTTCTACGCTCCACTGAACATTCATTGTCTTATGGCACTGTGGAAGAATGGAAACATCATTTCATCCCTGTATGTGTCCTGACACACACTGGAGTGACAAACAAAAGACCTTGAACCTTTGATAAACACTCTTTTTAAGAGGCGCTGCAATGCGTGTTGCATCTTGCATACGATTCTGCTGTGTTGAACTTGGACTAGACCCAAGACTCCTTTTGAGGCTCAGGTTACTGACTGTCACCATAACAACTACACATTTTGATGTCAAAAGGATGAAAACAAAATCACCCTCTTAACCACTCGCTGGGTACATAGAATCACTGTTGCTTACCACCATGGTATTATCATGGTATTCCTATTGCTATTAATGTTGCAAATTATTGCAATTTAGTGGAAGCGTGCCAACCAAGCCAACAGCTGCAAAGCTATTGGACAACTGGTGTAGGCAAGGTATAGCTGGGCCTTACTGAATGGCTGATTCAGTTAATGTAGGCTTGTAGAGCAGGGGTTTTCAACAGGTGGTCCGGGGACCACCAGTGGTCCTTGAGAGGGTTCCAGGTGGTGCCCAGGCTAAATGATGGAAAGTTGGTTAACCAGATGTAACCCTTGAGAATGTAAAAATGAAACCAAATGGACCCTTGCGGCGTCTCTCAAGAGTTAAAATATCTGAAGCACTATTTAATTAAGAAGTCTACTACACTGTTTTGTTTGCAAAATACAGCCTGGAATTGTGAACAAAACCAAAAGAATTCTTTAGTTTAAAATGCCATCAAATGGTGGTCCGTGGCTCATAATGCTGAATAAATGGTGGGCCCTGGTGTCAAAAAGGTTGAAAACCCCTGTTGTAGAGGGTCATTTTCCCCTGGGCCAGGGGTTTTCAACAGGTGGTCCGGGGACCACCAGTGGTCCTTGAGAGGGTTCCAGGTGGTCCCCAGCTATGTTGGTTAACCAGATGTAACTCTTGAGAACGTAAAAATGAAACCAAATAGAGTTTAGAATATCCATCATGTGAATTAGTCCAAATCTACACAACTAGAAAATTAATGGTCATGGAGAGAAGCAAAATAAATCTTCAGTTTTGGGGTCTCTGGAGCTAAAATGTCATAAAATGGTGGTCCGTGGCTCAAATGCTGAATAAATGGTGGTCCCTGGGATGAAAAAGGTTGAAAACCTCTGTTTAGAGGGTCATTTTCCTTGCCTTGACTGTCTCCTGTGTGTGAGGGAGATGCCACTGTCCCTGGTGCTGATCTTTCTCTATAATGCCATGTAGGTGCTTAGCACTCTCCATGGTGCTGAACCATCCAGGTTAGTGGAAACTGAGCACTCTCCATGGTGCTGAACCATCCAGGTTAGTGGAAACTGAGCACTCTCCATGGTGCTGAACCATCCAGGTTAGTGGAAACTGAGCACTCTCCATGGTGCTGAACCATCCAGGTTAGTGGAAACTGAGGCATGTTTTTACCCAGCTACCCAAATAAAGGGACGATTTAACCAAATGAATTGTGCTTACAATTCAACCGACTGGGGGGGGGGGGGGCAAAAACAAGAGCATACCTTCCTCCACCTCATTTCCTTCCACTCTGCTCTGTCCTATACACCCTGCGTCAATAAGAGCAGCGATAAGATGCTGCACCACTTATTTGGAACCAGGCTGTGCTGTTCTGTGCTGTGCTGTGCTGGGCTCTTATCGGCACGTCTGATCACAGGTCTTTTTGAAATGGGCGGCCAGAGAGCGAAATGCCCCTTTGCCCCCGTTCTCTGCAGCGTTTGCCCTGTCATTGCGGTGCTCCATTAAGCCCTGCAGGAGCGCGATTCAGGATGCGTTTAGCCCTCCCCGCAGGCGCGTCTGACCCCCTTGACAGTGACCTGCCCCACAGCCCTGACGAGCTGCCATTAAAGGACCCCTAGGCTTCATACACACACACACACACACACGCACGCACACATACGCACGCACCCACGCGTGAGACGAATGCACCGTAACAGCGCAATTACGGCTTGTTTTGTGATTGCTGCATCCCTGTAAATGTATTATGTTTAGACATGATTGTGTGCGTGCGTGCGTCACACATGTGACATGCGTCACTGTAAGACAGACTATCAGCATTCTGGTGTGGGTGTTTTTTTGATTGCTCTAACCTGTGACCCCCCCGGCTCCTCCAACCCCAATCTCATCTCCCAATAGGCTCCCGTTGAGATGGCTGCCACTGACACCTCCGACCCCTCAAGACTTTTTTTTTTCCGAGGGAGAACGGAGAAGGTGTCATATCGTCCTCCAAGCTTTTGACCCGGAAAAGGGCCTATAGTGGGTGGAGAAGGACCCTGCGTACTGAATCCGCAAGCTCCAATCGGTTGGAGTTCAAGTACCAGACAGTGAGTGCTCTGCAGCAGCAGCAGCAGCACAATAGTACCGCCGAGCACATGATCAGTGTTGCCAACTGCCCAGAATCCAAAAATGCACTAGTGGCAATTCCAAAATGCACAAGAATGTGCTAGAGCAGCAAACCAGGGCCCACTATTTATTCTGCATTTTAGCCACAGAGGAACACCATTTGATGTTGAGTTTAGTCTCGGACTAATATAGGATAACTGGCAAAATGTTGGTCAAAATAACAATTCTTCTACATTTTCTAAATATGTACACTTGAAAATTAGGTAATTCAGATGTTTAAATATAATTTAACTCGTAACACGTAAAATGAACTCGTACACTCTTGAAAATGAGGTAATTCAGATGTTTAAATACAGTTGTATAATTAAACTCTTGAGAGCGTAAAATGAAACCAAGTGGACCCGTAAGGGTCCATTTGGTTTCATTTTGTAATTCAAGAGTGACAGATCTATAAGGATCCATTTGGTTACCAATGGTCCTTTCTAGGAAGGAAGGAGGACTCTATCACAGAAGATAAAAATGAGGGTTTTATCTCTGGTGCCTGTTAACCAATTTCACCCCAACTCACAAGGAAAAAAGCACTAGATTTTCCGCCAGGAGTTCTTCACTAATTATGGCACTAGGGGGGTCTGAGAAAAAGCTAAATATAGCGGCAAATGCGCCAAGTTGGCAACAGTGCACATAATAGTACTCTACTCGGCGCGTAGTACTTTGTACTCACAATGATGCGATCTCAAATAACCTGCTCTTCATGTCCCATATACCCCCTCTCTGAGTCTCAACGGCTTCACAATATTTGGAGAAATTATAGTCAAGTTAATTCTGATAAAACACACTGAGTCTGAGTGCCGGCTGAATAGTCTGCATGTTGAATTTAAATATTTATATTGCTAAGCCTTTATTCCAGGCACCACAGAAGAAATGCATATGGTTGTTTTTTTAATTTGATTGAGCAGAGCTCTGAAAAATACAAGTACTGCGAGGAAGTGACAAAACGCACACAGCTGTGCCTCACGAGTACTAATGAAATTAGCTACTCCCTAAACACACACACAAACACACACACACACACACACACACACACACACACACACACACACACACACACACACACAGTGCCAGTAGTATTTGGGCTTTCAGTTTGTTTTAAATGAAGAGTAAATTATCTTTCAGCTGTGGAGGCTGTCTGCAGCAAGGTTATTTTATATACTGTGTGTATGTGCGTGCGTGCGTAAGAGAGCCCGAAAGAGAATTTTGCTTAACGTATTGTGCATTAGAGAGGACATCCGACATAGCCGCTTATACCAGTTAAATTCAGTCAATGCGGTGCCCTTGTTTCAAAGATAACGAGTTGCGTTACAGATAAAACATCTATTATTAGTTGCTGCTTGATCACCAACCGTGCCGCTTCCAACATTTAAATCAAAGTGAGAAACAAAATCAAACATGCCCTGACTGCACACGAGCACCAGGCACGCTCCGCTCCACACTGTCCCTCTAACCCATGCAGACTTACATTTACAAAGACAAATAAAACAAAGGGACACCTGAGCCCTTTGTCACCTGCTGCCACAGATATGCCACTTTAGCAAATTGGCTGAACACAATGCATAATCTCATGGCATCCAAAACAAAAAATAGCACATAAAAACCACCGGAATCAAATCAGTGAGGTCATATGCGCAGAGCCACAATAGGCCAAGCTGACACACTCCTTCTGTTGAGACAATCAAACATCTTTCACCATGCCGGTGTGATGACAAACACTTCCCAATTGCCATATCATCTCCGTCCCCTGATTTTTATAGCTATAGCACAGCAGGTCATACATTGAAACCACATTTCAGGCCACGTACGTAGCATGTGGTCATCTGCGGTACAGGGTCGCCCACTAAAACCAGGTGGCAAGGGAGGCAGTGCTGCTGAGGCACCAGAAGTGGCGCGACTGTAGCAGTGGGGGATGATCAGAAGGTGTGGCGCAAAACACTTTGGCCAGCTGGTACTGCCAGAAGACAGGGAGGCTGTGGGGAGTCTATGTGGGAGGCTGCTATTACAGTACGAGGCAATGGGTTGTGCAGGAAGCTACCATAAGAGCACTGCATGTTCTTCTACAGTATATATAGTGCACAAGATGTTGGCCAGTCGGTTCTTTCTTCTACAAAGTAGCACTTTGTGTGTTGCTCATTTGCAGTTGACTTAGTTGCCCTTTGGTCACTGGCCAGGAGCACACAAGCTGGAAATGATCATCTCTTTTTCAAATGGACTTAAAGATCTAAAATTCATTCCAGATACACAATATTACCATTTCTCTCAAACATTGTTCACAATGTGAACAATGTGTGAAAAATGTGTGAGCGAGTGTAATGTAATTCTGTAATTCTGCTTTGCTGAGATAATCCATCCCACCTCACAGGTGTGCCACATCAAGATGCAGATCTGACAACAACATGATTAGTGCACAGGAGGGCCATAGACTGTTCACAATAAAAAGCCACCCCTGAAATGTGCATTTTTTTTTTTTTTTTTTTTTTTGCTTTATTGGGGGTTTGGGGTCTCAGAACCAGTCAGTCAGTATCTGGTGGAACCACCATTTGCCTCATGCAGTACAACACATCTTCGCATAGAGTTTTCTTCAATGGCTGTGCGAAGTTGCTGGACATTAGTGGGAATTGGTACACGCTGTTGAAATGGTAATATTGTGTATCTGGAAAGAATTTTAGACCTTTAAGTCTCATGAAAAATGAGAGCAAAACAAAAGTGTTGCATTTGCATTTTTGTTGAGTATATATCATTCAATGTGAGCAGTACCGTTTTCAGACACGTTGTTACACTGAGTACCCTGAGTATAAATGGCCCTATACTCAGGAATGATGCAAGTCTGAAATCTGAGAACTCTGATTCATCCGTGTCTGCATTTGTTGCCTTTTTAGGTACAGTACATGCTTGTTATGCAATTGTCCACAGATGCCAACTATGTTGCTTTAATGTTGTATAAAAGTAACTGAACCAATTCTTTCTCTGTCATACCAGTCCTGCTACGAGATGCACCAGACCAGCCTAAAAAGACTATATCAAGGGCGCCCACACTTTGTTGACTTGTGAGTGTTTTTCAAAATGACCAAGTCAACAAGATCTACTACTGTACTACTACTATAACGACCTAATAGAGAAGGAAACGTCATTGCACATAATGTGGTATGTGACGTATGAACTCTGTTCTTTAGATGTCCGTAAATGCATTCAACTCTCCAGGGGTCCTTGAGAACTGCAATTTTAATCAACTCCAACCCCACACTGGGTCGATTAGAGGGTCACTATTATATTGAGAAATAAACCTTCACCGGGCAACAATGTTAGAAATAGTACAATAGAAAGCAGCAGTTGATTTTTTTCTGATTGATCGGTTATTTGTTCTGAGCCTACACTACAATGGATTCAAAAATGGGTACATAATTACAATTGCTTACTTACGCCACCCACTGTTTTGCTGTACGAGTGTTCAGAATTCCACTCCATAATCGTGTATAATCTTTGGGGTAGGTACTGTAGGTCATGTGGTCTACCTGCACAGCCTTCGTTATCAACTGGTAGATCGCGATCTACCTTTTGGGCACCGCTGCTTTATAGGTTTGGGATACCTGTACTAGACCACTTAACCTGTTGGCTGGTTCACGTTGATTACTCTGACCTGGTAGTTTTCAATGCAATGCATAGAGATTGTTTTCTAAGCTTCGTTGCAAGTTGCAGTGGTCAGACTTGAAATTAGGATGAGTATTCCGCAGTTGGAGTATGTTTCAGTGAAAGGCAGTTTAATATGGTCTATCTATCTAGTTGATGCAATACTGTGCCAACACCATACTGTACTGCTGCAGACTGTCCAAATCCACCTTCCAAGGTGTTCAGACTAAAAGAACAGCAGAGCAGTGGTGGAGATTTCTTGTCCATCTTCGGGAATAATATAGATTTTTCCATTAGTATTTGTGCAGCTCAGATGTTTGACTCAAATGCATACACAGTACACACACACTGCATATTTGAAACACATACTGTATGTGTGTATTCCTGTGGTGCGTATTATTTGGTCAAATTGTTTGTTTTACCATAACTATCATTCAATGAAATATTTATCTTAATTAATATTAGCAGAGTTTAAAAGCCCCAAAAACTGAAACTCCAGTGTTAGGATTGGTGCCTGCAGTTACTCTGGCTTCTTGCTTATTTGAAAAACTTTTCAGTGAATGCATGCCAAATTTGTGTTTTCTTGTGCCACTCTGCATCCGCCTCCTCACTTGGCATTGCAACTGCTACGGGTCAGTCTCACACGCGCTAACGCTTGATTGACCTACTGCGTGCAAACGAACGCAAAAAACGCCTCTCGGCCATCATATCTCATCTCTGCTGCATCTGACTTTCCTTCTGTTACATCATGGTTTTAGTCCTCCCACATGCCCATATATCCACACACTGGTCTCCTCCAACGCTACTGCCTAACCTCCTCCCTTAGTTCTCCACAATCCGAGTTAGTTACATGCATGGGGTTGTATGCGAACGGTACACCGTATACTGTATATTCAGTCTTACAGTGCACTAGGACAAAAAAAACACACTCATCTCATGCCATTTTGCCTCAGGTGCCTCAGACAGTTAGCTGCTATGTGTCTCCATCACCGCTAACAAACAAACAAACACACTCTTAAAGAAGAAAAGGTGGCCACGTGATGCATTGATTCTCATCCGTTAAGAGCACTACAATAGAGCCCTCTCGTGCCACTGCCAAGTTTCTTTATCACCGCTGACAAACACACTTTTTTTAAGGAAAGAAGTTGCATTGAACATCTTGTTGTTCTGTTATCTCTCGTGCACAGTAGAAGGGCTCCCACTGAACGCCATTGTCTCTCAGCACAACTGGGCTTACAAAAATTAGCATACATTTCTGAGAATGCTGAAGTTTACACCAGAGTGAGAGAGAATAAAACTGATGGGCAGTAGCTTGTCAATGACTGAATGTAGAATTGTGGTTTCATGTCCCAATTTTGGGGATGTTACCATAATATATAAGATTTGCTAGCAAAACTAGCAGAAAGCAGATCTACAAGCTCACAACAAGTCATATGGTGAGCTTGTCGATGTGCCGTTTTAGAATTTAAGCTTTACTTTGGAATTATCTGTCTGCTTGCTCTGGGGAGAAATTAAAAAGTTGATATTAAAAGTATATGTGAAATCAGAGACAGGATTATGCCAATGTTTGTTTCAAACATGTTAGGACACACATCGTCTCAAAAGAGAATCAGGGACTCAGGGAGTTCAGGTATAAACACCAAAACTGTATATCAGGGGTTTTTAACCAGTGGTCCGGGGACCACCAGTGGTCCGTGAGAGGATTCCAGGTGGTCCCCAGGCTAAATAATGGAAAGTTGGTTAACGGGATGTAAATATTCACCATCTGAATTAGCCCAAGTCTACACAACTAGAGAATGTACAAGATTAATGGTCATTTTTATCTGTATGTTTGACCGTTTTGTTTTCTCTGAAATTCAGAGAATTGAGGACAAAAACAAAAAAATATATATAAAATATATAATATATTATATATTATATATATTATATATAAAAATATATATAATATATATAATATATAATATGTCATCAAATGGTGGTCCTTAACTCCAATTCTGAATAAATAGTGGGCCCTGGTATGAAAACGTTTGAAAACCACTGCTGTATATGATTATATTGTATTGACATAGTCTGTCATACAGACTGGACAAAATAGCATTTTATCCACTAGAAAATGTTATATAAAGAACTGTTAAGGGATTAAGTGGCTAACTGTTAGGTTCATGTGTACAGTAAAGAAGCTGTGGAAGGCGGAGGTGAGCCAAAAGTGCTACAGTTATTCACAGGAAGCCCTCCTGCCTCCAGGCAAACACAGATGAGTAAGCGCACTATTAGTGGTGAATGGTGATTGCGGTCAGGCCGAGGTGCCAACTGCTCGTGCTGCTGTGGATGCTCATTATTTTGCACTTTTGGGTGCTGCAAAAGACGGAAGCCATCCCTTTAGTTTGAAGTCGAAATTCCACATCATTAATGTTAAACACTTAAGCCCTACTGTACTTCTTGAAAATATTTGAAATTGGCTGCTTTGAAAAGAAAGATGTTGAATTTGGCAGTCTGGCTAAAGGCTAAGACCAGTGTCTTTTTGAGCCAGCTTTGGTCTCAGAATTATTCGCTAGCACAATTGCTAGCTGACTTTTGACAATGGAAAAAAGCTTTAAAGGACAACTTCCTTATTTTCAAGCAAGGTTCATGTCTTGTCTTCAGGTTGTTATTAGCCCAATGCGTGCCAAACTCGGAGGCTACGTGTTCTGCCTTATGCCACGGCTCTAGCCGCCGTCTTCAGTCAAAACCCTTATTTCTGAAGTTCCAGATCTCCGAAACCGGATGTAAAACATCAACCTTGGTTGGAAAAAAAAAGTTGTCATTTAAAAGGTTTTCTAAAAATGTATACATGCAAAGGAGGCCTTCTCATTCAGGGAAAAAGCTTCAAGGTTAAAATGTGCAAAATTCAAATCCAGTTACACCGCCCTACATCACCATCTACCCGCTCTCTGTCAGGTAAAGCCCAGGAAAATGGAAAATGCCATTCCGACTGCCGAGTTGTGGCACTGCATGGTGTCTTTTCCCCTCAGGCTAGCTAAAGGCACTTACCATCTACAAAAGATCTCTCACCATCCTGCTATATAGTCCCACTGCTTTCATGTCACATCACTGCCTTGCCTCATGCAGACACGTCTTTGTCAAACAGATAAGACAAGATGTAACACATTACTGTTGTTTCCTGTACTTTGAAGCGAACTCCAAGGTATAGCAAAACATATACTGTATATCTTCTTCTTAAAGGTGCATGAACCCAACATCCAGGGTTAACTCTTACCCATGTCACATATCGAGAGACGGACTAATACCAACCTTTCAAACTCAAAGAGAACAATAAGTGCCTTTCACCGAGAAAGCCCTTATTGTGCACTTTGGCTCTCCGTGGGGCAGTGCTGTTTTACCTCATCATCTCTCATGGCCTCTCATTCGATATAACCTTCCACTCACACTGGGGAGGAAATGGTCAAAACAAATTGCATGTCTCCAGCTTCAAGCAGGGTTGGAACAATACCAATGTACAGTATAGCTGTTTAATACACAGCACTGCTGTCCACTGCAGTGGTGACAGTGGAGGTAGAGTGGTGCCTAAAAGCTGCTTCATTCACGCTCTGCACCACAAGTGTCCTGGAGCAAGATACTAAAGCAGGGGGTTTCAACCTTTTTGATCCCAGGGCCCACCGTTTATTCAGCATTGGAGCCACGGACCACCATTTTATCCCCAGACAGACCCCAAAAACTAAAGATTTCTTTTGCTTTTGTCCACAATTCCTTAGCCTGGATTTAGGAAACCAAACAGTGAAACACACAGATCAAAAATGACCATTAATCTTCTACATTCTCTAGTTGTGTAGACTTGGGCTAATTCACATGATGAATATTTTAACTCTTGTGAGTGTAAACGTGAAATCAAATGGACCCGCAAGGGTCCATTTGGTTTCATGTTTACACCAACTTAAAGAGGGCGTGCTGTGATTTTTGTATTTTTTTCCAATTTTGTACATGTTTAAGAGGTGACAGTATGTAAATAGACCCCTTGGTGTGTTTTTAAGTGCAATGATGTCTTCCCTTTGTATTTAGGGTTTCTTCCTGGGGGCTGAACCTTTCCAGGCAAACATGCCAATGAAAAAAACTTCAATATAGTGACATCATGTGCTCAGCCCCTCCCCTAACCCCTCCCCCTTTATCATAGAACTAAAGCTGTGGGTGTGGCTTCAGTTCAGGTGGATCACCACCCACCAGGCAAACCAGGCATACTTAATGAACTGGCTGGGTGGAATCATAAAAATTAGAGTTTAACAAACACTGTACACTTTTTGGGGAAAAATCTTACTTTTCATATAACATTAATGCCTGATGATCATGTTTTAGGGTAGAAAAAAATCATGGCACTCTATCTTTAAGTTACCAACTTAACTGGGGATCTCCTGGAACCCTCTCAAGGACCACTGGTGGTCCCTGGACCACTGGAAACCACTGGAAAACCACTGCACTAAAGTAAACCCCAATGAGAATACTGATGCCTTGCAAGCAGCATGACTGACTCAGCCATGTGTGTAAACGGTTGGATGTAACATATAGTAGCCTACATGGTAAAGTACTGTACATGGGGCGGCTGTGGCTACGTAATGTGTGCAGGAGCTAGAGCCAAGGGTCGACGGTTCGAATCCTGGCTCCTACTGTCTACGTAATGTGTGAAGGAGGACGCCGAGCGTCGACTGTTCACGGCTTCACCTCCCAATGTATGAATGAATGAACCATTGTAAAGCGCTCTGAGTACACACAGTGCATAGAAAAGTGCAATCCATTGCAATCAATTATCATTATTATCAAAGTGCTTTCTATAAAGGCACCATCGTCGAAATGCAGGCCAGTTACTGTACCAACATCTTTTTTTCATCTTTACATTTTCAATGAGAGCGTTTTTTTCTCTCATTCAAGGATGTGTCACGTGTATGTCATTGAAAATGTGATGACAGCTTTGACAGACCAAAGGTACAGTATATGCAGGGGCAACAACATGCTGTATGCTACAGGTTGGCCATGGCCACCAGGGGGGTCAATATGTTCTGTGTGTGTGTGTGTGTGTGTGTGTGTGTGTGTGTGTGTGTGTGTGTGTGTGTGTGTGTGTGTGTGTGTGTGTGTGTGTGTGTGTGTGTGTGTGTCTATACCTGCATGGCTGTGTATGGATTTGCCTCCCTGGTCGAGGCATTAAGAGGTGCAGAATGCGTTAGTGAATGCTGCGGCGCCGCCTCAGCTTTCTACGGTTACAATCAGGGCCGTTGCTAGCCATTTGGGTGCCCTAAGCACAAATGCTTTCTGGTGCCCCCCCCCCCCCCCAACAAACAAGACAAATATGTTGTATTTCTCACAGGGCCACCGTTTCACAAGCAGTTATGGGCCATTAGCCATCCTGTTGTTTTCAGAATGATCCAACACCTCCAGTCTCCAGAACCAGTTAAAGGTAGGGTAAGTGATTTGAAAATCATGGTGTAGTACCTGCCTGGTGCACTAGGGGTGTAGTACCAGCCTGGTGCACTAGGGGCGCCCAAGAGTAGCTACACTATGTGAACCTGCTGTTCGATCCTGATTGGAGGAGAATTTACCCTCCACCTGGAGAACTTTTATTAGCTCCTCTGCTAACGTGGGGGAGGGGGAAACTCCATACATGGTCTGCACACCTTATAATAGAGCATTTTAACAGAAAGAAAAAAAAATGGGTGATATGATATCTGACAAAAGTGAAATCACTTCCCTTACCTTTAAACAGGTTTTGACTCATTTGATAACAAAAGGCTGAATTAATGAAGTCTAACACCTTGGAACAACCTTCCTAATGCCATTGTAATGTATAGTTCCCCGAATCCCCCACCACTACTCATTGTTTCTCAGTTGCAAGGGCGATTTTTTTCCTTCCCTTAATTCCTGGCCCAAGCCTATAGCCTGGACCAACAAATTAACCACAGCTCCTGTGAAATCCTACTGAAATCCTCATGTAGGCTGCACCCTTGCAGCCTACACAGAAAGGTGGGGGCGTGTGTAGGGTGAGGTGGTGGTGGGGGGCATCCCTGACCAGTTATACTTAGGGCCTCATATAGCCTAGTAGCGGCCCTGAATAAGCCCGCAGCCAGGCTGCATATTTTAGCTCGTATTTTCAAACAATTACAGTTTGGTCAATTCTCGATCATTTCTTACCATTCAACATGTTATGATGAAAAAACATGTTCCACGTTTTTTGCTGTATGTGGCGAGCATTTATCCCAAGTCTGCGGTTGTTGTAAATTGCAAAAAAAAAAAAAAAAAGTCGAGAAATTCGCGGCAAAACAGACATCTTTTTGATCATTCATATCTCCTTCAATTCTGGGCCATTTTGTACATTTCAAAATGCAGCGTGACCGGCAAAAATCACTCTATCAGATGCTGTAGCCTATAGAATATGCGGGTAGGTCTTCTCTATGAAGCGGAATCAAGAAAAAACTAACTGTCGGGATTTCAGTGGAAACGTGAAAGCAGCAGCATTCGTCACAAGTTAATTAATGTATTTAATTACATTATATGCCTTACCTAAACACAAGCAAGTGACCGACAGCAGGCAGCTGCAGCTGTTTATAGGACAATCCATAAATAAGGACTTAAGGAGATGAATTGAACTGGCGCTTCTGTGGACATCTCCAATGCGCACGGTCTGTGCCCGCACGACGCACGTGGATTTGAAATCCCGTTTTCTATTTCCCAAATCTATTTGACGAAATTAGCTTAAGGGACTGCGTGACAAACAGGGGGGCACCATGTCTCTGGAGAGGGGCACCCGAGCACAAAGCAGATTCAACAGTTTTCTCGGGAAAATGCATATTTATAGAAATTAGGGCTATTGATATTATTTTAATGGTGCCCTGCCGGTCACTGCCGGGCCCAACGCACTGTGCGTTATGTGCGTTGCCCTCGCTACGGCACTGGTTACAATATGTCACGTCCCACACCTGGCTGTTTCGACAGCCGGCCACCGGGGATGCAGCTGCACTGCCTCGGCCACCGCCGCATGTTTTGGTCACCGCTCACCGGCTTATATGCAGGGGGAAAATGATTTTGTGCTCGATAGCACGTTTACGTGCAATATGCCAGGTCCATCAATACTACAAGTCAGTGCATTATACTATAGATTTTCAAGCATGAATTACCTTTTGCAATGACCTAGAGCAGTGGTTTTCAGCTTTTTTCACACCAGAGCCCACTATTTATTCAACATTTTAGCCACGGAACACCATTTGATGTTGAGTTTAGTCTCTTGGACCCAAAACCTAAATTGTGTCCACAATTTAGGAGAGAAAAACTGGCAAAACGTTGGTCAATTTAATAACAATTCTTCTACATTTTCTAATTGTGTAGATTCTTGAAAGTAATTCACATATTTAAATATAAATTAATTCTGAGTGTAAAAATGAAACCAAATGGACCCGTAAGGGTCCATTGAATGTGGTTATCAACTGGCAATCATTTTCTCAAGGACCACTGAAAATCACTGATTTGGAGTATAAAAGGGGAATTTATAGTGATGCATACAAAAAGCTGTTTGTTTTTTGGCAATTTGCTTGCCTTACACACATTGCTTGAAAACCCTTCACCCATCTTCTCCAACCTCGAAACTAAATAGCCCTGACTGTTCTGGAAAAATCAATCCTCTCAAATCCACTTCATCTTTTTCAAAATCAAGCAATGCTTGCCGAGAAAACTTCAGACCAAAGCAGCCAGAGCAGATGTCGAATGTGATTCTATTTCTCACTATAGTAAGAAATCTAAAGTATGGACATCATCACACAGTTATTATTATTGTATCAAATGCACTACCAGTATATTATGCATGCAGTCCCCGCAACTTTCCACGATGGCGGATTCACGGAAATCAGTCTGCGGAAATCAAAGGCGCCCGCGGAAAACAACGCAGCTTGTGGAATAGTAGAAAAGTTTGGGGGGCATATTTCCGTAGTCCGATACCAAGAAAGCCCTTTGTCGGGTCGCACAGCAGCGGAGCGTCCGTCAAACATGACAAAGTTGCTTATAGATACTAGTAGATAGCAATACGATAGCTACTATAATATGGATTTATACTTGTACCTGTACGTGGTGAGGTGTCTAACAAGTTCACGATGCATCACGCAGCAGGGTGAAATTACCCTCAACATCTTCTGGCAGAAGTTGTTGTTGTCCGCCCTTCATAAGATTCCTCCTGAAACGGAATCTGCGTAAAAGGGCCCTACTGAAACTGATGACAAATTGACAATGCCATTTAAAGCAGAAAAGAATAAATATTACCCCCATATTAAGTAGGCCTATCTAAACTGTAGTAAATGTTCAGTAAATGTTGAGCTTGTTGAATGAGAATGAGAGAAAGCAGTGTTGCAGTGCCATCAGTGTTTTTATCTATGCAATGCACTGATAATATTAAATCCGCCAAAGAGAGAAAAAGACAATGTTGATTATTTTACAAACACAATGTTTCACAGTGTTTTGATATTGTAATTAATTTCTAAGATAACCCTGACTTCATTATTATTCAACAACCCCAATTACATCGTCATGTAGTGAGCTAAGCTTGTACAATAGATTGAATATTTGAACTACCAGTATAACTACAGGCCTATATCAAAATCTTTGTAGTAAAAAAAACAACACAAAAACTTTTAGGGATTATTATGTGCTGCCTGCTATGGATGATGCAGCTGCTCAAAATCCAGAAGAGCACACCGAAATGTGCAATTTTCGAGTGGTGTTCATGACAGTGGATCAAAGCTGAGTTCATACTTACAAGCGTTTATACTTCACAACATGTGTTGTGAGTGAGTGAGAATGATTTTTGCAAAAGCAAGTCGATGTCATTTGGTGTTTAATTACTACCTGCACTTAATTACTTGATTCATTTGACAAATGTGTTTACTAGGCAGATAGAAGCGCTTTGATCTGCTTTGTTGGTCAATAATTAATTGTTGTGTTGTTCTGTGTAACAATTTACAATTCACCAAATGATATGTTTCTGTACATTTTCATTGATTCTAGTATCAGAATGTTGTCCATTCCCCTACATGTCTTTCCTCTCGCTCTCTCTGGATAATGCTATTGTTAAGATGGAGCTTGTGTATTGCCACTGATTAGGAGAACAACAACAATCTCTCTGGAGACAGTGGAACAACTCCGTACCAAATGTCTCAGATAAATTCCAATGTGCAGCCGCCATGGCCAGGGATATTACATTTTTGTTTTGTTTTTATCGCACGATTTTGGAATCCATTTTTTTACACTCTGTGTCAATTATCTAGTGTAATGCTGGTGCTACACTTCTTCTGCCACCCCTATTTCCATGTTTGGGGGAGTTATGTGACTCCTCAAAACAAAAGAAAAGAAGACAAAACTGTCTGCTTGATGACAAACATTTGACTACCATCAAACAACATGTAGAACATGTCGTTCTGTACCCCCCCTCCCCTAAAAAAGGCAACATAGGCCACTGAGCGTTTTTGCTTCAGAAAATGTGGTTTAGTGGCTTAGCAATTTTGAACATCAATGCCTGCTAGAAATGCTCTTATTATTTCATATTTTCCAGCATATTTCCATTGTGTGACCCACTGGATACACTGGTAGATTGAATACTCCATTACTGTATGAATGAATGGGTTGCATCAAATATGTGCAGACCCCTTAAGAAACGGCGAACAATAAGCCATCATCCTGACAATTTTCAAAATAGGAGCACAGTAATTGCGACACATTTCTTAGACGCCATTCAGGTTTGTCAATGGCATTTTTTTTCTTTCTAAGGTAGCAGAAGACTGGTAGTTGGGCAACAATAGGTATTGTTTATCGGTAATTTGTACAGCTCTCCTTTTCTGCAGCTCCAAGAGAGGTTGATTTAATTTTTTTCTGTAAAACGATTTCCAAAGCAGCATGCGATACACATGAAGCGAGTCAGCGTTTGCGTGCGTGTGTTGTGCGTGTGTTGTGCATGTGTGTGCGCGCGCGTACGTGCCCGCTTTTGTATGTGTCTGTTTGTGTGTACGTGCGTATGTACATTTGAATGTGCGTGCATGTAATGCATAGGCTATGCGGTACTGTATGTGACAGGGAGGGTTGTTTTTTGAAGTTTGTTTTTCTGCTCTCATAATCCACCTACTCAAACCCCTCTGGAGGTGTGGGTGTGTGTGCATCGTGCACTCACACACATACTAGGAGCAGGTTGTGTGTGTGTGTGTGTGTGTGCGTGTGTGTGCGTGCGTGCGTGCGTGCGTGCGTGTGTGTGTGTGTGCAGCTGTTTGAAGCTTGACAGCCAAAACCAAAAAAAGAGACAACACTACAAAAAAAAAATAGGAGTTCAGAATACAAACACTTAAACATCTTGCCTCAACGTCACCCACAATAGCAGGTTAGAGGAGTACACCCGCCTGACAGTTTTAGGCTACAGTACATAAGTTATGACAAGTCTGTCTAAAGTAAACACGAGGATTAAATTATACAAAACCAGTAAGTTCGCAGAGAGTGCGTGAAGCGACCTCGCTCTGAGGGGCGAGGTTGTGTGCATGCATCCATCCGCCTGCCCTGCGTGATGGCAGACTGCTGTGCAAGCGCTGGCGCTTTGGCATGGTGGGTCAGATCAACCTATGGAATGTCGGAACAGCTCCATACACTGTGTGGTTGCTGCGGGGGAAGTGCATTGGTGTGTATCATACCACCAGGGCCCACTCTTTATTCAGAATTTGAGGACATTTTAGCCCCACAGATCCCATTTTGCTTTTGTCAACAATACCAGGACGGCTGACCATTAATCTTCTACATTCTCTAGTTGTGTAGACTTGGGCTAATTCAGATGATGAATATTTTAAAGGGGGCATGTCATCCCCCGTGAATGGAAGAATAGTGTGATGACATATTTGATACTGCAATAGAAACAACACGCCAACGTCATTTGCATTCTAACTAACACATACAAGAAAAAAAAAAACGTTTTGTTCAATGAGGTTTGTAAGGAATATGGCGCCATGGAAAACGATGAAACCACTAGCAACAACATATAGCAACAGACATGCTAAGTGCTAAGTGCAGTAATAGTAGTAGGCTACGCACTCTGTCGCGAGCAAAAAAAAAGTTTTGATTCAAACCATGTGATATGCTATTAAATCCTGGGTATGTCAGTGCTCCTTTAACTCTTGAGAGTGTCAACATGAAACCAAATGGACCCGCAAGGGTCCATTTGGTTTCATTTTTACGCTCTCAAAGTAACAGTACATCTGGTTAACCAGCTGTACTCTCGCCGACTCTCCTCACGTGTCACGAGGCGTGACCATATATGGAAGGGTGACGCCACGATTCGTGACCATATACGGAGGCACGGCCGAAGGTTTTTTCACACAATAAACTACGACCCTGCGGCCGCAATGAAAACATCTTGAGGCATTAAGCTGTTAAGGAACAGTGAGTCTACATCTCGTATGGATGGATAACGATGGCTACTCCCCGAGGCCGGAGACTTCATGAACTCATAACTGTGCCTTATGAACGTAGTGCTTCTCCATAGTGCAGGCGGAGCTAATGAGAAGAGTTAATTACGGAGCAGCGGGATGGCTGTAGGGTTGGTGTAACATTACACTCCCTGTCAGGCCGGATTAGCCGAGCGCAGAGGGGAAAAGGGCACCAACGAGTACATGAACAGAGAGGAGGAGTGGAGGAGAGAAGATTCCTTCCAGTCTGGCTCCTCTCCAGCGCCGCTTCACAGCACTGCACTGCACACACAGGCCTACAGTACCTGCGTCCTGTGGCGGCTGTGGTGAGCCGGAGAGTTCCGGCGTACTAGCGTGCCTAAGCCGTTCCGTCCCTGTCGCTCCGCTCTGTGCATCTGAATGTCACTTCGCAAATCATTCTGGCCAGTTAGAGCCTATCCCCACAGGTAGGCGGGGCATATGAAGGTTGAAATGCAGCCAGTAGAGATCAGCGGATAAGCTTTTTTCTCGTCCGAAATCCGTCCACACATATTGATGATCCGTCTGCGTTAATTAATTAATCAAATTCATACATTCCGATCTATCCGCCATCCGCCTCATACATACTACTCTACAAGCTCACAGCAACGAGACACACATGGCACTGCCACGGCTGCGATCGGCGGCTGTTTTATTCTCACCCACCTCCACCAGTCAGACTCTAGACAGGTGTTGTGTATCCTGTTTCCATAGAAACCCGTTCTGCCTTCTGCCGTTCTTATACATTGCAACGAACGAACATCTTTTCTTGCGATATGTCCAGTGCTCATTGATTCTCATGCAGTCCCACCAAACTTATATTCATCATTCCTTCTGTTTTAGTTAGATTGAAGTTTCTTTCAACTTTTAAATTCTCCTCTGCGGCTAGCTGGCTAGCTAATGGCTGCTTATTGCATTGCATTGTGGGTCCTCATCCAGAAATATAGGTGGTCGTCTATTGTGCTGTGCCTAATGGAAAATAATATAGGCCTACTACGCCGGGTAAGTCCCTGCGATATACTAGCGTCATGTCCAGGGGGTGTACTTGTACATCAAGCTGCCTCACGCTACAGAAACAGGAGATAGGCTCCTGACCTATATGGGCCTCAATGGCTCAGCTGGGCCTCCTGACATCATGGCCTGGCAAGGCTACTTACTTACTTACTACGCCGAGATGTTGACATTTTGTGTGTTTCAAAAGCAATAAATAAACCCATAGATAGATGTCATTAATTTGTTTCTGATTTAAACGCTATGATAAGCCTATACAGGTATAAACATATATAAACAAATTCATCCCCAGAATTATTTAATCTGCGGATTACCCAATATTAATTATTTATATAATCCATTGATCCCAATCCACCCTAATCCGCGGATGATCTGCGGTATCCACAGACAAATCCGCAATCCACTGATCTCTAGCAGCCAGTGCTTCTGGTTGGTCTCTGGTGCAGGTTGCTCAAGGTGCACTGTGCAGCTACTGTTGTTGTCCTGCAACGTCCTGTTAATTCACAAAGCTCACTTTTTGTATATTACTACATCTACTCTACATACACGACAATGGACTAAAGAATAGTTTTCTTTTACAGTAGGTTTTTTACTCTTAACTCTTGAACGGCAGTATGTTTGTCCACAGTGAGAAGCAGGGAATGAGAGGCGAGCTATGATAAAATGCGAGTCAAGCAGCCTCTGTCCAGAATGAAGAAGTGACATTCAGATGTGCAGAACGGAGCAATCAGGATGGAACCCAAGCTACACCTAAGCCGGCACGCAGGGGGGGGGGCATAATCGCTTGGGCACGATACACTCTCAATCCCATCCTAACCTGAATGTGCTGATTTAGCTCCCCCTCTGTGGCTCTCATTCTGCTTGCTGTGGCATGCAGAGAGACAGACACTTTGGCAACTTTACTTCCAGACAGGCCGGATCTAGACATGGGCATGGGGGGGGCAGTGCCCCCCTAAATGCCAAGACTGCCCCAACCAAACACGATGGCATGCAAAACAACCAAAGATATTTCAAATGAAAGTGCTTATATTTAAAATGATTTGAAACACTACTACTGCTACTACTATAACTAACTGCAGTTAGTTGCACTGTAGTTAGTGCACCACTGTAGTTCTATCGCACCACTAGACTAAACCAACAGCATTTCACCATTGAAAACAGAAAACTCTCTGAGTCAGACCTTTAGCTTTATGCATGCTGGGTGTCTGTTGCAACTTCAACAACATGTTGCCTAATACAAGTCCTGTAACCGAAAATGGTATGGGTGCGAGTGCTTCATCGCCCGTGGCCCGCCCCCATACCATTTTCTCCTGCCCCCCCAATTGGGAAATGTTACATCCTTCCTTGCTTCCAGACATTTCCTAAAAAAATAAAAAATAAAAAAGCTAAAAGACAGCTCTTTTGACTATGGGTACATTGTCACATTGCTGTCATCGCCCTTGTTCAGGTTCGCCTTCGGTGCGTTTTTCACAGCCAGGAAGGTTGTGACGAAGGGAACAGGAGGCGCCCACCTACCACTATAGCAGTCTGGCTCAGACCAGTGACTCACTGTCTGTCAGAGTCACTGCCACCAATCAGCATTCCAAGTATAAACATGCACTGTAAAAATCATCAGTGTTCATTAGTAAACCAGAATAAACATACATTACATACATACATTACTTCTAGGATTCTATTTTTTTTAAATTCTTGGGAAAGAAATAAAAATAAAAAGAAACCTTTTCCTTGTAATAATTGGCCCCAACATAGGGGTGTCAAGGTGTGATGTCAAGGCGTTCCGTGTCTGTTGTGTCATGTCAGACACCTCTGTAAGGTGACGATATGGAGCAGTATAGTGGTCCATCCGTTCTCTCACTTCTCTGTCCAGAAATGCAATCCATCCCTGACTGAGGATATGTGAGGTCTGCTCTGCTGGAGCGTTGATTTGAAGGTTTTGCTGTGGTCTGGCTGCTGTGCCGTCATGCCCATTAGATGCACCACTGACCATGGACACTATACTGCTCGACTGATGCTTTTGTAGTAGCTGTGTGTGTGCATTTAATTTATTCTCAATTATATATATATATATATATATATATATATATATATATATATATATATATATATATATATATGTGTTACTAAAAAGAAAAAAACAAGTGCTCGTCTGTGTGTTTTTTATATATAAAATATTTGTCCGATTAAAAGTATTAGAGCCTATGACAAAATAATAGCTGCATTTGAACCGAGGTTGTATTTTTTTCCATTTATTAATCTATTTTGACCCGACACTATAGATTCTACAAAACATTCACTCTGAAAGAACACTGCACTGCGTTTTCACGATTTCCCCCAAAACAGCAGGTGTTAACGGCTCATAGTGCGCCACGCTGTGGCGCACTATGAGCCGTGAACACCTGCTATTTTTCAATAAAACTTAAAGCGCCCTGTACAGAATGGGTTAAAAGATAATGTTTTTTTGGACCATTATGGTTTTCCACCCAACAACACTCCGCAACATTATGCTGGCTTGTGCTTGCTTCTATTCAGCGTGTTTCAATGCAAATCTACACAGCCACGGGGGAATAAAGCGGAGATGGTGGGATGCTGAGACTCAGTGAGCTGGAGTGGGAAGGACAATCCCGCTATTGAGCCAATCATCGCATACGACATGATTACAAAGTCTGTCACAGTCAAAATCACAGCAATTTTGTGTTGCAGTCACAAAAGCACTCACATTATCGCCGACACTCAAACACAGAAGCACAGAAACGGGTGTGAGTTCTGCTCTAAGCTCTCGCCGTCAACGCTTTGGCCGACTTCCCTCTAATGACCAATGAGAGCAATCAACTGAGATACAAGTGGTAAAATGGCAATCTCATATGATCAGGCATGCGCACGCCCACACCACATCATTTGCATATCATCAAAAGGAGAAGAAATTACACTCATTCGCGCTTGCAGTATATGACTGAAAGATATGCCATGTTCTTTATCTTCTAAATGATGCATGATGGGATAATATGTATACAGTGTTATACACAGTACAGGGTGTGTGCGTGTGTGTGTGTGTGTGTGTGTGTGTGTGCGTGTGTGTGTGTGTGCGTGTGTGTGTGCGTGTGTGTGTTTGTGTGTGTGCACGCGCCATAGAGGTATACTGTATGGGCGCATGTGCACACGTCACAGTACTTGTGCGTATGTGTGTCAGTGCACGCGCAAGCACATGCGTGCGTAGGTTCATACCGTCTGTATATTGTCCATAACAACCTGTTGAGTGGCTATACCGCCTACAGAACATGACATTCCACCATAATATACAGCAATAGCAGGAGTAGAAAACCTTTTGGCACAGTATTTTAATCATACAGATAATAATACAAGAGAAACATACAAGTCATTGCACCCTGATCTACACCAACAGCTATGACTTCAGACATCTAAATAAAAAAAAACAGACCATTATGGGCATGGCAATTGTGAATACACAACGGCCATTTGCAATGGTTGGATTAAAAGGTATGGTAACTGAAGGCCCCCTCTCATTCTGATTGGACGAAAGGCTTTTCTCCCAAAGCTGCAAACTGAAACTAGGTTTTTATGAGGAAGGGAGGAACTCCTTATATGGTCACCATACTCCATAGTAGGGAGGATTTGCCAAAAAAGAAGAAACTATATTTGAATGAAGTGAAATCACTTACTATAGCTTTAAGACCACAGAAAAAAGTGTAACAGATGTTACAGTATGCTATGAGCTCATTATCTGTCTAGATTTTGCTGCGTATAGCCTTCATTCCATATCTGCCTACTACTATAGACAGGGCTGCACATAACTATTTTGGTCCAGTACTCAGAGGAGCACCTGGGGATGTTACTTGGTGCTCCCAAAATGCGGCGACCATCGCCGGGCCCTGGAACCACTTTTTTCCACTCCGTAGGCGTACAGCCCCATCAATGTACAGTATTACAGTACAGGGCGATAGTTTGGGCATTGCAATAGTAGCCTAGTAGTAGTACTACTACCTGCATACTACATCCATTAAAAATACTAGTAGTATTTTAGACTTAGAGGTCAGAATTAGTTAGAATTATTTCATTTTCAAGGCTTTTTTACTGGTCCAGTCAGGCAGTCATTATGAGCCCCAGCTGTGTGGTGCTCAAAGGAGCTTTCCACCCCTGGATTGACAGCTCATTGTAGGATTTTTGGTGCTCCTGAGCACCGGAGCACCACTTATGTGCACCCCTGACTATAGACTAGACAGAGACACACTTTCTCCTAATAGCAATGCATTGCAACATACAGTGCTTTCCCCACATCGATTTTATGACTAATAGAATACTGGCAATTAGTAATGACAGGACGGCCAGTTGTCGAAATACCAGCAGGTCAATTGGGCGATCATAACGAGGTCGTGGCTTTTCAGCTGCTGGGGTTGAAAGCTTGGCTGGGATAGTTATTAAAGGAACAGGCATTAACACTTGACCCTACAACACCGCACACGTAGTGTAAAGTGTAAACCAACCTTCATGCATACACGTGCATTACACGCATGCACTAACACACACACATACACATACACACACACACTAGTGCACACACACCAGGGGCGAATGCAACATGTCCCGATTGGGGGGGCAAGAGAACATGTTGGAGGGGCAAGAGAAAATGGTATGAAGCCGCACCCATACCATTTTCAGTTACAGGACTTTTATTAGGCAAGTAAAGCATCAATAATAACATCAGTTGTTGCTGAAGTTGCAACAGACATGCAGCATGCATGAAGCTAAAGGTCTGAGTTTTCTGTTTTCAATGATGAAATGCTGTTGGTTTAGTACTAGTAGTAGTAGTAGTAGTGTTTCAAATCATTTTAAATATAGGCACTTTAATTTTAAATATCTTGGGTTGTTTTGCATGCCATCATGTTTGGTGGGGCAGTCAGGGCATTTAGGGGGGCATATTGCCCCCCCATGCCTATGCCTATATCCACCCTTGACACACACACTTGAGCAGACAGCTCAAGAAGAAACATGTAACAAAAACAACAAAATCCTCAGAGTGATTTTTTTCCACTCTGAGAGTTAAATTAAACCCAAGGATTTTATTGTGCATCTCTGTCTGTGTGCCAGATGACAAGCACACGAGATGAAGAAGAGCGCTTTGACCTTCACCGCCCACTTATTTTGGTAGTGTTTTTATTTGAAGTTTTAAGGAAAAACAGCTTCTCCACAGGGTCATCCACAGACAGCCAAAAGAGCTGCAGAGGCACGTTCCACATGAGAGTGACAGTAACACCACTCCATTCTGTGTCAGTCTGAAGGCCTTCCAATCTGATAAACACTTTGAGGTGACTGGCTGGAGGGGAGCTTGTAGCACATTAGTGAGGACTAGAGGGACCCCCAGTGCTTGTTTAGTCCCA
The DNA here is from genome assembly GCA_039105355.1 of Benthosema pterotum. Classification (NCBI taxonomy): domain Eukaryota; kingdom Metazoa; phylum Chordata; class Actinopteri; order Myctophiformes; family Myctophidae; genus Benthosema; species Benthosema pterotum. Next base: position 38,235,361 of record CM076974.1, read on the forward strand.
TCACCTAGCCAACAGTAGCGGGACCTGGAACACGTTTTTCATACCTGCAGCACAAGCACAAGCAAATGCCAGTCGCAACTCTCACCACTGGAACTAAGTGACAAAGTAAACATGGGGTTTCGACACATTTGCCAATCCAAATGCTTTTTGGCGAGGTCCATGTTGTACTTTCATGTTCTTGCTCATGTGTGAAATGAGGTGGATTTGATTAAAACTATGCCAACAAGGCAAATGGCATGCAGCAGACATGCCTTCCAAAATGAACTAGTACTGTTCAGTGAAGTCGACACAATAGAGTTTGAAATAGACTCTATTTATACCTGGTATCACCGCAAACTGGGCAGCACCTGCTCATACAGAGCACACATTTCTGGGCTGGTACAAATAAAGCAGTCTCAATGGGAGCTCCCTCCCTTGACAATCATAAGGAAAAGCAATTAAATCAACAGTACATCATGTACAATTGTAGGAGACTGATTTTCTTCGCAAATCTGTCACAACTTGCAGTCTTTTCTATTTTAGGATTCTGTGGCGGTTCAAAAAGCATTTGTGGCTCACGTACTATTGTAAACATCCAACAGCAATTAGAGGAATTTAACAGAAAACATATGTCGATGAAGGAGATGTCGCTGGAGGTGGAGAGTTACATTAACTACGTGATTACACTAGCTTTTATTTTTATTTAATTGCATATGGACATGTCATGATAGGCAACCATTCCGCGAAAATAGGCAAACATATGGTATTATGACATTGTAGATTTGCTGGTTTCATAGTCTCATGTATACTACAGTAAAACAAAGTAGATAGGGTTGAAGTAGTTAAATGCAAAGTAATCAACCGCCAAATGTGCTTTGAGTTTGAGCATCTGAGCTTCTATCTATCCCATCTATACATGCTCTGTGTGTGTGTGTGTGTGTGTGTGTGTGTGTGTGTGTGTGTGTGTGTGTGTGCGCGCGCGTGTGCGCGCGTGTGTGTGTGTGTGTGTGTGCCTGTTTCTGTGCGTGTGTGTGTGTGTGCACGTGTCTGTGCGTGTGTGTGGTCCAAGCAACCGATTTATTACACGGACCCAAGGGTGCGCTAAGCTGAGTGGAATTCCGCTGGATCAGTGGTTGTTCGGAACCTCCAATTCCCAAATCTCTGCGTCTGTATGTGTGTCTCATATCGATGAGATGTCTTCAATATACCATCACAATACCGATCTCATAGACTGGCCTCCAGAGTGTGTGTGCATGTGTGTGTGTGTGTGTGTGTGTGTGTGTGGGGGGGGGGGGGGGCATTGTCAATGAACATAGGCTAGAAAATACATTTGCCTGGTTTAACATGGTGCCTCGTCTTCTACATGATTGCAGACAGAGATACCAATCATTTTGTTGCAGAAACAGCCTAATGATACAGTATGCTGATACCGCTGGTAGTAGTAGTCTACCGCTATGCGTCAGATTCCCGTGTGGTAATCCAAAATGTACAACTGCCTGTACCCCATTAACTTAAAAGGTTTCTAAAACATGCAAACAGTAAAGGGTTAGTGCATTCTAAATGTACCATCCGAACAAGAGCCGTTGCATCTGTGATTTCCCCTGTCCATTCTCTCTCTCTCTCTCTCTCTCTCTCTCTCCTCCTCACCAGCTGTCTCCGGCTCTCTAACTACTGTCCCACAAAGCCTTCAATTCCCCATCCGTTCCTGTATCATTTACTCCCTCTCACCTCCTCTATGTGCTGTTCTGTGTTCATTCATCAGACTGGCTGCTTAATTACATTCTGCTCTTCTACTTAAGCCTCTTGTTTGTCACCTGGGAGAGACGGTTTATGGCATGGCTCTGTGTCTTGCCGTCTATAAGAGGTCTGTATGGTGCGTTGCTCCGGAGAGGCCACGGAACTAACACATCCTATTTTTCACGTTTTCATTTCCACTGGGAGCAGGTCCGGATCTAAGCATGGGCATGGTGAGGGCACTGCCCCCCGTAAATGCCCTGACTGCCCCACCAAATGCCATGCACAAACAACACAAATTTCAAAGATATTTCAAATTACAGTGCTTATTTGACTAAGACTGTAATTGAAAATGGTATGGGGGCGGCTTCCTTGCCCGTGGCGCAAAGCATCACAGGCGATGAAGCCCCCCATACCATTTTCGATTACAGTCTTATGATCGCTATCTATCGGCTAAGAGACAGTCGCAAGGCTGACACAGGCCAAGCAAAATGCTTGATTGACACTACATGTTAATTCAATTACTCGATTGCCTTGTACAGTACAATGGACAAAAGTAGCAGAGTCTTAAACAGCCTCATTTGAATAATCTCATAGCACAGGACGCATTTACATAAAGACAAGCTGTGTTCCATTGAAGGCATTGGATGCCATTCCCTTGGCAACCGTCTGTGGATTTTGATATTTTGTCATACAATCATATTTTCTGGAAGACAAGTACCCATCGACAGACGTAACAAAAAACGTTTTGACTTTTTTGTTATGGATTGAGGACTGCTATCCTCAGTTTCTGAAGAAACTGTAATTACTGACAACAATATCATAATTATTGCTTTGCCGAAGACAAGAAAAAATATGTAAAGGACCTTAACATGACTGAATGCGAGGCACACTGAGCTGTGACCAAAATACAAAAAAGAAATCCATTAAAATTTCCATTATTAATTGGAACGGCGGAGTGAATCCGCGTGGAATAATATCGGCGTCTCCGGTGCGGCGGGCCTTCAAACTGCAGTAATTTATGAGCAATGGCTTCGACAGCTCACCATGCTCCGAGAAGTGATTCTGAAGCTCGCTGCGATGTGGCCGGAAGATCTCCAGGATAGATGAATATGGCGGCATCATTCATGCCAGCGACACGGGGATTTAATTGTGGTTCTTGTATCAGGCCAGCGTGGTCCCTCCGGCAGGCCATCTCTCATTGGCGCACTGGGGCCTGCACTCCAGCAGTCACAAACAGGCGTGGCTGACTGATTGGCTCAGACGTTAATTTCATAGAGCTCCATCCATGGCTACACTTCCATTCCATTCCGGCGGGGAGCACTCGTTCATCTAGCTGCGTCCACTTGACAGGGGAGCTAATTACCATTGGCTGGGACTCAACCAAAAAGATCTCCAAGATTACCCAACATTGTTTTGGCTCCCTTTCCCTCGTTCCTCCTTTTAGGCAGAGTGAGAGACGGAGTGAGAAAAAGGTGTCGAAAAAAAAAGGATAGGCTTCGCGTCACATTTACAAAATGAAAAATGTGCCCTCAAAGATTGTTGTGCCGTCAGAGGGTTGTTGCAGGCTGACTGATGGATGTTAATAACTAAATAAGTAAAATGGCATTTGGCACTTTGGTCAGAAACGGCATTGATTGATACACAAGGGATATTGAGTAGTGTGCCGTGATGTACAGTAAGTTGTCAGTGACTCACGCACACACAAACACACGCACACGCACACACTTTGTGTTTACACCATTTACGGACCTGGCCACACTTCAATAATACATACACTGTTCAAATGTCAAACAATATGCAATTTACAGGCCATATCTATGTGCTGTCGCTTCCGACAGTTTTGTATCCAAATGTCAAGTGCGTTAAAACATTAATGCTTTGTTTGTGCTCAATCACAATCACCTTTGTGGTCGTTGGTGTCATGTTTTGGAGTTATGGGGCACTTTCATTAGCACAGCCATGTGCGAGAGTATAGCGAATGCACTATTCATTTAGTTTCACTTAATCACTTTATATTCACAGGCATGTGTGCAATGTTTGAGACAGTTTAGAATGAATAATTCTCACACTAGAACTATACATGACTCCACAGCCTACATGTACTGTATACTGTAGCTCAAGGCGTTCACTGCCAATGAGCGTTCTTTGTGAAGCAGTGGTGTAAAATTAATAATGGATGTATAGAAAAGCTATCTCATGAACAAGTAAGAATTTCAGATGCATACTGTAAGGTTTTGTTTTTCCTGTATGATAGCATAGGATACACTCAAATTAAATCTCATCAATTACTGTGAAAAGATGTAATCATTTAAAAAGAAATCATTGCAGTCCAATGCTCCTCTCACTTTAATGTCTATTTGTAAATGTATTGACTGAACAAATATTTTTCATGCCAGAATTCCCCTTCCAGATTCTACTTTGTCTCATCTTCGCCCTATTTAACTCTTTGACAGATTAGCAGAAAAGCTAGGCTTCCTCGCATTAAGTTCAATAGTAACTAAATCATTTATAGAAAATCCGCTGTTGTAAATTTGTGCAAATAAGACAGCTTAAGGTTTCTACTTTAAGGGAAAAAAATAAGATGAGTTGATGATGCGTTTCATTTGACAAAGCAGCCTATACTTTTTCAGGGCTCAATCTGAGATAAATTTATTATAAATATCGGTTTTCAACACCTAAAATACCTTATGAGATGGTGGCCAGCAAGTTAATCTATGCTTATAGATTAAAAAAAAAAAAAGTACAACACACATTTTAGCGTGATGAGCAGAAAAATCCATGAAAAATCTGTTCAATAGTTTATATTCCAGTATCCATCAACATGCACATGTGTGCATGTGTGATCCAGCAAGTATCTATTTCTAAAACACCAAATGCTGAGTGGTATAATCATAACAAGCTCATCACGTCAGAAGAGTGCTCGTTTTGTACCAACTATCCTGCATACTTCCTCATTTAGTGTATTTAGTGTGGCTCTGACTGGCAGACAATTTGAGTTCTCACCCTGCGTCCAATCTGAATTGAGTGCTGTACTGTATGTCTAAAGTACAGGTTTAGTTGCAAACAGTATTACTGATTTGAAGTGATTTTGTTAGATACTGTATAGCTGACTGAATGCAAGTAGCTGCAGAATTATAATACAATGGAACAAAAAACATGAAGCATGCGCTGTGCATAATTATATAAGAAGACTAGAAAGGATCTTTGCATACAGCACTGTACTGCACTGGATAACAAAACGAGGCCAATCCCGTGAACAGTCATGCCGCCAATACTGAATTGATTGCTATCTTCTGTACATGGACATGCATGAGGGCCAATATCTTCAGCACATTATGGTTGTATTTGGAACCCGAGCACTGTTTGCAGGATCCTATTACCAATGGCCACAAAGGTATGTGAAAGCATTATGAAGATTTATTCGATCTAACACAGGCAGGGGGAAAAAAATCATCACCCCAGTGAAAGATGACACAACAAGCCAAGACTGTTGCCTCGACATTTGGAAGGGCTTTTCATGCAGTCTGTCCCGACTCCTGCTGCCGCAGATAAAGAGAAAAAAGAAAGAAAGAAAGAAAAAAAAAACGCATTAAAGAGAGGCGGAAAAAACGCAGTAAAAAGAGAGGCGGAGAGAACGGGGGAAATGCCACATGACATCATAGCGGCCTCTGTAATTCAACACGACCAAAGCATGGCCAACACTGAGGAACGCTATGAATAAATGACATGCATTATTTCACACAGATCTGCAATGACGACTTTCACTGTTTTTTTCTTCACTTTAGTCATTTTCTCCTCTGTCTCCCTCTTTGTATGTGGGCAGGGCGTCTCTTCATTCACTGTGCCCGTGCTGCTGCAAAATTGGAGCTTTTGAAAAGAGGCCAGAATGTCCGCCCATGTGCTGCTCTGCCACTGTCATCCGTGGCGGAGGGGGGAAAAAAAGAATAAAATAAAATAAACTTACCGGCAGCATGACCACTTGGTAAATGGCCGTTGCACCTCAGTGCGGTCTGATTGAATTTCCCACAGTTCTATAATCTCAAGCAGGCCCACACTGAGACACCAACGTTAACATGAAATGGACATTTGCTGACCCCCATGGACATACAGTATGAGCAAATGCAAATACATTATGTACAGTACATGCACAGGCACCCAGAGAAGCATCAGCATTCAGTGCCCCGTGCACGGAAATGCAGATGCTAATGCAAAATGAGCTTGTCTCTGAGTGATCTCATCCCCCCCCAGGTGCAGCATTTTATTGCAACAGCAGGTCGCATTGACTATGAAAACATGCATCAGTTAGTCACCTGGTTAGTCGCCTCCATTGATGCCATATGACAGGGGTTTTCAACAGGTGGTCCGAGGACCACCAGTGGTCCCTGAGAGGGTCCAGGTGGTCCCCAGGTAAGTTGGTTAACCAGATGTAACTCTTTGAGAGCGTAAAAATGAAACCAAATGGACCCTTGCGGGTCCATTTGGTTTCATGTTTACACTCTCAAGAGTTAAAATATTCATCATCATCCGAATTAGCCCCAAGTCTACACAACTAGAGAATGTAGAAGATTAAATTAATAGTCATTCTGATCTGTATGATTGCCTGTTTTGTTTCCGAAATCCAGCCTGGTATTGTGGACAAAAGCAAAAGAAATCTTTAGTTTTAGGTCTGTGAGGCTAAAAATGACATCAAATGGTGGTCCGTGGCTCAAATTCGGAACAAATGGTGGGACCTGGTGTCAAAACGGTTGAAAACCACTGCCATATGACATTTTGTGTAGCCACGCATCCATATACGGTCACGCCTTGTGAAATCATGCCACGCGGCATACCACCAAATATGTCTATCTCCATATATGAAGATCATGAAACTGACATCGAACCCTGGATATATAACCGACAGAGAAGAGAAGACTGGAACATTACTTAGATCTGTCTGCATACTGTATACAGTGTATGGAGCACCTCTGAAAGTAACTTGACAACTGACCTCAGACCTCAAACCCTTTAATCTCCATATATGGAGGCTGGAGCTGAAATGCTCCTTGCTGTTTTGACGTTCCATACTGTACATTGACTGGACCTCATCAAACCCTGTACACTCAAGACACGCTCAATATATGGGCCAGTACAGAATCGATTCCATGAATTGATCTGACCGCCCCAGGGCACACTCGCCCAGCAGTCGTCCAGGTGGATGCCTGCACTCTCACCCTCAGGGTGTCTTACTGGTAATTATATTGTGCCATTAGCCAATATTGGCAATAACAGCTTGATAAATGTCATGGTTATCCATTACATCTGCAGTGCCTACAGTAGCTACGCAGGTCGCACTGTGTATGAAGCAGTAAAACTCAGAGCACACTAGAGACAATCAATTATATTTTCCATAAAAGTACTGTACGTACATTGCAAAATGCAAATCAGTGTTTAGGTGCGAAAAAACAATCAAATGTCAAAAAAGGCCAGTGAAATTATGATATAACTTAGACCTATGTATAGCAACAGAAAACAATCTCCCAACAGAGAAGTACAAAATAAATCATTGGACACAAATTAGACACTGTTGTCTGCATCATTCTTTAAATAGGTGACTTGACATCAAAGAGTGCGTCACTCACAAGAATAATCTATCCAAGCTATTGTTAAAAACAGTTTCAATAAATTGTTGCACACTGGGTGGAGTCTGGCACTGTCTGGGAGGCTGGAATTGTTCATTATTCCACTCCATCTGCATTCCATCACGATATCCTGAGTATAAACACTTGTGTGGAAAAACATAGCCAATCTACAACCTCACATGATATAGCACATGTTGTGTAATTTTGCTATTTGTAAAATATTTGCCTGCAATGAATGACATACCTAAAATGGGCAGGGAATGGCAACGAATCCAGACCAATGAGAAAAACATGCTTCAAAAAATTATACTTGCCCTCTATAACAAATTGAAATGTAAACTCCAGTCTTATGGAATATATGGGAGGCATATGCTAATACAAAGTATTATTCTATAGAGCGGACCACACACAGACATAATGTTTAACATCATCCAACAAAAGCTTTTTTTTTTACTTAAATAACTTCTTTCTGATAGTAAGAGAGATTCCTATATTGTGTTTGTTCAATAACTGGAGCCTCCCAATCTCTCCAGCACTTCAATAAACTGAAAATTCATTTTCAGGTGGATTGTAACATTTCAGACTGAGAACCATTCGTCAGCTTCATTGTTATAGTGTTACAGACAGTACGACTCTGTGTCACGTCTGCGTTGAATGCATCGAATGACACAGAGACTCTTGTTACTACAACGTAGAATATAGAGCTAAGAAAATCGCCTATAAGCTATACCTTTTTCCTGTTTCACATATCTCCTCATCTCACTATACTCCTCTGCCCTGAAAAATATCTTGGAGAAAAAAAAAGATCAAAGAGATTAAGTGATGACACCAAGAATTTTTCTTTCCTCGAATCAGTGTGTGGTAAGATTTCATTACCGTGTTTTCTCTGCGCCGAGGGCAGTAACTGCTGTTGTACTTAAGGTTAACTATGAGGAGTTATGACTTGGCATGGCATGGCATGACCTAGTACAAGATAAAAGTTCATGGGGTTTGTTGGGCATCAGTTGGAATTTGAGTGCTTTTGGGGCCCTGCCTATTTTTTTTTTTTTGTGGTGCAGTTTTCACGGTCTAATGCGCCACCCTGACCTGACATTGTTTATAGCACTTTAGTTCCACCTACTGTGTTAAGAGCTTTACGGTCAACTTCACCTTTTAGCCTTGCGCTTTGTGGTTTAAATTGCCCCTGCCTCATTGGACAGTGGTTGAGGTAACTTACTTTTGTTTTCCAGTGCTGCATATGATTGCATTTTCTACAAGGGATTCTGACAGCTTAGTTAATTGAAGATTAGATGACTTCTTCTTGTGTTGGTGTGTGGGTTCTGGGTTGAGACAAATAAAAAACTCGTAAGGTACGTGGATGTGTGCGTGCATGTGCATGTGCATGCTTGCCATGTGTATGTGCGGAGGGGGTTGAGTTGGCATCACAATTAGCACATTTTAGAAGCTTCAAGACAAGTTTTCATTTCAAAAGTGTCATAAATAATGGGAGAAAAACAGATTGAGAATTGCCCTTGATTTTCTAAGTGATGAGTGTTATCTCTGGGTTACGGATACAGTTTGCCGAGTAATTTATATCTCTGAAGTTTGAAGTATCACACTTTATTTTCTCCTCTGCCAGAATACAGCAAACAAACAAACAAACAAAACAAAAAATACTTGGTCTGCTCACAATCCAACAGAACTGCTTAAGAAAGTCACACTCCTGACAGTTGTCCCTCTTCCAACACGTGACTGAACCACAGCCAGTTTGAAAGTTTATTAGACGAGAATTATTTCTGGAAGACTGATATATTTCCACCTCAAAGTTCAGGTTTAATACCCAGCTCTTAGCGCAGCTCACAACATGTTGCTATGAGACGATTTTTAATGTCCTCTATAGAAGCTACAATAACACTATACACAACACTGCATCAGGATGATTAAAAAAGGCGACAAATGTATTAACACTTTTTTTTATTGCAATTAAGCCGACAGCTTAAATGTTTAGCTCCTGTATTTAGCCACGGTTAATGAATTATTCAGCCCGTAAAGTAGAAGAACAATGCAGCGTGAACAGTCAGCAGCAGCAGCAGCAGGCAATAACAGGAAGAGATGCCAAGGTTGCAGCTCTGTGAGATAAGCCCGAGGTGGATGACCTTGCTTGTATAGCATCTATCCCACATTCCCCTCGGCACGCAGTCCCAGAATGCCACAATGTTATGTTCAGGGACACCAGAGCCCCATTCCAGTTTTTTTTTTACTCATTCTGAAATGCCAGGTGCACATTTGGTCTATGCCCGTGGTTTTCAACATTTTTGGAAACCAGCATTTGAACCACGGACCGCCATTTGTTGTCACTTTCAAAACTAAAGACTTCTATTTGGTTTTGTCCACAATAGAATAAGAAGGAGAAGAAGTGTTTTGATATGATGTTGGTTGTGCAATAGAAAAATACCGGTAAGAGATCAATCAAATAAATAACAACACTGTCCATAATAGTGTCCTTTTTAACATTCAATTGTATATTCTATGACTTATTCATCACTGCTTGAGCTGAACAAGCTGTACAAAATAGCATTGCTGACCTCATGTGCCTGGCAGGAATAGTTTAATAGTACCTGGAAAGAGCTGCCTAAGCTATTCTTTAGTCACGTGGAAATTGTGTGGACTTTTAATAGCAGAACTGGGACAGGGACTCCTAAAATAGACAATGAGACATCAGGGAGAGATCGTCCGCTCCACATCACTGCCGCCATGTCCCCTGGTGAAGACGGACCAAATGCCTCGAGTTAAGACAGTCCACAGATGACATGGACCACCAGGTGGACGTTTAATTAGACTCTCCACCTCCTACTGACATTGATATGAAGAGTGCCTTGTTCAAAGTTTGCCCTCCAGACCTATTTGACAAGATCAAGGCGGTATTATCTGTAATCTGTATCCATGTGAAACCTACAGTACATGTTTCCCAGCCAGGGCTTCAAGACCAGGAGCTATGCTTTGGGAGCAGAGGGGTCACGGACAAACCTCAAAGAGAGATCTACAAAGATACTCGAAAAGAAAACGAGCGGGAGCAATTTGAGCTCAACAAAGTAACTAAGTACTGTAGCTGTGTGTTTTTTATAATTGCCTTCATATCAAAAGTGCCACAATTCATCATTCATTGTAACAAAAAACTCTTCTAGATTAACCAGCCTGTTGCCATGTGTTACAAAAATGTGAAGTAGCTATCGTAGAGAAACATGGTTGAAGTGGGATTCATTCGTAATTCCAACAGTGCATTAGTCTGACAGCGTGGCTGTGTGTGCAGGTTAGGGTACACTGGGACAGGGTTAGTAATGGGGTGAGTTGGACCAATGTGCTGTCGGAATAATGAGGCTGACCTGGTCCAAACAGTCCTAGAAACTGTTCTATAAACAGTAGTCATATACTGTATACTGTGTATAGCCTACCGGTAAACAATGAAGTAACCGCACAAGTTGAAACATAATCTAAAGGGCAGTTAAATGATTTAACATAGAAAGGTGTCATTCCCTACCGCATTTCCCCCATTTCCCCTTTCTATAGTATGTTTATTGATTGCATGCATAGAAACACAATGAGTCCCCAGGACTGTTACATAAGTCCCCAGGACTGTTCCTTTGTCTGACAGTATGCATTGTTTACATCTCTGACTTATACAGTAATCAATCAGTCATGTAAAATATTATACTTATATGGAGATACAGGTATCCAATCCCACGGCAGGTGGCTATACTGATTACAGAAACTGAGTTTTAATCATAGCCAAATGTTTCTAATGTAAGAATAAGCAAGCACTGTCTATAAATACGGTATGTACAAAGAAGCACAAAAATGTGAAATCTAAAATTTGGCCAGTAGGTTATAGTATTTTTGAGCAGTGTCCTAGCAGCATGTGTGTCTCTTCAAACATTTACCAACATAATCTCCTCGTTCTCCCTTGTAGCCATACATTTTGAGTGTTATTTTTGAGGGCCACTTTTCTGTCTTTGCACATGAAAACAGTACAAGATATTGCAGCACTATATTTCTCTATTAAAGCTGTATTTGTGTAATAATGCCGTGGAGGAAGATCAATTCCTGCAGGATGTTGTTAGCTGCTGTGTGTTGAGCAGAAAGGTTCCCCCCACTGCGGCCGCTTATTACCACATTTTTGGAGAAGTCTGTGGAGACAGCCTGTGGTATTTGACTGTCACTCTTGATGTTGTCAAATTATTTAGAGTTGATTACAATATATGAATAATTTATGTTTAATCACCAAAATGGAAATACATTTGATTCATTCGCAGACAAAGTCCAGTGCTGCAAGTGTGACCGGTTCACATTATTTCTCATTAATTCAGTCATATCCCCAGGAGAGGCATAAATACTGTAAAGTGAAAACCATAGGTTGGCTCTTTCCCTGTGCTTGTTCTGACCCAAAGTCCAAGGTCAGGGATGAGCAGACATAAACCAGAATGAGAGAGTTATTGAATGGAACCCCTTGGCTTCCATGGTAAGAAATGGCCTCTAAAAAAAGATGGCTTCTTTCCTCCATGACCAGTCCTGGATGAATGCACAGCTGGCTCCAGGTAAGAGCCTTCATTCTTCTTTTTAAAATTTTTATCCTCACGATTTTGTAACCCCGTTTTTATCACCCAACCTCTAATTCCTAATGTGTAATTCTGGGTTCTACACATCCTCACCAACCTGGGGAGGCAGCAGAATGGGCTCATGCTTCCTTCAATGCATGAAGAGTCATGCCGCATTCTTTTCCACCTGTACTTATTCCAACCAGTTCCAACCTGTCCCCTCCATCAGGCGCCCCGGCTGAACAGGGGGAGTTTAGAGACCAGGATTACTGTATGTTTTTGTAAGGGTACACCTAGGACAGTGGTTTTCAACCTTTTTCATACCAGAGCCCACTATTCATTCAGAATTTGAGACGCGGACCACCATTTGATGACATTTTAGCACCACAGAGGCACAGACCCCCAAAACTAAAGATTTCTCTTGTCTACCCAGCTGGCTTTTCAGAGAAAACAAAACAGGCAAAGATTCAGATCAAAATATGACCATAATCTTCTACATTCTCTAGTTGTGTAAACTCTTGAGAGTGTGAACATGAAACCAAATGGACACGGAACAGTCCATTTGGTTTGCCCATACCCAACCTCGCGTATGGGCACTGATGACGCGGAGGAGAAGACACACCGCCACGACACAGCGTCCCTAGCGGGAATGAAACCTTGGACCTTTTAGCTGTGAGGTGACAGCACTACCACTGTGCCACCGTGCCCCCACAAAAATACTTATTTACCCATGTGTCTGTTCTAATATTTGACTGTACTGTAGTTGCCTTAATTTATAGCTTCTATATACTGTATTTTATTTGAAGCAGCGTTTCCCAGTTGTCCCTTACGAGTCTGGACCGTAGACCATAAAGAAATGTGGACTAAGTGACGCAAATGGTTTCTACAGACCGTGAACAAAGCTTATTTTGCAGCCATTTCAAATCAGCCATCTTTCTACATCCGTTCCGAAATGGAATCAGAAATGAATGCCATTAATCTATCAATAAAGGCCGCACAATATCTAAGAAAATTAGATGATGCAACGCAAGGGATTTGAGCCTCTAATTTGCTTTTCGTTATCTTATACTGAGCTTAAGTTTTCCCTGTAGAGTCTTGGGGAAGCGTAGGCTATACTGTACGTCCTGTAGACTAATAGACCAGTACATTATTTATAAAAAACTGTCCTTGGTTATCTCAATTTTAGTCTTTGCCAATTAGTCCCATGAGTGCACCTTGATCCCTTGTCGATGCAAATCCCAACTAACACAATCACCTGCCGGGGGGCGGGGGGGCAACCACCAGACATGCTTTAAAAGGTTCCCAAGCTAATAAGCCTGATATGGATAAATACATTATATGTGTCCTATATAACTAGAATTGGACATTTAAAACACAACATAATATGATTTTTAGTTTAAAAATAGTTCATATTTGTATCCCTTGGGGCACGCCATTGTACTGCGCCTGTCATAGCCTATGACGTCACAGGGGATTTTCCCTCTTCCAGGGAAATTCTTGCCTGGGGTTCCAAATTTCTTAGAAACGCCACTGATGTCTACACTGCTGGTGACTGACTGATTCCTGTTGAGCTAAACATTTAAACAAAATATGGAAATACAGTATGACATAATTATGTCATTTTTGTACGTCGGATTATGACTTCCATGATACACAGTATGTATAATGATTAGGATGTCAGCATTCCCTTTCCCTATAATTCACCCGCACAAGTTAGACTGTGAGTCGCCTTTCCCTCCATCATTCGTTCGCAATCATTTATGACCTGCACCCATTGTACACATTTAGAGAGCAAATCCAATTGTTCACACGTGTGCACGCACGCACGCACGCACGCACACACGCACGCACGCACGCACGCACACACACACACGCACGCCTATGAAAAATACTTCTGATTGAAGCTATTGAAAAATGGAATATTCCACTCATCGAGAAAATTACAGAGCCGTAATTCCATTCCCCGCTATACTCTCCCCTGGCCTGCTCATCAAATGTGAATATTGCTTATTATGAATGCATTCAACCTAAGTTATTAGGGATCTGGGCTTAGGATAGACTATAGAGTGGTGAAACCTTCATAATGGAAGCAGTTAAGTGCTCCTGCATGCGGTGCACACACACACACAGGGGTGCAGGCTCCATGGCGCATATGCGGAACTGTCGGAACAGCTCGACCCATTATGGCAGAATTATTGTCGTCAGCTCCAGAGCTGCTGCTGCTGCTGCCGCTGCTGCTGCTGCATATTCATGAGTTGCCTTGCAGCAAGGTTGGGGTCATTCTTCTTCAAGTTTTTTTTTTGGTCCACACTAAAAGTGACACAGCATTTTGAATGGGTGTTGTGGGGTGGGGTGGTATATGGGGGGGAGACGGCAGGTGTGGACGGTGCCCAGGTCGTGGTGGTGCTGGTGGTGCTGGTGCCACTCCGCTCCCAGGCCTTGAATTCGCACCAGATGGCGAGGCCCACAGCCGGGCTCTCGCTCCTACACCCTCCCTCCCCTCATGTTCCACCCTGGCCGGCTCAAATGAATGCAGATGCATTTATGAGATGTGAGCTCATGTTTATGGCCATAATTTCTCTCAATGGGGGGTTATCACCATGGAGCGCCCGGCAAATACATCATCTGTTAAACACATCTCATCTCTCTCTCTCTCTCCCTCACTGCCGCTAATGCTCTCTCAATCGCTATCTCCCTTGCTCCATCCATGACTCCTCTGCCTCCTCTCCCTGCCTCCCGCAGCAGCACGCTGGTTAATTAGTTCCATCCAGTTTTGTGGCAATTTGCTGCAGTATGTTCGCAGCCCCCTCCTCGGATTCTCCCAAGGCGCTCCGATATGATTGTGGCGG
>CM076974.1:38252614-38500114 GCA_039105355.1 Benthosema pterotum
GGTTATAGCAATAGAGGATTTTTGATTACAAAAATTGTTTGAATTTCCTCAAAGAAATAGTCATTTACTTATTGGACGGATGACAGGGGGTTGTACTATCACGCTGTGCAGATAAATTAATTCGTACAGTTTGCAGATAGCATATCTATTTTAGTGGCCAATGAATTGGATTGAGACATGAGTCAGACATGAAGGACAGCATGTGTCTCTTGCAGGCTGGGATGCAGGGCCGGATTTAGCCAGCCCTACTAGGGTGGGCTGGAAGAATGGCAGGGTGGGCAACTCCAAAGTTTTTCATATGAAGCAGTGGTTTTCCAGGACCCACTATTTATAAATGACCATTAATCTCCTACATTCTCTAGTTGTGTAGACTTGGGCTAATTCACATGATGAACATTTTAACTCTTGAGAGTTTAAACATGAAACCAAATGGAGCCGCAAGGGTCCATTTGGTTTCATGTTTACGCTCTCAAAGAGTTACATCCGGTTAACTTCAACTTTCCACCATTTGGCCTGAGGACCACCTGGAACCCTCTCAAGGACCACTGGTAGTCCCTGGAGCACTGGTTGAAAACCACTGATATTACCTTTCATTGGGTGGGCAGGTTGCACATTTAGGTGGGCTCTGCCCACCCCTGCCCCCCCCTAGATCCGGCCTGCTGGGATGCCTTACCTGGCATAGCTTGCGTCTCAGGTGTGCACACTCATCTGGGCCAATCAGAGGAACATCTGTGCACTCATGCGCTGCCAATAAAGCTCCTTTTGATTGAACCGGCCAATAGTCACACTTGAGGAGCAGCGATGCAGCATGCCTATGCCAATGAGACATCTAGTTTTTATAGCAGTATATGTAACTACGGCAGTCCATTCCATATACACCACATGGGCCGACAAGAGCACTGCAATAGACCCGTTCAGTAAACTGCTATGGTCCAATCACGGCTAAGCATGACATGCCATAGACAAACCTCTCCACCAATAGCGCTCCTATATGATAAAACATTGTTTAAAAAAAAGAAATGTCACACACACGTTTTTCCTATGCCTCGTTGATGGCTTTGGAAGAGATGTCTAAGGTCTGGTTAAAAAAATGAACCAGTATTTAATGTGTAATGTCCATTATATTGGAATGAATGAGCCTAGCCTTGTGTGGACACTGGGGAGGGGGCGGGGCTTACCTAAAGGTCTATTCTCTATTGGATAGTTTGTTGTTAGGTCAACTGGCTGGCCAATGTTGTAACTTTGTCCGTCAGTCAGTCAGTCAGTCAGTCAGTCAGTCAGTCAGTCAGTCAGTCAGTCAGTCAGTCAGTCAGTCAGTCAGTCAGTCAGTCAGTCAGTCTATCCACAGCAGTTTCTTTGTCAAAGTTATACCATAGAAACTCCCTGTAGACTAGTGGATGTATAGATTCAGCTTTAGTACAGTGTGGCTTAGTTAGATGAACAGGGGTTTGTTTAACCTTAGGCTACTGTAGATCTATTACAAACCTTTGTTTATGCATAGGATTTATTTGGAGCTGCACCACTTCAATTTAAATATTGCTCAACAATTCAGCGATTAAAACTCTAACCTGTGAATAAACTGACCTGTGATTAATTTGGGAGTGAGTGAGTCATTTCCATTGCCTTGTCTGCCTTGATGGATTTCTACGCAGCGAAAATGAACAAGCAGCAACCAATGCCAGTCTCTTGAGGATAATTATTAGGCCTAATGTTACATTTTTATTCCCATTTGAGATAATAATAGGCTACTGCAGAACCTACAGTATAGAGTTAATTGTGCAGCCAAGTAATACATTATTTAAACCGCCATTAAATTCGTAGTATGACTTGTTTGCCAAAAGGAACAGTTTAACATACAAGCCACTACAAAACATTTACAAGCTGCTACACCTGCAAGCTACTAAAGCATGCTAGTCACAACATGACACATTGTTGTGTCTCTTCTTAAATGCAAACAATTAATAGTACAAGTTAAGCTAGTGTTTTTCCCTTCTGACAAATGCTTTTTTTTTTTTTTACAGACAGAGAGAGAGACAGAGAGAGAGATAAATTGTGTGGCTGGGGACGGGACTGTGACTATTACATAAACTGCAGCACAAGGGAGCACGACTTTAGAAATATGCATCATCATCATCATTATCATAAAACCCAACTGGGTCGAGACGCTCTCTTATTTTCCTATCTTTATAAAATTGGTCCTTGGTGTACTAATGTGTACTAATGTGTACTAATAGCACCATTTTTTCAACGTTTTCTTGTGTCTCATAGGAAGGCTGTCGGCAGTTACGAAAAACTGTCCACCAGTGAAATCATCGTTAGACATGTATTCTTTTCACAACATTTAAAAACAAATATTATATTTAGATTTGTATTGTCGTGAGAATGATGGCTTCCATTTTCACAATGTTTTTGACCGTGGCAATAATCTTAAAGAAAATATACTAAAAACATTCCAAAATTTTCCTGAGAGGAAAATGTGAACCAAATGGACCCTAGTGGGTCCATTTGTACGCTCTCGGGGGAAAAAGGGTCTGAAAGTTTCTCAGATTCCTATGAATCTGTGAAAATCAAAACCAAGTTTAAAAGGGTAGTTTAATTGTAAACTTGCATATATGTTAACTTTTTCTTACATTGCATAATGAATTGGCACATTAGCCACTCTATATGTGATTCGTTTATTGCAATTTATTTTTTCTCACTTGCATTGAAATGCAAGTGATTAAATATATATATTTTTAAATCTGTCTAGTCTAATCTAATTAAACCTGTCTAATCTGTTTAGCTGGATTTGCTAAATTGCAAAAAAAAGGTGTGATTGTGAGAGCATATATAGACCATATAATGAGTGAATCTTTACTTCTGATGACTCATAAATATTTACGACGTACATAAAAACTCTGATCATTTAGACATCCCAGAGAGCCTCATTAACCCCATTCAAATGAGCTGGTCAATAACTATAATTTCCAGGCTAAAGGTTGGGTATTTTTTCCTCACAATCGCTGTGATGTTGCTGAAATAGCTTGTCCACACTCTGTGGAAATAATAGCCATGGTAAATGGTGTGTGCTGCTTTCCAGAAGGAAATGGGACACTTTCATTCGTGCTAAGAGTGTGTATGCATTCATAGAGCAAACAACAACCACATGTGCATGTGTGCGCACGTGCGCACTAACACACACACACACACACACACACCCACACACACACCCACACACACACACACACACACACACACACACACACACACACACACACACACACACACACACACACACACACACACACACACACACACACACACACACACAGGCACCCGCACACAACGGACACGACCACACATATAAATACACGTTCAAAACGATTGTGCACCACACACATGCACACATTGATTCATCAATACTCATTCAATAAAACACACATAACACACTGGCAGACACACACCTCGTGCTTAATCAGCATTCAGCATATACACACACATACATGCAAGCAAGCGTGCCTACACACACACACACACACACACACACACACACACACACACACACACACACACACACACACACACACACACACACACACACACACACACACACACACACACACACACACACACACTCGCACAGAGTTATGACCACATGCTATCTGGCCTCTGTGATGTGCTTCTATAACCAGGGGGCTGGTCAGATTAATTGGACTGCAGTATTCTGGCAGCCGCACTGCCTCTCCCTCCCCACTCGGCCCTGTGTAAACGTTTGGACAGCTCCTTTACTGTATGATGAAGGGCCAGCGAGGAGCAGGAAGCTGGGGTGGGGGGGCACGTTTGGAGGGGGGCCAGTTACCTGGTGATAAGGTGAGGGGAGGCGGTGGGGGAAGAGACAGGGGTATACAAGGCATACCGGGGACTATCCAATCTAGCATCAGTGTCGCCGTCTCTGCAAATAACAAGGAACCAGGGGACCTCTGCACAAACGGCCTGTCACTCCCTTACACGAGGAGGAACAGCACAAAGGCAGGCCCGCCGGAGATAAAAATTATATGAAAACTATACTGTGGTTGTGTAGGTTATATGGCTGGGAGAGAGAGAGAGAGAGACGGCATCTTGGCCTTTGGATGGGCGCCGTCAGGTAGTATTTTATTAGTCTGGTGTGGTTAACCACTCCATCCTTCTTTCTAATTACCAATCATTGTGCGATCCTCTCTATTCACTCCTGCCTCAGACGCCGTTCATGCTGTGAACCTGTGGCTTGTGTACAGCCACGACCCGACAACGTGCACGATTCCTTGTTTGTTGTCACAGTACGTCGGGGCCAACACCGTGTAAGAATGCAAATATGCGCGAGGTAATTTCATGTGTTTACATTTACCAATAAATAATTGCCGAGCTTTTCTCCACTTTCCCTGTCCACCTCTGCCCCGCGTGCTGCGCAAATTAGGGCAATTGCAGTCTGCTGCCATTGTGTGTGTGGAAAGTGCCAAGTCATAGGTGGTAATTGTGCTCTAGAAATCTAGATTAAAAGCTTAGTGAGCTGATTATTGGTGCCCCGCTGAGTCAATGTCACAGGTTTAGGTGCGAGCGAGGGCGAACATCAGGGCTGTTGTGGTGATTAACTACAGGTCCCTGGCTTTTATTTGTGATCAAGCGGAGGAGATTATATGAGGGAGGGAGCTGAATTAAAGGGGAACATTTAACACTGATTGGCCTTTTGGTATCACCGCGGTATGTGTTGGGTGGGTGGGGGGGAGGGGGGGCTTACCACCAGTCACCAGACTCAGGAGACACATTAGATCCTCTCTGGGAGGTATGGCTATACAGGAGCCCATTAGAGGAAGCATTGTCTGACTAAATGGCTCTCCTTTTCCACTTAAAGTTGGAGGTTTGGAGTGGGGAGGAAGGAGGGCCAATTTGGCTCCCAGCACACCTCCGTATACACGCGGCGAAGGCTTCTACCTTATGAAAGGAGAGGTGGCCGCGCCATCGTCACATGGAGCCATCACGCTGCGCTGTTGACATTTCGTAGGAAAGTCCCCGCTGTGTCATTCCAAGCAAGTAACGAGCGGGAGAGCTCCGTGACCGTCTATAATGGATGGGACCCCACAGGGATGCCGGGGGGCACTAACGATGGGTTATTGTTCAGGTGGGAGGAGGAGGAGGATGGCTGCTGGACCCGGAGATCCAGGAACTCCATGCACTCACGCTGGCGCTATCATTTACAGTGCCGCCCAGGGCCTGGGTCAGGGTCCACAGTTAAACCTCCAACAGTCAGCATTTAATGATGCAAAAGTGGCTGTTAGGTCATTAAGACACAGCAGAGATGAATAACGACCAACGCATGGGCATTCATCTTCATCGCAGTTCCCCTGTGCTTGGATGTATATTCTCTACAGGTGCACAATTAAAGACTTCCCCCAACACCCGAGTCATGCACGCACACAGCAGCACACATGCGCGCACACATGTGCGCAGTGCGCACGCACACTGTACTAGATTTCTTAAGACCTTACACAAGAATGTAAAGAAAACATAAAGAAATACATTAAAGAGTGGAATGAGTTGAGTCAATGCCCAGTTTATTACAAGAGCATGTGCCCGGAACATAAGACTCAGGTCAGGGAGTCTGCCTAGTGCAATCCTCCCTAACCCTCTTCACAGATATACTGTATATAGTCTAACGTTCACAGACAGAATGTTCATATAAGGCAGGGCTGCCCAAAAGGTAGATCGTGATCTACTAGTAGATCACACAGACTGTGCAGGTAGATCACATGACAGTCCCCGTAGATCTGTAACTGTTGAGAGTGTTAAAATGAAACCAAAAGGACCCGTAAGGGTCCATTTGGTTTCATTCCTGTGACGCACTAGTTTCATTTCATTTTACACTCTCAAGAGTCCACGCATTTTGAAAATGGAGAATAATTGTTATTTTTCACCAATGCTTTACCAGTTCTCTTTCCCAATTGTGAACAAAAGCGTGAAAGTTCTTAGTTTTGGGTGCGAGAGACTACTACACTCAACATTACAAACTGTCAACTCAAACCCCAAGTACTGTTTTCAAGCGTCAGTAGTGGCTTATACTGTACAAGAAAACCTTCCAATTGTCCCCCTCTATTTTTCATTTTAAGCGCATTATTCTTAAACACTATAACAGTAAGTAACACCATCACCACTATTTCAAAGCTCAAACTTTCTAGGGGGGCCTTGAAATGGATTTTCAGTAATGGAATAATCACATTTTTGATGTGTAGATCTTGTTGAGACGGTCATTTTGAAAGTAGCTCTCAAGTCAAAAAAGTGTGGGCAGCCCTGATATAAGGATTGCTTTACAAATAGAAGCTGTCCCCTAAATAGCGAAGAGTCTACTTTAGTGGAAGTAAGATTTCAACAAATCAGTGGAAAGACGAGAGTACGAGTATGAGAGTACAAAATATAACCAAAATGAACCCGTAAACAGGGATCCTACTATGAGCACCATTCAATCTGATCGGTAATGCCTCAACCCCCCCTCAATTAACAAAACAAACCAGGGGCAGAGGGAGGGGAGGGAACCACCTAAAAGTATGCCCAGCGCGAGGTCGGGAGTACAATAATTACCTCCACTAGTCATTATACTCACCCCGCGGTGTGGCATGGCAATTAGGATTTGACTGAATGGTGCTGTAATTAAGGGAATTAGAGAGGTATACACTTTGCTCAGTTTGTGTGGATGGCTGGGGGTGAAGGCAAGCTACAGGTACAGCTGTGTAAAAAACAAGTTCCACACGAGTGTCTCAATAATGTCACACATTTTCCCTACAAAGCATATGAAAATGTCACAATAGCCTTCTTTTTTGCATGTTTATCTTAATCTAGATTTATTATATTATGCATAGCTATGTGTGTTTTTTTTTTACTTTACTCAAAATTATGTAAGTCAGGGGTTTTCAGCCTTTTTCATGCCAGGGTCCAATATTTATTCAGAATTTGAGCCACAGACCACCATTTCAGGATCTTTTAGCCCCACAGCGCCAGAACTAAAGATTTATTTTTGTTTTGTTCACAATTCCAGGCTAAATTTGGGAAACAAAACAAAAACAGATACAAATTGCCATTGATCCTCTACATTCTCTAACTGTGTAGACTTATGCAGTCTTACTTATACTGTAAGTGGTGCTAATTCAGATGATGAATATTTTAACGCTTGAGAGTGTAAACATGAAACCAAATGGACCTGCAAGGGTCCATTGGTTTCATGTTTACACTCTCAAAGGGTTACACCTGTTTAACCAACTCTCATTTAGCTGGGGACCACCTGGAACCCTCTGGCAGACCACCTGTTGAAAACCACTGATGGAAGTGAATACCACGTAAAAGATCATTCCACTGTGGAACTTACATCATAGACTTTATGTACTATTATTTGCCCATGACTTGGCCTAAAAGTTTGTACGGAAGAAAGCATTTTGTGAAAAATCCATTACAGACTTGGCGTGACATCATGGGGGGCACAGACAAAGCCACGCGATTATAGCGGCTAGCCACAGCTCAACAATAACACTAATCTAATATCACAGGCATTTCTTTTGTCACCTCAAAGAGAAAATAATTAAACTTTTTGTAAGGAGCACCTTGTGCCAGCCTGTCTGCAGCAGTGTGGTGCACATTGGATCATGATTTTCTCATTAACAGCAGTTATTAAACTCATTTATTGATATGAAGTCATTTTTTTGAAAAGTCAATTTTGATTTTATTTTAATTTGTTATTTTTGGGGCCCGGTACTCTCCATTGGTTATGACCGAAAGATCATGTTCTGTCTTCATTTCTGACTGAGCGCCATATTTTGAAGAATTCCCCGGAAAAAGACACACTTCTGCTGAACTGACATAAAGCAAGGGTTTTCAACAGGTGGTCTGGGGACCACCAGTGGTCCCTGAGAGGATTCAAGGTGGTCCCCAGGCTAAATGATGGAAAGTTGGTTAACCCAGATGTAACTCTTTGAGAGCGTAAAAATGTTTACACTTTCATGTTTCATGTTTACAAAAGTTAAAATATTCCATCATCTGTATTAAATACCAACCCACAGTACTTGCTGCAGTGACTTATATAGGATGCCTAATGCATTACAATGTTTTAGTGTCGCTCTGGATTAAGAGCATCTGCGAAATGCCTAAATTGTAAATTGTAGGTCATGTGAGGCTGTCTTGCACGTGCACATTGTACATCGGTTTGTGTCTGGTCTCTAACCAGAACACATTTCCCTGTGTGTGTGTATCCTATAGGCCTAGTCTATTAAAAAGTGCACATGAGTTCATCGCACATGTGCAATAGAAATCTGTCAAGCGGGCGTGCTAGAGGAGGATCATCAAAGAGAGCGCCTTTCATGGCAATTAGGTGCTGGCTAATTAGTTCATCGTTTGGAAAATACCCATAAACAAATGTCCCTTTTTTCTTTTTTTTCCCCCGCTGTCAATCACAGTCTCCAACTCGGCAGGTTTCTTTTGCTTTCTTTTCCTCTCTTATTTTTGACATTAATTAGGTTGACACAAAGTCCAGCAACAGCTGCCAGATTAATTCCCATGCAGGTATAGGGTATGGATGAGAACACAGCAGCAGGCTCAGCCGGGGGGGGGGGGGCGTCTCAGTCGTTAGTTCAGCTGCACACACACACACAAACAGCCAGACCTGTGTTGTTGTTTGTCCCCCGAGGGCCTCACAGTCGGCTAACATTGGTCAGCGGCGCACAGGTTGTGTGTGTGTGTGTGTGTGTGTGCGCGCGCGCATGTGTGTGGCGGCAGGTTTTGATTTGCAGTGCTGTAAAGCAGTGGTTTTCAACCTTTTTCATACCAGGGCCCACTATTTATTCAGCGTTTGAGCCATGACGGAACACCATTTGAGGACATTCTTTTTAGCCCGACAGACCCCAAAACTAAAGATTTATTTTGCTTTTGTCAACAGTATGGACTTGGGAAACAAACAGGCAAACGTATCAACATTAATCTTTTACATTCTCTATTTATGTAGACTTGGGCTAATTCACATGATGAGTATTTTAACTCTTGAGAGTTTGAAAATGAAACCAAATGGTTTCATTTGGTTTCATGTAAAAATGAAACCATTTGGTTTCATTTTTACACGCTCAAGAGTTAGATCTGGTTAACCACCTTAGCTGGCGACCACCTGAAACTGCAGTAAAGTAAGTAACTGAGTACATTTACTAAACTCATAATCGAATGACCCACTGCAGCCCTATGTGATTGCAAGGTAAGCTTGTAGATCTGATATTTTCAAAAGATTTTTTTTTACATAATTGCATGCGTTTGTCCTTTTTGTAACATGTCATGCTTCTCTACTTTTGGCAGATGTGCTTAGTTTTAATGGACCTAATAGACATTTATATGTACTGTACGGGTATATGCAGTATGCATTGTCGTGCTGCAAACAGGATTGCCAGTGTGTGAAAATGAAGGCATGCAGTACAGCATGTATGCAGAGAATCCAACTCATGATAACATAATGAGGTCGCCACCTGTGCGACCTGGTATTGTATCAGGTTAATTCATAATATCTGTGTATCTCTGCGTTCTATCATGGCTTATAGGAGGCACTGCTAAATAAGGGCTTGTGATCTGGGAGTCTGTGTCACGCTCATAGAGATCTGTTCTGGAGCATCACAGGGCCAGATCCACGCCGTCACACACAATGCCACAGCACTGCAGTAAATGGGTTTTTCATCTGGCCTGCTTTCATGGCGCCTGACTCACCTGAATGGTCTTTTCAGACGCTGAATAAAAGGATGCATTATGTTAGTCACTCTTGGCTCTCGGAAATATAAGCAGCAAGTGCACCACACTGCGTCCTCGTAGACTTTGTCGCTCTCTTATTTGACACGAGCTAGCGAACGACATCGTTGACAAAGTTCAAGATCCTTAAGAACATCGTGTCAGATCCCAGATAATGTTTCCGCGAGAATATTGTCATTGTTTGATGAAATCTACAGGGCGCTAAAGTTTGCTCTTCTATTGAAATGTCAAAGCTGCTGCTGCAGCCGCAGTGAATAATAGAGAATTTCTGTGTTTGAAAATCCTAGTGAAGCGCCAGCACGGTATTTTAATAATATTAGTTATTGTCAACATAACATGCCAATTGCCAATACTGCATGCCCGTTTATCTCTTTGTGCTTGTTTGACTGTTTGGATACGCATATTAGCGTGTGCGCGTGTGCGCGTGTGCGCGCGCGTGTGTGTGTGTGTCAGATAGAGAGAGAGAGAGAAAGAGAGAGGGGAGGAGAGATGGGGAGAGTATGAGTAATGCATATTTTGTGCATTTCCATTTCCATCTTCCCTCCTGCATGCCTAATGCCAGTCTATATGCATATTTCCATGGTGATTATAAGGAGGGGAAACAGCATTGAGGAAAAGCCACCAGCGCAGTCTGCCCGCATACCCTCCTACTGCCAGCCACATTTCCATAAGGAGATAACTGCCTATTGGACATCATTACCGGCAGGTTCTGATGCCTCCTGGCTCCATAATGAATGCTTAGTCTTTGAGCGGGAAGAGAAAGCAAACATTGCCCGCCGGTCTTTTTACACCTGTCACGCACGCACCACACACACACACACACACACGTACGCACGCACACACGAAACAATAGCTTGATTTGGCACCTGTAGCTGTTCACAAAATGACTAATGTCTCTTTCTCTCTCACACACACCAGGGCCGTGTATAACATGTCCCATTTGGGGGGGCAAGAGAACATGTTGGAGGGGCAAGAGAAAATGGTATGGGGGTGGCTTCATCGCCCGTGGCGCGAACGCACCCATACCATTTTCGGTTACAGGTCTTTTATTAGTCAAGTAAAGCATCAAAAATAACATCAGTTGTTGTTGAAGTTGCAACAGACACGCAGCATGCATAAAGCTAAAGGTCTGACTCAGAGAGTTTTCTGTTTTCAATGATGAAATGCTGTTGGTTTAGTGGTGCCAAAATTGTAGTTAGTAGCAGTAGTAGTAGTGTTTCAAATCATTTTAAATATAAGCACTTGAATTTGAAATATCTTGGGTTGTTTTGCATGGCACCGTGTTGGGGGGGGGGGGGGACTGGGTATTTAGGGGGGCATTGCCCCCCATGCCCATGCCTAGATCCGCCCCTGACACAACAGAACACACACACACACACACACACACACACACACACACACACACACACACACACACACACACACACACACACACACACACACACACACACACACACACACACACACACACACACACACACACACACACACACACACACACACACCTTGCTGTGTTTCCAATGTAATGGAATTGAAGAGTGATGAGTGTACTGTGAAGCCGTCTATTTACTGTCGTCGCCCGCAGGACAGAGAGGCCAAGGCACCTGCTATCTTCTTAACCAATGTCACCCCGCCGCCCCCTCCTTCACCCAGATGCCCCCCCTGAGACCCACGCTCCCCCGTCTCCCCCGGGAATCTCACAACAACAACAACAACAATGGTCCTTCTGGGGCCTCCTCCCTCTGAAGTCCCCAGTTAATCATTTAGAAATAATTAAATTCAATAAAGCGGAACCGATGAAATAAGAAACAAACATTGGGAGTTGGGCGAGGGGCATAACCCCCCCTCACTGGTGGGGAGAAGCAAATGAGAGAGGTGGCGAGATAAGAGAGAGAGAGAGAGAGAGAGAGAGAGAGAGAGAGAGAGAGAGAGAGAGAGAGAGAAGAGAGAGAGAGAGAGAGAGAGAGAGAGAGAGAGAAAGGTCCCAGAGAGAGCAGTGCCAAAATATTATATACAAAAACTGTTACTAGTACAAACTATAGGTACAGCCAGGCCTGCAGTTGTTCAAAGTGTTACTTGAGTAAAAATGAAGTATTGTTGTGAAAATAATACATATTTGTTTGAAATTTTGAAAATAGTAGATCTACAAGTTCACAGCATGTTCAGTTGCAGTGTGACGTGTTGTGTGCTTGTAGATTGAAAAAAAGTTGTTTTATAGTATAATAATATACCTGCAAACTCTAGTAACTAGGATCACTGAGTAAAAGTACAATATTTGCCAATATTTGCCTCTCATATAGTGTAGTGGAGAGTAGTATAAAAGCACCAAAATCTGGAAATCCTCCAGTAAAGGGAAAAAAACACCTTAAAATTGTACTTAAAGGGCAAAACCATTCATTTTTAAACTAGGTCATTAATATCACTTAGAGTTGTTACAAAGCCAAAAGGTGCATCTTTGGGATGTCACTGATCACATGACCCTGAGGACCCAGAGTTCTTAGACCTTCTGCCCAACAGAATGGGAGGAAGTAAATGTACCTAGTTACTTTCCACTGCTGGCCAGAGGTGACAACTATAGACCAGAGGAGCCATGGAGACGAGACACTCCAACAACTGAAAGAGGGACGAGCCGAGACAAGATGGGGGAGACAAGACAAGACAGACGGATGCTTGAGGAGGAGTAGGCGTGCTTAAATATTTATAAACGGAACGCACACAGCCAGGGACGGCTGGAGATGTTAGAGGAACGAGGAGAGATATAGAAAGAGGATAGAGAGGGAAGGGGAGAGCCACGAGCCAACGTAGGAACAGAGAATAATGAGCCTACGCATTGGAGAGAGCGAGAAGAGAGAGAGAGATGGAGAGCAACCTCTTCCCTGCCTTACGATAATATGGCCACAGGCACAGAGGCGTTCGGCGCACAAACAGCCTCACAAATATAAATACACGCAATTATACCGAGGCAAACATGACACAAGTCAAACACTTGTACGCTGTGCACATAGAGTTGACACATATTGATGTACAGAGACGGACGGACGGATAGACAGACAGACAGACAGACAGACAGATAGACAGACGGACAGACAGAGACACGAGTAAGGCAAACACCCGTGCACGCACACACACACACACGCATGCGGTTCACATATACACAGAGCGATTCACACATATTGACGTACAGAGACAAATACACAGACGTGCATACACGCAACTCAAACACAGTCAGAAATGCCTGCATATTGACACACACACACACACACACACACACACACACACACACACACACACACACACACACACACACACACACACACACACACACACACACACACACACACACACACACACACACACACACACACACACACACACACACACACACAAGCGTGCATGTGCACTCGCACACGCAAGTAGATCTCTGCTAATCTACCCAGCAGTGCAGCAGTGCAGACAAATGCCTAATATAAAAAGGAAAAGTCAACTATTTGTTGAGAATGGGCAAAATACAGTATATCCTACAGTAGAAAACCATGCTCCTCAGAGCACAGGTCTCAGACAATGCAGGTGTCCTGGGGGGCCCACGTTGGTCCGACGTCCCATTAGTCTGACATACATAGACCAAGGTTTGGAGTTACAGGGAATTGTCAGATCATTGGGATGTCACGTTGAAAAATCCACTTCCTGATGGCGGTATAACAGATCAATGTCAAAAAGAAAGAAGCAGAGAATCTTCTCTGGCATCCAGGGAGGGTGCAGGTTGTTCGCAGACCTCAACAACGCCTTTGGCAACTTAATATGTGTGACCTTGTGAGTGGATTGCTTGTGGCATAAAAAAATGAGTTGAATTAGTCGTTGTGGAGTTTCTGCTGTGCTCTGCCATCAGACAGACAGCAGCACCATTACAATGATAAACAAACACCACACTATCAGATTACATGGCTGGCACCCGCAAGCCTTGCTTCAGCTACAGCTACAAGTAAAATCTTGTTAATTTATCCACTGGAACTCAGGGAGCGTGCAAACCCAGAAGGTTTAGTGGTGGATATTGCTAAAAATCTCTCGACAGATATGCATCACAGTACAGAGAAAACAATACCATTTATAGTACTGTTTCCTCTGTACCATGATTGATATACATCAATCTACTGCCAGCTTTCTATTCCTATGTCAAAAATCTTTCTCCCGATAATAAAAATCTAAATTTTTTTTTTCAAAAACATATTGTTTTTAAAAAAAATCTGCAGGATACTGAGTTGCCCACAGACCTCCTGTGAGACACAGACTGAGACAAAAATAGTGGTATTTTTTTTTTTACATTTTATCATGTACATTAGTGAGGACCTATTACCTGTATATCACAACGTTGAATAAGGTGCATGCATGGTGTTGGTGATGTGAAGTCTAAAATGTTGGGTTTTCACAAGTTCCTTTCCCAGCACTGTAAACAACTATTTTCTCTCCAAACCGATACCACTTGACATTACATTCCACTGACACTGTCTCAAGTATAGAGTCTATTGTCAGCTAGGTTAGCCTTCAGTATTACTTTTTGAATGTAGTTTCGAGTGACTGGTTGTTTAGCGAGGCCACACACGAAAACATGAATAGTATTCTAATAACGCAACACACATCCGTTTGATGCATATTTCATTTTGGCTAGGCGTCTGCAACACCAGCTTCATCTCTTGACATCGCTTCTGGCATGGCTCCTGTTTGTGTGTGTGCAAGCGCTACGCTATTCCCTTTTGAGAAATCTATATTAGGAAACTTTGTAACCCCTACAACTTTTGAGA
This sequence comes from Benthosema pterotum, assembly GCA_039105355.1. Classification (NCBI taxonomy): domain Eukaryota; kingdom Metazoa; phylum Chordata; class Actinopteri; order Myctophiformes; family Myctophidae; genus Benthosema; species Benthosema pterotum. The sequence continues at coordinate 38,267,185 of CM076974.1, forward strand.
AATAAAAAAATAAAAATAAATAAAGGGCTGCGTGGTGAATCGCTGAGCGTGTTATCTGTATAAGAGTAGCATAGCAAGTGCTTGAGGTTTCACCTCAAGTGTCAAACAAATTGGATTTGTTGTTTTGTTTTTAGAGGTAGAGGCTCTTCTTTTTTTATTTCCCACCATCTACAGGCAGGTCACCAACTATACACAATAACAGACAGAAATATGTCGGTGCGGCGCGGTGCTGTATATATAGTGACAAAGTGATGTTTGAAGACAGTTGCCACTGCCAGAACCTGCAGCTGTTTATGCGGGACTCGAAGGGAAGGGAAAAAAAAACCTGCCCACATCTGCAGTTTTCCCCCCCCTCCATCCCCCCCCCCCCCACCCCATTCCACATGATGAGCTTGTCACAGCGTGCACGTTAGCGGATAAAAGGGACGGCTCGGGCTTTATGAGGGCTTTACTGAGAGACAGAGAGACAGGGAGAGAGAGAGTGGGAGAGTGATGGAGGGAGGGAAGCGCCAGGCCGGCTTTCAGAACATCTGCTCCTGAAGGATGCATTTCATATGAGGCTGCTCTGTCTTCTCCAGCGCCGATTCCATCACTATCTCCTCCACAATGGGGGCTTTTTTTTTACTCCCATCTCCCCTCCCTCCTCCCCCTGCTGCGTTTCCGTCGCGCAGTGTTGCCAACTTGGCGGATTTGTCACTATAATATTTAGCTTTTTTTCAGACCCACCCTAGCGCCAAAATTAGTGAAAAAACTCCTGGTGGAAAATCTACTGCTTTTTTGCTGGTGAGTTGGAGTGAAATTGGTTGACCGGCGCCAGAGATAAATCCCTTGTTTTTCACCATTTTTTCTCCTATGATAGAGTCCTCCTTCCTTGGAACCAAATTGACCCTTATAGATCTGTAACTCTTGACTTTGAGTTAAATTATATTCAAACATCTAAATTACCTAATTTCCAAGAATCTACACATTCTCAAAATATAGAAGAATTGCCATTTTGACCAACATTTTGCCAGTTATTTCTCCTAAATTAGTCAGAGAGACTAAACTCAACAACAAATGATGGTCCGGTTGAAACCTACTGCTCTAGCGCATTCTAGTGCATTTTGGAAGTGGCACTAATGCATTTTGGATTTTGCCAGTTGGCAACACTGCCGTCGCGTTATCTTTTGTTTTTTTTCTTCCCTTTATCACTGGCGGCTCGCCCCTTTTCTGCCAGCTCCCTTTTCACAATCACCCTGTACCAGCGTGTTTCACCTCCTTCCATCATCATCACCTCCTAATTTATACCCCACACTCATTATCCCATCATTCCTCTTTTACAGGACCATCTCTATTTTTCCCCCCCCTCTTTTATTTCCACTCTTTCTGTTTTTACAGCCCCGGCCGTCCCCCTATGACCATCAATCTCCATCTCTCTCTCTGGCATGCTTTGGTTTTTTTTTTTTTTTTTACGTCGCTCACCCACCCCTCCGTCACCTTCAACCCCCCCCCCCCCCCCCCCCCCCCCCCACCCTCCCCTCCTCTCCTTCCCTTCTCGTTTATTCCATCTTGACGCATACTTCCATTCATGTATCTCTCAATCCTTCCAACCTCTCTGAGGAATTGTATTGTTACAGGTTTCCAGAGGATAGGAGGAGCAGAAAGTGTGGAGAGAGAGAGAGAGAGGAGGGAGCAGGGGCGGATGTAACATGTCCCATTTGGGGGGGAGGGGGACATGTTGGAGGGGCAAGAGAAAATGGTATGGGGGCGGGTTCATCGCCCGTGACGCTTCGCGTCACGGGCGATGAAGCCGCACCCATACCATTTTCGGTTACAGGACTTTTATTAGTCAGGTATAAGCATCAATAATAACATCAGATGTTGCTGAAGTTGCAACAGACACGCAGCATGAGTGTTTCCTGTTTTCAATGATGAAATGCTGTTGGCTTAGTGGTGCCAAAATTGTAGGTAGTAGCAGTAGTAGTGTATAAGCACTTTAATTTGGAATATCTTGGGTTGTTTTGCATGGCATCGTGTTTGGGCAGGGTGCAGACTGGGTATTTAGGGGGGCATTGCCCCCCCATGCCCATGCCTAGATCCGCCCCTGGGAGGGAGGGGGAGAGCGAGGCAAGAAAGTCTACTGGAGGATATTGAGCCACAGGACAGACCAGCAAGGAAGGGATAGATGGAGGGAGAAAGAAACGGCAGAACTACAGAGAGGGAGAGAGAGAGAGAGCTCCCCAGGCCAGACTAATTGAATTCCGATCTTCCCTTTGAGATTGGTTTGCAGCAGGCAGGCCAGAAGATAGCCTGCCTCCGGCACAGATTTGCTTTATCCAACCAATCACACTAATACAGTCTACAGGTCCAATCCAGTTCAGTCCAGTCGAGTCCAGTCCAGTTGATATAGTCCGCGTCTCAAGTCAGGCCAACATGTGCTCACGTGGGGTCAGTTCTTACAATTTAGGACTGACTTAACAGTAAATTATCACTCCCAAGTTTTACTATGCAGTTGCAAATGTGTGCTATAGCTGTGCTGCGGCGGTGCTTCAGAGTTCATTTAAAGGGGGAACTCCACCCATTTTCAATATTCATATGTCATTAGTATACCCTAGACTACTGGGTGGACATGATAAAAAAGTTCCCCCATTCTGTGTTCCCAAGAAATGGAGGTCTGAAGAAAACCACTAACACGGTGAAACATCTTGATGACATCATCAAGATGTATTTGTACCATGTTAATGGATTTCTTTAGACACTTCTTTTTTTCTGAGAGCGTACACTCTCAGAAAAAAAAAAGAAAATGGGTGGAATTCCCCTTTAACTCAGGTAGTGTACAAATGTAACCCTATTAGTGGTCGCAGTATATCGTTGTGAACGATAGGTGAATCGATTGTGAGGCTATATCGATATGGCAATAAACATCATCTATCAGCTATCTGGTGATCAGCATCGACAAAAGTACTTCTGATTAAGTTTATCAATGGGCCCCTCGCAAGTTGTGATACAATCCCTTCCCATGCAGACCCCTTGTTAAGTTGTTTAACATTTTCTTATAATTTAAAGATCTCTGTGAGCATGAGAGCGATCTGTTGTGCTGTATTTGTGCAACACAGTCATTATTGTGAACAAAAGTCTATATTAATCAACATATATATATCAATAAATCAATATACAGTATATACAGATGTACTGTATATGACGTGAGTCTGATGTGGATCTCGGTATCCATGTGACCAGACAGACGTGCATCAGCCGATATGCCAGCCAGCTATTACACAACACTGGCAAGCACACGCACACGCACGCACGCACGCACGCACGCACGCACGCACACACGCACACACGCACACACGCACACACGCACACACGCACACACACACACACACACACACACACACACGCACACACACACGAGAGCCAGACAAAAACAGAAAAAAGTGCAGCAATATCCTGCATCTCACGTCCGTCACTCTTTTGCTGCAGTATAGCTCTGTCAATTTCCCGCAAACATTTAGGGCAAGGTCGTTTCTCGCCTTTACTTACACACTGGTATATTATGTTGGATTTTGTGTGTGGTATGTTGTTGATAACAGCAAAGGTGATCTTTACCTCTCTGCTAAAAAAAAGGCACGGTGTGTTTTCTCTTCCGTTTATTCTATTTTTTTTATTTTTTTAGACCCCCATGGTAAAGATCTTAAAGAATGCTCCTGATCCCAGTAACAGATTGCAAGGCTATAGGGCCTGTTTTGATTAGCATTCTGGGGAGAAGATAAGACAGTAAAAGGAGGGCAGGGACCGACCGGAGCTGTGTGTGCACGGGGGGACCCAAGGACAGTCATTCTCGTAAACCTAATAAACCCATTCTGAGGAGAGAGAGAGAGAGAGAGAGAGAGAGAGAGAGAGAGAGAGAGAGAGAGAGAGAGAGAGAGAGAGAGAGAGAGAGAGAGGGTCTCAAACCAACACTGTAAAATCCTGAGTGTTACTTTAAACTCTAAGAGTGTACTGTACATATGGAAACCGGTTGGATCTGCACAAGTGTGCATCCTTTCCATGCTTACCTTATGTCTCTTATTTTACTAGTATGCACTTTAGATGTACCTGTAGATTAGTTACGCATCATGCACTACTTTGTATTCTACTCTTCTCTTTACCTTTATGCTCTCATTCTCGACAATGATGGGTCTACACTAGTGGTTTTCAACCAGTGTTCTGGTCCAGGAACCACCAGTGGTCCTTGAGAGAGTTCCAGGTGGTCCTCAGGCTAAATGATGGAAAGTTGGTTAACCAGATGTAACTCTTTAAAATATCCATTGAATGGGTCTGCGGGGTTAAAATGTCAATCAAATAATGATTCTGTGTCTGTGGCTCAAATTTTGAATAAATAGTGGGCCCTGGTATCAAAAAGATTGAAAACCACTGGACTGCATATTACTTTCCGAAGTAATATGTCCCAACACTGAATGTGATGTTTTAAAAACAAAGATTGATTGATTGGTTGGTTGGCTACGTTGATTGACTATGTAATTCCTTATCCATCCTGACGTCTGATGCAGTTGATACACAGGCACACGCATGCGCACGCACGCACGCGCACACACACGCACACACGCGCACACACGCGCACACACACACACACACACACTAAGGCACACACACCTGGCCTTGTGTCAGACACATACACACACAGTTTGTGGGAATGCAGCAACAATGCCCTGGAACGTCATGTCGTGTCTCTCAGGAGGAATAAAAAGCGAAGACAACCAACCCCCCTCATGGCAGCTCCTCCTCGCCGTCGCCCCGGTCCCATCATGATGCGCTGCATAAACGGCCGGTTTCATGCCACGACACACACGGGGGACCATGCGAGGAGCCATGTAACTGCTCATCTGTTTGGCTGCCAAACGCCATACCTGTCTCCCCAGCAGTGTGACAAACAGACCCTCTACACCCCTCCTCCACCACCACCACCCCACATCACCACCACCACCGCCACCACCACCGCTCCCTCTGACACCCCTCACTCACATAATGCTGAGTCTCCACTTTCTCTCCATTCAAACACTCCCTCACAACTTCCCCCAACATCCGACACCCACCTCCAGAGCTCTCACTTCTAAAATAAAAGGCCCTTCCGTTGCCAAAATCACTTAAAGGCATAATAAAATAATAAAATAAAGTCCTGTCAAATGCGTGCAGCAGGAGGCCTCCCTGTTCACCCAACCCACCGCCTCCACCTGTCTGTAGCGCCAGGTTTGGCACAGCAGTGTCCCCTTTGACGTTACACCGGAGATGAACCACTTTCAGACTGGCTGCGGGCGTCTCTATTCTCTGCATGGCATCACAGGAGGGAAAACAATCTTAAACATTTCAAAGATAGCAGATATTCAAGCTACTTTTTCATGCTTTGACAATATATAAAAAAAATAGGGCTTAGTGGTTAAATGCTGCCTCTTTGGTATGTAGTCAGCCTTGTAGAGTAACTGTGGTATGTTTTGTGGATGCGGCACAGCTAGAGTATACGCAATGTTTGTTAAATCAATGCAAAGGGCAACAAAACGAGTACAAAACATGAATACATTGTCCCCCCAATGTTTTGTACAAAGAATGATGCATGAACTACACAGCCGTGACGACCACTTTAATCTTTGTAAATACGTGTGGAAAAAATATCTCTTCCAAACTGGCAACCTTTCAGAAGTGTCTGCTGCGGTAATGATGTCCTGACTTTATTTTTAGATGATACCCCATTTGTGGAACAGGATTAAATTTCCCAGAGTGGCTGGACGACGTGAGCGAGATAAAATGCACAGATTGTCACATGTGGGTGAGCAGCGAATAATTAAATCGATACGAATACATAGATTGTTAACGTGCGGGTTGAGCGGTTGCATAATGAAATCAATTGTACAACCAGGCAAGAGGATTACCGTGATCTTATTAAACATGTTTATCACAAGTTCATCTTCGAGTCTCGGGGACGAGAGGCAATTTGCCTAATTCCGTACAGCGTAGGTACAATGACAGACGTGCGTGTAAACGCGCGTGTGTCCCAGCTAGGCTACACCTGTACCCACTCGAGCGCAGTCTGCGGTGGACGCGAATCGGCGCGAACAGCGGGAGAGCTGCAGCTTCCCCGCAGCGCGGGACGCGGGCGCTGCCACAGCCAAATGATGTGCCAAACGTGGCCGCCAAAGCCGCGCGAAAAACCTGACATGGCCAGGTGCCCACTTCACTCTGCCTAAATGCTACCAGGAGGATTGGGGGAGGGAGGTGCATGCGTGAGGCGGGGTGCAGTTCAGCAACAAACATTCAGAGTGCATTTTCAGGATGGCTCCTCCCCTATACCACGTAGCAATAGGCAACACGTGACGGCATCTGTCATAAGGGGGTTAAAGCCTGTATTTGTCTTTAACCGTTTGACCAATTAAAATGAATTGTTTATAAATAAATTTTGCTATAGTTCATAACAGTATTTCCGCGTTTTGAAGAGCTAACACTCGCGACCATATGCTACTTTTGTTACTTACACTGTGTGTGGTGTTGGACCATATTCAGATCTATCCACTCGGCAGTTACAGCATTGGTGATCGGCTGTGAAATAAACCTTGTTTTGATCAGAAATGCCATCGTGGCTGAGGCGCTCCTGGCCTGCCTGGCTCGGGGTGACATACTGTATACCGCTGGTCTATTGCTTCGTCTCCAGCTACATTTTGATCTCCCTCTCTTCCTTGTCCCAATGCAGTGCATAGCGTTCATGAAAACAAACTAAATCAAGTGTAGCACGCCACATTCTGCTCACGACGTTTTTTCCCCTCACTCGTGTCACAGTGCTTTACCCAGAGCGACCTTGCAACCACTTTAGATGGTATGATGATTTATGCTTTAAGCAGGCCTGATATTGTGATGTGCAATATGAATGAGTAGATTAGAGTGAACTCATTTTCCATCCGGACGCCGCGGCGGCCAACACTGAGGCTCCAAATGCACATCAGAGGGCCAGAGTGACAGCCGCTGACTAACTAGTATTGGCTTTCTGAATGGGTAATTTACATAAACATGGGAAATGAGGGATTTTGCCGCTGGTAACGGAGATAAATCAAAGCATAGCGATGTTGTTATAAGGGCATTTTTGCTAATATTGGAACTGGCGTGTATTCCGCTGATAATGCGGGTGATTACGTTTGCGGCGGAAGTTGTGTGTTTGAGCAAAACGCTTCGTTTGCACAAGAGCTTTGAGGAAAACCAACCCCAGAATCCGGCATAATTGCTATGTAGAATAAACTGCAGACTTTTTTCACTGCACCAGTAGGTCTAATTGCTTTGAAAGAGTATAGATGGCTGAGAAAGCAATGCACTACGGTTGAGTGCTGCAATATTGCAGTATTAATTTCCGAGCAGATGTAGGATAAATTTTGCGAAATTAGGACTTCTACAACACCTACAGGGGCACTTATAGTATATTATAGCACCTTTAGGGCATTTGAGGTGTACAACACTTTAAAACACTTTGCAAGAGAGAGAGAGAGAGAGAGAGAGAGAGAGAGAGAGAGAGAGAGAAAGAGAGAGAGATCCATGGTAATGATTTTACACTAAGTACTGAAAAGTCTACCATCAAAGTAGCCCCTCAGTGCAACCACTCACGCTGAAGTAACCCCATCAATCAAGGGACACTTACACAAAAACATATAAAATGACGACTATACATAAAATATATTAATGATTAGCAGATGCTGCCGGGAGGAGTCTATTTTGCATTCAGCTCTTGATGTCCACATTAGACAATGGCATCTCTGTCGGGGCTCAGCAGCACATCCTAATGGAATTGACACACTTCTCCCATGGCAAAAGCGAAAGCTTTTAATAAATCAGCCCGACTGCTGAGTAATGGAGCCACATCAATAATGTCATCTTCGGTCATAAAAAGTAAAAAAAAAAAAAAAAAATCCCCGGGGTTAATGACTACAGGCGCAGTGGCACCGCATGGAGGGGTACCCTGTAGGCCAGTCACCTCCGACACCACCCCAGGGAGGGGTACCCTGTAGGCCAGTCACCTCCGACACCACCCCAGGGAGGGGTACCCTGTAGGCCAGTCACCTCCGACACCACCCCAGGGAGGGGTACCCTGTAGGCCAGTCACCTCCGACACCACCCCAGGGAGGGGTACCCTGTAGGCCAGTCACCTCCGACACCACCCCAGGAAGAGGTACCCTGCATGCAGGCCCGAATATAACATTTCCCATTTGGGGGGGCAGGCGAAAATTGCATACCATTTTCATTTAAATTCTTTAGTTCTGTGACCCACAATATTTATATGTTCTACAGGACTTATATTAGGCAAGTGAGCTTCAATAATATCCGTTGTTGTTGAAGTTGCAACATACACGCAGCATGCATAAAGCTAAAGGTCTGACTCAGAGAGTTTTCTGTTTTGAATGATGAAATGCTGTTGGTTTAGTGATGCCACAATTGTAGTTTAGTTGGCATCAGTAGTAGTGTTTCAAATCATGTTAAATATGGGTTGTTTGCATGCCATCCTTTTGTGCGGCAGTCTGGGCATTCAGGCGGGCAGTGCCCCCCCCATGCTTAGATCCGGCCCTGTCTGCATGTCAGCCACCTCCGACACCACCACAGGAAGAGGTACTGTAATTTGTAGGTCAGCTACGGTGTGACCCATGTGGCTCAGCACAATGTACCCTCAATTAGCATGAGAAGGATACGGAAACAGGGACTGCCCCACCAAACATAATGGCATGCAAAACAACCCACATTTCAAAGATATTTCACATTAAAGTGCTTATATTTAAAATGATTGGAAACACTACTACTGTTTCTAACTAACTACAATTGTGGCGCCACTAAACCAACACCATTTCATCATTCAAAAAAACTGAGGTCCCTGTAGCAACTGAGGTTGATGCTTTACTTGCCTAATAAAAGTCGTGTAACCAAAAATGGTATGAGTGCGACTTCATTGCCCGTGACGCTTCGCGCCACGGGCAATGAAGTCGCACTCATACCATTACCATACCTGCCTGCCTCCCCCCCAATTGGGAAATGTCACATCCGGGCCTGTACGGAAAGCGCCCCGAAGAAAAGTTAGGAGGCAGCCGTTGCACGTCGTCACCCTGGGGAGTAAAATCGTTGTGTTTATGCCTCGGAGCGGGAGTGGTGGCGCTGTGCCGCGCTGCATCCTGCTGTGATTGGTGCGTGTGTCTGCGGGGCGTGTATATACGCACAGGGGCAAAGGAAGAGGAGAAGATCCGAGCGAGTGTGTGCACGTTGCTGCTGTTTCTGTCTCTGTGTGTGCGTGTGTGCCAGGGCGTGCATGTACTGTATGCGTGTGGGGGGGGGGGGGGTACTCTGAGGGCCTGGCATCTGTGTCTTTGTAATTAATAACAGATTAGCCCCTGAGAAATCACAAGAGATAGGAAACAGAGGCACAAAGTTGGATTAGTGCCTACTGTAGCTTATATCCTTTCTATCCTCGTCTCTTATGCACACACGCATGCGTGTGTGTTTGCAGTGTGTGTGCACACACACACACACACACTGAACTCTGTCAGGCTAATTCAGCAACCATGCACATGTTGCAAACAAACCCAACTACAGTACAGATATTGTGTATGTGCCTGCTTGTCACACACACACACACACACACACACGAACAAGCACGCACGCACGCGCACACGCGCACACACACACACACACACACACACACACACACACACACACACACACACACACACACACACACACACACACACACACACACACACACACACACACACACACACACACACACACAGCGCATATGTCTCTCCAGTTGTTTGGCAAACAGTGAAAGTGAACAGACTACATGTGCAATAAAGTACATGTCGGTTCTGATCAAACATCTTCTGTGCATTTCTGTTCTTGCTATTTTGTCCCCCTCCCATTGCACTGTTTATCCCGTCACTTTGTGGGCGCGTGGTTCCATTGCATTCGGTAGGGAGCGAGCCGAGTGTCTCGGAGATTAGCACATCTCCCCGAGCAGCACTAAAGGCACAATGGAAACCCTTTCATACAATACGGAAGCAGCTCAGCAGCTACTGTACGACTCTGGACACTTAGCCGACAATGTTCCACACTGAAGTACCAAGAACAGGCAGCCATTTCCAGATGGGCATGTCTGCAGTGGTGTACGGCCATTTGTGATTGTACAGTCATACATACATACACCCCACATTTCTTCACCTTTCTCTTGAAAAGTCTTCTTGCAGAAATGTTCGACCTCAGAATATGGAGTTGGTGTAGTTAAATGTTAAATGGTGCTACGGTCCTCAGACTGTTCAGTGTCTGGTGGTTTAATGTTCAGCTGCATGAGCATGAAAGACATCGAGCTGTGAAATTATTCAGCATGTTCCCCGCTTTTTTCGGATGCCATTACTGACCTGTACCTTTTTTCACTCAGTGTTGTGTTGTGTTGAATTGATGAGACCGATCCATGCATGCAGGAATTTACAGTAAGTGCATGACAATAATTTGATGCCACAAAAACTTTAAGCCCTATAGAGTGAAAGGAAAAACGTGGTGTGCAAACTGGGCTTCCTAGTGGCGATACAACATGGGCAATGCCTATTCGATAACTAGCAATCTACTCTCTATTCATGATTTGAGACGTTTTATTCAAAACGTGCCATCCTGCCAACTTTGGAAGCGTTCTCATCCAATTAGGCTAGCACATGAAATATTCATATGAAAAACCAGACAGATCAATAAAAGTAAAACCCAACATACAATACCTAACACAGAATGACACAACGTTAGTATGGCTAACGCTGTAAGTGGGGCAGGACAAGGATCTGTTACCACTAAGGTATGTGTTATATTATACAAATTATATGCTCCATGGAGAATGAAGTGAGCCAACCAGGTACTCATTTGTATGATATGTTGTAATTATATCCTGTTTATAATCGACACTAGTCTGTTACACAACATTTGTGTGCTTATTTCCCAACTCTAACAGTGTCTCACTGTTAGACTGTCACTCTCCCTCAAACCAACAAAAAACGAATTCCGCAATCTCAATTTCAAATCATTAACCATTGCTTATCAGCCTGTGACAACCCACAACTATGTTATTACATTTTGATCTGCACCCCTCAATTGAAAATGTAGGGAAAAAAACATGAGACATGAGAAGGAAGTCTTCTGAATGAATCTCTAATTGGCATATATCACTGGCAGTAACAGCTCCCAAATGTCAACGCTCGAGGAAAACGGAGGGTGGGGAAATGGAAGGATTTGTATTGCAAGGGCCAAACAGGGCCAGTCCAAGATTTTTCTCATTATCCCGACTATGAAATTCATCCCACAACAATACCTTGGTAAATCCATTTCACATCTCGTTGCCCAGAAGGATGAGTCATCAAGCGCAGCAGTTTCAAATAAATAGCCTCTTCTGGGTTTCCTTGTTGATTTCTGCATGGCCATCGCAACCCCCAGCTGGCCCCTGCCATCGCAAAACGTCTTAATGATGTGTGGCCCTTGAATACAGAGTAGACCCCCCCGCCCTTGCTGCCAGCCTTCAATAGACTCGCCTCACATGTTATACCTACTCTAGCATTTGCAATCCGTGTCCAGCAGAGCGGTCACCCGGGGCGGGGGGTGGTCTTTCTGGAGGTGGTCTTTCTAAGTCTACGGGGCGATGCTGTGCACAAATGTCAGGTGGCAGATAGTATCTCTCCCCATGACATAATGTACACATCGTTAGTGACACATTGGCCTAGATTTTCGTTGCCGCTAAACCCCTTATCCCTTAACTTCTTTGCCTTTTAAAACTATTTATAAGAACATTTTTCAATAGTTAAAATGACCAGTGTACAAGCTCACAACGTGTTGTTTTGTTTCCCAAATCCAACCTGGAATTGTTGGACAAAAGCAAAATAAATCTTTAAGTTTCGGGGTCTGTGGGGATAAAAGGTACCCAAATGGTGCTCCGTGGCTCAGATGTCGAATAAATAGTGGGCCTGGTGTCAAAAAGGTTGAAAACACATGAAAAACTTGTGCCCTAGTAGGGCTGTCCCTGTCTCTGCCATGACATAATGTATACACATCCTCAGCTGACACAGTGTGTGCTGCGGTGATACGTGATAATGTCAAGGAGATGCTGCTGAGACCATGTACTTAGATATAAAGCTCCTTCTGTTGGACGTCATGGAGAAGGTCAAGGGAGGGCAGCCGTCCAAATCCCGGCCAAAAGTTATTTCCCTGCTTCTCAATTATACATGATTCCTGGCGGTGGCCACGGATCAAAGAAGAAGCGGGAAATTAAATCACGGAAGGGAGCGTGAGGAAGCAATAATATCTGATCAAAGGCTAATGTCAGCCTATAGGGAGAAATGTTATGATGTTACTAGTATCTAGTGTACGGTATAAACCCGTAGGCTCAGTTGATATGAGGTATGAATTAAAACAAGCTGTAGATATGACATGACAGAAGAGGAGTGAGTTGGAATAAAGAGCATTTGAAAATTCTGACATTGTGTTATTATCTCACTCTTGCAGATAATGGGCCATGCAGCGTTTCATTTTAGATTTGCATGAGAAGGTGTTTGCCTGCAGTCCAGTAGAGCATAGCAAATTCTCTGTTAGTTCTTTAGCAGATTACTAAATATCTGCTATCTGAAAGAAAACCTAAACACCCAAAATATTCATATTTCTGGATAGGAAAAATATGCACGTATGTATGTAGTGTATGTATGTTGTACAGGTATGTACTGTATGTATGTATGTACTGTATGTATGTGAAAAAAGGAAGCAATTATGGGCTCTGGATTTGCATGTAAACCTCAAGTTTAGCCAGCATATAATATGGTAATATGACAATTTGGGAGTTTACCAGACAGTTTAGTGTGGTTTTCCTTTATCTGTATTCCATGTGCCACCTAAAGTGGCCAGTAGAGTACAACACAGAGTACACTAAAATGCGAGCCCTGGGCGGGTTACTGAGGGTCTGGGTGTTCTGGGGATCGCACGCTACACAGTACAGTATACAATACACAAAAATACAGTGCAACACAGAGCACAGTACAGTAAATACAACAATGAATGTATAGGTGCAGCATTGAGTTCACACAGGCGTGATTTTTATTCAACCAACCGACCCCACAATAAAACATTAACTCAATTAGGATGGTTTCCTCACACAGCAACGTATAGTAGACAACACACACACACACACACACACACACACACACACACACACACACACACACACACACACACACACACACACACACACACACACACACACACACACCACACACACACACACACACACACACACACACAGGCCATGGCCCACAAGGAGCATCCATCAACGCTGTATACATACTAGTGAATCTAACGCTCAATAAAGCAAATATAAACCTCCCGCTCCCCTTATCTGTCTTCAGCAGCAGCCACAGTAGTGACAGAGGAGAGGAGAGGAGAGGAGAGGAGAGGAGAGGAGAGGAGAGGAGAGGAGAGGAGAGGAGAGGAGAGGAGAGGAGAGGAGAGGAGAGGAGAGGAGAGGAGAGGAGAGGAGAGGAGAGAGAGAGAGGAGAGGAGAGGAGAGGAGAGGAGAGGAGAGGAGAGGAGAGGAGAGGAGAGGAGAGGATTTCACACCACTGTATCTTCACACCAAATTTCCTGCAATAAATGTTCAGCACTGTATCACCACCATCAGATATACCACTGCAATTGTGCACATGTTGCACATTCACACATACCCAGAAGCAGTAGACGTGCTTAAAAGTGCCAGTATACTCATTCTAAAAATTCCTCTCCCGCCCACTCACTGAGTGCGCGCACGCACGCACGCGCGCACGCGCACACACACACACACACACACACACACACACACACACACACACACACACACACACACACACACACACACACACACACACACACACACACACACACACACACACACACACACACACACCACACACACACACACACACACACAGCCAGCAGTGGAGCAGTGGAGCAGTGGTTCAGTAAACTGCATTAAGTAGGGATTCTTGTTGTTATGAGTTGGGAATTGAATTCCATATTTCTTCAGGTCTCACTGGTTTGCCTGTATTTATTTTCTCCCTCTACAACTACCTCCCTCCATGTCTCTGCCCCTCTCTCTCTCTCTCTCTCTCTCTCTCTCCCTCTCCCTCTCTCTCTCTCTCTCTCTCTCTCTCTCTCTCTCTCTCTCTCTCTCTCTCTCTCTCTCTGACTACACTGACCTCTTCAGTAGCTGATCATTTCTTCTACATCACATACCAAAATCCCACAAAGCAGTTATTGTGCAGGTAATATATAGAAGCTCTGTGTTGTCAGCTTTACTGGCAATGCTGGGATTACTGTGCTGACATAGCTAAGTGTTGATCAGATTGCAGGAATTGTCCAGGTTATTGCATGGTTGGAAATAGGCTGCTGCCTATTTGCCGCCTTGCAATGTCGTAGGATATGTCCAATCCATATGGGCATATCTGAATGCCTGACAAAAAGGGTATAAAGATATGCACCATCCTCAACCTGAACCCGGCCAGACGCTGAGTGACGAGTACTAAACGAAAACAACACACACGTGCGTGCGTGCGTGCGTGCGTGCGTGCGTCTGCGTGCATGCATGCAAGTGTGCATGCATGCATGTACGCACCATATGCTGTATGCAACATTATGCTGCTTGTGTGAATGTGGCTGTTCATTACATACAATAACTTTGCGCCAAATGTTTGCCATTTAATGCATGAATGTGTCCATGCATAAAGTGCCATGATTACGTGGCTATGCTCACGACATTTGTTTACAGTGGTTTCAACAGATACATACAAACAGCAGGGGCGGCTGTAACATTTCCCAATTGGGGGGGTAGGACAAAATGGTATGGGGATGGCTTCATCGCTTGTGTCAATTTGCGCCATGGGCGATGAAGCCGCGCCCATACCATTTTTGGTTACAAGACTTTTATTAGGGAAGTAAAGCATCAATAATAACATCAGTTGTTGTTGAAGTTGCAACAGTTAGTGGCAGTAGTGGTGTGGTGTTTCAAATCATTTTAAATATAGGCACTTAAATTTGAAATATCTTGGGTTGTTTTTGCATGCCATCATGTTTGGTGGGGCAGAATGGGCATTTAGGGGGGCATTGCCCCCCCCCATACCCATGCCTAGATCCGCCCCTGCTGCAGAGTATTTCTACACTTCAGCATTAATACTTTTATACAAAATGTGAGTACTTTTTCCCTGCACCGCTGCATGGCGCGTTATCCTCTCTTCCAGCGATCCTTATGAGACATGATAAGCACGTTCATTAGCGGACTGACTCCACTGCTGCAGGGTGCCACGGACGGCCATGATTGAAATCAACCAATAAGACCTTTTCTGGCCTCATGGCACTGCAGGCTCAATCGGTCACGCTAGACTACTTCACCATTATTACACAATGACCCCATCACTGCTCATCATGGCTGTCCATGACTCTGCTGTTATTGCAACCCCTAGCTGAGGAGCCGGCGGCTCAAACCATGCCTCTCTACGCTACGGTAGCATTCCCAACGGGACTGAAAATTAAGGCCCGGCCCTAACTGGGCCCGACTAATTATCATAGATTTTACACCTGACCCGACTTCACACCAGGCGCGACCCGAGGGGACCTAGACGGGTTTGGTTCAGAATTTCAGAACTCTACATAGAGTAAGACTGAAACACCACTATCTTCACAATACATAATGACAGACAACACAGAGCTATTTTAATCATAATAAAATCATTGTTATAGCCGTTTTCATAGAGCCCAAGGCCCGGCCCGGCCTTACTGAGTAGCAATAGGGACTTTAAGCTGTACTATGGCAAGTCTCTAGTACGGCAACCGGAACTCGATCCGTGCTCGATAGGTAAACCTCGTGCCGTAGCAGCCGTTCCTACTACGGCAGAATGTACACTTTAACGTAGTGTCCACAATGCCTGTTTGACACACGCTGCATAGACGTGCTTAAAGAACCTATATATTTTAGGGGTGCAGTGATCTGATCTCGGCACCCGGATACCAGTTCGATTTCATCCCAAAAACGTGATCGGAATCGGACCAGACTGCCACAAAAATGGCTTCAATGTGTCCACCCACGTTCTGTCGTTCCAGTGCGTAAACCCATTGTCTGGTATAACCATAAGTTCCAGGACAGCAGATTGTCCTAAATATTGTCTATGATTCATAACAGCAGCAGCTACTACAGCCTGCTGCTAGCTGTTGTGATAAGGAAGGTAAACCTTCATCACAACAAAACTGAACAGGGTTGCCACATACTGAATGTGAGAGAGGGACCAGGCCAAGAATAATCTTAGAATTGTACCTAATACTTAACAGCGGGATTGTATTTATTACAGTGGAATGTCACACTAAGCAAGTTACTACTGGTCAAGTAGCCTACCACCAACATAAAATGTTGGTGTTATCAGGTTGAATATTGATACGTGATTAAAGTTGATTAAGTTTAATTAATAAATACATAAATTAACTAACACCTTTGTTTGGACATTTTAATTTACTTTGTGGGGTCTGTAGCTAATACCTGTCAAACTGGGGGTTCATAAATTAATTGATTGATCCATAAAAACACACAGCTGCTGCATTGGGGCAAATGGGTTTCAACACTGTATAACTATTCAGCATGAATGTACAGCCTACCTATGCTATTGAGAAATGTAAAACACAAAATCAATGTGCATTATCCATATTTGAAGAGGGTATGCTCAAGTAGGGAAGAATAAATTGGTCAATTATTCTCATAGCCTAGGGTCAGTTATTCTCCTATATAACCTATACTGCTGTGGAACTTCTTTGACTATTATTCATTCCTGACTAAGAAAAAAACAGTATTAAAAGGTAAAGATAAAAAGTGTGCTATCTGCCAGATTTAGGACAGCATAGCAATTAAATATGATTGATTGCGTATCGAAATCGAAACGAAATCGAAGATCGGATCGGCTTTGGCGCTTTTCAGTTTAGAGACCCAGGAGACCTCAGGTTTAATCAAACTCTGGGAGGGACATGTGGGCTCCATTTATTCTAAGGATCAATCATTTAGCTGTGGAACGCCGGCAATGACCCCTGGGACCAAACAGCGAGAACCAGACCTAAAAGAGATGAGAGATGGGTGAGGATAAGAGGATAAGAAAAAATGTGAAAGAATGAGAAAGGGACGTAGGAGAGAACGATGGAGAAATAGACATGATCTCAGAGAGAAGATTTTCATTTCAATTCAATGTGACCCATGTTAAATGGCCCATTGAACTGAGCCTCGTCTTTCCTATGGGGAGAGGCTTTCTCTGCCCAAACTCATTAGTAAATTATTGTTTTCTTATCCCTTCCCTTCTCTCCATCCAATCGACAACCCTGGCCTTAAGAATAAGGCAGAATAATCAGCTCACATTACCAACATTCAATAGTGTGTGCAATCATTAATCAATTGAGACTGATGCACACAACTGCTCTCGGCCCAAGCTAATTGGAATGGAAGGCATGTGTGGGTGCAACATGATGTTCAACACGCTGAGAACTGCAGTGAGATCTTCATCAGGCTGGTTCTGTAGGAGGTGTTGATGCATGGTCTATCATCGATAAGCGCTCCACTGGGCAAATGGGCAGGATGCGCACCCTAAACACAACTGATGCCTCTCACTCAGAGTAGATTCTTTCCAGCCGTTACCACTCTGGGGTAGCAGTTTAAATTTCGTCCTATTACATCCTGGAGTACATCAGAGCGTTCTGTGGCTGTTGTAGCGATACAAACTACTCAGCAGAGCAGTGAAGCACGAAGGTGGCAGAGACCGTGGATGCTGGGGATTCCTGATGGCGGAGGGGTTTACTGTGCATCGATTCCCAAGCTGTTCTGTGTTAGTTCACAACCTGGGCCAAGATAAGTGTGCCCGGTGCCTTGTTTCTGCAAGTGCAAACTGATACAGCTGTGGACCACAGCCAGGGTTTTTTTGAAGCCTTGTATCTGTGCCATGACTAAGCCCAGTTACTCTTTGCTCAGGGATGCTGTGCTAAGAAAGATGACATTTGTTTAAGCATGTTCAAACAATGATGGCTTTTTTCCCCCGATAGATCCTGCATTTCAAAAGGGTGATCTCATTGATATGCATGAGATTTGCTAGTCTCCGGATCGAAAATATTTTCAGTAGCGAAAACCTTATATAAAGGAAAGGCGCGTGTTTCATGGTGCTCGACAGCCAGTTCTTGAAGTGGAAGAAAAAGTGATTGAAGCTAGTAACGTGTATGAAGCCCCCAGAGTACCTCTGGCACTTCTTTTCACTTCACAGTGAAAACCTCAATTTTAATTTAACTCTGGGAGTATATGAATTGTACCGTTTCTACCTCTCTGAGTCCAATTAACACTGAGGGTTTTTATTGTGTGAGATTTCCGACTCACATTTTTAGCATGAGATGATGATTATAGCTTTGCAGGTAGACGTTTCATAGGATTGGTAAAAGATCGCTGATTTACTTGCTGGAAAATGGAAAAGTAATGGAGTAGGTGAAAAGAACGTGGGTGTTTCTGTGCATCCACACTTGACAGCTAATACAAATGTATAGCTATCTATTTCAGCAGCAATAATGTGATTAGGTGATGACACATTAGTGCACTCAAACTCACAGATGGAGAGAGAATGTGGGTGTTATACGTTTCTGTGCGCCAGTCACACTCATAAGGTGGAATATGTACACCTACTGCTGAATACGCATATCAACTTAAAGAAAATGTATAAAATGCGTGTGTGTGTTTGTGTGTGTGTTCCCATAGGGGCTTGCGTGTTCAACCGTGCATTCGTATGTGCATTAGCGTGTTTGTGTGAAAGACAGACTGCCTTTGATACTCAAGGATTTGTTGGTTTGTGCTGAATTAATTGTCGTGGTTTATGTACTACATATGTGAAATGTCAGGTTCCAAAGGCTCTACCTATGCAACACATGCACACGCACACGCACAGTCGCACACGCACACGCACAGTCGCACACGCACGCACGCAACGCACGCACGCACGCACACACACACACACACACACACACACACACACACACACACACACACACACACACACACACACACACACTCTTTACATTTTCTTCTGTTGATATGCGTATCCAGCACTAGGTGTACATTTTCATTGCACACAAATAGGTGTTTGTGTATAGCCTAAATACCCATGATGAATTTCTGACGTGTCAATCAACTTCCAAGTCATGTGCACCTGTTTCTGTGACTTGTAGACCCCTTCACCCCTTTTGCAACCATATCTTACTTTAATAATGTATAGGACATGGCACCAGAAACACCTATTCATTTGAATTAATATTTACAGGTATGGCTACCGCACATAAAAATGTTTACAAATCCATTTGCACCAATTTTCTGGAGATTATTTAAAGCTATTTTTATTAGCTATTCACAGTAATAGTGCTGAGCATGAAGTGAATGCCAAGATGAAATAACATTGACACTTGACTGTACATTTCAGAGTTATCTTTCTGGTCTGGACTGGTCTGGACTGGACTGGACATGCTTGGCAATTTGATATGACAGCAGAAAAAATGCCGGTGGCTCCTGGTTCTGCCTGGATGTAAATGGTTTTGTTGACATAGTGTTTGGAGGTTTTGAATGTATAACTTTGCAGTTGAATTTGATATTGGCATGCAATACTCTTCTGCAGTCTTCTTAGAATGCCAGGTTAGAGTGAATAATAACTAAAATCTTATTACCTGTCAGTAGGGGTGAAGATCATTTCATTGTGAATTTCCATTATCGGTCTCCATGCAATGCTCTGGCAATAGGTCTGGTATCTTTGATGACATTTTAAGAGTCTCAAACAGATTTTAATAATCCTGAATCAGTAGGTTGGTCTGTATTATAACCAATTTAATTTAATATCGTAAAATACACAATACTATATGCACACAATTCTAAAGGTGTGACATGCTGGGTCATATTCTCAGTCACAGCAGTCAGTGTTGTATAAAGTATAGTATGACACACCCTCGAATGATCTGTAATGCTTTGCCGTGATTATCACCTATAATAACTGAACAGTCACTCGGCTGTTTTATGTCAGCTACACAACACCGCCCACCCCAACCTTCCACACCGTATATTTCTTGCCGGCTGCCGTTGCAGTCTCCTTTTAGACTATATCCAGCTATATTTCCCCATTTTGACATCTCGATTAGAGCAGGAAATATGTAACCCTGGGCCGGCGCGGCCATCAACATTCACCATGCCACGCATCGGAATGGTCGCCGGGTTCGTTTTTTGATTAAACTTTGCTCACTCCAGCAAGACGTTTATGTGAGAGCACAGCTGATATTTCCTCACTGTAATTACAGGCAGAGGTCAATGAAACAGAGCTGCTCTCCTGCATGCATGCTCGTCTCAGAGCACGTGACAAATCAGTGTTGAGTGTGGAGGACAACCCTGGGGCACTATCTCATGTATATCCGCCACCAGGAGAGCAGGACTGCATAATGTAGGCCCTGTACATACGTACCTCAAATGAATGCTAAGTGTAACGCGTTACAGGTTGCGTCAACATGCAAATGGATTTGACATTTAAGAAGTTGAAAAGAAAGCCATGTGTGACGCGTGATATTGCACGTTGACAAAGGTTGCTCTGAGGCAAAACACAAACAGAAACGAGATCCAATCAAATAGCACAACACAAAAAGGCATTGCTATCGACGTTCCGTGTTAGAAGATGTCTGGTAAAAAGACAGACCAATGTGGTTGCTGTAACTATTTTTGATCGAATCGCCACTCAATTAAGATTCCATCAGAAAACACAGAGACTTGAGTCGTGCGGCGGCTCCTTCCCCACAATAAAAGGAGTCTCAGAGGAATACTCTTCACTCTTTGTCTGTCCAGGAGTCTCCTCAGGGAGTGGCAAGCATAACATTAGCTATTCCTTCTACAGTAGCTCTGCCTCTGCCTTCATCCAACTGTTTGATACATCGCTGCTGTTGCGGAGGAACCATCTAACTCCAAATTTCATTTTTTAGCATATATATATATATACAGTATATATACTGTATATATACAGTATATATATTGCACAAGATTGTCCATAGTTAATCTTTGATTAATCACAATAATTTCATTGCATATTTTTTATAGGTTCTAAATGTACCTTAAATGAGTGTTTTTCAAGATTTTTCATATCAAGGTCCATTATTTATTCTGCATTTGAGCCACATTTGATGAACTTAGAGAACTTGTCCACAATTCCAAGCTGTATTGATGTTGGTACCATTAGGAGCGAACATGCAAATTTTGTAGGATGTTTTCTACATTCTCTAATGGTGCAGACTTAATTTTAAATTAACCTAAGCAATGCAGATGTTTAACAATTATTCACCTGCATTTGGCGAAATTGAAGCAAATGGACCCACTCGGCTTTCGTTTTGACTGCAAGTTAATCGCGCACTAGCCTCGAAACCCGGACTTTCATTTTCTTCTGTGTTGTGCGCAAACGGAAAGCCTGGAATAATTTGTTAGCCGAGGTGTCCTAGAAGTGGGAGTCAACCTTTAGGGGTGGGAGTCGCTCCAAACGATGTGACGTAGCACAGCAGTGGAGAGGGGGAGTGAGATCAAATCAGATCAGCTCGATCTGCTGTCCAAAAACGGACGGCACTCCGCCAAATTCATTTCAGGTTAGGCCAGGCTAATCGTGCACTAAACAAATTAATCGACTTAACGCATGGCTGAGTTAGCTCGCGCTTAACTAGTTAATGCCGACAGCCGAGAACGGGTGGTCGCCAGACCGCACTTTGAGAACCAACTGATGCAGAGCCAGCCACAGAGCCCTTTTTAGTGGTGGATGAGTCATGGTGTCGGGCCTGTGGGTTCAATCAGCCTCTCCCTCTCTACTGAGCCAAGCTGGACAAAGTAGTGGAGGCAGGTGATAAAACATCATTCTGTCTCTGTCTCTCTCTCTCTCGCCCGCCCTCTCATATCTCTCTGAATCTGTTTTCACTCCCTTCCTCCGTCACTCCACCAACTCCCAACCCCCCCCCCCCCCCCCCTCTCTCTCCCCCTCTGTCTGAGTGAGGCCAGCTGGGTCTGGCGACGCTGATGACTGCTACAATGGAGCCTTTTCATGTTGATGCGGCCCTGATGCGGGGAGAAGAAGCCATGTTGGGCTAAACGGGGATAACTAGGGGAGCCGACTGACTTCAAACACCAGGGAGGCGAGGCTGAGCGTGTAAGCTAAGACAGGGGGGCCATTTTGTATGCATGCAGAGCCCTCCCTCCACCACACAGGATGTGCACGCAAGGTGAACCGAATAGCCCCGAGGGGGTTTCAACAGGTGGTCCGGGGACCACCCAGAGAGGATTCCAGGTAGTCCCCATGCAGGCTAAATGATGGAAAGTCGTTTAGTCACATGTAACTCTTCGAGAGCGTAAAAAAATGAAACCAAATGGACCCTTGCGGGTCCATTTGGTTTCACCATCTGAATTAGCTCAAGTCTCTAACTAGAGAATGTAGAAGATTAAGGGTCATTTTGATCTGTACGTTTGACTATTTTGGCTTTTTTTACTTAATAAAGTACCTTGTTTTTATACCCCCTCCCCCCTATTTTTAAACTTTTGAGTGCTCGGATTGTTGCCTTCTTGTTTTTTTTACTGTTCTAGTCCCTGGTTTTGATCTTCGAAGCACCATTATTAACTTTTGTTCGTGTTTTAACTTTTTGCATCTCCATTGAGTACCTGGCTATTTCCTTTGTTTTTTGACTATTTTGTTTGCGAAAATCCAACCCCATGGAATTGCGGACAAAAGCAAAAGAAATCTTTAGTTTTGGGGGGTCTGTTTTGTGAAAATGTCATCTATTGGTGGCCTGTGGCTCAAATGCCGAATAAATAGTGGTCCCCCTGGTATAAAAAGGTTGAAAACCACAGGAATAGCCGCCCTGAACAAACGTATTACACTCGCCGGGGGGGGCGTGTGTGTGCGGCAAGGACAGCAGCACACAGCATACGTGTGCGTGCGCAAACACGTGGGGGTGGGGGATGATTGGGGAGGGGGCGACGATCAAGCTGTGATAAATACTCAACCTTTGCTAAATGCCACTAACGCCAAATTGAGCTCTCACGAGGAAATTACGAATATTTATCAAGCTTCAAGTTGCAGTTCCCGGAGTCGCTGTTGACAGAGGGTGTCTCTCAGCGGTTTTCCTGTAAATATGAATCCCAGAGAGAGAGAGAGAGAGAGAGAGAGAGAGAGAGAGAGAGAGAGAGAGAGAGAGAGAGAGAGAGAGAGAGAGAGAGAGAGCTCAAAATGTACTAGATGCATGCAGGGGCGGATGCAGGGGCGGATGTAACATTTCCCAATTGGGGGGGGGGGAAGAAAATGGTAAGGGGGCGGCTTCATCGACCGTGTCGCTTCGCGCCACGGTCGATGAAGCCGCCCCCTTACCATTTTCAGTAGTGTTACAAATACTTTTAGATATAAGCACTGAAATATCTTGGGTTGTTTTGCATGTCATCATGTTTGGTGGGGCAGACTGCAGGGAATTTAGGGGGGCATTGCCCCCCCATGCCTATGCCTACATACGCCCCTGCTAGATGCCCTGTCATTCACCCTGTGAATAATCTGATGGGGAATATTCACACACACACACACACACACACACACACACACACACACACACACACACACACACACACACACACACACACACACACACACACACACACACACACACACACACACACACACACACACACACACACACACACACACACACACACACACACTATACAGTACACACACATAATATTGTCTCAATATGTGTGCAGTTAGCATTATCTGCACGATGCAGCGTGTGCGAGCCTGAAACCAATGGAGCGCTGCACATATGTTTGACACAAAGCCATATCTGGTGTAAACATACAAGCCATTATGGAGGCTCATGCAAAAATTACCTGTAGGTATGACGAAGGTTATAGGACTAGCCTTTGTGCCTTGGCGGCATGGCCTAGTGGGCTGCTAAATGGACTGTGTGGATGGACACACACACACACACACACAAACACGCACACTAGGGGCGGATCTAGGCATGGACATGGGGGGGTGCCCGGCCCGCCTAAATACCCAATCTGCCCCCCCAAACATGATGGCATGCAAAACAACCCAAGATATTTCAAATCAAAGTGCTTATATTTAAAATGATCTGAAACACTACTACTGCTACTGACTAACTACAACTGTGTCACCACCACTAAACCAACAGCCATTTCATCAAACTCTCTGAGTCAGACCTTTAGCTTTATGCATGCTGCGAGTCTGTTGCAACTTCAACAACAACTGATGTTATTATTGATGCTTTACTTGACTAATAAAAGTCCTGTAACCGAAAATGGTATCGGTGCGGCTTCATGAAGCCACCCCCGTACCATTTTCTCTTGCCCCTCTAACATGTTCTCTTGCCCCCCCCAAATGGGACATGTCACATCCACCCCTGACGCACACACATACACACGCAAACACACAAACACACACCTGCAGGCCCCAGATTAGTTTGGACTGTCAATCTCTTCGCAGAGACCAGTGTTGCCAGTAACGCGTTACTTAGTAACGCGTTACTGTAGTCGGACTACTATTTTCAGTAACTAGTAGTCTAACGCAACTACTATTTCAAAACCAGTAGTCAGACTACAGTTACTTATTTAATATTAGATGCGTTACTTTTTCGCATTTCACTCTGTAGAATCCACGAGTTCAAGGCGGCGTTCGGTTGGAACATGCAGGCCCTTTTTTTAGGTAGCCTATTCATTCCATTGTCCAGACTCAGAGGTGCGACAACAACAATAGGGTACGCTAATGACTCCTGCCTAATGCCTATGCATTCAGTATAGCTCCCCGATCGCCCATAGGCATGTTAATTTAAGTCTTTGTTTGAATGGGGCAATCACATCACCGTGGACTTTAGGTATAGGTTACTTGCAGAGCTGTGGGAAACACCGCTAGAAGTCTTTATGCTGCGGTAAAGCGCGGCGCCCGAGCTCGTCCAAAACAATGCATTTCCAACTCGGAAGGAGAATCGGAGCGCTCCTTCTGAACTTAGTTCCTACACGTGGAATCAAAATGACAACAAACATTGCCTGGATCGCTCCTAATGTTGTGCTTTTACCCTGTCGCTATCCGAGCTGAATAAAAAAAAGCTGATTCCAAGCCAATGCTGCCGAAAAATACCAGTAATAGTCCACAACCCGCAGGTTCAGATTTTGCAGAAAGAAAGGATTAAAACGCTTACTAAAACTAGTAAACAAGTGAGCAATTGCAGCTTCTCTCAATGCTGCATAGAGATACAGTACAGGAGAGGACTGCCGCGGCATCTCGCTGTGTTGCATGGGGGAAAAATCACACCCGTGTGAAGAGTAGTGCAACTGCATATGGTGGTCTCTGGGAGTTCCCCCGAACTTGCAAACAGCGCACACACACACACACACACACACACACACACACACACACACCACACACACACACACACACACACACACACACACACACACACACACACACACACACACACACGTATATCTAGGTGTGATCTGATGTTTTTGGTCTATGAAAATGTGCCTTGGGACAAAAAAGGTTGAGAACCACTGATCTAGTGTATTCTATGACTGTTGATTTTAAAATCAAACTGTTGTACTTTTACTTAAGTACAAAAAATGAGTACTTTTCCTATCTCTGACGATTGGTAACCAAATGGACCCTTATACAGTAGATATCTAACTCTTGAGATCGTAAAATGAAACCAAATGGACCCAATTGGAATTTGCATCTAAAAGTTACAAAATGTATCTACCCCAGACCCCCTGTTTCAAAAATGTCTTCCTTTTTGGTGCTAGTCCTATATGCCGCAAGTAACTAAAAGTAATCTAACTTAGTTACTTTCCAAATCAAGTAGTCAGTAACGTAACTAAGTTACTTTTCCAAGCAGTAGTCAGTAGTCAGTAGTCGATTACTGTTTCAAAGTAACTGTGGCAACACTGGCAGAGACCCAAATAACCTTTCAGATACTGTATGTGTCACGTTGATTGCACGTCGTTTTACGTCGTGCCCCAGTTGACATTACACGCCCTTGTTTTCTGAAATGCCTAACAACCAGACACACCCGATGCAACTATACTACCGCTAATGTAGTACAGACACGGAATTCCCAAATACTGGCTTCTGTATGTACTTGACCGCGATCATCACCAATGTAGTCGACCAGCGGCTGACACTACCCATGGGGGAAGAGTCTGTGAACTGAACCAGGCTTTTCATTTACACCATTTGAATAAATGAATAAATTAAATAGTTAAAAGTGTGTGCACGTGCATCCATGCATGCCTGAGTGCCTGTGTGTGCATGAGTCTTTTTCCCCCCATGCGTGTCTAGACGTCCGCTGCTATCTCTCAGCTGGATGTGATCAATTAAGGGCCAACACGCCAACAGGAAATCTATAAAGATTCATGAATGGACAGAACCACATCTATAGCCAGAGCTGTAATTGGCAGCTTGGAAGTTTAACCTGGCGGGGGGAAAACCCAATGCGTGGCTGACACGACCCCTGAGTACAAAGATGGCAGCGACCTAGTGCTCCAGACCTTGCTGTTAAATCGTTGAATTCACTGTAAAAGAGGAGGCTTTGGTCAGCCGAGGCAGATAAAGGAACCTGAAAGGCTAGCACGCCCATTAATTCCTATGTTACAGGCTACAATGCCTGCATGTTAAACTCATTCTGTACGCGTGTTTGGACGTTTTATTGAAAAATAGCAGGTGTACATGAGGCGTGTACACCTGCTATTTTGTGGGAAACCCTGAAAACTAGGGATGTCCCGATGCCACTTTCTCATTTCCGATCCGATCCCACAATCTCTGTGTTAGCCGATGCTGATAACAAATACCGATACCACAGAAGAATATATACTGTATATAATAATAATATAAAAAAGAAGATCTTATATGAAGTCCACCAGACTTCATATAAGACTCCTCACTTAAATATGCACTTGGGCAACTCCAAAGCAAACTCCACATGACCCAACATTTTATTAACGGCAGTGGCCATAGTGTCAACGCCTTACCCGTGTCTGATCTGTGGTTAGACTGGTGCATTAGCCAATATATGACCAGTGATGACAAATAAGGGCAGATAATGATACTTTTCCGATACGCATACAGTATTTGCCAATACCGATATGACAAAAAAGGGACAATCCGATACTTTTCCCGATACAGTATCGGGACATCTCTAGTGAAAACGCAGCACAAGTCGTTGAATATTATACGTTCTTTCAGAGTGAACATTTTGTAGAATATATTATCGAAATGGGTTGATATAGTAAAAGGCCCTGAAGAATACAATGAAACCCTCCGTTAGTTTATAGATTTGTAACTCCGACCAAATAGAGCCATTAGGTACATTATTTTGTGCTCCTTCAGAGTTAAATCAACAGCTGGGGATGTGTGATGCATCCTGCTCATCGGCTCAGATGGCTCCCGCACACAACAACAAACACGGGAGGCGGTTTCATCGCAGGCAGGTGATTTATCAGCATTGAGGAGCGGAGCCCAGAGATTTAAGGTGTAATGATCTGGTTCTTCGGCCATCTTTTGGGGAAAAGGTCAGAATGGAAATAAATGTCATCTCTGGCGAATAGAGACAACGGGTTGCCAGGACCTTCAGAATAAAAAAAAAACAGAGATGGTATATCGGCTTATAGATGAGTTTGGCTTTCCGAAAGGGTCAACACCACCCACGCGAACAAGTCGGTTATCGACAGAACACGATGGAGATATTCACAAGAAAACACAGACTTTTTCGCTCACCTGTAACGATCTGTTTATTCCGGGTGCATTTGTACACTTTTCAGGGAACAATTGAACACTGGTGAGCTCATTGTGTAATAAGTAATAACGCGTCATAAAAGCTTCATGCGGTTTCTTTTCTGCACTTGCACCTCGCCTGCTTATTAATAGCGCTTTCGAGTGAAAGTGCGCCTATATAAAGCGATTGCTGACTGTGAGATCTACTGTACTGATGCCTTTACTGTACAAGAGTGCATCAGATGCATTCCCAATGGACATTAACAACTACAAAGCATTGTTTGGATGCGAAAGCGCCACATTAGAAACGCACTGAACAGCCCGCCCCCAACCCATGCATTGCACACACACACACACACACACACACACACACACACACACACACACACACACACACACACACACACACACACACACACACACACACACACACACACACACACACACACACACACACACACACACACACACACACACACACACACACACACAGGACCTAAAGGCTTGACTCTGTGCCAAATGGCACATAGCTCGCACGTAGCTCGATCGGGAAAGCCTGGAATGAGGGAATGATAGAGAGAGGATTGGTGAGGGTTTAGAGAGAGGGGGGAAGAGATTAAAAGCGAGGAATGGACAGCAGATTTATAGAGATGAGGAGAAAGTGATTGGGAGACAGAGAGAGGAGAGAATTGCTTCGGTGAAGATGGAAAAAGTGGCTCAAGTACTGTACAGTTGTAGCTCTGATCCATTTGACGAAGAACGGAGGGTTTTAAGTGTTTAATGTGTAATCATAGTGCAGTGTTTTTTCAACCAGCAGTCCAGGGCCCACCAGTTTTCCTTGAGGAGGTTCCCGCAGCTAAATGATAGAGTTGGTAACCAAAAGGAGTTGGAGTCTGTGGGCTCCATTTTAGTTGCACACTAAGGGCTCCATTTTCGTTACCGCTAAACCCCTTATCCCTTAACTTCTTTGCCTTTTTAAACTATTAAAACATTTTTCAGTAGTGCAAATGGTCTACAGTCTACAAGCTCACAACGTGTTAATAGATTGACATGTTCCAATACAATATTCCAAAACGTTTTTCAAAATAAACCGAAATAAGCTTGTAACATAAAATGGAGCCCTAAACTCCTTATCCCAAACCCATTATCCCTTTTTTACTATTTTGAAAAACCTTTTGGAATAGTTCAACGTGCCAATCTATTGACACGTTGTGAGCTTGTAGACTGGCCATTTCAACTATTGAAAATACTTTTTATTAAAAAGGCAAAAAAGTTAAGGGATAAGGGGTTTAGCTGTGATGAAAATCTAGGCTTGTATCTTTAACTCTCAAGAGGCTCAAATGCAACCAAAGGAGCCATTTTACACTCCCAAGAGATACATTTTTGTTAAATATCTGCATTACTTCATTTCACTTGCACAAAATCTACACAGGTAGAGAATGTAAATCTGAATTGTTATTTTGATCAACGTTTGACTGTTGACCTAATGGTAGTATACCAACATACTGTGACATCATTGCAGAATGGAAATGTTACAACAATAATAAAATATGATTTTGTTTTTTTTTGTGCATGTCTGAAAGGAATAACAGCAATCCCATAAAATGGTAGCCTGCAGCACAAATTTTGAATGAATAAAAAGGATCTATGATTACGATGATAATTGCAAAGCAAAGTTATGTTTGGGTTGTCTTTGATTTGAGCTGGCTGTCTGATGCTGCAATATATTACTCACTAATTAGGTTTTAACAGGTGTTTTGGAAGCTGTTCGCACCTGTCACACTTTATGCACTTAGTAGCAATATTTTACAGTGGTTTGAGTCACATTAAGAGAGAGAACAGAGAGAGTGCACATTCTGCTACGGTTGGCAATAATTTTACCTCCTGGGCCGGCTCACAAGTCTGTGTGTGTGTGTGTGTGTGTGCGTGTGCGTGTGCGTGTGTGTGTGTGTGTGTGTGTGTGTGTGCGCATGTGCGTGTGCGTGTATCAGTGCATGTTATTTGTGCCATTGTGCTGTATAGAAATACGTAACAAAGACAAAGACAAAATATGGAGTCTGTCTGCGTGCGTGTGTGTGTGTGTGTGTGTGTGTGTGTGTGTGTGTGTGTGTGTGTGTGTGTGTGTGTGTGTGTGTGTGTGTGTGTGTGCGCGCATGCGTTCATCCACAACTATGAGCAAAACTGTATGTGCAACTGTGCATGGAAATATTAAGCCTAAACCTGCTTAGGCACATGCACGTCCACTTGTGTGTGGATGTGTGTGGATGTGTGTGGATGTGTGTGTGTGTGTGTGTGTGTGTGTGTGTGTGTGTCTGTGTGTGTGTGTGTGTGTGTGTGTGTGTGTGTGTGTGTGTGTGTGTGTGTGTGTGTGTGTGTGTGTGTGTGTGTGTGTGTGTGTGTGTGTGTGTGCGTGTGTGTGTACATGCATTTACGCACGTACAAAAGTGCACGTGGCAGCGTGATTGGCTGGCAACAGGTTAATCCCAGTAAATCCAGCCATCCCGACGATTAGGGGTTCCCATCCAACAGTGGAATCAATACAGAGAGAGGGGAAGGGATGAGCTGTTGGTAGCTTCTCAGCTCTTGGTTGCCAGTAGTGGTTATAAAATATGGCTCCAGTGAATGGGGATAGATGACTGATGTGTTGGAATCATCTGCGGCAGATCACTGCACCGTTTTGGGGGGAAAAAAAGAATGAAAGAAAACAGGCCGCCATCGCTGCCCTGTGCCCAGCGATGACACAACTCAATCAGATTCTCACTCGTGGAGGCTTAAGGCCCTGATACACTAGCAATATTTTGATCAATATCTACTAACAATGTGCATCATCATGGGCAACACGATGAGACACATGGCAACAGGCAACACCTTCCATTAAAGGGGAAGTCCCCATTTTCAACATTCTAATATGTCATTAGTATGCCCTAGAGGTGTTGGGTGGACATGATAAACAAGTTCCCCCATTCTGTGTTCCCAAGAAATGAAGGTCTGAGGAAAACCACTA
This sequence comes from Benthosema pterotum, assembly GCA_039105355.1. NCBI lineage: Eukaryota > Metazoa > Chordata > Actinopteri > Myctophiformes > Myctophidae > Benthosema > Benthosema pterotum. The sequence goes on from CM076974.1 coordinate 38,298,064, forward strand.
ACATAGTGAGACATCTTGATGACATCATCGAGATGTATTTTCACCATGTTAATGGATTTCTTTAGACGCTTCTTTTTTCGGAGAGTGTACAAATGGAACCAAATGAACCCGTTAGGGTTCATTCTGTTGCATTTGTACACTCTCGGAAAAGATGTTGAAAATTTCTTTTAGGACCTGTAAGTGGGTGGAATTCCCCTTTAAAGGGTAATTCCACCCACTTACAGATCCTAAAAGAAAAATCATTAACATGGTGAAACACAACTTTTGTCAATTGGTGTTTTGCCACGGTAGTGGTTAAAAAAATAAAAAAAATAAATGTCATACACTAAATATATATTGCAAATTATAATTAAAATTGTTTTTACAATTTGTTTTTAGTTTGTATTGAATCGTTCTCAACGATATGTTCACTTAGCAGACTAAAAAAGTTAGAAAATGTTCTGTCCAGTGAGCTAGCATTAGCAGCCATGTTTTCAGTAAAGTTTATCTGTGGGGAGTCTGGGAGAAAGGAACAGGTGGTGCCAAGGAGGGCTGTGATTGGAGGATTCCGAAATGTTGACCAGTAGAGGGCGCTAATGATCTGACTTTTTCTGAACAACCAGGAGTTGATCATTTTCTTTAGAAAAGTGAAAGGTCAACGTTGATAATTGATGTTGCTTGATATTGATCAAAATATTGCTAGGTGTATCAGGGCCTTGCTTTACGAATAAATAGACCGGTGGGTCCCTGCTCTTTGTTCCTTGGAGTCCCCCTCTTTAAAGCTGACAAAAACTAAGTACCCGCGTCGAATGTTATCAAGCGATAATCACTACAAAGGATACTTATCGAGACGATGCAATTGAGGGATTGAAACACGCCAGTGAAAGCCAAAACGAGTGGATGTACTTCTACCGCCTACATGGCAGTGTGCAGCGTCACGGTCTAATACATACTTATTTAATTGTCTCAATGTTCATTTAATCACGGAAACCACTGAAACTGAGAGCAAGCTCTCTTTTTTGAGGATGCCAGTACAAGATGATCACCATTAAACATGATCACCATTAAATAAAGTACAATACTGGACAATATATTTAAAAAAATATATATATACTCAAATAGAGTTCAAATACACTCTATTCTCCATCTCTTCTCTGTTGTGTGTTTGGAGTACCGCATATCATTCTGTATTATGTACTATGCTAGGCATAGAATTAATGTATGACTGATTAACTTCAGATGACTGAGATCTTTTGGTGACACAGCGGGGTATGAGTCACTGTTCATGACTCAGTTGTTGACAAAGTATGAACATTGGACACAATCCAAATTATATACTTAGGTCTGTAATGCTGAACGTGACTCAAGAAACGTTTGCCCCAGCGACTTTAATACGCACACTGAACGCCATCACAGGGAGTGCAGTGCCCGCGGTGCCAAGTCTGTTGGATAGCCGGTTGTCTAGAACCAACACAATAGCCTCTGCCCAGGCTTCTGGACAGGGCACAAAGTATAGCCAATTTGACAGCTATCCAATTTCCAGCCTCGACCAAACAACTGTGACTGTGCCATTTGATTACCTAACCAGTGTTGCCAACTGCCAAAATCCAAAATGCACTAGTGCCAGTTCCAAAATGCACTAGAATGCGCTAGATGCTTGCCTGGAAGGGAAAAAATTACCATTAATCTTCTACATTCGCTAGTTCTGTAGAATTCACATGATGAATTTTTAAACTCTTGAGATTGTTGTGGGTCCATTTGGTTTCATTTTTACGCTCTCAAAGAGTTACACCTGGTTAACCAACTGTCCATCATTTAGCTTGGGGACCACTGGTTAAAAAACACTGTAATAGGAGGGAAAAAATGGTGAAAAATGAGGGTTTTATCTCTGGCGCCTGTCAATCAATTGCACCTCAACGCACCAGCAAAAAAGCACAATATTTTCCGCCAGGAGCTTTTCACTAATTTTGGCACTGGGTGGTCTGAAAAAAGCTAAATATAGCAACAAATGCAACAAGTTGGCAACACTGCACCTAACCAATCCACTCTTCTCCATTCAGTTTGCACTCTCGAGACACAGGCAGACAGACCAACATAGATCCATCTGGGCACAAAAGGGACACAGACAGGAGCTTAAAGCGGGTGCTATGACAACGGGTATTGTATACCATGCTCCAAAGTAGGTCGGTGGCACAGGTCTAGTTTATTATGTCTCGGTCGGCTTCCTACAGATGGAGAAGCAGATCAATATGCGTTCATCAGAGGAAAGGTTTAATGGAAAAGAGGTTGTATGCTTTGGAAAATGGTCAGCAGTAACGTCAAGTATATTGCGAGTCATAGTGAATGGGGCACGGGGCTAAACGTGCATTAGCACTGGCATGGTCCTTGAACAAAAGGCACACTGATCAATAACTCGTTTGGAGTGGCTGTTCAACAACACCACAGACATATGCACCAGAGAAACACGTGTGTATTTTCAAAATTAATTGCGTTGTATTTTTTTTCCCGGCTGTCTCGCCTGTCGAGTATGACATTACTTTCCTCAGGGGTTTTCTTATCTTTCCACATCATTAGCAGATGCTCTACGGTATTAGCATGCAACACACACACACACATATGCAGACACAGACAGTCACACAATAGCCCTACAGTACAGACTCCCACATTCTATTGCACACATTACCACACACACACACAGACATGATCTACCCTGGCCTATATATACCGTACACTGAGTGGCATCAATGCAAACCCTCCGCACACAAGCTAACCAAATCTGAGGTCTACTACCTTCATGGGAGAAGCAACACCCACAGTTTGACAATTATGTGTGTGCTGCTTATTACTGGGTTAGTGTCTATTATCTGGGTTAGCGTCTACTGAATAGAATATGCAAATGTTTCCGTTAGTATGAGTATGAGTTGAGTTGTCAGGACTGGCGTATGTTAGAGTACACAGTGCGCACAAACAGGTAGTGTACTGTCAAGTGCCTGTGTGCGTGTGTGTGCGCACGCGCACGCGTGTGTGTGTGTGTGCATGTGTGCGTGCGCACGCACTCCGTGGCTTCACCAACCATGCTTTTTATAGGAGTGCCTATTTATATACAACAAAGAGCGCCTCAACAGGAACAGTAGACATTCTCTCTGAACCCATCGAGTCAGACAGGAGCCAGGGACACAGCTTAGAAGATCAATCTCCAGCCAGCATCAATAACTAAAAGCCCACAGTCAATAACCGACGGCCAGTTACTTAGTTCCTTTAAGCAGAGCCTAACAACAATTTCCTTGCGTGGGCTCATGGCTTTGGACTTCACCATCCATTCCCTATTCGAAGACAACAGAACACGCGGGATTGAGAGGAAGGGCGGACAAAAAGATAAACAGCAGCAGCAGCAGCGGAGCTTGGAAGTCTCTGCAGAACGGCATGCCAGTGGCTGGGATAATAATGGGCTTTACCAGAGTGGAGGTGCAAAAGGTAAAGGGCCCAGGTAATGGCTTTGGCCCCCGCCACCGCCCCAGCTGTTGCCCTGAGGGGCCTGCAATTGCATAGATAAGATACACGGCTCTTCCTTTATCAACCAACCAGCACGCATGCGCGCGAGGATCTAGCGTTCGATGGGGAAGAGCAGGCCTGTATTTGGGCGTGTATTTATCGCCAAGAACCAGGGGACAAATGGCGCCAGATCACCGATGCGCACCACCACCTGTTATTACGACAGCGAGAAGGGGATGAAGGGCAGTAATTACGAAGGCTTGGTCTTCTGATTGCCTCAGAGGAAATTTTAATTGGGCTACGTCCTCCCAGCCACCCCCCCCCACGCGGACAGAGCAAACCCAGACACGTGCGCCTGCACAGTCGCTGTGACTTCAATGTCATGTACACGAAGGCTGTTTTCCCGGGGAGAAAGAGGTGTTTGTATTGTGCCAGCGTGCACCTGGATGACTTGCTCAGCGCCACTGTGAAATCACATCGGGGGAGCTTCCAAGTGTGCTAATCTGAACATTTGATGGCAACACTGGTACTTGATTGCACACACGCACACACACGCGCGTGCGCACGTGCGCGTATGCAAGCATGCAGGTACAAACACACAGAGGCAATTTGTGTTTTTAACAGACTGTTTTATCCAGAGCAAGTTACACAAGCAAGGTCAGAGTACTAAGCAACATGAACTGAGGTAAACAAACAACAGGATAATTGCATGTCCAAATGAAACGAGTGTGAAGTCATAAATCGGTCCTGTGTGAAGTGAAAGGCGCTATTATCATTGTACATCACAACACATCGATGTTTTAGACACGCATGACAAATTCTCCATTCATTGTCAAAAGGAATTTAATCTTTGTGTATAGAACGAACCGATATGCCCAGACACATACTGGACATACTGTAAGTTCTCCATTTGTTGTCAATGGGAATTTAAGATGAAAACCTACACTAATAGCGGAATATAGGAGGGACTGGCACCCCCTCGAAAAATTAAGCTCTAAAAAGTAACTAGGAGAACTGGAATACCATGATGAGCTAAACATCAAATAAAAAACAGGGTATGCCTACTTAAGTAACATTTTTAGCATTAGGAAACATGCAGTATTATAACGTAGTACTGTATTGTGCACATATATATCCATAATAATATAAGTTTGATGTAGGTCAGGAGTTCATTCACATGGTCCAAAGGATTTTCAGGAGGTTGGCATCGCCACACCACGGTAGTGGGAGACATGATGATAACAGAGTTCGGAGAGGCCAGGGGAGCTAGGCTGTAACCCTTACACTAACCCTATAGTAGATAGTGGGTTGAATTTTGTGTATACTATTTGACTGGAAGCCAGTGGAGATGGTGGAAGACTGCTGGGTGATGTGCTCTCTGGAGTGGGCACTGGTGAGTAGGCGGGAAGCAGTTTGTACTTTATAGTATATATACTGGAGTTTGTTCAGGACTTTGCTGGTGCCGTAAAGAATGCTGTTGCAGGCATGGGCATGGGAGAGTGTTTCTGCAGCACTGTGAGTCAGGTGTAAAGTTTTGGAGGTCGGGAAAAGACTGCATGTTTTGGTGATCTGGATGGTGTGCGGCACAAAGGAGAGGGTGGGACCAGTGGTGCTTCTAAGCAATTTGGAATCACAGGCAAATGACGTCATACCTATGACAGGCACACAAAATGGTGCCCCCAAGGGATAAAAATAAAAAAAATAAAAATAAAAAAGAACATAGTATATGTGTTTTAAATGTTCAACTCTAGTTATATAGCATAAGTACTGTATAATGTACTGTATGTATCCATATGAGGCTTATTAGCCGGGGATCCTTTTAAAGCATGTCTTGTGGTCGCCCCTGTACCCCCCCTCCTCCCCAGATGGTGCCCCAGGCCTAGTCTGCCTAATGGAAGAAACACCCCTGGTTGGAGAGGGACCATGGGTGACAGGAGCCGTGACTGATTGGCAGCTAGATTACAGTACTGTAACTGGTGTCTGTCACTTAAGGTAGGATTTGAACCTGGAGGGGCGGTGCCAACGCTATACAGTTTTGTGTATTTAATGGAGAGAACATCCGGCATGCTATACCTTCCAGCTTGTTCCGTCAGAACTCCCTTAAATATTGTTCAGCCCGCTGCGAAAGCCCCATACCGAACAGAGGTTAAATATAATTTGAGCACGGCGCGTACAGCAGTTAGTAAGACAAATGACTCTTATTGTGTACTGGCAACAAAAAAACCTGAACCTCTAAAAGGAAAACATTTAAAAAAAAATCAGCAGAGGAGGTCAGGAGCGTCGGCTGTCTCCAGAGAGTGAGCAGAGACTGAGGGAATTAAGCCGTTACTAGTACCCTAGTAAAATCCTCATTGTTCATTTAACTGTAAAGGGTGTAAGAGATGAACCCAAATTAAAACGGCATTAAATTATGCCCGCAGTAAAATAAGCACTGAAGATTTTACAGTGTTGGCACATTTTTAAGGAGCTCTCCTTTTTGTGCCTCGCCTTGTAAAAGCACACCGCCAACGGATTTTGTGTTCTCCAGGGCGGCGTGGTGCCCTTGAAGGGCTCCGACAGGAGCAACCAGGAGCGCGAGGGAGGACTCTAATCAGCCGGTGACAAATCACCCCTCCCTGCCCGCCCCTCCACCCGCCCCAACACCCCACCACACCCACCACCCCATTCCTCGCTTGTTTTTCATTTGGGTAATGCAAGGCCTCCACTCCTAAGTGATAAAACAACCTCTCCTGACTGGTCTTTTCACAGACAGATTAAATGTGATCACCTTGCCAACACGCCATGCATCCATGGGGGGGGATGGCTGTGATTAACAGGCGAAAAGAGAATAATGATAATCGTATGCAAGATAATAGCCCGTACCAAATGGGCTACATCGTGATCCATACATAAAATACTACCCCCCCCCTCACCCCCCACCCAAAAGGACATAGTTTTACCCATTGGCTGGTGTTACTCAGGAACGGACGCGAACCTGCTGTCATTTTCCCTTGTAGCTCACAGCAATCTCAGTCACCCAACAGTCATTAACCGCATTAACCTTGGCAAATTTGAGCCATTTTCAAAAAAATAGCCTCTCAAAAGTCGAGAGCTTATGAATCGGTCATTTTCGCTATCTGGCACTGGACAAAGTATTGAAGGCATGAGTGGTTAGTGTCAGGGTTTTCGATTACAGTGCAAATCCTCTGTTATTCTAATGTGTTTGATCAGAATCTATGACTGTCAGGTAAGGGCTGACTTTGGACGGCAGGACAAACGCGGCTAAGTTGTGCCCTTGATGAGGTTAATGCCCACTGGGTAAACACGAAACAGTCTCACATGTCCAAACAATGTCAATTAATGATAACATGAACGGCGAGAAGGGTATAGGGAGAATGTTGATAATGTTGTGGATAATTCGGAATGAATGTGTGTGTGTGTGTGTGTGTGTGTGTGTGTGTGTGTGTGTGTGTGTGTGTGTGTGTGTGTGTGTGTGTGTGTGTGTGCGTGTGTGTGTGTGTGTGTGTGTGTGTGTGTGCGCGCGCGCGTGCACGCCCGTGCATTTGACGGTGATCATGTAATCAAGGCGTTTACAACCTTTTTGATGCCAGGGCCCACTATTTATTCAGCATTTGAGCGGTGGACCACCATTTGCTGACATTTTTAGCCCCACAGACCCCCAAAAATAAAGATTTCTTGCTTTTGTCCACAATATGGATTTGGGAACAAAATATGGATTTGGGAACAAAACAGACAAACACTCTCAAGAGTTACATCTGGTTAACCAACTTAGCTATAGGGACCACTTGGAACCATCTCAAGGACCACTGGCTGAAAACCACTGATGAAATCTAATGCCACACATGAAGGACGTTTTGCAAACTTCATTGTACTCCAAACCGTAAAACGCCTTGATTGAGTCAAGCATACTGGGGAAGTCAACGGCACTGTGAGCAACACCACAGATGGAGAAAGGAGCCATTAATAACATGGACATTAGCACTCTGCATTTTAATGGCCCCCATAAAGGCTGTGCCGTCCCTTCATAAACCAAAATGTTCTGCTGATATAATATGCATGCCAGTAGACATGCGTGGAAGACACATGGATATTGAATAAGAAATTGCCCCGGCATAAGAGACAGTTTTATGGACTGCACATTAGAGTTATTCACATTCAGTTCAATATGGCATTATTGGTGATGCGACCCAGTATTTTTTAGGCCGTCGGAATTGATGTCTGGCATATTCCTCGAAGAACAACAGCATAACAGGCTTCCTTAGACTAGGTTATTTCACCAAATATATGAACCCTGAAGGCAAATCGTGTTAATTTATGGCATACAGGTTTTCTAGGGGTATTAAGGCATGCTGAATCCAAATTTGCTGTATGCCAAGCTCAAAAATGGCTGCTAAGGCCTCAAAATGGACCATTTAAAGATGGCGGCCATCACTATGCTATAACATAGTAAAACGCCTATATTTTTAACAAAATATGGTTATAAATGGACTGAAATGTCTTCATTTATGTTTTCACATATGGGGAATTCAATGAAATATTCAGATGTAAGGTATATTGTGAAGAAACCACTTTAAAATAATTTATAGTGATAATTGCCTCTTTACTCCAGGACCTTTCCCTATCGAAATATTCCTCCCAGGGATATTGCATGTTAATCAGTCTAAAAGCACCACAGTTGGTCCAGGTGTAGTTCAGGGCATGTTAAGATTTACCTAGGGCACATGAGCTGGTGAGCTTCAAGGGTCACCATAGTGGCCAAATCCAATAGGGCTGCCACCTGAAAACTGTTTTGGCTATAACTTCTGAACCGGATAAGCTACAAATGCAAACCTGGTGTCCATTTCAGAATGTTTGACAATGAGAAACATTTTGAAATGATTGGATGTGTCTGGTCACCTAATTTGCATATGTCCAAGATAGAGGCAATATGAAAATGTCTTGTTGTACTTTAACTTTTGACACTACATTGACAAACTGGTAAATGTGTCTATTTTATTTTATTCGTGTATTTTAATGTGCTTATACTCTATGTTGTCATTTTTGAGAGAGTGGCCTGTTTGCAGAGTAAGTGCCCTCACCATTCAGCCGCAATTGAGGGTATGTGCATGTGTAACCCCCAGGATTTGAACTCTGGTCTCCCACATGAAAGTCCAACATCTTAACCAGACCAAAGGTACATCCCCTTGGTCTGGGGGCAGACACTAGAATTTGGAGGCCATTAGAAGCTGTAGGCACTGCTAGACATGCATGAAAGTGAGTGGCAAATTGAGTGGCAAAGTGAGAAAGTGAGTTTAATGTTGTTTAGATTAGATTGATAGATCAGATTTCTCTTTTGAGGTGTGAGCTGTCAGGCCAGTAAGTGTTTTTCCCCACAAGGTAGATGTTCACACATTCTGGATATTATGCTGATGCCATGTTGTGCATACCCTCTGTCATTAAGTAATTAAAGCCAGGGAGTCACAGAGTATATGACTATGTCATGGCTTTGATCTTGAGCACCTCCACCTCTGATAGGAAGGCACTCTGACCAAACTTGGACAATTGACTGTTACCCGGGTGCAGTATGGGTTGGCGTGGTGAGAGGAGTGAGACGTAGGATGGGCCCAGACAGAGCTTAGTCCTTCCATGTGCTAGACCTCTCAGTCCCGGCAGAGTAGTTCAGGAGTGGTGGACTGTGTGGTCCTGTATTTGCCTATAATGGGACTGATTGTGGGTACAGTAGTTACTGGGACGTAATTTGGGTCTTCGGTCACAGGCTGGGTCACTTGAGTGAGGTATATGATGTTGCAGGACCCCAAACCCTAATGACCTTGGGGTACAGCACAGAGAATATGTTGCAGATCATCCATGCAATGTCAGTTTTAGTTACAACCATGAATGAATGAATGAATGAATGGTTTATTTTGGTGCTTTGCAGTTACATTCCATTTTCGAAGCCACTGGTTAATAAAGCATGCGGTAAACTAGCACCAAAAAGGTCTAGGCGTGAAGCCGAAGCTTATATTGCCTAGCCTTAAAAAGGAAAACAAAATACAATAGGGATAAAGAGAAAGAAAGCACAAATCAAGTTCGAGGCACCAAGAGAAAGAAAACACAAATCACTTTTTTTTTTTCTTTTTCACAATTTAAATCCCTACATGCTAATAAAACAAATATGCCTTAAACACCATGCAGACACAGCAGGAGAAAGACACTAGCCACTGCAACCACATGGATGTGTTAAAGATAGATGCCAATGGGGAAAGCACAACTGGCTAGATGTATGGGGAATCAAGATAACTCAAGTGATAAAGGAGTCACTAGACAACAGAGTTTAATCTGCTCAGGCTCCAAGGTGAGGGCAAATACTGTATAGGATGCCTGTCAGATCCAGTGTTAAAAGGATCCCTACATGCTAATAAAACAAATATGCCTTAAACACCATACTTGCCTTCTATAACTAAAACATGCAGATAAAAACACCTTCAATACTTTATTTCTTTCATAAATAGAGAATCTTTCAATGCGACCAGAGGTGCTCCTGTCGCAGGATGATGATGTCACTTGAGCATGTTCATCCTTATATTCCATAGAGCTAGACATCATCATCCTACACCAGGAGCAGTTCCTGTTGAGTGAAATATGCTCTATGTATAAAAGAAATAAGATGCCATTGGTGTTTTTATTGGTTTATTTTGTTTGTCTTATTAGTCAGGGATCTTTTTTAACTCCAAAAATGCCTATTCACATCCTGTTGGCACATGGAAGAGAGGGGAAGTCAGTGACTTCAGTGACCAGGAGCAGTGCAGATCTCATGAACAGGAACGTCCTGCAATAATTATTTCTGCTGCAAAAGCCTATTCAGAGCTCTGTGATGGTTAATATCTCAATCCCTTTTAGAAAGATGCTGCTTTTAGAAAGCAGCAGCTTTCTAAAAGTGTACACCTTCTCATCAATCTTGTACAATAGATTTTGGTGAATCTATTGTCCAAGATGTATCAGTAATAAACTACTGGATAGTACTGGATAGATTTAATCATAACACTGCACATTCCAATGACACCAAGTTTAGTTTTATAGAACTGAAGGATTTGCGTTTAATACATCTATAGCTGCCATCTCTGGGGGAAAAAATAATTAGGGGTCCACCCAATCATTAACATACCATTTTGACATTTTCTATTTGTCTACAAATGTGTAATTCTTATGTTAATCATGGGGCATATGTTAAGTGTACAGGGTGTATGTGGTAGCCCTCAATAAGGGCCTGGGAGATTCTGAGAGAAGCGGCAAGCCATTTGAGGTTGATATTTGAATTAAGCCATCAGTTTATACCACAGGCATGCAGTAATAATATTTTAAAGCAGTATATCACACACACACACACACACACACACACACACACACACACACACACACACACACACACACACACACACACACACACACACACACACACACACACACACTGTTGGGAACAATCATTAGATAAAGGTGGTTGGAAAAATATTCGCCAATGACAATTTTTACAATATTTTAAAATTTTAAGCATTTTCCTCACACTTGATTTCAAATCAGAATTTTTAAATCGATTCCCCATATATGAAAACATAAAAATTGATACTTCAGTCCATTTATAACCTTATTTTGTTAAAATATAGGCGTTTTACTATGTTATAGCTTAGTGGTGGCCGCCATCTTTAAATGGTCCATTTTGAGGCCTTAGCAGCCATTTTTGAGCTTGGCATACAGCAAATTTGGATTCAGCATGCCTTAATACCCCTAGAAAGCATGTATGCATAAATTAAACGATTTGCCTTCAGCACTTTAAATAAGCACATTTCTTTCAATCCTGCACAGCATAACAGGCTTCCTTTGACAAACCACATGTAAGGAGCATATTGGTGTTGTCAACAGATTTGGTTTTGCTGTTGAAATGCACGTTTTTTTCTCTGTGACGATCATAACAGCAGACATATGCCAAATAACGTCAATGAAGCCTATGTGCTTCAAAACAACCACACTATCCGCCCTTGTAATCAGATAGGATATTGGGTGTTTGCACAGGCAGTATATTCCAACCAATGGAGAGTGAACTGGCAACGTCCCATGAATCTGAGGCAACCCGTATGCAAAGTAAAACAGTTAAATAAATTAGCATCAATATGGTGTCTCTGTTGTGTGTGTGTGTGTGTGTGTGTGTGTGTGTGTGTGTGTGTGTGTGTGTGTGTGTGTGTGTGTGTGTGTGTGTGTGTGTGTGTGTGTGTGTGTGTGTGTGTGTGTGATCAATGCGGTATAGGCTGAGTTAGTGAGCGCCCAGGTGAAACCTCTGACGGCTTTAGCATTACCCATAATCCTCAGGGAAATCGACCCAGAACTAATCCATACACCAGTAGAGGGGCGTGGGTGGGTGTGGTGGTGGTGGTGGGGGGTGGGCTGGTGCACATCCAGGAGGAGAGCACATTAACAGAGGGGACAAAAGAGAGAGAGAAACGAGTAATGGGAAGACACACAGAACACTACTTTTATCGTTTGCGGGCAGGGGCGGATGTAACATTTCCCAATTAGAGGGGCAGGAGAAAATGGTATGGGTGCAGCTTCATCGTCCGTGACGCTTCGCGATGAAGCCGCACCCATATTATTTTCACTTACAGAACTTTTATTATGTTGTTGGTTTAGTGGTGCCACAACTGTAGTTAGTTAGTAGCAGTAGTAGTGCTTCGAATCATTTTAGATACAAGCACTTTAATTTGAAATATCTTGGGTTGTTTTGCATGCCATCGTATTTGGTGGGGCAGACTGGGCATTTAGGGGGGCACTGCCCCCCCATGCCCATGCCCATGCCTAGATCCGCCCCTGTTTACGAGAGCAATCTGTAACGGTATTGTCCCTCGTGCCCATGCAAAACAAAAAGTAAAAACTAAAAACACAGCACATAAACAGCAACAGATTAATGTACGTTGCTCGTTTCTCTTCATTTTCAGGCGGGTCGATACGAGACAACAAAAGGACAGGAAATATAACAGCCAAATTGCATTTTTATTGTTTACTGTTTTTGCTAACTTTGTACATTCCATATCGTGGAATGCAGCTCAATGTATATGCCTATTAGTCACTGGGGAAGGTACAAGCCAGGCCCAGCTAATAATACCACTTCGGCGCTGAATGAGAAGAGAAGTCATTCTCCTTGTTTTGGCGTAATTGCCTTGGGGTGCGGGAAAGGTCACCATCGCCATATGTTTTCTTACGTAATGACGCATTTGCAGTAATTGCCAAAGGGACCATCTCCCATTAGTTCACTGACTGACTGCTGTGGTGATTGGACTAGTTGTGGAGAGGTGTGGAGAGCCTCTTCAACACAGCAGGTGGACTGGTTGACAGGTGCGTTTTGCACCCAGGGCGGACAGCAGACTGATTGTGCTTCTGCCATGTCTGATTTGCTCTACTCTGTTTTTCCACATTTAGCAAAAGGTCAGCATTAGATGGCTAGGACCATGCGGCATATATTACAACATGCATTAACCATTGAAGACCTGTTTTTTACTTCAACGATTTTGTTCAAAAAATGAGCTGGTTTAAAAGTGTTTATGGAAGCTGTGTATTTGTGATGACAACTTCCAGCCTGAGTAAATATTAGTTGGGGGCATCCTCTAGAACTGGGCCGTAAGCGTCAAAATATATTTATTTCGTATGTCTATGGCTGCGGTGAATTCTTATCCTAAACTAAGGGACTGTACGTTATTTACCGGGGGGGGGGGGGGGGGGGGGGGGGGGCTGGTGCGCTGGAAGTCGGTCCAAAAAAAAAAATCATGCCCCCCCCCCCCACCTCAATTTTTTCCCCATGGCCCTCCCCCACTTCAATGTTGTTTTCCCATGGCCCTCCCCCTACAGGTACAAAATTGCCCCGCCATTTACTTTGAGATTTTTTCTCAGTTCAATGAGCATGCCAGCTGTCGTGAGCATCCCAGTACACACTGACATTTAACCAACAAATAAAACGCTGACAGGTCCTTTTGGTCAATCTTGCGGAATCATGCCTCTCACAGCCCATCAATCAGAAAGTATACATGGTTCAGACCCTACACATGCTACCTAGCCGCTACCACCCATACCTCAACAACGGGGGCAGATGAAGCTCGGCACTTTTCAACATCCAACGCGGTACAACAAAATCACTTTTAGTAGCACAACTTAAACAAGTTGCTCTGGTGGAAAAACATTCGTAGCCTATATTGAACACAGATGGCACACGGCGGTGCCAATAAATAAAATCATGACTTACCAGAGGCTGTGACCACCAGTTGACTACAACACCTCTCCAAAATTCCTCTGGAAATGCCCATCCAATTCGTTGTCAAAACTTCCCAACTGTTTAGCCCATATAGTTCACCTCAGCTAGTTTGATATTTGTTCACGGGCATTTTCTATCATCTCGATGATAGAAAATGTTCTCCGTAGCACTAGCAATGCACTAGAAAATGTTCCTCCGTAGCATAGCAATACAGTGAAAGAAAGACAGCGCGGGCAATCTACAGTAGCTGCAGACTTCAACGTCATGGCAAAGGTCTCTGGTAGAGCATAGCTGTGTTTTTCAACCCTGGGGTCGGGACCCCAGGACTTCAACTTGGGGTCCCCTGAAATGTCTAGCTGTGAATAAAAAGACTACTGTAAGCCCAGAAAATATTCACACCATTGAAGTGGAACGTTTCTCATGTATCACCGTTTCACACCTACCCAATATTCTAACGCACACGGAAGCGGCAGTCCACCCGGAGTCACGACATTGAGGAGTCAGAAATGAGCGCTTGAGCGCCTGTTCAATGGCACTGAATAGGGACAAACTGCAGTTGAAGTCAATGTAGAAGAATCGCCATTGGTCTACTAGCTCTATGAGTAAACGTAAACTCAGTCTATACTCTAAAGCTCCGTCTCCTTTTTCCCCATGGCCCTCCCCCTAACTCGATTGTTTTTGCCATGGCCCTCCCCCACCTCATTTTTTTCATCATGGCCCTCCCCCCCCCTACGCACCAGCCCCCCCCCCCCCCCGTGTAAATTACGACAGTCCCTAATGGAGCGGACTTTACTAAGGGCCAATGGGCATTTCAGTGATGTGGGATTATTGGACAGATTCAGACATTTAGACATTGAGTTAATTTTCCTCTTGCTTGTCTGGACCAGTACATGTCATGTCTAGATTGGTGGAACCTATGAGGGAATATAAAGCGCATAATGATCTGACAAAAGGTTAATGTGTGGCTCTAAAGCTTTGAAGGAAGATTCATCATTGGTCATTCAGAAAGCATTGTTCACATTATGGCAGTGCCATCCCACAAAAAGTACCACTTAAATGATCACAAACCATACACGCCTTTATGACTGTTGAATTCCCCATTAGTCCGGTCCAGTCTATACACGCAAAGCATTTAGAAATATGCTCCCAGCCATGCTCCCTTTAGGATCACAGCTATTGGATCAGAAAAGCTTTTGTGGATTCATTTTTACAACCTCTGACTACAGCACTACCGGTATGCAAGATATCATATTGATTTCAGTAAAGTCATCAAGTCGATACAACAAGTTGGGAAAACACCGCTATCAATAACAATGGATATTAATGTCCCATTGAGGCCTACTAGCTGCCAAAGTATTATTGGATCAATGACCTGACTGTAATCCTAGAACCAAAGATAAATGCGATCTTGTTAAAGGTATAGGTTCAGTTCCACCCTATCCCCAGTGGACCGCAGGGGTCAAAAAACCCTAGGGATAGGGGGGCCTTTCTCCAATCAAGATCGAGCACGACGGGCCTTGGTGCACATTAGCAGTTAGCTTATTGTGTAACCCCTCCTGTAGAGGGTGTGCGTGTGCACATCTTGTTACCGGGATGGATCATTTTCATCAAAAATGTATGCAACCTATTGCAAGCTATGCAAGCTAAAATCTCACAGAAATTCATTTATGTGAACACTTATGTGTTCATGAAAGTATACACGTGTTCATGAATTGCTGTATTGTGTTTAAAATGGAGACAGCAAACTTTGAAAGCCAACCTTAGCCAATCAGGATGGATTATGAGAAATCAAACAAACCAACTTGATCACATGGCTATCATGCAAGTGTACTGATTTGCGTGATTGTGTTTTACATACAGCATAGCCTCGACACCCAGGCTTTCATTTTCGTTCGCGTTGCGCGAAAACAGAAAGCCTGGACTAACTTGTTACACGAAGTGGCCTAGAGGGGGGAGTCAACCTTCCGGGGTGGGCGTCGCTCTAAATGATGTGACGTAGAACAGCAGTGGACGGGCGCGGGAGGGGCCGGGGATGACGACACGTTCGTGAGATCAAATCAGATCAGCTCGATCTGCCGTGTGGATCCCACGGCACCCCCCCCCCCCAAGGCCAAAATCATTGCGGGTTAGGCCATGCTACAGACAGTATGTCTGCATGCTGGTGGTGTTATGTCAGGCCAATGTGAAAACTTTGGTGCAGAGGTTCAGCTCTGACATTGAGGGAGTTCTGTGTGTGCACAGTGTGGCCGTGATCAAGCCAACACTGCCAAAGATTAGCTGTTAAGAGACGGACAGACACACACACACACACAGACGAAAGGACACACACACACACACACGGAGAGAGTGCAAAACATCCTCTCTCCCCATGCCTTCGGCCTGGGGGAGACAGATATAGAACCAAAGGTTCAGTTCAACATAGTATGTCATCTAATTCAACTTTTAGACTAACTTTTTACACTTTCATCAATTCATCATCAGTTGCTCTCAAGAATAATATTTAACCATATTCAACCAAATCAGACAGATCTGCAGCGCTAATGAACTCTTCAACTTCAAAGAAAACGGAAATAATTCCAGACAAAGAAAGATATGAGGAGACATAGATTAAAAGAGCCATAAAGACAAAGACAATGAAAAATGACAGAGAAGACTGGTTTATGCTAATCATTATTCAATTGTATCCAAGGAAGGACATAGCATGCAATAATTGAACAGAACTCTCTGACAGGCTAGGTTGCCTACCCAGGATGGGTACCCAGTCATGACCAATTAGAATGGATTTAAAAAATGCTTCATGGTTGGTGCCCCGCAACTTTGGGGGGAGTGAAATCCAATTACAACCAAGTGGGGTCAGACTAGTCTGCCATGGGCAATTATTTATTTATTGATTATTTTTTTATTGACAATTTTTTTCTGGTTTCCAGGCTAAAATGTTCATTTATTTTTCATATTGCAAATCTGTTTATTTCTTGATCCAGTTCCCATCCAACTGTGCCTTGAAATGATATATTTTTAAATGTATCTCCCTACAATGTGTTTGCCTAATCATACAAAAAAAAACACTACAAAGCAACTTCTACTAATTGTACATGGTCATTGTTGTAAACTATCAACAAGGAGCCTATTGCTTCCTTTTATCAATATTTGCATGTATTCTTTGTTGGAGATGTGCCTAGGGATCATTTAAAAGCTATGTACTTCTGCGCAGGGGACTAAACCAGGGTATGAGACACCATGATTACAAGATCATTACATGCCTTCAAGGCAAAAGCCCAAAGTTGCACCCATTTGTGACTAAGCTTCAGTCAGATTTAGGGAGAGCTCAACAGAGCATCTGGCATTATGTGCAAAGGCTTATACTGGAGCTACTGTATAAATATAGTCAGGATATGATTGAAGGTTGAAATCTTTAGATTGCCTTCAGCCAGCCAGCACACATTAACTAATAACTACTATACTGATCATACCTTTTAGCAAGGCACTCAACAGGTAATTGCTCCGTGGGAGCAGTGGTAGAAGGTGGTTGTGACTTTGGTTGTGGGGTCTTGATGTGATGTGTGTAAGTGAGCGTGTGGCAAAGCATTACAGGAAAAAAAGCATGCAAACTCAGCAAACCTTCCCTGGAAACTAATATACTTCACTACTGGTGTGTGTTGTGAAATGATGTACACCGCTGCATAGTGTGACTTTTTTGCATTGAAATCCTACACCAGGAGTGCCCAAAAGGTAGATCGCAATCTACCAGTTCTACCACAAAGGCTATGCAGGTACACCACATGACATGCCCCTAAAATTATACAATCTATATGTTTATCTGCCACATGAATTGAGGTGACAAACTAAGGTGATCACCAAAACATGATCATCGGGTATTACGATTTATTAGGAAAAGGTTTTTAAGTGGTCACAGCCACCAGTTCATTAAGTACTGTATACCTGGGTTTACCCGTTTTTTCACCTTAGCTTAGGAGGGTTATGCTATCTCAAAATGGTGTATTTTTGATTGGGCCTTTGACTTAAAGGCTTTTAGTTTTCAGATGGCACAAACCAGACATATCTGAATATTCTAACCACACATGGGCGTACAATTGAGCTATTCCAGACATTTCTGCTGACAGACATTTTTTTTTCCAACAGCTGATTCGGTCTGGCTTTAGCCAGGCTAGTAAAATGTTTTCTCAGACACATAATGACATTTTCACTCATTGTTATTGGGAATTTAATCTTCGTGTAGGATAACTATATATACACGAATATGCTCAGACACATGTCAAAGTAAATTTAATGTTTGTTTGTAAGACACACATTAAATAAACAAAGAAGTTCCCTTGTCATTGAGGCCTCACACTAGGTGGCTCCTGTCGATGATTCACAACAAATCCACTGTATTTTCTATTGTCCTCAGAAAGGCTCAAACAAAAAAAAAGCGCAAACCTAGCAGTGTTGTTAGTATAAGAGTTTTCACACTCCCCCTCTGGAAGCCACCATTGATCTCCGGCAAAGCCAGGGGCAAGTGTCATCCATATATGCTGACAGCAGCATCGCACTGTTTTGAAGTTCGCCTTTTTTTGCTCCGCTGCACAGTTGCAGAATGCGTTGCTCCGCCCATGCAGCGAGAAATACGTTATTTGATCACAGCAGAATGAAAAGCCTGTACCACCCCCAGCCTCTAAATAACAAGGGGAAGCTAGAGTGGGCATGCCAGATTTGATTTGCCTTGGCACAGGTGCCGTATACGGGGCTGGATCGGTGTGTTAGCAAAAAGCCTACAAGGTCATAACAGTGCTGGAGGATTTGGAATGCATTAGGACTGGCAACTTAACATTATTGATGATATTATGTACTGCACAGCATCACCCAACCTTGTCTTTCAAGGCCTTCTTCTGCAGTAGAATTAACACACACAACACACACACACACACACCACACACCACACACACACACACACACACACACACACACAACACACAACACACACACACACACACACACACACACACACACACACACACACACACACACACACACACACACACACACACACACACACAACACGCAAAAACACGATCAGCACCTGGAGCACAACATGCAGGGGGAATTGGAGCACACATCCAAATCTGGATGCATATCGTAGAGTAGGCAGCATACAAACACAGAGACGGCATTGTTCTAATTTGGTACAACACCAATGCTGCCATTAGATCCAGTAATTGGGCTGGAATTACAGGTAAGTGCGATGTTATTCAGACTGTAAAGCCTATTATTCAACCCATTAAGGTAAAATGTGTAGCGACCGTTTTGAAACATTTGGAGTGGAGGTTCTTCCTTGGCCTCATGGGAGCGTCCACGCAAAGTTTCACGACAATCAGCCGGTACTCTATGGTGTATAGGCAATTACAGGAAAAAGATTTATTGATGGTCACTGAATTAGTTTTACTGCTCCGACATTATTGCATGTCTTTATGATTTAATACACGGGAACAGAAACAAGCCTGCAGGGAGTTTTGTGTCATCCTTTTAGCATTATTGTATAACTGTATGTTACAGCTCTTCTGCAAATCGCTAATAAAGTAGTATCCAATTAAACCAATCATAAAGTCACGCAACCATTTGTGCCAAATTTGGTGGTGTGGGGTCACATTTCGCGACAAACATTTGTGGCGTCTGTGGGTGGAAGCGAAATCACTTTTGATTGTATTTATATTATACACAATTCTGAAAAACAAAATCTGAAAAGAAGGATGGATCCCCATCGGTGGTCAAAATTAATGACTGAAGAGGGGATATCAAAAGCAGAGGCATGGATCCCCCCCCCCACACACACACACACAAAAGGGCGTTACAGACGGCGAGTCTGAAATGCACACATTATAGCGGCGATTCCACCGTGCCACTCAGTGCTGACAGACGAGAATCGTGCAGCGAACACGATTGAGGTCTAAAATAAATCGCCGGTGTGTGCACGAAACGAGCATGTCGCACGCAATAAACAACACTGGAGGCCGCACAATAACGCCCAGCATCACATACTCTCTTTATCACACGTCGTTTTCTGAGCACAAAACGCCGCCCTGTTGAAAATGAACTAGAATGCGCGATTTGTTACTCGCCGTCTGTAAAGCCCCACACGCGCACGCACGCACGCACACACACACACACACACAAACACAGTCGACTCAGATCCTATCACCATCACCCTCAGGAGACCACAGCATCAGGAGCGAGAGGAAATCCCGATGGCCAGGAAGATGTAACTCTTTCAGACTTTCAGCCTGATGTGTTTTCCCTCCTCCAGGCCCCATGGAGAAATGAAGCCAGCCTGCTCATTATGGCTCCACGCCGTTTCATTTTCGCGACACAGAATGAAGAGTAATAGTGCTGACTCTCCACGCCACCGGTCTCCGTGGGATACAGGAGGGTTTGAATTACTTTGAGGCTTTCAGGAAATGAGGTTGGTTCATTTACCTGGAGGTGGTGGGATGTCCTGTAAATTGACGTGCGAAAAGTGGGAAACCATTTTTCTTTTTTTTGTCTTTGGTCTAGTGTCACGGCGACCCCCGGGACATGACATCAGGAGTGTAATCTGTGCCCTCTGGTAGTACAGTTTGGATTTTTTTTTTCTCCCCCCACTTTGTGGCGAAGAGATCATTTTGTGTGACCCACAGTCACGACATGCCAGTGCACGCAAAAAGCATTCCGAGTGCTGCCTCATGAAGTTACATCACCTCCCATTCCTATTGGGACATTGGGCGACAGAAGGAGTTCTGCTCTGGTCCCTGGTGACCGTCCTTGCACCATGGCTGACCAGCTGACACCCATCTAATGGCAGGGCTGGATCTAGGCATGGGCATGGGTGCACCCCGACTGCCCCAACTGCCCCACCAAACATGATGGTATGCAAACGACCCAAATTTCAAAGACATATCAAAGTGCTTACAGTATAATTAAAATGATTTGAAACACTACCACTGCTACGAACTAACTCAATTATTGCACCACTAAACCAACAGCATTTCATCATTCTAAACAGAAAACTCTCTGAGTCAGACCTTTAGCTTTGTGCATGCTGTGTGCCTGTTGCAATTTAACAGCGACGTAACAGCGAACAGACAGACGTACGGACGGACAGACGGACAGAGGGTGAAACATAGTCACCACCTTACAGTGGAGACAATAACAATAACCAATGTTATTGATGCTTACTTGCCTAATATACATCCGGGCAGGGGCGGATTGGCACATATTTTCCCACCGGGACAATTTTGCCTTTGCCAGGCCACCCTGGGGGGGCAGCTGGTTAACCAGATGTAACTCTTTGAGAGCGTAAAAATGAAACCAAATGGACCCGCAAGGGTCCATTTGGTTTCATTTTTACACCCTCAAGAGTTAAAATATTCATCATGTGAATTAGCCCAACTTAGTCTACACAACTAGAGAATGTAGAAGATTAATGGTCATTTTGATCTGTATGTTCCAGGCGAGCATCTAGCACATTCTAGTGCATTTTGGAAGTGCCACTAGTGCATTTTGGATCTTGTCCAGGCCACTAGGTGGCGCAGGCCACCGGCAAAACTCCCCGTACTCCAGATGGCCAATCCGACCCTGCATCCGGGACTGTCTAATGTAGGTCTTCCTGGGCTTGAACGTTATGTCTTCAGGTCTTCTTTTGCTGCCCTCTGATTCCACTGCCACCACTCGGTGGTCGCTCTCTTGGTAGTCGCAGCACGTGTCCAGATATTATACTCCTGCCGTCGGAGACCATGTCAGACGGTAAGCGCCACAACCCTGACCTCATCGCCGGCTCTTCATTGTGCTTCACTTCTTGGGTGATGTGCTCTCGCCGCCCAAGTGCACAAGCAAAATACAAGTATTCAGATCTTGGCCTCATGGACGACACAGACTGAATTGACTAGCATTTGTGTTTATGTGTAAAAGTCAGGCTCAATCAAAAACAGGACACACCACTAACCACTTAACGCAAATACGGTTTCCATTGAGGACGGCACTATCTGTGATGTTCACAAACATGTTAATAATGTATTCAATCAATCACAATTTAATAAACTTGAATGGGATGAAATGACCAAACCTGCGCGATCTGGTAAGTGAGAGCGCCAGGGAAAATCCCCTGTGACCTCATACCTGTAACAGGCACCGTAAAATGGCGCCCCCAAAAATATGAACTATTTTTAAACTAAAGAACATATTATGGGTGTTTTAAATGTTCAATTCCAGTTCGGACAAGTATAACGTATGCTACCGATGACGTAGGTGGGTTTCTGAACTGTCCACAGCCCTCCTGTGAGTGAATAGACAAAATGGTAGATGATGGTGAACATGATGTGAGGATCAATTACATGAACGTAGGTTGAAATGAGAGAAGTGGCCTTTTAAGCAAATTGTGTTGAGAAGAAAATCACCTACATCTAACTAAACTAACTAAATTAAATGAGTGGGTGATCAAGTTTTATTGAAAAGAAATGCCATTTTCTATGGGGTTATACATCCATTGGATGCATATTACACTGTACATTACTCGGTGTTTCAAATAGTTATTAACAGGGGCGGACGTAACATTTCCCAATTGGGGGGGGGCAGAAGAAAATGGTAAGGGGGCAGCTTCATCGGCCCCATACCATTTTCAGTAGTGTTTCAAACACTTTTAAATATAAGCACTGAAATATCTTTGTTTTGCATGCCATCATGTTTGGTGGGGCAGACTGGGCATTTAGGGGCGCATTGCCCCCCCCATGCATGCCTATGCCTAGATCCGCCCCTGGTTATTAGGTCTCCTGTCTCCCCTTTTGTCTGTCACCTTTGACTATGTCCAAATCAACAGGTTGAGAGAGGCAAGGTGCACTCTCGGCTGTTGCCATATCAACCGATCTATCGACCGACCCGATAGGTCACACTACTCTGTCCTATCTAAAATAAAGCACATGGTATAACAAGATAATGAAAGCACATCATGCTCTTACGCCACGGTGTTATTCAATTACTAGGATACACGCCATTATCTTGCTGGGAGGAAGTTTTAAGAACATAGTGCTTCATTAGTCTGACCAAGTATAGCGACAGGCCCTAAGAGCAAAGTCAATTATTGTGAAGACAATGCATACACCACACACACACACACAAACACACACACACACACACACACACACACACACACACACACACACACACACACACACACACACACACACACACACACACACACACACACACACACACACACACACACACACACACACACACACACACACACACACACTAGAAGACGAGAGTTTTCCATTATATGTTGCGTTTAGTAAATGGAGGCTTTGTCAGGATGGGGAGTGGGCATATGCCATGGGAAAACTATTCATTATGTGGAGATGTGTCATTTTCTCTGGCCCTCCCTCTTTCTTCCTGCCTTCGCCGCCTGCCGACATGTTGCTAAGGGGAAGCCGACGTCGCTTCCAACAATGACACTGACCATGAGAGGCGTCCTCCCGCCGAGCGCGACACAAAGCGAGATGGACAGACGATTTGAAACGCCGCCGTCGCCACCACCTCCTGCTCTTCGTCCCTTTCTAGACTCCATCCATCAACACTCATCTGTAACTCACCTCCTTTTTTTTCTGCAAACGCGCGCGCACACACACACCAGGGGCGGATCTACGCTTGGGCATTGGGGGGGGGGGGGGGGGTAATGCCCCCATAAATGCCCAGTCTACCCAACCAAACATGGTGGCATGCAAAACAATCGAAGTTATTTCAAAATAAAGTGCTTATATTAAAAATGATTTGAAACACTACTACTGCTACTTACTAACTACAGTTGTGTCACCACTAAAACAACAGCATTTCGTCATTGAAGCGTCACCGACGATGAAGCCGCACCCATGCCATTTTCCCCTGCCCCCCCCATTAGGAAATGTTACATCCGCCACGGAAACACACACACACACACACACACACCATGGTTCTTTCAGGCGGTTTTGGCTTTCAGACTTCTTCAAAACTCTCTCTTTTTTGTGTACTCTCTGTTAATAGCATGGTTCTACTTCACATTCCAGTCAGTTCTATTCTGGTGTTGCCAGAGGTTTTTTTTTTCTTTCCTAGCTTGCTAGCTTTCTGCAGTGCTGCGGCACTACTGAAAATAAAGATATGGAAGGCAGACCGGCTGCAGATAACTGGAAATTAGACAACCTTCTATTCTGCAAGAGATCGTGTGTGTTGCTCATGCTGTGTCTCTGTGTGTATATGTATGCATCTGTGTGCATCTGTGTATGACAGGGGCGGATGTAACATTTCCCAATGGGGGGGGGGGGGGGGGGGGGGGGGGGGGGGGGGGGGGGCAGGAGAAAATAGCATGGGGGCGGCTTCATCGATATCGATCAAGCCGCACCCATACCATTTTCAGTAACAGGTCTTTTATTAGACAATTAAGCATCAATAATAACATCAGTTGTTGTTGAAGTTGCAACAGACATGCAGCGTGCATAAAGCTAAAGGTCTGATTCAGAGAGTTTTCTGTTTTCAATGACGAAATGCTGTTGGTTTAGTGGTGTAGACAACTGCAGTTATATAGTAGCAGTAGTAGTGTTTCAAATCATTTTAAATATAGGCACTTCAATTTGAAATATCTTGGGTTGTTTTGCATGCCATCATGTTTGGTGGGGCAGACTGGGCATTGAGGGGGGCATTGCCCCCCCCCCCCCCCCATGCTCATTGCCTACATCCGCCCTGGTCTATGATTGGGTAGTATTGCCCAAGTCTATGTGGCGTGTGCGCACGTGTGTGTGTGTGCGTGTGTGTGTGTGGGGGTGTGTGTGTGTGTGTGTTGGGGGGGGGGGAGGGGGGGGGGTGTGCACGCGCTTGTGCGCGTGCATGTCTACTACGCTCCTTGAGCGCACCTGTGTGCCGATCCCGATGGGCAAATCTGCAGTCCAATTTCTGGATGCATGGGGTTTGCCAGAAACCCTGTTGCTAAGTGTGCTTTACCTGAGGCCTGAGAAGTTGGTTGCCAGCAGTAGCTGTTGCCAAGGTGAAGGCTGATTTGCTCCTCTTTCTGCTGTCCCTGCAGACACTGTATGTACGTGCAGAGAAAGTGATTCTCCTTGTTGTTTTTGTTAAGCTGATTTTGACTATAAAAACCTCAGATCAAAGACTCTGGATCAGCTTTGTGTTCCGTTTGCAAACCCAGTGTAAAACCCATTATATTAAGTTCTTAATACAAATACACTCTTTACTACGGGTTTATAGATTAGCCCTGTTTTCTTGTCGTGTCGGCCTATTCTTGTATTACATTATCTCGGGCAGGCTAATTTGTGGTCTACACTATATGTGAGTTTATGTGTAACCGTTGTAGTCTCTCACTCTGTGTTGTGTTGGGAGGGACAACCCAGAGACTACAGACATTTATTCTGACAGAGAATAACACACAACACGTCTCCACGTTAGCCTCATGCATAGGTCTCCTCTCTCATTCCAATTGTGGAAATACAAGAGCTGAACAACAATAGTACAACACGCAATAAAACGTAACATACCTGACAGAGAATAACACACAACACTTCTCCACGTTAGCCTCGTGCATACACAGGTCTCCTCTCTAAACAGAATTAAACACGCTGCATGAATCATTTTGTAGATACAACTCTTATTTTGCTATACAGGACGTAACAAACGACACCCACCTCGTTCCAATTGTGGAAATACAGGAAGATTCTAGTTCCCGACACTATAGATTGTAGTTTTTTGTCACTAGATTCTAGTTTCTGACATTGTTTTTTTTCTGGGGGGAAAAAAATCTATGTTCCTGTGTCAGTGATGCTCAACATATTTCATGCCATGGACCATCAGAATGATCTATATCTGAAAACATGTTCTAGGGATCCCCCAGAAGCAAAGATTTGAAGCAAAGATTTGAGCAAAGATTTTAGCGAAATGTTTGAAATGTTTGAAATAACATATACAATATTCAAAGATTTACACCACATTTTCACGATTTTTACAAAAATAGCAGATCTACAAGCTCATAGCGCGCCACTCGGTGGCGCGCTATGAGCTTGGAGATCTGCTATTTTTCAATAGCTAAAACATAATGCTTAGAACACCAAAACGCGTTCAGTACACTAAGCGTTAAAGGGACTGTACCAATTAATGCACTATGTGTGGAGAATCTTGTCCGGTAAAAGCACTTATATTATACTTTGTGTAATTATATCACACCGTTACACATATGAACAGCGAATCTTTAGCACGGTGGCACTGCTGAGGGCGTTTTTTTGCTCAGTCAACTGGCGATGGTGCAACCAAAACCCCCAGCCATGTCGGTCAGCAAGCATTTTGTGAACCGTCAGCCTGTCCATGGCAATAGAAGGGCTGCTGCTCGAGGGCACGCTTCCAAAAGCACTTGCCCTTGTCTTCCGCCCATATGGCACCGTACAAACATACAAAGTCCGACTACCAGTCAAACAAACTTTCCCTCCACATATCACGGCTAATAGGCCTGGAGGAACAACCCTACCAAGTGGGGATCCATAGATTGAAAGCATTTGTATTTGCTTTCAAACTATAGATGAAAAGATCCATGAGCCTATCAGGGAGAGTCGCTGAAACCGATTTGCGACCAAGGCAGACGGCCGATGGTAAATAGGAGTCCCGACCGTGGACGAAAGCCTATTGGTCACGACGGATAGCTTTCAGGTTGAGTCCCTTCTTCACCAGTGGTCCTTGAGAGGATTCCAGGTGGTCTCCAGCTAAAGGATGGACAGTTGGTAACCAAAGGGACCCTTATAGATCTGTAACTCGAGAGCGTTAAAATGAAACCAAATGGACCCTCACAGGTCCATGTGGTTTCATTTTACGCTCTCAAGAGTTAAATTCTATTTAAACATCTTAATGACTTAAACATCTGAATGACTTAAATTCTATTTAAACATCTGAATGACTTGGTTAGAACACCCTAAAAGAATTGTTATCCTGACCAACGCTTGGCCAGTTATCTCTCCTAAATTGTGGACACAAACTTGAAGATCCGGGAGACTAAAGCCAACATCAAGGTGGTCCGTGGCTAAAATACTGAGTAAATGGTGGGCCCTGGTATGAGAAAGGTTGAAAACCACTGCCCTAACTCTTAGCGCCAAACCTAGCCTCAGGAAAACCTATGCCTAAACCTAACCTTAAGCCCCAACCGATTGGATACCTGCCGCGACCGATAGGACACTTGCTGCGGCAAATATAGAAAAGGTTGAAAAAGGTTGTGACCAGAGATGGTAGTTAATATCGGTCGGGACTCGTTTAATATCGGTCGGGACTCGTTTAAAATCAGTTTATTTACTTTCAGCCGTGGCCGCAAGTTGATTTCACCCATCCTGGACGAGGTTGCATATACTTTTTTTCCCCAGGAACCACACAAGGCTTAGTTCACTATCAAGCTTGAATTATTTACGTGACACTTATACATAATGGATGCATGTATTGTACACATGCATTATGCAAGATTTCTATGCGTTAATCTGGCCATAATAATAGGCTTGAAATGTTTTAAAATGTCTTTAACATTTGCCAACATGTACTTAGGTCCCTAGTGGCTGTATGAATACGGTAATAAAGCACCGTATTGCATTGCTTAGGCACTGGTATTGCAGTGTGTAGGGGGCTAGGAGCCGTCGTTGTTGCCTACACACACTAATACATGTGAACGCGTAAACCCGTAGCCTACCCTGCAAATTAACATCTACTGCGTATGCATGCATCTCCACAAACATGACAGGTCTGGTGCCTAACATAATAAAATATGAAATAGCGCACACACACACACACGCACACACACACACACACACACACACGCACGCACGCACGCACGAAATGCAGGCCCAGATAATTTCTATATCCAACCACTGCACCATTCTGATTCTTTTGAGAAGAAAGCAAATATGCAGGGATTACACTGACAGTGGAGGAGTTGCCCAATGATGAAACGTAATTTGTCTGAGGCGGGCAAAGCCAGTATGTGAGTGAATGACACAATAATGAAGGTACTTGGCTTTGTTCAGGTGAAATAATTAATCCTTCACACTGACTTGGGCTTAAAAGGGCTGGAGGATGCATAATTCTATAAAATGTTGCACTTTCCCCCCCTCCTTTTCCGCGCATTTATCTACCTTCTGAAGAGCTTGAGTCACCTGTAAAAGCTATATAATTCATTAAAGTACATTAAGCGGAAAAAGGCTTATGTCAGCTTTTTCGCAGTAATTTGTACGGTATCTCATCTGCAGTCAAAAGAGGGGAGACAGATCATACCCAGAAATAGAATTCGGGGATATTAAAATGGAAGATGGCATATTCTCTTCACTTAACAAAATATTGTTAACGTAATGACATGGTAATCTATACAGTCACAAAGAATGGGCTTATGAGCCTGGAAAAAATGTCCATTCTTCATTTTATCCAAAGATGAGGATTTTTATTTGAATTATGCTTAAAAAAATGCTCCTTGCATTTACTTGATGAAATGTGCTCTTTTTTCCCCAACAAGGCTTTTTCATAATTCTATTTGCTCCGTTTGATATCGACATTATCTTGTAGTTTGTCTTTGTAAATGTGAATGTATAGTATTGGCCTTGTTGTGGTTCAATCCAGGGATCACCCAGCAGTATGGAAACCAGTATTGAGTACCTGTAGTAAAGGGAGGCTGTCCTCAAGCTGCACTTTGGACTTGGGGTTAATTAAAAGGAAAAGAAGGTCAAATCAATTCAACAGGAAGAAAAGATTTCAAAACTATTTAATTCTCTTAATAATTATACAGCCTAATAACAATGCATAGTCATGACCTGAATGTGCCCTGTGGGGCTGTGCTCAATAGAAATTAATCTACAACCCTGAACATCTTGCCAGTGTTTTACTGCCATGACAAAATGGGGGTTTGTGAAGGGATGTACCAACAATCATGGCCCAGTTTAATTCCACAATGCATAATCTCTGAAACACAAGGCGCATTATGACACACGTAATGGCAAATTAATTATTTATCTGAGATCCCCCTCCGGCTGAGACAATCTGTGGGTATAAGGCTGATTGATCCTCAATCCTCAAGTCCTCAAGTCTTTTCTTTTTCGCAAGCTTTTGCAATAGCGAAATGTCAGAAACAACAGTAAGAGTGTGTGAATAAAAGAACGTTAGTAAGAAACGAAGTATAAAGTCAAGAAATGTCAAAAAGCCTAACCATGACATGGGTTTTGATGCCTGTAGCTTTAGTAAAAGCAAACAGACGTGGTGATCATAACGTCTTCACATCATGGAGGGAAAAAAAAGTGAGACTCTGTCAAGTGAGACACATTCAGTGATGACTTCACGGGTGCCTCTTGGTATCCATTCGAGCCTTCACTCACAGGTTTAAGCAGGGCTTTGGTTTCACTCAGAGAAGGCTTACACACTAGATTAGCCTCATCTCCAGATAAAATCCATGTTGCTGGGGCATGGCAGAAGACCCGTGGCAGGCAGGGAGGGGAAGATATTGAGAGCGCTTGTACGGTTGCAATTCTGGTGACAGATGGCAGCACTCGGTATTTGTGTGTCCGCGGGCAATAATACAAACAATGCCTTCCAAATGTACGATGGCATCTCTCTCGCTCCATCCGTTAGTCAATGTGGCCGGCGAGCCGAGTCCACCACCGTCGCCAATGACCTCATCTCTCTTGTCAAAGAGGTGGAGGTTTGATGGTGGAGGTTGATATTTCACAGTGCCTGCTCTTTTTAATTCTCTTTTCCGTCGTTATTTTTTGCCATCTCCATCACCCCGCTCTCTCTCTCTCTCTCTCTCTCTCTCTCTCCTCACTTGCTCACCCCACCCACGGCGTTTCACTCCCTGCTTCTCTTTTACTGTATCGCTGGTGCACTCGCCCCCAACTCTCTCCCAGTGTCTCTCGCCCCAACACTCTCTCTCCCCCCTGTACCATAATCTCCCCCCTACCCCTCAGTCGGCAGGGAGGCAGTCAAGCAGCATTTCTTTGGCTGGTTCCTGTTTAGTCCCCTAATAGGATTTACTTGGGGGCTGATTTTCTGCAGCTTGTCTTCCGGCCTGGAATGGAGTCCTCTGGCCGGCAGCGGCGCGGGTGGCAGGCAGTAAATTATACATGCTGCCCTCCTCCTCGCTCCTCTGCTTCACAAGTGGATGTTAAACCACAACATACTCCGTCACACGCATGCATGTGTTTCCCCGCATGGGCACGCATCAACACGTACACGATCCCCCCCCCCCCCCCCCCCTTTCCGCGCATTGGGAAAGTGAAATGTCAAAGTCGCCAAAGCAAAAAAAGGTTGGATTTTTTGAGGCGTAAAGTGCTGTTCGTAATTCAGTGAGAATGAATGTCATTTTGTTGCATTTTTTAGTTCCCTCTTTTGCCACTATTAAACAAGTTGCGTCCAATTGGCACTGTAACTTTTAAATCAGCGATTGTAATTTATCTTTAAAGCTGTTTTCATTTTTGCTCCTTCAGTAATACAATAGCCTAGATACAAGAAATCCAGTTTTGCACCTACATGGTTGCAATGGAATCAGATAAAATCCACAGACACTACTGTAGCATGCAGTAGAAACAAATGTTTTCTTTTTTTTTTTACCAGAAATGCGAGCGTGGGTTGCTCACTTATACAGTAGTCTTGCTCAGAATTGTGTGTCTGTGCAGATGAACCAGTGTAATTATTGCAGATTGTTGTTATTATTAAAGCAATGATTACATTGTTTTTCTGTTTTTCAAAGCTGGAAGGGCCTGGTTCTAATGTGGGACACATTGCTTTTTCTATGTACAATGTACTGCTGACATGCGCTACTAGATGGTTGAACCACCTACAGGGTGTTATTAACCATCCTATCGAATTGATCCAGCATATCCTATATTAAAATCGTCTAGATCAGTGGTTTTCAACCAGTGGTCCCCGTTAGGCTTCCAGGTGATCCCCAGCTAAATGATGCAAAGTTGCTTAACCAGCTTAACCACCAAATGGACCCATAAGGGTCCATTTTTACGCTCTCAAAGAGTTAAAATATTCATTGTCCGAATTAGCCCAAGTCTACACAACTAGAGAATGTAGAAGTTTAATGGTCATCTTGATCTGTAGGTTTGACTTGTTTTCTCTGAAAATCCAGCCAGAAATTGTGGACAAAAAACAAGCAGAAATCTTTAGTTTTGGGGTCCATGGGGTAAAATGTACTCAAATGGTGGTCCGTGGCTCAAATGCTGAATAAATAGTGGGCCCTGGTATCTAGATGGTGGCTCACCCATGGCCTGCTGCTGACGACCGCAGACATCACAAACGTAACATCGGGGCATGAGAAGTGCACTGTTGCTCCAGCAGTAGCAACATTGTTGCAGCGGAACTTTAAATCAGTGGTTTTCAACCTTTTTCATACCAGGGCCCAACTAAAGATTTCTTTTGCTTTTGTCCACAATTCCAGACTGGATTTCGAAGAAACAGTCAAACATACAGATCAAAATGACCATTAATCTTCTACATTCTCTAGTTGTGTAGACATCACAATTCAAATGAATATTTTAACTTTTGAGAGTGTAAAAATGTTTCATGTTTACGCTCTCAAAGAGTTACATCTGGTGAACCAACTTTCCATCATTTAGCCTGCAGGGGACCACCTGGAATCCTCTCAGGGACCACTGGTGGTCCCCGGACCACCTGTTGAAAACCCCTGCTTTAAATGGCCATAACTTTTAATGGCCATTACTGTGATCAGCCCAATATAGACTAGTTTTGAAGGCAGCCTGGAAATCATATCAAATATCCACTGGTTGCCCAAGGAATATTAACATCAAGACAAGCGGGGTCTTAAGGAGAATGCTTCTTTGAATTCAACATAATCCCCTGTTAAGCCTTTTTTTTTTTTTTTTCATGGCTGAAAATAAACCAAATGTTTGCTCTGAAACTGTAGCAGAAACTAGCACACCACAAGGCAGTGGAATACATTTTCCAGAAAAAAAAAAGATGAATGGCATTCAAGTACTGAGAACACAGAGTTATTTATACATTTGAAGCTATTGTAGATAAGTATATAAACAATAAAAGTGTACTGTGCAAATCCATCAAAACATGGTGCTGGAATTTTCCTCCTAGATGCTCTGTACCAATTGACAGTTCAGATTAAAGTGACTCTGTCAGATTTTTGAGTTCACAAGTTCCTTTCTCCTGCCTGAATCTGGTCTCTCTCAAACAGAAACAGTGGGAGTCTGTGGGACAAGGATCTGATACCGTATGTCCATAATAAGCAGGGGGGTGTAGTGGAGGGGGGGGACGCGGGGGGAAGACGTCCGCCCACTTCTCACATCTAAAATACTTTTGGGGCAAAAGTAGGCCTACCGTATGTTTTTTTGTCTTGTCATTTGCTTTTATGGATACAATTAGGTATTGTAAACAATATTTCTCAATATGCTCTACTTGTTTTAATAGCGCGTCTGTGTGTGTGTTGCGCAGGTGCACGCAAATGCAAGTGTGCATGCATGCACGTGTCTTAAAAGGGAATTCCACTCATTTTCAATATTTTACTATGTCATTAATACCTTGTTGAGGTGTTGTGTGGACATGGTAAAAAGTTCCCCCCACCATGTTAATGAGTTGCCTTTTCTCTGAGAACCAAATGGACCCGCTAGGGTCACATTTGTACACTCTCAGAAAAAAAAATGAAAATGGGTGGAATTCACCTTCAAGAGGCACCCCCCCACTTCTAAAAGTCCCACTACAACACTGATAATAAGGTTGTGTTTACATTTGCGGTGCGGCACAGCTTCAATATGTCATCAGTCTGGCGTTGACCCGCCTCTGGGGACACGTAGAGTGCATCGTCTCTGTCCGAGAGAGATGCAGACTCTGTTCTAATCACCCTGTGATGATGGCAACTTGCTCCTGTTCGCAGATGACTCAGCAGCACTGCTGATCTTGGACAGGAACAAACTGTAGGTCGAAAAAGCCATCAGCTCTGAACTCCGATAACAAACTATCTTTATAGCTTGGAGCCATTCTCTCTCTCTGGATCAAATAGTAAGCTATAGGCAGATCACATAGAAAGACAAAATTACCTAGCTGGAGAAAAAAAAAACGTTTCTGGTGATAAAATGGCCACCAATGTCAACTAAAGAACTATACAGAAGCTATTATTGTTCGACAAAAAAATGCTGCTTTTGACTTTGCAGAAGTGAATATTAATCTCTTGGTGAAATTAACATGGTGGTCAGTTGGCCACTATTGTAAACAAGTAGTTGTGCTTGTGCTGTTAGTAACATGTTCAATCAATCAATCAAAACTCTCCCTCTGGAATGTTGTCCAGTAGGGGGAGTGGTTTCACTATTATGGTAAGTTTACAGTAGATATAGCTTTCAATTCAAATAATGTCACAGCAAAAAGTCAACAGTGGTCAGTCAGTGCATATGTTTAGTGTGTGGGCAGTGGAAATCAGATCGTTCATTATGAAAAGGTAGCAGTTTGGCTACTTCATTATTAGGCCAACCAGCCAACAAATGCTGTACTTTCATATGCATCTATGGCAGGGAAAAGAAAAATGGTCACACATCTGTGTCTCAACAACGAGTAAGACAGTAAGGACTTGTATCGTGCCGGCCACTTGGCCCGGCAAAAACTTCCAGGCACAAATTTTGACAGAGTGTACAAATGCAACCAAATGAACCCTAACGGGTTCATTTGGTTCCATTTGTACGCTCTCAGAAAAAAAAGAAGCGTCTAAAGAAATCCATTAACATGGTGAAAATACATCTTGATGATGTCATCAAGATGTTTCACCATGTTAGTGGTTTTCTTCAGACCTCCATTTCTTGGGAACACAGAATGGGGGAACTTTTTTTTATCATGTCCACACAACATGTACTTGAAGGTACATCAATGGCATAGTAAAATATTGAAAATGGGTGGAGTTCCCCTTTAAAGCCACAACAGTTCACCGAACATTTCACTTTTGTCTCAATACAATGTGGTATCTTGAAGACCAGAGCATTACCTTCCGATTTTAAACCTATAGGGAATCCATGATCCAATAACAGCAAGGATAAACAATGCACAGACAGCCAGGCCAGCCAGACAATACACGCACTTGCACCCTAACACAGTACGAATAAATCACATATATATGCATATATTTGGGCATAGAACAACCACGCGTGCACATACACACACTAGTCTGCCACAGCACAAAGCAGCCATAAGTCCTCCTCTCACCCCTCCCCTCCTGCCTGTCATTTCTCTGGGACACTCACTGGGTGGTTCAATAACGTTGAAGCATAACAGTGTGTACAAAGAGAGATGACAGCGCAGACGTGTGGGATCACGATGGATTGCAGCAGAGGCCGAGGGCCTCATCAGCATCAATCCGATCAGACAGAGCGCTTCCTCTGGGCTATACCTCGCATCGCTTTCTCCCTCTCTCTCTCTCTCCTTCTCTACGTCCAGTGTTGCCAACATGCCAAAATGCAAAATAGTGGTGGCACTTCCAAAAATGCACTAGAATGTGCTAGAGCAGGGGTTTTCAACCTTTTTGACTCCAAGGACCACCATTTATTCAGCATTTGAGCCACGGACCACCATTTGATTACATTTGCACACCAAAGACCTAAAAGTTTTTTTTTGTTTTTGTTTTGTCCACAATTCCAGGCTGGATTTTGCAAACGAAACGGTGTAAACGTCCTAATTAAGTGCTGCTAATTCAGATGACGAATATTTTAACTCTAAAGAGTTACATCTGGTTAACCAACTTAGCCTGGACCATCAGGAACCCTCTCAGGGACCACTGGTGGTCCCCGGACCACCTGTTGAAAACACCTGTGCTAGAGCAGTGCATGGTTCCAATCTAGCATGGACCACCATTTGATGTTGAGTTTAGTCTCTCTGAATAATTTAGGAGATATTAATGGCAAAAAATGTTGGTCAAAATAGCAATTATTCTAAATGTGTAGATTTTTTGAAAATGAAGTAATTCAGAATTAATTAAATATACTTTAACTCTTGAGTTACAGATCTATAATAAGGGTCCATTTGGTTATCAACGGCCCTTTCTAGGTTCTTAAAAACATCAGACTCTTCTGATGCACCTGCACACATCATCAGTAATGTTACCTGGGGTCTTAGGGTGTTTCGGGTCTTTCACTAATTTTGGCACAATAGGGGGAAGTCTGGAAAAACGCTGAATATAGCGTCAAATGCACCAAGTTGGCAACAC
Source organism: Benthosema pterotum (assembly GCA_039105355.1). Classification (NCBI taxonomy): domain Eukaryota; kingdom Metazoa; phylum Chordata; class Actinopteri; order Myctophiformes; family Myctophidae; genus Benthosema; species Benthosema pterotum. The sequence goes on from CM076974.1 coordinate 38,333,031, forward strand.
TGCGTCCACCCCCTCTCTCTCCTCTCTCCCTCATTCACTCACAGGTAGAGGGGTATTGATGCTGAATCCCCCAGTGGTGGTGGGCTGTTTGGGGTCGGGGGGTATGAAGCCCTAACATCTGTCACGGTGTTCTCCGCCGGCTCATTGTAAATATGTCACAGTACCAACGAGGGGCCGCTGGACATGAATAAGACATGGGGGGGCTGCGCAACCCGTCAGAGAAAAGCCATGTTTCGTATTCATGTGTATGTATAAAAGGTGGCCGTCTCGGTCCTGTCTGTCATAGTGCGATGGCCGTATAAATCCCTGGGCTCATTTGGACATTAACCATACACCATAATGCCGCTGCCATATTGGAAAATCAATATGCGGGGAGGCCACTGTCCTTCAAATTAGAATAATAGTCACAGACTAGGTGCACCTAGCTTGATGTCCCCCTTTCACCAATAATATTTCATAGCCTTGTGGGCCCTATACTGTGAGTCTAATGAATAGCGCTGGATAGTGCTGAGAAATATCCGTCTAGACGGTTGCCATATTTATGCCCTTTGCCCCATTTAACATAACTGATCCAATTATTGGATCGGGGGTTTTCTGCACATATTCCTGAGGGCACAGACTCCCCCTAACCTGCCATTAAGCACCTATTAGTCGGCCCAATACACAATAAACCTTGCGAGTATTTCTAGAAGAAGACATGGTCTAATAACGGCGTTGCTTAGCTATGGATCTCTGGCTTCCCTTCCAGCCTGAAATATCTGGCACTTCAGCCCAATCTGACCACGCTTAACTTCCATTATTGCGACCGCAGTTAGTATGTGGAGCGAGAGGACAGTTGGCACACTGTAACGCAAGGGGTGGGCAATTATTTTTCCCAAGGGGCCAAATGAGATACGTAAAATATTGTGGAGGGCCAAGACTAAAAGCTGAACTAACGTCTGCGTAGTATTTATTTAATTTTCAAGGTAAGAGTAGTAAAACCAACCATTTGACACCAGGGGCCTCTAATTATTCAGTATTTGAGCCACACAGGACCACCATTTGATGACATTTTAGCACCACAGACCCCAACACTGAAGATTTCTTTTGCTTTTGTCCACAATGCAAGGCTGGATTTCACAAACAAAACAGTCAAACATACAGATCAAAATGACCATTAATCTTCTACATTCTCTAGTTGTGTATACTTGGGCTAATTCAGATGATGAATATTTTAACTCTTGAGAGTGTAAAAATGAAACCAAATGGACCCACAAGGGTCCATTTGGTTTCATTTTTACGCTCTCAAAGAGTTACATCTGGTTAACCAGCTTTCCATATTTAACTGGAACTCTCTCAAGGACCACTGGTTGAAAACCACAGTACCCTTTCATGGGCCGGTCAGAGTCTGGCAAAGGGCCAAATTTTGGCCGCATAATGCCCAGGTATGCTGTAACGCTTGCCTGTGACACTTGCTACCTACAGTGCTGCAGTGCTAGTGTTGTTAAATGTCTGAACCGAATAACAAAAAAAAAAACAAGTATAATTACTTTAGTTTTATTGTAAACTGCTAGTGTGTCGTTTCATGATCAGTTTAAGCACCACCGCCTCACGTTACTCACGTCAAGATGTGTACACGGACCATTTCACTTTGAACACGGACCACTTTGCACGTTGAACATTTTTATTGATCCCAATCGCTCGTTTGAAAACTGTGGTCAACCCTGAAACAAAGCAGGTAAGAGCAGATTCACCCTGTTTTATTACAATTCTATTATTAGTAAATGAAAACAGCGTTTCCAGAACAGGGTTGCCAACTTTATGGAAACTGGGAGGGTTGCTTTATGAAATCAGGGAGGGTTGGCAACTTTTGTTGAATTCACTTAAATTTCAACTATAAAATATACAAAAAGAAATGTATGATGCAGGGGTTTTCAACAGGTGGTCCGGGGACCACCAGTGGTCCCTGAGAGGGTTCCAGGTGGTCCCCAGCTAAGTTGGTTAACCAGATGTAACTCTTGAGAACGTAAAAATGAAACCAAGATGGACAAAAACAAAATAAATCTTTAGTTTTGGAGTCTGTGGGGCTAAAATGTCATCAAATGGTGGTCCGTGGCTCAAATGCTGAATAAATGGTGGTCCCTGGTGTCAAAAAGGTTGAAAACCCCTGGTCTGGTGTACTACCTGTACATTGGCTGCAGAAACAAGCACTCACGGACAGACTTGCTCACTCTGAGTCATCCATTCATTAATTCACTCACTCACTCACAGATGGTCCCTCTAGATGCCTCCTATAATCCACAGAACCCAGCTGTATTTGTATTTAAAGTGACAAAAAGGGACTCTGCTGTGGTTAAAGCGATCTAATTATTTTCAGCTAGTGGTGACATTTGCATGCCAGGACTAACCCTTCACAGTGAAATCCTCAGAGATCCATTTGTAATGCAGAGAGTGCACAAAATGTGGTAATCTGTACACTCTCGGAGCTAAATTAACAGTCAGGACGAGTTGACTGCGGTTGAATGCAGAATATGTTTGCCAATTCCCGCTCTTGAAGTTAATCAACATCCAAGACGACCCAACTTCGAAAATTACATCCAATGTATCTAAAAGTGGGTTCGTTTTTTTTCCCCCTTCTTCTTTTTCTTTGTAATAATAAGTCACTTTGAAGTAGATGTGCACAGCGAAATCCTCAGTGTTAATTTATCCACAAAAGTATCCAAATGGAACTTTACAGGTCCATTTGCTCGTTTTAACCGTTTGTGTACTGAACGCGTTTTGGTGTTCAAAGCATTATGTTAAGACTTAAGCTATTGAAAAATATCAGACCTACAAGCTCACAGTGCGCCACCGAGTGGCGCGCTGTGAGCAAATCTTTGAATATATTCTTTCGGAAGCAAATATTTTGAACTAAAATCGTTGCTTCTAGGGGATCCCTAAAACAACACGTTTTCAGATGGGGGTCCGCAGCCAAATATAGATAATTCTGGTGGTCCTTGGCATGAAATATGTTGAGCATCACTGACACAGGAACATAGATTTTTTCAGAAAAACTGTCAGAAACTAGCATCAGAAACTAGAAACTAGTCAGAAACTAGAATTGAATGCCATAAACTACAATCAGGTGTCAAATAGAATATATTCTTAGATTCCTAGATTTTTCACCAATTTTTCAAAAATATCAGAGCTACAAGCTCACAGCGCGCCACTCTGTGTTTTTCAATAGCTTAAGTGTAACAGAATGCTTTGAACACCAAAACGCGTTCAGTGCACAATGTGTTAAGAGGTTATCAGGAAAGGTGCCAAAAGAGACATCTGGTGCCAGCAGCACGCGGTGTACCGTTAGGTGACACAGAGGTGTTCCAAAGCAAGTAAACGGACGGACCGCAGGCACTGCCCCAGGTTCAGGCACAAGGGAGGGAACAAAGCCCACAGCTCACCATAGGCTTCATTGAAGCATCCTTCTTTGTGAAAGAACAGATGAAGAGCAAAATAGCGTTTTGGATCACTGACCTCAGCAATAAATCCTTGCCTGCGTGTCTCTTTGCTTTGTGTGTCCCCGTTCCCCCGTTCCGTCTCCTCCTCCATTTGCTTTTTTTCAATTTTCCTTTTTTTTTTATTGCCATGTATATTAGGCGGGGCAGTATTGCTAAGGCATATACCGTATACTGTATAAGGATTACAGAAAAAAGATACATGAATTACATGAATACATGAATGACAATAAACACTTGTTGAACAGTGTGTGTGTGCGTGCGTGCGTGCATGCATGTGTGCCTGGCCAGCACTGGCCATGTTTTATTGGCTTCATTGTCTAACCTACTGACCCACCCGACCTTAGGGTGATATTGCTCCGGAAAAGGGTCATCTGTATGATGTAAAACATGTTTTACAAAGGTTATTGCAAACCAACCACTATCAGGGGCGGATCTAGGCATGGGCTTGTGGAGGGGGCTGACTGCCCCACCAAATGCCCTGACTGCCCCACCAAACATGGTGGCATGCGAAACAACCTAAATTTCAAAGATATTTCAAATTAAAGTGCTTATAATTAAAATGATTTGAGACACTACTACTGCTACTAACTAACTACAATTGTCAAACCAACAGCTTTTCATCATTGAAAACACAACACTCTCTGAGTTTAGCTTTATGCATGCTGCGTGTCTGTTGCAACTTCAACAACTCAATTGATGCTTTACTTGAAAAGGAATAGTGTGTAAGGTATAGTGTTCACACACACACACACACACACACACACACACACACACACACACACACACACACACACACACACACACACACACACACACACACACACACACACACACACACACACACACACACACACTTCATAGGTATCAGAGGAGACTCGTGCTTGTATACCTTCGTACATGAGCAAATTGTTTTTTGAAATAGTAAGATTGGCTTGTGTGTTTATACTGTGTGTGTCAATGTTTGAGTTTGTCACCAGCCCTACACTTCATTGTATGATGAATAGCACAACAAGCCAAATCTCCTCACTGTGTCACAATGCCAGTGTGACACAGTGAACCGACAGTACAATACAATGAATCAGGATTATTGTGGTTCATAAAGCGTCTGTGTGTGTGTTTGGTTGTTTATTCCATTCTAACTCAGACTAACCCCTTCCACCTTCAGTGACCCTATGCACCCTGTTCCATCTCAGTGATAGGTGCTGATGAGCTGTCAGGTACAGTATGCAGTCACAGAGAACCCATCATTTTACTGTCTTTTTTTACTGACACCTGCAGGATGGTGACATTGCATGTCAACATTGTCACACGGGGACCAAACTCTGTTAACCACGTTCAACACTGCATTCAACACACGTTCAACACTCTGTTTGGGGCGTGTGACACGTCGTTATAGGCGTGCCAGTAAAGGTAAATATATATGCAACTTACAACACAATATATTTAAATATATATTTCAAAAAATATGTTTCAGAAAAAATAATGTTGTTGACTGTTTCACCACTAAAATACAGATATACGGGTATACTGTACTATACCAGTACCTGCATCGGGTTCAAGTTGTGTACTGTATCCAACCTGCATGAAAAACTATTCCAAGAGCTCTGCCATGGGGGAGCAAAAATATCTAAGGTAAGACACGATTATGGCTCCTGAGTGTATTTAATATAAGCAGTCAGCAGGGGGGCTAAGTCATGGAGACATTCCTGTATATCTTCCTCACTCTTTCGCAAGCACACACGTGAACAACCCGCACACACACGCGCACACACACACATGCACACTCACACAGCAAAAAAAATTGAGTAGATATCTGCGCATTCGCAAACTGGAGTATTCGGAATCATGCATGCTCCATTGCACCGCAGCAATTGCCAGCACATAAACTGCCCCCCCCAGTCATGCCACATCTACACAGCCTCAGCACTAATGCAGATACAGTATATCTTGTTTGGTTGCTGTTATCGAGTAACCTCCAATGTAGCTGGAAGGCATACTGTAAGTACCAAGCTTGTCAGGTTGTTCTAAGTCAGTAGATACAGTATATTTTTAGTATACAGAAATGCCCATGTTAACATTCACTCACTCTCACTGGTGAGGTTGGAACTACAGTAGTTGGCAGACAGCTTCGCTGGACAGCCTCGGAGCGCGCTATGCTGGACTCTTTCGTTTGACAAATTTGCATCATATTCTTTAAATCAATGGGTTTCAACCCGTAGTCCGGGGACAACCAGTGGTCCTTGAGAGGGTTCCAGTTGGTCCCTCGCTAAATGATGGAAAGTTGTCACCAAATGTATACTCTTTGAGAGTGTAAAAATGTTTACACTATCAAGAGGGTAAATATTCATCATCTGAATTTGGTAATTACTGTATTTTTGATAATGATTGATGTTTGCCTGTTTTGTTTCCAAAAAAACAGCCTGTTATTGTGGACAAAAGCAAAAACAAACCTTTAGGGGTCTGTTTTGGGTCTGTGGGGCTAACATGTCCTCAAATGGTGGTCCGTGGCTCAAATGCTGAACAAATAGTGGGCCCTGGTATCAAAAAGATTGAAAACCACTGCTTTAAATGATCACTTTTTATTTAGCTACTTACGCGGTCAAGTGTGTTGTACGATTGTGTCACAATAGCCGGTTGCATATGAGCTTGTTCACACATTGAGCGATACATGTTGCGAGGTTGTAGAAGAGGGACTGTCGAAAGTGCCCATAATTCCTGAGACTCCTTAGTCCAAACATGTGGTTATGTTTAGGGTTAGTAATTCATCAAAACAATGAGCCTATGAACTAATGAAATGGCACACACACAGACATACATACACAAACACTGTAGAAAAGCCATTTTTGATCTTTCGGAGGCTTGAAGATAGTTTGCCATTTTATCACTGCAAGGATTTGCCTCTAAGATGGAGCCCATGCCGGTAGGTAATTTCATCTTTTCTTGTGATAACACTGTCACCCACTTTAAGCGTGAAGCCGTTTGCCTTAATGAGGTTTCCATTAGACCCACGAAGAGAATGGATCTGCAAATATCCTATATGAATGCAAATGCTGGATTGGACCACAATACTACACAGTATCAAACACTCACACTGCACCATAAACCCGCAGAAACCTTTCCACTGAAGCCGACTCCAGGGAGGATGCTGAGCAATGGGGTTCATGCTAACGAAAGGGATTAAAATGTGAAAGGTATACGTCTGCCGCAACCTCACTTAGCTGATTAAGGTGCCAGCAAGGCCTGCTATACAGCCCATCGAGGAGCTTATGACGGATTAAAAATAGCCATTGGGTAATTAACAGGGCCTGGCAAAATGGCCTGATCATCCCCCTTCTGTGTAGCACCGGTAAATAGACATGAAAACACAAACAAATCCATTACCATGATTTACGCAGCATTATTAAAACCAGCGGGACAATAATAGTCAAAGGCCAGCATTCCATCACGTTTAGAGCGCGCCAAGTAATGAGTTGTCATAAGCACGGAATCAGGTGGAGGATATTGCATCACCCAGGCCAACACTTTAAGAGGAGCAATAATTGCGGTGTTTACCATGCATATTGGGAAATGTGAAAAGAGTGGGGAAAAGAAAAAAATGAGAGACAATGACATGGTGAGGCGTTCTCAGTCTCTGGGCTTTGAACACAATGTGCTGACAATTAAATTCTCCTTGACCTTACCTTGGCATGAGTTGCGATGAAAATGGAGGGTCTAACTGGTGGGTGTGATGTGGGATGGGGGCACAGATGCACTCAAGAAATTACCACGCGTTTTGACTACAGGGGGCCACAAAACACCCCGGCCAGCTGGCTAAAGACTAACGTGTGCAAAACGTCACGCGATGGCGTTTGCTTCGAAAAATAGCTGATTCCCACTCTAACGCAATCTGTTGCGTTGTTAGTCTAAATTACATTCGCCACCAGTTAATATAGTCATTCATTCAACCTATCATTATTTCCTTTCTACATAATTTGGCTCACTCGTCTCGTCTGCCACCACCGACATCATTAGGGATTGGAAGTAACATAGCACATTACAAAGTAACAGGGTTTAAAGCAGGAACTTAATAAACAGGGCCACTTTCTGCCTAGAAGAGGAAGAGCATGTAGACAACCTTGAGCAACCATCATGGAGCGATCAAGGGATGAGAGGACAACGTTGCACGGTGTCGCGTTGCGACTGGCTGCTTGTTCGACATCCATTGCATTTCCAGTTGTCCGAGGACAACCCGAGACAAATAAGGACAGTCATGACACAGCAACTTCTCTCCCCTCACGAGACAACCTCTACTCATCACCTTTCTATACCTCCTGTATATTAAACAACTCTGTAATACAGCACATTCATGTTTATTTACCCCCCCCCCCCTTTTTTTTTAGAGGGACAAGGGTTCTGTTAATGTCCTAAACAATCAAGTTGATTATGCTTATAGTGATTTCAGTTCATGACTACTCAATAGTCTTTATTACTAATAGGTCTGTAACTCTTTGACAAGTTTTTAATACAAATCGTTCCTATGGCATTGATATGTAAGGATTTATCGTGTTGGATAAATGCATCCAACACCCTTTGCTGGTTGCCACGGTATCTGTAGGAGCTAAGCTGCCCTGAGATCTCTGATGGTGTAAAACTTCCACAGATGATTGGACTTTAACCAGCCATGGTCAAACTTTACTTTATATGTGGACAACTTTACTTTATACTGTATGTGGGCAACAGCACAGCTTCACATAGATTTACAAGGGTCTGGTTTTCACTAGCCTCGACACCCAGGCTTTCATTTTTGCCGGCGTTGGGTGTAAACGGAAAGCCTGGACTCATTTGTAACCCACAGTGGCCTAGAGGGGGGAGTCAAGCTTCCAGGGTGGGCGTAGCTCCAAACGATGTGATGTAGAACAGCAGTGGAGGGGCGGGGGAGGGGCCGGGAATGACGACACGTTGGTAGGATCACATCAGATCAGCTCATCGTGGAAGTCTCACGGCACCCCGCCCTCCTATAGGCCCAAATCATTTCGGCCAGGCTAAATCATAAAGGCCAGGCTAGGTTTTCAGTGACTAAGAAGTAAGCAAGATATCATTGGCTCTAAGCAAGCAAGATATCATTGGCTCTAATGCGAGGGGGGGGTTGTTATTCCATTGTCCCGTTAATGAGCTAATGAAGCCAGGAGCTCTCTGAATGGTCAATAAATGAAGGTTAATTGAAGCCCCCCTTCCGTGAATGAAGCCTGGTCACGGAAGCCTCCTTACAGTCGGTCAGGTGCTGGGTGCTGGGATGCTTTTCCAGATTCTAGTAGATTAGAACAACATCCAACTCATGTAAAAAAAATGAAAGACTCTGCCCAGTAGGGTGGGATAAGAATAGCCCATGCCCGGTTAGTAAGGGAGGGTTCCCCCCATCCCCTCCCCATATTTCCAACAGAAGGCATTGTGGGTTCGTTTCACCCAACACCGCATAACATCCAACACCGGCACAGGCTGGACCATAGAGGAGCCAAATACAAAAGGTGCTGCCTCCAAAAAGCAGGTGGTCCTCCGTGGCTAAAATGCAGAATAAAATGGGCGTTGGTATGAAAATGGTTGAAAACCCACTGCTCTAGTGCATTCTAGTGCATTTTGGAAGTGCCACTCGTGCATTTTGGATTGTGGCAGTCGGCAGCACTGTTCACAGGTTGTGTCACCCCTATTTTTCCATCCTCACATTCCTTCCTTCTTTGTTGACCAGCATTCTTCGTATTCTTGCCATCTGCTCCTCCCTTCTTTCCCTCTCCTCACCAGGCAGTGGCAGAGCACTGACTGACAGTCACTTATATATTGTATATTTAAAATGACTTGAAACAAAATGCTACTGCTACTAACTAACTATAGTTGCGGCACCACTAAACCAACAGCATTTCATCATTGAAAACAGAAAACTCTCTGAGTCAGACCTTTAGCTTTATGCATGCTGCGTGCCTGTTGCAACTTCAACAACAACTGATGTTATTATTGATGTTTCACTTGCCAAATAAAAGCCCTGTAACTGAAAATGGTATGGGTGCGTCTTCAGGAGTGCAGGAGAAAATGGTATGGGTGCATCGCCCGTGTCGCTTAGCGCCATGGGTGATGAAGATGCACCCATACCATTTTCTCCTGCACCCCCACCCCCCCCACCCCCAATTGGGAAATGTACATCCGGGCCTGTGCTGACATATTAGATGGGTCAACTTGCCATATACAGTATATGTTCAATGCAAGAAATATTCTTTAGTTAGAGCATGGAACATGCTCACATTCTTCGTATTCTTGCCATCTGCTCCTCCCTTCTCTCCCTCTCCTCGCCATGCAGGCAGTGGCAGAGCACACTGGCTGCCAGTCACAGCGGGGTGGCAGTGAAACTAAAGAGCAGAGCGAAAAGGTCAACTCTTCCCCATTGTCGCTCAACACTCTCCAGCCTCCCCCGGGTCTCACGCACCAAGAGTCCGGAGACGCCCATCGATCCGGGTGTTATCGACCCCCGTATTAGGTCCCCCTACCGCCCCCAGAGTGTATATATGGCCCTTAATCATCCGCTTCAGAGAATATTAGATTAGGAGGGGACCGAACTGCTATCGGTGATTATAAGCAAATTAAAGAAGACCCAATTAAGGCTAACAAGTTCAATGAGAGGACATGCGCTTTGGAAGAAATTGCGGGCGAGGAATGAGGAATCAGCAAGTCCCCGCAGCCCGATCCATGCCAATTACCCTGAAGATGGTTATTGTTAGTATGTCATGGATTGGTTCCAATAGATTGTCCCAAGTGTTCCTGCAAAGAGTCTGTCCAAACACAGCAAACTCTAACTTAAAGGGGAGTTCCACCCATCTTCAAAAATTAAAAAAAGGGGTCTGAAAGAAAAATCATTAACATTGTGAAATACATCTTGATGATGTCATCAGATGTATTTCACCATGTTAATGATTTTCTTCAGACCTCCGTTTCTAGGAAACCCAGATTGGGGGGAACTTTTTTTATCATGTCCATACAACATCTCTAAGGTATATTAATGACATATTAAAATGTTGAAAATGGGTGGAGTTCCCCTTTAAGATGAGTTTGATGGGGGAGGAGTATATTGGACATGCGGGGAGCTGTATAAACTTTTGGTATCAAGTCGGGTATAAACTTAGGAAAATTACAACACTGAAATACAGTATATGGGCTCCGCTGCTCGCCTAATAATTGATTCCTATTGCTTTTGTATAAGCAAGACTCTATTGTCTTTTTAGCATGGCCTTCACACAGATCACAGCATACATGGCAATTCCAAATGTCAGCCCATGTCATGCCTGGCGCTACTGTGCAGAGACAAATATGCAGATGCCACTGTGGCCACTATAGGGCTGTCCCTGTGTGCCTACTTTGCTGACACAGGGTCGGATCTAGGCATGGGGGGGGGATGTCCGCCTAAATGCCCTGACTGCCCCATCCACATGATGGATACAAAAACAACAAAAATTTCAAAGATATTTCAAATTAAGGTGCCCATATTTAAGATGATTTGAAACACTACTACGGCTACTAACTAACTGCAATTGTGGCGCCACTAAACCAACACCATTTCATCTTTCAAAACAGAAAACTCTCTGAGTCAGACCTTTAGCTTTATGCATGCTGCGTGCCTGTTGCAACTTCAACTGATGTTATTATTGATGTTTTGTCTAATAAAAATCCTGTACAGTAAGTCCTGAAAATGGCATGGGTGCATTTGTGCCACAGGCGATGAAGACACACCCATGTCATGTACATGGGTACATGACATGGGTGACATGGGTTGGCCTATGCCGACATATTAGATGGGTCAAGTTGCCACATGTTCAATGCAAGAAATATTCTTTAGTTGGAGCATGGAATATGGAGATAAGAGGTTTACGATTGACAGCAACAAGATATACCGTATATCATATACACTGTGTGTGTGTGTGTGTGTGTGTGTGTGTGTGTGTGTGTGTGTGTGTGTGCGTGTGCGTGTGCGTGTGTGTGTGTGTGTGTGATACTGCATGTCAGTCTCTTGCGGGTATACCACAATTATGGCTATAACTGTGCGCAGAATTGCTTGCTTGCCAGGAATTGTTTGACCTACAGTATATAGTATACTGTATATGTTCTATATTCATACAATTGGCTGTAGTAAATACAGTTGAGGAAAACCAATAATATGTATTTGCAGTTCAGGGGTGAAACCATATCGGAAAAAGCTCATGGAGCTTATAGATTTGCTGTTTTTCACTATTGTATCTTTTTAATGTTTGGGATTTTGCCTACACAAAATAAGTAGTTTTAGGCAAGCTCGCCTTTGACCTGATTGAACAAAACTATTTCACTTTGTCGATGATTTATTCTTCCTCGATATGTGCTACACATGTTCCCTGCTATGATTTGTTTGTCTTTTTTCTGTTAATGTAGAAACAAAATTAATAAGATGATGTGCGCTTTGCCACCCTGCAGGCTACAGGGAAGCAATAAGCAACAGGAATGCTAACCACTTGTCAACAGCTAATAATGTGAAGAACTACAAAGTATATTGTAGTTGAAAATACCTGCATGGTTGCTTTGACTTTGCCAACAGCTATTCAGAATCTTGAGATAATCCACAAAATAAAGTTCACAAGTTTTCTTTCCTGTTGTTCTATTGCCCCATTGTGGAGATTATAGAGGTCATCAGTAGTTCAGCCTACTATTTTATAGCAGGCATCGTTTTCGGGGATAACGAAATCGCATCAGTGCAATGAAAGTCAGAAAATAAAGATTTCTGTTTCAATGTGTATAGGCCACAAGCACAAAACAGTACAAACAAAAATATAAACCTGACTTCAAAATCAAGCAGAGGTTGACTGGCATTATTATATTATTGCATGCTTTACAGTCAGAGCACAGACTCTTTACTTTCTAACTCTCCTGTGTTTCACTGCTAACCGCTGTCACTCCTACATCCTAAGACACCTGGATTCCCTCCGGGGGTCGATAAAGAAGCTATTTCCATGCTGCATTCATTATAGCTGGAAGTGGTTCTGCATGCAGGCATAGCCACCTGCATGCATGCATGCATACATACATACAGCACATACCGGTACATACATACAAACTCTAAAGTAGCCAAGACATGTACAGACATGTATTGACACAAAGTAGAAGTATTCCTGAATAGTGGTATATATGCTCTGCACCATACAACTCTCTATCACCCTGAACAGTGGCGTTTCTAAGCAATTTGGAGCCCTAGGCAAGATTTTCCCTGGGCTCCAGGGAAAATCTGCTGTAAAATGCCCCGCATGGCGCCCTAGGCAACTGCCTAGTCTGCTAATGGCAAAAACGCCCCTGACCCTGAAGGTCATGTGTGTGATGTGAAATAAAACAAAATATGTATTGGAGACTGCAGGTAATGATGATAACTGAATGAAATGGACCAAACTAGAGCATATTCAAAAGGCAGGGCTCAGGACTCGCTTCTCTGATGAGATATGAAATATGTTTGGTGTTGTACCAGTGCTACTATACTAACACCTTCCAAACATTACATACAACTAAATCAGTATTCCCATGCAGCCTGCATATACAATGGTATTTCATCTCCTTGTTACGCTCTGGGGGCTTTGGTTTGGGGTTGGGAGAGCAGAGAAAAAGTGAAATATGACAGACAGTACTTTTACAGAGACCTGTGGCTGTGAATTTCAGCTGCAGTGTTGGTTACTCAGTGAACCATGAGACAAAATCTATTTTGTTTCCTGTTGCTATTTGAAGACATTTCATCAAAAAAACAAACAGTCTGAGATTGTGAATTTGGTGCAGGCACTTCTAGAGTAAGAGAACTTTTTATCTAATTCTCAAATTTATCTGACAGGCTCTGAGAGATCATTATCGGTCACACTGTGTGCTAACTCAATGCTTCCACCTAGCTTTTCAACCACAGAAGACACCTTGTTTCTCCATATAGGGCTTGCATGCTGCACAGGTGGCACAGCGCGCACGGACACACACACACACACACACACACACACACACACACACACACACGCACACACACACGCACACGCACACGCACACGCACACGCACACGCACACACGCACACACGCACTCACACACTGTAGCCCTCTATCTCTCAGAGAAAGAATGATTATAATGATGATGGCTTGTTGTATGTTCATAGCCTGTCAGGTTGACAAAACAGGCTACACAAGGGGAAATTACCAAAAGCCCATGAAGGAATACAATATAATTAAAGTCTACCCGAATGAACATACAGTAAGGGCCCTTCGCCAGAGCGCACGCACGACGCCCTTTAGCGACTGCATGAGCACAAAAAATAACGCACAGTCGCTATTGGGGCCCCGCGGCCCTGAGTAATGAAACAAAAGGCCAATCGATTCCAAAAATGATTCCATCGAATAGCACTTACCTTCCTGCACAGCCTGGAAGGGGTTATTAGGCTCAATCAGTTTAACCGAGTGGGTGATTTTCTCGCTCTGCAGAATATCATCGTTCAGACTTAGGTCTGATATGGCAAGCTGGAAAATTTCTTCATCCCTCGCACCGTTTTCCTCGAATATGGCACCTGTCGAGAACAGAGATTAAATACTTAATTGGCGATTTAAAAAAAATCGAGGTGTGTTCAATAATTGACTCATAAGAGGTTCGGTTAACCTTGGCCTTGGACTATACTATGCCAGCAGCTGGGATAGGACTAATAGCCAAAGTCATTGTGAAAGACTGCCTTAATTAGGAAGAAATTTGGCCTGTTCCTTCTCGCCGCTTAGATTCACAACATAAGTTGCAACGTGTGCAACGTACTAGCCTTTATTTGCGCGTTGACGCGGTAAACGGTGGCCTTTTCCAAAGTTTCAGCACCACGGCCAGCGACAAAACAGCAGCTGAGTAAATACCAACAGACTCGCCTCAAAACACTGCTTATTATCGGGACACACTTGCGCACACAGTTGGCACTGGAGTACTGGAGTACTTTGAAATGGCCTGACGTTTAAACGAAAAATACAGTGAGATCGTCAAGCACCGGAGGCCCCCCGTTTGGCGATAATTGGCGGCCTTTCTCTTTTCCCTTATTGAGTCAGTCTGACACACACACACACACACGCACGCACGCACGCACGCACGCACGCACGCACGCACGCACGCTATAGGGGTGAAATTTCCGTTTAGATCGAAGGTGGGGTCTGACTGGACCAAACGCTGACCAAACCATTAACACAGGGAGAGAGCGACAGAGAGAGCGAGAGAGAGAGGGGGAAAGCAGTATCCCCAGCCAGGCCCCCCTATTGAAAAAAGTTTGTTGAACCATAATGGAGGTCGCTCTCATTATAGGAAGCATCAGCCAGTATTATCTGGATGAAGTCCCGCTGCTGTATTGGCTCGTGATTGAGATCCTGCTGCGGCGTGCCAGGCTGTTGCGGTAAACTGTGCAGTACAGCAACAATGTGCTTGCAGAGACCGTGACACATTTGATAAGAATCGCATTGACATCTCTGCGATGTGTGACTGAAACGCCACGAATTCGCTCCCGTGCCGCGTCAGCCGAGAAATCAAAAGACACAGCAGCTGGAGTGACTTGCATGCAATTATTTGGTCGTCTGTGTGTGTGTGTGTGTGTGTGTGTGTGTGTGTGTGTGTGTGTGTGTGTGTGTGTGTGTGTGTGTGTGTGTGTGTGTGTGCGCGCGCGCGCGCGCGCATGCGTGTCGGTGGATCGGTGATCAATTTCATTAGCCATGAAATTTTAAATGGCCATATAGTCTATACTGGTCCTATAAGGAGGAAGGGGCTAAATGGCTTCCCCTACTTCAAAATTGAATGGAAATAATGCCCAGATTTCATAGTAACGACGGGTCTAAACGAATCAATATGTACACCTCAGAAAATGTCAGCGCTGGTCAGAAGTTTGGACACAAAAGGGCACTATATGCGTTTGCATCTCTAAACGAAACCCCCACTGACGTTCCCTCTATGCCGTTATTGACATTGCGGTCACGTTCTGGTGAAAGTTGAGGCTTGCGGGTAAGGAAATGAGGCAGGTTGCTTTAGCAAAGCTTCGGCCATTTCTCTGCTGGACGTTTCATTTCGCTGTTGCTTCAACAAAATTAGTTTTCACGTCATTGTTGCATATTCCGGGCCATCTGTCAGCGGCTATAATATTGCTGCTGCAAGTGTCTTCACTGAATAACATGAAAATATCACAAATGTGGTTTATTGAGCACGAACTTTATAATACATAGCTACGCAATGGGTGCAAACGGAATAGACAGAAAGTGGTTTTCAAACAGTGGTTCGGGGACCACCAGTGGTCCTTGAGAAGGTTCCAGGTGGACCCTCATGATCTTTAACTCTTGTAAAATGGAAGGGGACCCTTGCCTGACCAGCTCAATTATTTAATATTAAAGAATGTACATTTTAGAAAATGTAAAGGAATTGTTATTTCGACCAACGCTTGCCTGTTAATGCTCCTAAATCGTGGACAAAACCAATAACGTCTTTAGTTTTGGCTCTAAGAGACTAAAATCAAAATCAAATGGTGGTCCGTGAATCGCTAAAATGCAGAATAAATAGTGGGCGCTGGTATATCAGAATGTGATAGACAATTTAACCATCCCCTCCCAACAAAAATCCACCGGGCGACGCAGAATGCGCCTTATAGCGCATCCCCGCATGCTTTGCCTTTGCACTTTGTCTTTGCTAAAAAGGCGCAGATAACGTAGCGCCCTTCCTTACCAATGTGTATGATGGAGTCCGCTCTGGCAGAATTGCATTGCAGTATCCACAGGGAAACGCAGATCAACAGCAACTCCATCTCAGGATTTCGGCGAAACAGCTCATCCAAGCTCTCGCTCGACTGTCCTGCTATCCAAATGGAACGGAGCAACCACCAAGGCTGAGCGAAACGAACCCCCGGCGAAATCTAAAGCAGTCTTTGCAGGAGGAAGCCCTTCAACTCAAAACCGCAAGGTATAGCCTATAGACGTTACGTTAAAAAAGTAGCAACTGTGATTTGAGAGGCGGTAGACACACAGCAGTGCTGTTGGACAGTGAGCCCACGGCGGAATCTAAATAGAGGCAGAGAAACGTTGGGGGGGACCCCGAGGTTCGGTTCGGAAAGACAAGGTAGCCCAGAGAACGTCTCCTCTTTCCTGCGCTCACAGTCTAAAGCACGGCAAGAGCAGCAGAAATGGGGAGGAGGGACACCCCCTAACTACAGAGAGAGAGAGAGAGAGAGAGAGAGAGAGAGAGAGAGAGAGAGAGAGAGAGAGAGAGAGAGAGAGAGAGAGAGAGAGAGAGAGAGAGAGAGAGAGAGAGAGAGAGAGAGAGAGAGAGAGAGAGAGACGTCCACATACACACTGGTTCAGTCCTGTCTCCACCACGTGACTGCAGAGACTTGACTCGGCTGCTGTCCCGGCAAGCTGGGGAGAAATGGAGTGTGTTCTGGCTGAGAAAGACGCGAGGAGAGCTGATAAACTCAATATGCTCGGAGGTTTACAACGATACCTTCCTATAGACTTGCATATAGCCTGAACGGATCTGACCATGGACAGCTACACAGGCCGGCATGCAGCATGTATGCCCCCACACCCTATAAAGAAAAAAAGATGTCGACGACCGCTGCAGTGCAAAAAAAGAGACTATACTTTCTTGAGAAGTTTTGCATTTTTGCGCAACATGTGTGAGAGGTCGAGCCAACGTTTTCCCTTCTGCAACGGCAGCGAATTGCAACGGACGTGCTGGAGAAACGGCTTTTCCCTGACCTGTTGGGTTTGCGAGAGGTGATGGATGACGGACAGCAAGCCTGACTGAACGCCCGATTGAACATTGGATGAGACCGAAACGAGAGTTTTGAGCGGAATAAGGCAAAAAAAAAGCATGTAGCCTAATATTGATCCGTTCATCGATGATGTCCGTATTTGACTCGCTCAATTAATTGATTCCGTTTTAGAGAACGCTGAACAAAAAAAAAAAGAATTGATGTAAAGCATTTCTGCCTGCGCTTAGACTGCTATACTAATTGTCGGGCATTTCTGTCGCTATAGGCTATGCGTTGTACTGAATTAGGCTGTCAATTATGGTAAAATGAACGCTGAGTGCAGTTGAAAAACAACCACTGAACGTCTCACAACTGTAAGAGAAATAACGCTCGGGAGAAAGAGGAAGACATGACAGGCATAATCTTACAATTAAAGGATATTTCTCGTGACTGCCAATAAGCGGAAATATCTCTTAATTGTTTGGTTAGGTCTGCCAGGGGCGCAAACTTTCAGCACCACGGCGAAAGTGGACAGCGGTGTCAGAACTACAAAGAAGTCAAAGGCAAGGTTGCTGCAACACAGCTGCATCGTGCACAAGGAAAACGTGTAGTCTATACGACGACTGACCATTTCAACAAACTGCATTTGACAGCGTGGACAGGCGAAAAAAGGACGTGAAACTGTTGCACTGTGCAATGCACAGACAGACGACTGGAAATGGGACTGTGATTTCCGCATGCATGAAGGAACTGTTCTGATTTACAATCCACGACTGCAAATATATAGGGCCTTATCAACTACTTGCGTAGTGTGTATGCGTGTGTGCGTGCGTGCGTGCGTGCGTGCGTGTGAGAGAGAGAGAGAGAGAGAGAGAGAGAGAGAGAGAGAGAGAGAGAGAGTGTGTGGTTTATTCATCTACTAAATTAATTAACCATGCATTTATCTAAGATTCGCATCCCATTACAGGTTCCATTGAAAAGTTCCAACCATATCAACCTCCAGGCTTTAATTTGAGCAGAAATAAGCACCATCCATGGCCTATGTGTTGAAGTAAAATCATAGTTCACATACCACCCCTACTGGACACCTGTAGACATTGCGCCCGTTTTGCTCATAGCATCATTCAGTTGCAATGCAGAACACCATGAACATCACTCAGAATAACTTGGTCTTAAGACTTTTGTCCATATAATTAAAATGATATGTTAATAAAGCTTGGTAAGTTGCAGAATATCAACTATGTTGAAATTTCAACCATTATGCAGGTGTGTATCGACTTTAAAATTGTAAAACTTGTCATTCCCTATATTCTTAATCTCAAGTTTGCTACATATTGTATATTGACCACAAAATTAAATGTATAATAAAGGTAATTTACTGTGGGTCATGTTCATCTATAGGGTCAATGCAAAGGGACAATTACAAAACAACCTTATAACCTTATATCCTTGCCCATTTTAATATCATAAGGTGAGCCTTGAATTTGTATGAATACTGTTTGATTATAGAATCATTGTTATTTGAACACAGTTTCCTGCTCTAATATTTGTATGTACTATTTACAGTTGAGACTAATACAGCCATGCCTGCTTGCTCAGGGAATGGAATGAATCTTGACCACCAGTCAAACATTTGATTCAGATCCCTGTGGCTATAGTGAGATATTGACCTTTGACACAATCCAAATGTTTCAATAGAAGGGCAGTGAAATAGAAGGGCAGGGCAGTGTTGTACAACATATAAGGAAAATAACATTTCATTCATTCACAAAAGGTGCTCTGTTTAAAAACAAACATTTTTTAAAGTAAGGGATAAAATATTATTGAAAAGTGAAGGAGGACAATATTAGTCACCAGAAAAAAAGAGTTTTTGATGAATCTAGCATGGTTAAAATGGAGTTTTAAGTTATCAAAGATATCAAATATCTGGGGTGATCACATAAGACTGAGCAGATGAGAAAATCACAAAACTTTTTTTTTGTGAAATGGCAAAATCTATGTATTTCGAGGGAAATTTACCATGAAAGAACAGATAATACCTTCCAGGGAATGTAGCTAGGCCATTCAGTAGGATAATCCCACCACAGTATTTATTTATATTGACATGCAGCTGCTTTATTCATGCGGCGAAAATCACTTCCTCAAAATAATTCGTTTTTGGCCAAAATGTGTAGTAGCGAGGTATGGGTAGGGGTCCCTGGAAGTATTGTATTGTCCTTTCAGCGCTGCTTGGAGCACGTCTCCATGCACGGTTGTCAAAACAAGTTAGTCTCAAAAGTGCCGCAAAACAGTCACACAGATTGTTGGGAGGGTCATGCCTGGTTGGAGAGCTCAAGGAGATTCATTGGCAGGCAAACCTACAACACATAAAACTGATTATCAACTCAGCTGACAGCGGGCAGTCATTTTAAGCCAGGGGTTTTCAACAGGTGGTCCGGGGACCACCAGTGGTCCCTGAGAGGATTCCAGGTGGTCCCCTGCAGGCTAAATGGTGGAAAGTTGGTGAACCAGATGTAACTCTTTGAGAGCGTAAAAATGAAACCAAATGGACCCATGTGGGTCTAGACTATTTGGTTTCATTTTTACACTCTCAAGAGTCTCTGAATTAGCCCCAAGTCTACACAACTAGAGAATGTAGAAGATTAATGGTCGTGTTCTGACAGTCCATATGTTGATCCTTCCCCATGCAGCTACCTCTTCAATAGGCACGTTTCCATAAGCCCTATTTTTGCGCAAAAACGGCTCTTGCGAAGAGAATGTTGAATGGAAACACTTCAAAATGCGAATAAGTTTCAATTTTGCGCAAAAATATTTTCTCGCTGAAAGGTGCCGTATTTTGGAGCGTATCGAAAGAGTCTAATGCGCAAATGAGGTATGGAAACAGCTTGCAATACTTTGTATTGAAAAGCACTGGACACGCATTATAGCGCATTCGAAGAGTTCTGGTCTGCCAATGAGAGCATTGTTATTCTTTTTTCGACTTAATTAACATAATCTTCCTATTTTCGCAAAGGTTTTATGGAAACGTGGCTAATGTCTCCCTTTTGACTGACACCTGTCCATTTAAACCATACCTGGGCATCATGTGACCCTGGGCATCATGTGGCCAGAGTTAACTCTGACCAGCCTGTGAAAGGGTACCATGGTTTTCAACCAGTGGTCCTTGAGAGAGTTCCAGTTATATATGTAAAGTTGGTTAACCAGATGTTAATCTCTGAGAGTGTAAAAATGAAACCAAATGCACCCTTGCGGGTCCATTTGGTTTCATTTTTACACTCTCAAGAGTTAAAATATTCATCTGAAATAGCCCAAGTCTACACACAGTCTATACACATTTGGATCTGGGGGATGAAAGCAAAAGAAATCTTTAGTTTTGGGGTCTGTGGGGCTAAAATGTCATCAAATGGTGGTCCTCTGTGGCTCAAAAAGTGAATAAATTGAGGGTCCTGGGTTCAAAATGGTTGGTCTTGCTCTACTGTTATCTTGAAATTAAATTAATATTACACAGACTTTAGTTCAGCCTTTAGTCTTCCCTCCACAATATTTTATGTATATCATTTGGCCCCTTGGGAAAAATAATTGCCCTCCCCTGATTTAAACTCTAGTCAGGCCTGCCACAAAGTTATTAGTGCAGCAGCACTCGGCAGCCGGCGATAACTATCTAGGGTTCTCAACAGGCCTGAAAAGTAAGGCCTGGTCCTACCTGGGTTCTCATCAAACCCTGTACACTCAAGACACTGCCCCCGATGCCAGCCTTAGGCCCTAACCACACCAAAGCTTAAAGACGGTGTCCAGTTCCATGATGACACACGTCACTACTGTCCCTAGTAAGTCATTTCTGTCTTGGTTTATGGCTGGGGTACTTACAATGTCTTATCCGTTTAGGACAGTGGTTTTCAACCTTTTTGACACCAGGGACCACCATTTATTCAGCATTTGAGCCACGAACCACCATTTGATTACATTTTCACCCCAAAGACCAAAAACTAAAGAATTATCTGGGTTTTGTCCACAATTCAGGGCTGGATTTTGCAAACAAAACAGTGTATACTGTACTTCTTAATTAGGTGGTGCTAATTCAGATGATGAATATTTTAACTCTTGAGGGTGTGAAAATGAAACCAAATGGACCCGCAAGGGTCCATTTGGTTTCATTTTTACATTCTCAAGAGTTACATCTGGTTAGCCAGCTTTCCATCATTTAGCCTGGGGACCACCTGGAATCCTCTCAGGGACCACTGGTGGTCCCCGGACCACCGGTTGAAAACCCCTGGTTTAGGAGAAGGCGAAAAAGTCGATTTCAGATGAAGTTGTCACTGAAGCATGGAGGCATGTCGACTGGCACACATAAATCCTATCATTATCCACACACGAGTAGACACCGCCATTACACAGTAGACCCTTTCTCCTAGCCCGGTGTCCTTCATTAAATTGCCTCGCATTATATCCCAAATAAAACATAATGCTCATCATGCTAACAGCTTTAGGCAACATGTGTGGAAGAAAATCCTCGCGTAATTAATTGCTTCCTGGGCCCTTGGTTTCATAGCAATCACAGTCACACCTCTTAAAGCAAGCAAAGCTTTCCTTTTCTCAATTCAGAACTATAGTATGTTTTTTTTCTTATTCACTGCTTGAAGCAGAGCAGATGGCTGCAGATGAAATAATCATTGTTTACAATCTATTACATGTGCCACTGATCTCTGGCTTCATGGCCAGTTGTGTATGCACTTGAAAATAAAGAGCTAAATAAACTATTCAAATCATGCAGTTTAATTCATGCCAAGGTAACCCAAGTCAAGAGTACTAGTTGTAGCACCATTGTTGCTTTGTTAATTGGGGGTTACCTGTCATATAAAATAGAGGACAAATACATCCTCTTAAATCCTCTTACTGTTTTAACTTAGAGCTCTGCTCCTTGCATGCTGTCATCCGTTATGATGAGGTGCTATAGTAATCCACATTCTGCTGGCTGTAACTTTCATCACTGTGCTAATGAGAGAAATCATAGACTATACCTTAGGTGTTTTCCAACTTAACACTATTAGATATAACTATCACAGACACTGACCAATTGCTACTGTAGTGGCATACGTTTATGTTGCCAGATATTACCAGTAAAGACTCACACAGAGCAAAGCGGAATTTACTTGCAGCTCATCAATAGGTGCATTAGCCTATTCATACTCTAACTTGTCTGCTGTACTCAGTGGAAAAGTACAACCTCTACAAAGACAGATGACAGTTTATTACCGAGAGTGGATTGGGGAAGAGTCCGGAACCGTATTGGTCTGTGTGTCGCATTGTGAGCCTGCCTAGATATAATTGGATCAGCCACTTGCACCAATTTGGAGAGGGTATAGGGTGGGGCAGGGGTGTGTGTGTGTGTGTGTGTGTGTGTGTGTGTGTGTGTGTGTGTGTGTGTGTGTGTGTGTGTGTGTGTGTGTGTGTGTGTGTGTGTGTGTGTGTGTGTGTGTGTGAGTGTGAGAGAGAGAGGGGTTGGGGGGTTTGTTGTGCAGACAGGTTGAAAATCCATTCATGTCAGCCAGGAATGTGCGTGGAATGGCAATATCTGTCTCCGGCACTGTGGGTGAATAAGCAAGACTCTCCTTTCCAATACATAGCCTGGGGTAACATTATAGATTAATCATGTTATGGAGGGATAAACACAGCCTCCATCACAGTTCCTGCATCTCAATAAGAGTGGAGGGATCATTGGCTACCAACATCATGCATCATTACATATTTCAACATTGTACCAAACTGTCACCTTGGTGAAATATGTATAGGGTAATATATCGCCATGATAGTTAGTTAAGGAAGGAAACTAAGGCCCCACACCATGTCATCCCTGGAACATCATCCACTGCGCATGTGTGCATGCATAATGCTTCTAAGATCGTGCATGCGCATGTGCGTGGTGCTCTTGAAACTTTTTGGCAGACAGCATTCCTCTGAAGTACTGTGGCACCCAAGGAGCCTTGTTAAAACATTCTTAAAATATGTATTTCCCTGAGGGGGGTCTGCATGACTTATCTTAGCTGTGAACTGAGGTCTAGGACATACTGCTGGTGTCCCCCAAACCTACAATTCTTCAAAAAATAATATCAAATAAAACAAGAGTTGCATGTACAGTATAGGCAGGGGCGGATTGGCACATATTTTCCCACCGGGACAATTTTGCCTTTGCCAGGCCACCCTGGGGGGGCAGCTGGTTAACCAGATGTAACTCTTTGAGAGCGTAAAAATGAATGAATGTTTCATTTTTACACCCTCAAGAGTTAAAATATTCATCATGTGAATTAGCCCAACTTAGTCTACACAACTAGAGAATGTAGAAGATTAATGGTCATTTTGATCTGTATGTTCCAGGCGAGCATCTAGCACATTCTAGTGCATTTTGGAAGTGCCACTATAGTGCATCTTGGATCTTGTCCAGGCCACTAGGTGGCGCAGTCCACCGGGAAAACTCCCTGTACTCCAGATGGCCAATCCGCCCCTGAGTCTAGGCCTATTACTGCATCCATCCATGTCTGGTTCATATATGGATGAGTGACTGCATGTGAACATGTGAGAAGATCTGTCTTTTTTCCGCCGCTCTGTAATTATTGGTACAGTGACGTCGGTTTGTCCTTGAGCAAGTCACTGAACCCGAGTAGCTCTTGAAGAAGTCACTGAACGCCTATAACAGCTCCTCAGAGACGCTATAGAGATGTGTGCTGCTGCAGGGTGGTGTCGCGCCGTCACTGCAAAACCCCCTTCAATGCAATTTGCACAAAAAAACATGGAGGACTGCTGCACACTCTAGATTATATTATTCCTGTTTAAAGGGGAATTCCACCCATTTTCAACATTTTATTATGTCATTGATGTACAGTACCTTCGAGGTGTTGGGTGGACATGATAAAAAAAAATAGTTCCCCCATTCTGTGTTCCCAAGAAATGGAGGTCTGAAGAAAAGCACTAACATGGTGAAACATGTCTTGATGACATCATCAAGATGTTTTTTCACCATATTAGTGGATTTCTTTAGACGCTTCATTTTTCTGAGAGTGTACTAATGGATTGGTTCACAAAAAATGGGTGGAATTCCCCTTTAACTTACCAGCACAACTCTATATTAGAATATTAACTTACCAGCAAACCTGGTAAGTTTCTGTATACTAGTATCCAGTCCAAATCCAGTCTCTGTAATTGCCCGTTAACCCCTCTTTTCATGCGGCGTTGCCCTTACTGCTGCCTTACTCCCTCACTTGAATGGGGTGAATGTAAGACTCATTGTTAATCACTTGGGATA
Source organism: Benthosema pterotum (assembly GCA_039105355.1). Lineage (NCBI taxonomy): Eukaryota > Metazoa > Chordata > Actinopteri > Myctophiformes > Myctophidae > Benthosema > Benthosema pterotum. The sequence continues at coordinate 38,357,558 of CM076974.1, forward strand.
AAGGCTCTATAGAAATGCAGACTATTTACCTTTTTGTTTAGGGTGAAATCGGCTGGCCATGACGAGAGACTTAAGTGAGAAAATTGTGAAAAGGGTGAGCAACAAAACAATTAAGGAGCAAGGTTTAAATGAACATGGATCGTGCTCATTGTTCATTGAAGACTTAATGGAAAAAGCCCCACTGGCAAACAAGAACGAACCAAGGATACCCCCCCAACAGAAACGAAAAAAACTCAAGTCTTATCCCATCACCAACACTACAACAGTTAATGAAAACCCCTTTATCCGTTAAGCTGAATATTTATTCAGCTGGAAAATTGCTTAGGAAATCATAATTGACGAGACTGTTGCTTTTAACACAAACGTGTCGTGGCGAATTATCTCGCAAGAGCAGAATCTGCTTTTGCCCGCAGTGCTGTTTACCGTGTATAGACCTAATAGTGATTTTTCATCTGTTTGTTTAGGGTGCCCAGAGCAGTGTTATTGAGCCTCGGCTGTGTGTCAGCTACATTTCACTCCAGCTGTGCCTGCAAGACAGTCGTTAGAGGATGAGGTTGTTTAAGGCGATGCCAGTTAACTGGAACACACTGGAAATCGACAAGCTCACAGAGGTGTGTCTGGGGAAACACAAACACCAAAAAGTTTCTAAGAATAGTCAGGTTTTTTTTTTTGTTTTTTTTTTTGAAAGTTCAATCACGTATCCCAAATAAGAATCCACTGTATGCGTATTGCTGATTAAAGGGGAACTCCATCCATTTTCAACATTTTAATATGTTATTAATATACCTTAGAGATGTTGTGTGGACTTGATAAAAAAGTTCCCCCAATTCTGTATTTCCTAAAAATGGAGGTCTGAAAAAATCATTAACATGGTGAAATACATCTGATGACATCATCAAGATGTATTTCACCATGTTAATGATTTTTCTTTCAGACCCCCTTTTCCTGAGAGGGTACAAATGGAACCAAATGGACCCGCTAGCGTCCATTTGGTTCACATTTGTATCCTCAGGAAAAATTTAATTTTTTAAAAAATATTCATTATGTGAATCATCCCATGTCTACACAACCTAGACATGTATGAATGTAGAAGATTAATGGTCATTTTGATCTGTATGTTTGACTGTTTTGTTTCCCAAATCCAGCCTGGAATTGTGTACAAAAGCAAAAGAAATCTTTAGTTTTGGGTCTGTGGGGCTAAAGTGTCATGGTCCTCTGTGGGTCAAATAGTGAATAAATAGAGGGCCCTGGTGGTCAAAATAGTTGGTCTCACGCTTATCTTGAAATTAAATTAATACTATATAGACTTTAGTTCAGCCTTTAGTCTTGGCCCTCCACAATATTTTATTTATCTCATTTGGTCCCTTGGGGAAAATAATTGCCCACCTCTGCTGTACATCATTACTGTCTGGTGATCTTGAACCCAAGGATATGAGAACCATGCAAGACAGTGAGTGGTTTCTGGGCCCTTGGAAATATGATGCTCCACATACTATACAATGATCTTTGGTGGTGTGAATACATCTTAGTGAGCAGAATATAGTACTCCTGGTTATGAAGATGCTATGCACAGTGAAGATTCTCCACCAGAACACCAGGGCTCTAGCCTGGTTTCCAGACTGATTTGCTGCATTCTGTGATTTCTTTAGTCAAGTGAAGTGGCAAAACAAACCACAGATAAGTTACATCTACAATTTAGGCATTTAGAAGATGCTCTTAATCCAGAGCGACTTACATTAAGTAGAAACATTGCAATACATCATACAGATTAAAGTTTACAATTTAGGCAGGAATTACAATACACTATAATATACTAGAACATGGTAATAATACATTAGACATCCTATAAGTCACTGCTATCTCAGTCTGGAGGGTACTGTATCGGTTGGTATGTAATACAAGTGCTATGGGCTGAGATGGAGTCTGAAGAGGTGTGTTTTCAGACTGTGAGGGTTTGAGTTTTTTTAGAACCTATTATTAATTATTATTATTGTTCTTGTTGTTACTGTTGTGTACGCCTGCAGCCCAAAGGTGTGGGGAGAATACTAAATATTTTGCCGTCCATCCATGCCCTTCCATCTGTTAGCTCCCTCCGGCACCATTAACCTGGTCAATGCCAAACTTTGCACACAAACTCCCTGGATGCCAACGATGAACCTCTGCTCCAAAGTTTCTAGAAGGCCTTTCTACAATTAACCTGCATTTAACATGCATTTTTCACATCTCCTTTTTACAATGTCACCATGAGGCAAACGTTTGTAAAACACATGTTTTATAGCACTCCTCTACATTATGTCAAAAGATCCCACAAATCCCTATACAGAATTTCTATAGTCATGTGCTCAAGTCAGATCTGTCTGGTATTTCATATCCCATCCAAATTGGCTAATACTGGCTTTCAAAATAACGTTGCAGGATTGGCCAGTTAAGAAAAGACTCAAATCATGAACACAGCATTCAATTTACATGAAATGTTTCACATATACGGTAGTTTCCTACTAGGCTGAAATATAGAATTCAACTCTTGTGAAATTACCCTGTTACAGTGCCACCAACAGGTGGATTTTTCCAAAACACACTTTTGAAACAAAATGCCTCAAATCATCCAATTGCCATCAAAGATATGAGAAGAAATGGTAATTGGATGGCCCTTTTCACAGTCAGCTCCTATGTAGATCTAAGGGTGGCAGTGTCTTGAGTGTACAGGAGTTGAGGAGAGCCCATGTGGGACTTAATACAACAAGGTGTGTTTTATTAGAAAGAAAGAAACTATTAGAGAAAACTATTAGAGAAAGTATTGAAAAAGGGGGAGAGAGAGAGAGAGAGAGAGAGAGAGAGAGAGAGAGAGAGAGAGAGAGAGAGAGAGAGAGAGAGAGAGAGAGAGAGAGAGAGAGAGAGAGAGAGAGAGAGAGAGAGAGAATGCAACACAAACGACTGGTCCAAATTTCCTAAGACACTGTGTGGGCTCAATCACCATGTACGCGATACACTCTGAAAGAACACACATCCGTCGCCAGCTAATTGGGACATATGGTAGAGATGACATTTCTGCTTTGGTAGCATCTGCGTTGTGTGGAGACACACTGCCATAACAACAGCTAAAGGACTGTAAGCGATAGTCTGCGGTTGTGGAAGCTTATCGGTGTCGGTGCGAGTGTGTGTGTGTGAGTGTACAGTAGTATACACACACACCATAAAGAATTCAATAACGTTACAGTGTACTGTGTGGGGAGAAGGAAAAGCCAGTGTGACTCCTAACAAGTTTGCAGCTTGTAATCTATTTATGGTGAGGTCCTGGTTGGAGTCAGACCCCTGAAAAGTTGGCCCTATCCACTGAATTATCGAACTTAAGCACAATCCCTGCCCAACACACACGCACACGCGCACCAGGGGCGGATGTAACATTTCCCCGCCATGAGTGATGAAGCCGCCCCCCATACCATTTTCAGTAGTGTTTCAAATACTTTTAAATATAAGCACTGAAATATCTTTGGTTGTTTTGCATGCCATCATGTTTGGTGGGGCAGACTGGGCATTTAGGGGGGCATTGCCCCCCCCCCATGCCTATGCCTATGCCTAGATCCGCCCCTGACGCGCGCACACACGCACACGCACACACGCACACACACACACACACACACACACACACACACACACACACACACACACACACACACACACACACACACACACACACACACACACACACACACACACACACACACACACACACACACACACACACACACACACACAGCTTGCTGCCCCTCGCACCCTCTCTTGGCTTCATCTCACCATCATAGATAACTGCAAAAAATGCCTTGTCACGTACAGTAACTGTGTGTGAGAGAGTGTGTGCGTATGTGTGTGCGTGTGTGCGTGCATCCGTGTGTGGTAGAGATGATGAGAGTGTTGGTATTCAGCTCATTCCCCTGTCTTCTCTTAACTCTACAGGGTGGCTCTCCACCCCTCGCCCGCTGTCTCCTCTCTCCTCCTGGGCTTTCTTTCAAGAAGGTAAAGCCTGGGGGCCTTTAGTGACAAAATTCACCAACAATAAGCGCTGCTGTTACGAAGGCAAATTGAATTTACCAGCCACGGTGTTGAATTTATGTCCCGCCACCCCCCCCCCCCCCCCCCCCTCTCTCTCCGTCTGTTACCTACTCATAGCCAAGATTAATTAACATCCCAGTAAGTCTGTGCAGAGTTTGGACCAGAAAACTATAAGGAAAAAATATGCCCCGTTTTCTTATTTAAAAGAGAGATTATCTCAAAGAAACCCCTTTCAGTTAAAGCAGCAACCCTCATTTGCGTAATTATCCTTCAAATTTGGGCTACGTGACAGAGCGTTGTGGTGACATATGATTAATTAGGATTTAATGGTCCTAGCCAGGCACTATTTTATTAATTGACAGATGATATGGCCTTGTGTTGCAAACCCATTACATTAATCATCACACTGCATTTGGTGACAAGATGGTGGGTGATCCAGTCATCGACATAAACATGATTGATATGGGCATGCATAACGGTATTTATTATTTCTAAAGAATGTGTGGTATAGCAAATAGGAGCTAAATAGCACCAAAAGAGGTTGCCTTTATCATGGGCCAAATAATCTATGTTTGTGCCAATTACAGTAGCACCATGTTTTGTTAGTGTAGCACTATAGCCTATAGGGATGAGAACCACCCACTCAATTTACAAAGCTCCATTTATATTATTTTAATTACAACCATTCAATAAGCTGTCTATACCCTGATGAAGAAGGCTTATGGAACATTGGTAAATAGAATCATGTAAATGGAGCTAGAATGACTGTGTGGCAAGCCTATATTATTCCCTTTTACAAGTCATACTCCCACAGCACAACACAATTTCTAGCAGACGGCGGCGCCATGTGACGTCATTTCATCAGTTCAAGGAATTTACTTCCAAGGGGCTATTGATTTAGGCTTCATTGTACAATAGACAGTGTAGCAAGTCAAAAATAATCAAAGAGAGGCACGTTGGCACAGTGGTAGTGCTATTGCCTCACAGAAGGTCCTGGGTTTGATTCCCGCTATAGGGCCTTTCTATGTGGAGTTATGCATGTTTTCCCTGTGTCCCAAGGGCAGTGGTTTTCAACCTTTTCGATACCAAAGGCCGCTATCTATTCAGCATTTGAGCCACGGACCACCATTTCATGACATTTCCAGGCTGGCTTTCAGAAACAAAACAGGCATACAGATCAAAATGACATTAATCTTCTACATTCTGTAATTGTGTAGACGTCCTAATCAAGTGGCGCTACTTCAGACTGAGGATGAATATTTAGCTTCCCATCATTTAGCCTGGGGACCACATGGAACTCTCTCAAGGCCCATTGGTGGTCCCCGGACCGCTGCTGGAAACCACTGCCCTAGGGTAATTACCCTCACAAAAACATGCAGTAATCTAAAACAAGCACCCCCCTGGCCAGTCAGGGTGCCTGCTGGAGGGGACAGGAACTGGTTAGAATAATGTTCCTAACACCCCGTCAGGTGAAAAGAAGGCAGCTTGGACTCCTCATGCATTGAAGGACGTATGAGGACAGTCCACTGCCTACCCAGGTTGGTGGAGGCAGGGTGTGGAGACCAGTGGTCCGGGGACCACCAGTGGTCCTTGAGGGGGTTCCAGGTGGTCCCCAGCTAAATGATGGAAAGATGTAACGAAACCATTTGGTTTCATTTTTACGTTCAAATTATTACACTCATGTTTCATGTTTATACGTCTGTTTACGGCATCTGTGGGGCTAAATTGTCATCAAATACTGGTCTGTAGCTCAAATCCTGAATAAATAGTGGGCCCTGGTATGAAAAAGGATAAAAACCACTGCGCTAGGCAATTGGCAGTCGCACTATGTGGAGAAGAAAAAGGGTTACAAAGTTGTGGGGATGGAAAATGTATGTAAAAATAATAATAATAATAATAATAAATAAAATAACAAATCTACAAGCTCACAACATGCCGTGTCAGTTACACATGACACATGTGAGTTTATAAGATCAGCAATTCACAGCGCACCACACCCTTGTAGAACATGGAATAAATCAGGCTTATAAAGGCTTGTTTCTTTCCTCAGAATCCTTTGTTTTCTCTTATGAATGTGAGCAGCAGCCTTCACCAAACGAGAACAGGCCAGGGGGCAAGTCCAGGAAAAGGACTTTGGTGGGTGTTCAAGATGCTGTATGAATAAAGCTGGATGCCCAACAGAGACCACCAAAGGATCCAGATGCAAATTCTTATTTGAAATGTAGACCACATATCACAAAGGTTAACAAGCATACCAAATTAAAAAATAATAATAATAAAAATAGAATACAAATGATTCAATAACCATTCAAGGAAAAAACTAGAATCTAGAATGGGTTTAATAATTAAAACAAAAAAACAGGGGGGAGGATTGAACATGAAATATTCAAAGCTGGTCTCCCTTGAACCATACCTCAGTTTTCCTTTCTTTGATCATTATACTGACATGTGATGAATAATACATGACAGCCAGATGAAAGGGAAGGTCCAAGTCCATAATACAAGTTAATAAAACCTGCGATTTCAAATAACTTATCAAAGATCATTGAAAAGACAGGGAAAAATAAATCTATAATATTGATACCAATCACATCTGAATTAAATCTAACATATTGGACTAGCTTGCATGTACGCTATATGCTGCCATTACCTACAACGCGTAATGCACTATATAGCTCATCTTCAAAGCGTGCTTATGGCCACAGCCGTTAGCGCCGAGAGATAATGCAAATATAGAATTTACTGCCATTTATGCAAGAGAAATGAAACGAGTGCCGGGGATTTATCTTTGTATTTAAAGCGCGGCTCTCTTGTTTTTGGCTGGCTGCACGCTCTATGGGAGGAGGAAAATATTTGATTCTCGCTCTGTCTATACCTTGGCTGCAGGCGGCTTGCCTCTTGCATGAAGATGATGACAGCATTACTCACTATGGGCTTTTGGACGTGACAGGGAAATCTCTGCACGTGTGTGTGTGTGTGTGTGTGTGTGTGTGTGTGTGTGTGTGTGTGTGTGTGTGTGTGTGCGCGCGCGCGCGCGCGCCTTGGATTATTTACATTTACAATACGCTCTGAATTAATATTTGATTCTAGTTCTCTTGAGGGGTGTGCCCTTACATTTGACGTTCCAATATGTATAAAGGCTCAGAATGAGATATTGAGCATTTACATTCACTTGGGACATAATCAATATCTTGAAAACCGTCATTTTACTATGAAATGACCAAGTTAAAACTCATGAAAACAGATGTGAAAATAACACTGTTATCTTTCCCACTTTAGTATCTTACTTGCTCAAATTGTATGGGAAATGTATTAATGATTGCTACTAACAAATCAACCTGTTTTTATTGCTAGCTTAGTAACTACTACCGATAGTAATAAGGTAGCTTTTTTAAACCACTCCCGCATTAATACATTACATAAAGAAATGCATTGTGATTTCAAGGGAGGGTTAACAAACACCAGACTATTAATAAGGCGGATTAGAATGAAACTTCGGTTAAGGAAGAATAAATAAATCTGAACGTCTGTAAGCCCCTCTAGTAGTAGTAGAGGAGTGATTTTCAACCAGTGGTTCGGGGACCACCAGTGGTCCTCTTTGAAAGTGTGAAACGCATTTTTGCGCTCTCAAGAGTTAAAATATTCATCATCTGAATTAGCCCAGGTCTACACAACTAGATACAGTAATTTAGAAAATTTGGTCATTTTGATCATCTATGTTTGACCGTTTTTGTTTCCCAAATCCAGCCAGTTATCTTTGGTTTTGGGGTCAGTAAAGCTAAAATGTCCTCAAATGGTGGTCTGAAGGAATAGTGTGCCCTGGTATCAAAAGGTTGAAAACCACTGTAGTAGAGGCAGTGCTGCCACCCTGTTGTCATGACATACCGTCCTTCAAATACAAGCTGCCTTTTAGATACCTAGCATGCAAGTGTAAATATATGGTCAAGACTAGAGGAAAGGCCAAAATGTAAAAGTCAGTAGGGGGGCATTGCCTGGGGTGCAATGTGCTTTGCAAGTGTCAAGGCAAATCCACCAGATTTGACTTTGAGATATTCTTTACAATTGAAAAGTTTTGCCAGTGGGTCTCCCTTGAACCAAGGGTCAGACAGCCCCTATATCTCCCTATGATACGTACATCACTCTGAGATGAGAAAAAGTCACTCAGAGTTGTGCATTGCAGCATTACGGTAAACAAACTGCCTCACTGACATGTCTGGAGAGGAGATGAACTGGAAATACTCTGCACTGTATGTTGTATGCTACTGTTCCTTATGTGTTCTATGTTGAACAGAAACCAAATACCACAATATAATCAAATGAATTACTTTCTTAGGCAATTACAGCATCTTACCTAATGAGTTACCGGTATACCGCATGTAACAGTAAAGCACTCCAGGAAAGAGAGGGAGGTTCAGGTCCCAGGTCTCTTCTTCATGAACATACCGCAGCGTCTTGTTCATAAGTATTAGTTTGGTATGCGCTAGTGGGCTGTACTCCTGCCAAGTTTAAGTTTATGTATGCACACTGTTCAAACTGACAGAGAATTCAGAGTAAATATAAACCAAAATCCTCGTTTCGCAAATTGAATGTTGGATTATAGTAAACCCATATCTAATCACAGCAAGAGTCACATATTGACATCAATTTTCATAAAACTTTGGGTCAATAAAATCGGTGGAGGGCATCCTCTGAGGAGATGCGTGCAGTCAGAGTAAATACCATGGCAACACAGCTTTTTTCATGAATTGTGTTTGGAAGTGCATGTTGTGCACATTGAAATTGTAGACCTAATGGTGGCACTAAAGGAAGGCCCAAGAGGTTGCAAATCATTAGAGACTGCTCTCTGGTCTGGAGTTCAGAAAAATGCAGAGAAAATGTTAGGGAATTAAGTTGCAGCTAGTATTTTTTCTATATTTGTTGTTTAGGACCAAAGTTCTGGACCCACTGACTCTGACCGACAGTCATCCATAGAATCCCTCAGATATTAACCCTAACAGAGCATTCGGTGGTTAGATCATATGTCGTATATAAGGCATCATTCAAACATTAGGCACACTCAGAGGTTGAATCACACACTGAAGACACAGGGCTCCATTTTCGTCATACGCTAAACCCCTTCTCCCAAACCCCTTATCCCTTTTTTACTATTTTGAAAAAACATTTTGCAATAGTTCAATGTGCCAATCTATTGACACATTGTGAACTTGTAGACAGGCCATTTTAACTATTGAAAAAAAAGTTTTATAGTTTAAAAAGGCAAAGATGTTAAGGGGTTTAGTGGTGACGAAAATCAAGGCCACAGTGTCTAAATGTACATTCCCAATGGGAGTCACATGGTTTGGAGACACACACTTGTGTCATGGGGGAGGAGGGCAGAAGGCAGTCATGACGCAAGTTTGTGTCAAAACTAGCTTACGACATTGTGTCTTCAGTGTGTGGTACAACCTCACATTAGTGTGTGTCTCCTGTGAGAATGACTATGAGGCCTAAGACACTGTGTGTCTCGTACACCTGCAGCCCACCCAGGACACACTTTGGAGGCTATAGGAGTTCCTGGACTGCTTAACATTTAACACACACGCAGGGCTTGAGGAACATATGTTGGTTTTGTGAGTGTATGTCCATGCCTGACTATGCCTGTGTGTGTGCATGTGTGTGTGTGACAGACAGAGAGAGAGAAAGAGAGAGAGAGAGTCAGTGTACTAGGTTTATTTAGTAAAATAGAGTCGACTGCTTTGTATTCAGTCTGCCTCTTTACGCACTGAGACTCTGCCAGCTGCTGCATCCCAACTACACGCAGTCAGGGCAGAGAATACAAACACTCGTGGAGCGCGCACATACAGTATGTATATTTAATTGATATGTGGAGGGAAAATGCTGTACGGCCTGATAACGATCACATGCTGTACATACAAAAAAAAACACACATTTTCAATTGGTTAGCAGCATGTTGCAGAGGTTCAAAATAGTCTATCCAAGGCTTGCGAAAAAAAAAAAAAAGCTAGTAAACAGTTGATCTGTGTTGTAGAATCTAGAAAGTGATAAATATCTGTAATTTTAACTTAAAATATATACTATATACTAATGCCATATGTGTAGGTACTAGGTGATGGTGATATCCCAATGCAAACACAGTCTCACTCGCTAGACTCGAGTCTGGCTGCAATTTGCAACACTAGATTTCTTTTGTAATGGACTGAATCTAGATTTGCAACATCCTCCATTGACAGACCATTCATCCAAATAGATTTCATTAAAGCATCATGCTGCTGCTTCCTGCATTATGTGGAAATTTCAAACAGGTGTTTTGCCGGGCCGCTGAGTGACTTAATTCTGAGCAGAGTGCTCCCAGACTTCAACACGGAACAGAATGTCTTGCAGAAAATAGCTCTTAACATATCTACAGTGGATTTTCATAAAACTGCTTTCCTTTTTTGAGGATAATTAAAGAAAAAAGTGGATAATCTATGCTTGCCATACAGCTGTAATATTGGTGAAATCAAGCAGATTTGAATGAATGGACTGTCAACAGATTCAACCCATTTAAAATGTAGTGTTAGTTTGCATTTTATGGCTAACTATAGTACCCAGAGATTGTGTTGTTTCTCACACAACTGAAAGTTGTGTGAACTGACTGAGATTTAATATTGAACATTTCATAAACAATAGCAAACATTTTAAGATGAATTTGGATAAATTATCACAATTCAGAACCAATTAAATGCCTTTATAGAAAATAGCTTTAAATATAGCTGCAAGCAGTGATAAGATGGGACCAAGCAATAAGCTCTTTTAGGCTGCTCTCCAGTGCCAACTGTAAGTCACCCAGTGGTATTTCAGTTGTCTGCACATCAGACAGACAGACAGACAAGGCATGAGTTATGCCCATAGATTAATAAAAGGATAGAGACCGGAAGTACAATTATAACTCAATAATAAACAGCAGAGGTTTTAGGCTGGCCCAGTTCAGTTTTAAAGCATTTTTCAGTCTGGGGTCAGGCTTACTGGTCATTGGTCAAGGGGCAGATATGTTCCCCATGAGTCAAGGCACATGTGGAAAGATGGCTTTTGGCCAAATGGGGCATGAGTTAAAAAGATGTTCAAAGGTTTCATTTGAACAAGCACTGGTAGCACCCAGCTTTGGTAGAAGAATTTTCATGAAACAGCCATTTTCATTAGCTCATAAAAGCTATTTTTCTTCACTTACAACACTTTTACTTTTGTGCCTACAGGCAAAGCTCCAAAGTTCATGTGTAGTAAGTTTCATGCATTTTCATCATGGATCCCAGGGGGAGGTAGATTTGAACTGTAATTCATATAATTCAAAATGGTCAAAAATCAGAACATGGAAAATGGTTGTTGAGGAGATCCATACGCATTTCAAAGTTGTATTCAAAGTTGTATTGCCATTGGTCAAGCAGTTCAACGTTTCAATTGGACACCACCCTTTGGCCAATGGTCATATCTGGCCAATGGTCAACTTTGTATCCTCACCATTTAGCATAGCCCTCTATTATACTGTCAGGTTTCCTGAAAATTGATTTGGAATTTCCATTTTAAATGTAGCCATTTAAAGCTCCACCTGGAACAGAATCTTGAGAATGATGGCTTTCTGGGTTGACTATGTTTTGGTAGACTTTTAGCTTTTATTTAATATGCTCAACACTACTAGAAATTCCATGTTGGCAGTTAAACCATATATTGCAATCTGCATCTGGTATGCACACCAGTACTTAAAAGATCAAACATTAAAGACGGAACTGTGTCTGTTAGGGTTCAATTAACTGGATTTCTCCACAGAGAAACCATCCTCGCTCCCCTCCCCGCCTATGAAGAGGAAAGAAAAAGTGTTGCAATCTGCAATGCGGTGATGGATTCCATTTAGACTTTGCTACTGGTAGTGGTATGCTCAGGCAGACCTACATTTGCAAAATAGTGAACAACCGCATTACTGATAGAATGAATGTTTACTGTTGAAGTGAATTACAAAAAACATGCAAGAAAAATAAATCTAACAAAGGCTATTGTTTTGTATGTGCAAAGCTACTGAAAAAAAATATACCATTTAAAATCACTGATTGCCAGCCGTATTGCCTGTGGCACAGGAGTGATAAGCAGTTTGAGATTATTCATACATACTGAGCAAGGAAAATATGCAAGCGATTCATGTGATTAACCAACTCATTTAGAGTGTTAGCTTTGACCGGCTTTGACACAGTAATCAGGAACTGTCATACATATGTTCTAAATCTATTAAATCCTATCAATTGACTTTAACGCACTTTATGTCTGACTCTCAGGCATGTAACTAATTTACTGTGCTCTAATGTGTATTGCCAGAGTGAGGGAATGTGTAGCTACTGTACAGAGTAGAAATGTTTTGTATTAGAGACGATCCAGGCACTCAAAGCTAAAGCTGAGGAAAGCCTGTATTAAATTAACAAGGCAACTGCCAACATGTTTTGACCGTAAACCATCTTCATCAGAGCAATACGGAAGAGCAAACACATTCATTATATACAGTAGCAAATATAAGCACAGATTTCTAATAGCATAGACAACACCTACATATCCACAGCATGTGAGTGCCAAACAGTTAATACAATATTAATAACATGCTATTAAGTGCCTAATTCAGAAAAACACATAACTTTACACTTTGCACTCTCCCCTCCAGTGTGAGTGCATACGTGCGTGCGCATAAGCATGTCTTTGTTTATGTGCATGTGTTTGTGTGTGTATCTGTCCCCAATAAGAATTGCTATAGTCAGATGCAGATCAGATTGGCTAAATGTTTTTTTTTGCATGAATTGACTGAGATATTGGCAGTTTCTCAAGCAAAAACAAAAACAAGTTATGCAATAACTAATAATAAATATTTATACCTAACCTCAAAGTTTTGCATTTCCATTTGGGCTGGAGTGGCGGGTGCTTAATGAATGATTTAACATATACTGAAATCATGATATACTGTATATCCTATTTTTGGGGAACTATTAGTTAATTAATATAACAAATTAGGCTTCTCTCTCAGTCGAAGCATGCTTTTCTTCATCATTTGACAGAGATTTGCAGTCAGATTAGACTCCACAATCGATTAGTCATCTATTCGCAGTCAGGCATGTGGAAGTAGGAGTCTGTCTGCAGTGCACTCTGTACATGTTAGGGGTGGGACTATATGTGTACCTCACAATATGATATAGGTGGCAATATTAGGCCCACGATTATGTCATGATATTCAATATATCGAGTTACTGCAAGAAATTCATCAATATATCACGATATCTGCAACTGAAAAAATAAGGCAAAAATAAAATACCTCAATTATTAATCTGTGCTGTTAACGGTTTCAACCGATTCTGATAACAGCCTTGATTTATTTATTTATTTATTTGAAGCAGGTAGCTATAAGAAGAAGGCCTACATATTTCGACTCTTCAAACCAATCAAATAAATCAAAGAATAAATCACATTTTGTGTAATTTAGAATCTAGTAAAATGTAATGGTCTCATGTTGAGCCAGGTCCTCATGAAATATTAAACACTGTTGCTCGTGGTCATTTTATCTTTTTTTGAGTAATAACAATAATGATAACACGACAGTCCCTCTGTCAAATATGGTCACAGGCAACTGAGACATACTGTACTACCACAGTACTGTGGTCCTCTGCAAATAATAAATGCACACACCGTTTTGCCAACAGCCAAAATCCAAAATACACGAGTGGCACTTCCAAAATGCACTAGAATGTGCTAGAGCAGTGGTTTTCAACCATTTTCATACCAGGGCCCACTATTTATTCTGCATTTTAGCCCTGGACCACCATTTGCTGTTGAGTTTAGTCTCTCAGACTAATTTAGGAGAAATAATTGGCAAAATGTAGCAATTCTTCTACATTTTCTATTTATTGAAAAGAATACTGGTCAGAATTAGGTAATTCAGATGTTTAAATATACCCTTGAGAGTAAATATACTCTTGAGATCGTAAAATGAAACCAAATGGTTTCATTTTACGATCTCAAGAGTTGCAGATCTACAGTATAAGGGTCCATTTGGTTACCAATGGTCCTTTTTAGGAAGGAAGGAGGACTCTATCAGAGGAAGAAAACATGAGAAAAATGAGGGTTTTTCTCTAGCGCCTGTCAACCAACTTCGCCCCAACACACCAGCAAAAAAAAACACTAGATTTTCCACCAGGAGTTTTTCACTAATTTTGGAGCTAGGGGTGTGTGGAAAAAGCTAAATATAGCGACAAATGCGTCAAGTTGGCAACACTGGGCACTAGACCTGCAGAAGTGTTCCTCTCTCTGGAAGAAGCTTAAGTAGAACTCTTCATTTGTTCTGAGGCACTCCACCCCAAACCCCTGACTCGAAAACAGACTGCTGTGACCACATAGCCTGGCTAAAGCCAGACCGAATCAGGCAAAAAAGCCTATCAGCAGATTGGTCTGGAATAGCTCAATTGTACACAGATTTTTTTACTCCAGAAAACCAATCTGCTGACAGTCATTTTTTTGCCAACAGCTGATTCGGTCTGGCTTTAGCCAGGCTAGTGACCACAGACGGCAGCCCCTGGGCTACTAGTCTACTAATAATAACTAGCCTAATTTAACTGTCAGTGCTATGCTACCTGTTTTTCCTCCCGTAAATATCACCGCTCCGTGTCCATGATGGTGTGTGCGCACGTGTGTGTGTTCCTAGTGTCTGCCTGCCTGTCTTTCGCCTGTGCACTCGCTCGAAGCGGTTTCATTATCCAGTCATTAATCCCCTCCCACACTCACACACACACACCACACCCCACAAAAAAATTTAGCTATATAGTCTGCCCCTTGCATCACACTCTTTGGAGGCCTACTGCAGATACATACAGTGGCAGGCACAGACGGGCTCAGGCAATCGGAACAAGGATATCCATCATGGGACTGGCCATGCAACCATGTGCAGCTCACTGAGTTAGGTTTGAGCCCCGTAATACTCTCCAAATCATCACTCCATTAGGGAGGAAGAGGGAGAGAGAGAGAGAGAGAGAGAGAGAGAAAGAGCAAGTATGGGGGGGAAAGGTGTCAGAGAGGTGACAATTGATAGAAAGCTCGTTTAGTCATTTTCTCTATATAGGTCATCATTCGGTCCAGTCAAGCGCATGTCACGGTCGACTGTTTAGTTGGCATTCACTGACAGTGGTACGCTGGAGCAAAAACAAAAAGATGGGAATTGCATTACGTAACTTCCATTATTTGGCAATTATTAAAACGTCTTTGGCAGACCATGGTATAAATCTTTATACCTGAGCTGAGTTTAACACTCCAGTAGGCAGCTGGTATGGAAGGTGAAAGACAGAACATGAAGGTGTGCACAATAAAGTTGTTGATTTAAAAGGTAATATTGGCGACTTTAGTGTGTACAAAATCTGTTTGTAAACAGATTTGAATCTAACTCCAGCTCACCTCCACTCTAATGGCTCATTATGAAACTGATGGAGACTGCTGCACTATCATTGGCTAACACGCCACCTTACCCCCCACGAGAAAGAGGGCTCTTTCATTGAGACCCAGAAGGAAGCCTCTACTGAATGACAGATGCAAGAAAGCCTTGGTAGAGTTTGCCAAAACACACCTGAACAAGCCAAAATCCATCTGGGAAAATGTCCTGTGGACAGATGAGACCAAATTGAGCTTTTTTGTTAATCACATAGAGTAGACTATATTTACAGGGAAAGAAATGAAGCCTTCAAGCAAAAGAACACTTTCCCCACATTCAAACATGGAGGAGGTTCACTAATGGTTTGAAGTTGTTTTGCAGCCTCTCGTAGTGGGTGCCTTGAATGTGTGCGTGGCATTATAAAATCTGTTGGTATTTTGGAGAGAAATGTTTCACCAAGTGTCATTAAGCTGGGTCTTCGTCGAACATCATGGGTGTCCCAGCAGGAGAACTACCAAAACACACATCAGAACAAAGCACCCAGGAATGGTTCAACAGAAAACGCTTGAATGTTCTAAAGTGGCCAGCAATGAGTCCAGATCTCAACCCATTGAACACCAGTGGAGGTATCTGAAAATGGCAGTTGGTACAAGGCATCCTTCTAATCTGGGTCAACTGGAGCAGTTTGCAAAAGAAGAGTGGGCCAAACTGCCAGTAGAGATGTAGGCATCTCACTGAAACCTATAGGAAGCGTTTGACAGCAGTCATTTTCTCCAAAGGCTGTGCTGCCAAATATTAACTTCAATGTGTCAATAATTTTGTCACAGCAATTTCTGTGTAATCTACTATTTAAAATGAAATGTTAAGCTCTGATATCTGCAATAGTTTAATAAATTTAAGAACACCAAATACTTGTGTGTCTTTATGTGCAAAGGTGCCAATACCTTTGGTCACAACGGTATATATTTTTTTATTTTGGGCTATAATACCTTTAACTCTGAACGTTATCAGTATAAGGGTATATTTCTACCAGTTTTTAAGGCTCTGTTGCAACACATCAGTCCTCCTCTCATAACCATGAACCACTAGTTTTTATACTCCACAAGTTGCACCGCCCGTTACAGATGCTATCTTTACAGCACAGGCTCATTGCTTGGCAATAACTATTACGAGACAGTTTGGAACTTTACGATCACTATTTATTTAGATACATTAATTCACAACACGCGATTTTCCGCACTTCATAAACACTCAGAGAAAAATGCATTATGGAGGCGGCAAATCCTGTGCTTGAGATATCAAAACCAAGATGACTCCGATGTGCAGTTTTAAGTGGGGTCAGGGAGGTCTCCTTATTAAGCAAATTGCATAAACTTCATTGCTACAAGAATATAAAGTTATGCAGAATCATAACACGGTGCGCTTTTCTTAACAAGCATACACCAGATGAAAAACTGAAGTGTGTATTCGGACAGAAATTCACGCATAATTATTCCAGTTGAAATTTCCTCCTCAGGAGAGAATTTGCCCTGCCAACTATTGGGGGAAAAAAAATAAAAAAATAAACTATGAGGAATGAACTCCGGACAGACACACAAAATTTGAAACCACACAGCTAACAACTATGTCTATTTAGAAAAGTGTTTCACTTGACAAGCCTCCCTGACAGTAACAAATTGGGCAGCAGGTGGCTCGCAGGCACCAGCCAGTGATGTGCGCGCTTGTGTCTGCGTGTGTGTGTGTCTGCGTGTGTGTGTTTGTGTCAGAACACGGTAGAGATAAGCGCAGTCTTGCCCTCCTGCCAAAGGACACGGCAGATTATGAAGGAACTCATGCATATTCTCCACAAGTCACTGCTCCTGCCATCCAATGAGGAGACAGTTACACCGACTCCCTGTAAAGAAGTCCCCAGGCATGCAATTTCCTCCTTCCATCTCATGCTGGGAGGGATGTGGTCATGAAATAGGATTTTATGGCTGTGGGGGTTGACAGAGAGTGGTAGTAATGAAATATATAAAAAAAAAGTAGTTGTATCCCATCACCCAATTGTTTGCACGGACGCACGTGTACTTATATGTGCGAGCTTGCATATCGTGCATGGCGCTTGTGTAGGCGCCCACGCCCACGTACCGTACATGTGGAAGGAAACGTGCTCCCCCCACAACTTCAGCCTTTAAATAATGAGCTTTATGCAGGGTTCCGATATTTGTGCAATTAACCTTTTCATCTTAAGTGAGTCAGAGCAGCTTAAATAAGCAACTTGCTCGATGTCATGTCAGTATCTGCAACCTCTTGACGTGCCTAATGGGGCAAGCTGGTGTCTGCTTTACATGCCTGCAACAGTTCTTGAGTGATCACTGTAGGCATGAGTGGACCCAAGGAGATCAATATTTTATATCAATGCAACTCACCACTAAATGTCCTGAGGCATTCAACCTGCTCTACCACTAATATTGCACATTGGCCCTGGGCTGCATGTGAGAAATGTGAAGGAGGATCTATTATAGATCCATTCTTTGAACCTTGAACCTCAGTGGATATAATACATCTGATGGGTTTGATTTGTTGTCATTTTGCATCTTTTGCCGATAGATGTTTAACCTAAAGTTTAACATGTTTAATTAAGACTGAAACTGTTCATGAAAAAACAGCAGATGATTGTTTAGAAAGTGTCATTATGCATAAACACTGGCTGACCACCTGGGGAATGCCAAATCGTCCTTCACTTTGGTGTGCTATCTCTGTGACAGCAGACGGCAGGGGAGCTCATCGCAGATTTTTATCACTGCAGAATCTATTCATGTTCGTCACACCATACACACACAGCAGCACGTAGTAAGGAGTAGATCAGTAGACCCAATTTGATTAATGCCCTTGTTATTCCGAGGGAACGAGAAAATCTAACATCAGCAGGCAATTTTAAGTGTTGCCTTATATTGGTTTCAGGCAATAAAATTCCCATGAGCAGTGCCTCGTTTCATCTGCGACGTGTCATCAGCCTATTTATCAAGGGGAAATTACCGCGAACGAAACGGGCCTATAATGCTTCAAGTGATTTTTGGTTTATTGCCGTTAAAAGTACACATGGTTTTTCATTCATCCATCCATCCATCTTCAAACCGCTTATCCAAAGCTGGGTTGCGAATATAGGACTTCTCTGTGGCCACATTAGCAAGCTCTGAAAGGGGACCCCTATAGTCCAGGCCAGCGTTTTTTTATATTCATATGAGACTGCCATTGTGCCCCAAACCCACAAATATAAAGCATGTTATTTGAATTATTACATATAACATTGTTTGAGAGTCATCCATTTTCCCTTTGAGTTGTGCACTTGATGAGTCACGTAGTATGTACAAAAAAAAGTTCCTACTATCAGTTGTGTTATCTGTTGACACAGTTACTCTGTGAACAGTCATATTGTGTAAAGATGGAGATAAACAAACACAAAGTATTGCAAAACAGTACATTTTGTAGATTAGGAGGAGGGGTGAATGTTTGCTTTGCCTTGCCAGGTGAACATACACTGGAAGCAATCTTCTGAGATGTATTTAATAATAGCTCTCGATTTCTTCGAGAGCAGCACAGATCACATAATGTACAGTACGTGCTCAACGGCATAAAACTAGGACATGAGGAGGAAGCTAGCAGGTTGATATAAGAGTTTATACGATAGTCAGCGCAACTTTTTGTAAGAGACCACCCTCTGCTTATCACTGCATTCCTCATTCCCAGTTTCTTATAGACCCCACCTGCCTTCACTCCCCTTTCACAGTCTCCTGTATCCATCCACTACACCTGCCTCTACTCGCCACAGCCAAGCATGTTGCAATCACCATAGTAAAAACTCATAACGTAGTTTATAGTTCTGCTACACTGTCAGATCTTTATAATAGGCTCTGCCCTGAGGCCATCATATACATTGCAATGCTCTTTAAATATTTGTTTCTCTTGAGCATAAAGCGTAAGAGAAGACGTTAAAGATTGAAAAGGGGAGAGGGCAGAGAGAAATTCAAACTCCAAACAAACAGTCCAACAAGCACTGTGCACGTGCGCGCGCACGCATACACATTACCACCAAACTCAGCCTTAATAGACTTGCTTCTGTGAAGAGTCAAGGAAGTGTGTTTTCACCTTTTTAATTAGCCTAAAACATTATCGACTGAAGCCCTGAGGTGTCCATCCAAACAAGATTTTCTGACTACAGAGGTGCCAAACACTCCTTATCCCAATGCGATGGAAACTTGCTGGTTTGACATGGAAACTGACGGGACTCAATAATGGATGGAAATGAAACGAACAGCGCGGGCCGACTAAAAGCTCCCGACAAGTCTCCGGAGATCACGGGTCTTCCGCCGTAAGCGTTGCCCTGAGATTCCCGCTCATGAAACACCTTGCATAAATAACATTTCTCTCAGATCAGTCTGGTGGTTTTCAAGCCACTTGCTTGCCATCTGTGGCTGTGATGTGCAGTTAGGGAGTAGAGAGGATTGAGAGGCTTTGGACCAAAACTACGCCGAGAGAAGCCTGTCACAGTTAGGATCACACCAGAGCAATGAGATTTCTGAAGTCTCACAAGTCATTCCTCCTGGGGGAGGGTAAGGGGAGGGTTGTGTTGTCTGGCGCTGCCTGAGCTGTCAACCCCTTTCTCCCCTAGAGGCCTTATATAAAACAAATTGTAATCTTGATATAACAAGGCAATAAAATGTCAAATGATTTATTGTGCCATGACTGGATGATGGGTTTTTAGCAAGCTGTCTTTACAGAGCACTGCACAGCACCACACTGAATTTAGGTAGCAATAACAACCATCGCCGTGTGAGATTTGTGATAAATCACTTTACACTTAGGTCACCTCAGCAGAGGTGTTGTTCAGTGACAGTGGAAATCCAAATGAAGAGAAACCCCACAAGTGTTCCTTCCCCTTGTTTTTCATTTTCTCCCCAGTCATTGCCAATGTACCCATGTATACTGTATACTAGTCCCTATACAGCCAAACCTGACTGCCTTGAGACAATCACGTCTCCTCCGATCTCTATGAAGTCACCAGCCAATTCTTTTCACCTGACACACAGAAGAAGTTCCACCGGTAAGACAACGCCTGGGGAGGAATCCAGATCCGCTCTGCAGACAGGATGCTTTGTTAGTTAGTGGAGGTTTGTTGCAGCTGGGACTGCTACAGTATACCACACAGAAAGGTATTAATGTATTTCCAGATTGCAGGCATAAATTATCAATGTGTTTGAAAAGGCTGCAACACATGGAAGTGAAGTTGGCAGTTACTGCTGGGAAGCAGCCAATCTGTTGAATCCAGTGTAGTTTTTGTCGACTAAGACTAAATTCCAAGTTGACTAATGTTTTTGATATTTATTCAACTAAGGCTAGACTAACTAAGACTACATCATAAACTAATGGAAGACTAATTCATAAAGACTAATGGAAATAGTATTTTAATCTTTTTTAAGTACTTGAACATAAGGCATTGCATACCTTTTGAGGAGAGCAGGTCAAGGGTTTTACTTACTAATTACTCAGTAATTTGATACTAGACTAACATAGACTAACAAAAAATAATTTTAGAAGAATAAATGGGACTAGGGGCTCCATTTTCGTTACCATCTAAACCCCTTATCCTAAACCCTTATCATTTATTTACCATTTTGAAAAACTTTTTAGAATAGTTCAATGTGCCAATCTATTGACACATTGTGAGCTTGTACACTGGCCATTTAAACTATTGAAAATTTTTCTGTTTTAATAGTTTAAAAATGCAAAGAAGTTAAGGGATAAGGGGTTTAGCGGTGACGAAAATGGAGCCCTAAATGTGTGTGAAAAGAGACTAAGACTAAATTCAAAATATTCTCCAAAAAACAACACTGGTTGAATTGCCATTGTGTTCACTGATGTGTTGCGTCATTAGCTGTAGTGAGATATCATCATGTCGCTCACCAGCCCAGCAAGCTCAGTCTGTGTTCAACCCTGAACTAAGTTGCTTCCAAAAATGCAACACGGAGGCAGCCGCAGCAGGTGGTAAGTAATTGTATTTTTTCTATAAGCACTGCATTATGTGTACGTATGTTAACGCATGCTTGTGTTTCGTCTCATTCAAACACGAGACAAACACAAGAAATGATGGTTGAAGCATAAGGTCTAATGTGCCAGCTGTCAAATGTTCTCTGAAATAACATTGTTATGCTGTATTTGACGAAGGCGAAGTCCAACTAAATCATGGGACAACCCACATGATACAGATTACAGACTAATTGAAAATTATGTTTATGAAGCAAGTGCGAAATGCCTTAAGTAGCCTAGCGGCACATGTACTTGTGCAGAAATGACAGGCCAGAAGCCTGTGTGCAGATTTTGCCTTAATTATTCTCGATATTGATAATTATTGCTCATTAGTTGAAGCAAAAGGACATGCAGTGTGCACACCTCGCTGCCTTTGGCTGCAGGCAAAGCTGTGCTGTTTATCTTTCTTTTAAATAGCCAAGAGTTTAGTTGAAAGTATAACCCCCTGCTGCAGCAAAGGTCACGATAATACTTGCTAAATTTCGGATTTGCATTCGCCAATGTTTTCCACACCTTCAACCAACTGAAATCCTGACATCAATTCATTTCAACATTTCAAGTGTGTATGCAAATGTGATACTGGAGGTGGGTGGACTGCCCCCACAAGGAAATAATTTGGGGTCATAGTAATTAAAACCACATTGATAATGAAAGGAAGAAAACATAAATGCTGTCAATACAATATGCAACTATCATGTTTGTTTTCATTCAACAAAGTCATATTAACCAAGATTTTATTCTTGGCCATATTATGTTCCACACGGGCAGCAGTTCTCTACCTTTTCGGCCCAGGTGCCATGAGATTGTTTTTCCTTGCAACAATTATAAGCATACTGTATACCTATGAATCACAATAAATACAACAGTACAACAGTACATGGCATCATTAATTAATGCAATTAAGAACTGGTGGAAACTGGTGGAAAGATATGGTGGAAACATCCACTACACGTGGGTCCATAACCTCAATTAGGCTTCAAGGGAAATTGATTTCTATAATGCCAAGACCTTTTGCAAATATATCACACTGTTTATGTCAGGTTTGCTTACACATAAAGGCCTGAGACAAGATTGGCAGTGTTAAAAAGGCTAGGTGGAGATTTCTCTTGTTAGTCTTGTTTCATTTTGGTGGCATGATGGCATTCAACTAATTAACTTGACAGTCTCATTGAAACAGCGTCTCTAGTTGAGAAAATGAAGCTGATCAAGAGTCGAGCTTCAACGATCGATCTGGCAAAGTTCCAATTCTCTATGTTATTATCACCCAGCATCTCATTTGATTTAGCCAGGATGGTTATATACTGTATATGTGGTGGCAGCTGTCATTTGACCACATATTTGAAAGTGATTGTTTGAGACATTGGATTAAATCTGCCACTAGAGTATCTTGGCACTGGTAGACTGCTGAAGTATTAAAAAGAAAAAAGAAAAAAAAACACAGAAATTGTGTAGACTTCACTTGGCTGTAATAGAGCTGATCAGTTTGAGTCATGCATTTTATCCAAGCGGTTACTTTTTCCCTTCAACCTGCTCTTGTAACTGTCCCCAGTAGGTACCGAGGAGCTGAAAGAATCACAAAAACACATTATGTCTTAATATGTAGTCAGGAAATGATCATCCTTTGACTGTCATCAAGATCCTGAATGCCACGTCTTTCTATGATTAATGTTTGATCCATCCATTGATGAAAATACTTGGATAGGTAGGGTACTCATTCATAAGCATGCACTCTAGTTTTCTTGGCATTTAACTTGAGTCTTACATTGGCGGTGGCTTCCTCATACAGTATGAGATGATCAGCGTCCATGCAGATTGTATGTTGTAGATATGTATTGTTGTAAAAAAATAAATGGAGGTCAATGAAGTGGAGAAGCAATGGATAATGAATGGCTAGGTGGTCACTGCTGGTGAATAAATCACAGACAGGCTGATTAGCCACGCAAGCAGAGGTGACATATTCATCCTGAAGGTGATTTATTTATCAACAATGACCTTCAGTTGCAGATATTGTGATAATGACCTAGCCATTCATTATCCTGCTCATTACTGTTCATGGATACTAAAGGGACACTTCACCCTTTTTGATTATTTTGTTAATGGCATTTAGAAGATGTAGGGCTCCATTTTCGTTACATGCTAAACCCATTATCCCAAAGCCCCTATTCCTTTTTTACTATTTTTTAAAAACTTTTGGGAATAGTTCAACGTGCCAATTTATTGACACGTTGTGAGCATGTAGACTGGCCATTTGAACTATTGTTTTTTTAAAAGGGCAAATAATTTTTTATAGGATAAGGGGTTTAGCCGTGATGAAAATCTTTAGAACACTAGAACACACTCCTGGGGCTCTGTGTGTCTATGTGGTTTCAGATATTTTTTATTTTAGCAGTGGGCCTGCAGTGTTTCTACTGTCATCGATGTCATAACCTCCTGGACTACATTTAGTCTTAGTAAGACAGCCCTCCCCCTATCCACAAGGAGGAACACTGCACCAAAGCATCATGGGAATTAAGGGAGCCTGTCTACTCTATAAAATGTGATAGAATCTGGTGCTTTGGTCCTCATGTCTCCCAGGCCGTTTTCCTTTTAGAGCCATCTAATTTTTTTCCCCGTTTTTTGGCTAAAAAGTAAATTAATAAATTGACCCTAAAAAATGACCCTTTCCTTGCTTACAACGTGATGAAAGTATTCCAAGCTGAAATGAGCATAGCACAACACAAAATGAGTGTTGACCAAACTATAATAGATTTGCGGCTACTGCATTGTCTATTTCTTGCTTCAAATGTTTTGAAAAACAATCTTGAAGGAAATGTTTAGTTGTAAAGGCATTTTGTGTTTGTTTACACGGCTGTCATTTTGGATAGGCCTACAGCAAAAAAAAATCAAGCAATGCAATGCAAGGTGCTCTGAGCCTTTGATTAGTTATAGAGGCGCAGTCATTATTAAGAAATTAGCAATTGACCATTCAGAGTCAAGCATTCAACCAATCCGTATAATAAACTTCATTATTCAGCATTCTCACTACCGCTGTTCTAAGAAATGTCCTGCTGTCCTTGGAACATGGCCTGAATTGGACAAGTGAACGGCGATGTGTGTGTGTGTGTGTACCATAGGGACTGCGTTAGTTCTTCTGTTGTTGCATTATTGCATTCATGAATCCACTTACTGACCGGCTGTCGGTATTGACTAGCAATTTGTTAGGTGACGATACTATTAACATCTTTACTTTTAATAACATGCCCTTACAAACTGCACATACAAACACACTAGTGGGTCTAATGAAGTACTATCACCACATAGACACAAGGAAAAATGAAAATAAAAAAATAAATAAATACATGTGTCACTCCATCTTTAAAGCCTATGTTTTAAAGATGGAGCAGCAGAGCATGGACACATGATGAAGTACAACATCATCCGAGGGACAGGATGGTAAGCAAAAATGAGGGTAGGAAAGCAATCCTGAACGTATCCTGTGTGGTTTAAATGTGATGTGTCAAGTCAATTACGGAGCATTCAAATTCAGGACAAACACATTGTTCTATTCTTATGTTTGTGATATGATTGTGTTGACAATTGGCATGGGCATGTGTTTGGAGGACTAATCTATCATTTAGTTATATTATTGATGAAAGTGTTAAATTGGGGGAACCCGCTGGTGCTCTCAGTGGCTGCAAATAGTGTTGATTAGTTGATTTTGCACGGTGTTAGAAATAAAATAATGCTGCTACAGAAAGTTGATGTGTATTAACAAATTCAAAAATTGCAGCCTAACCGTCGTTTTTTGCGAAACTTGTCAATATGCTAGAGGACTATGCCAGACGATGAGGATGTGAAGCCCACAAATATAGGCCAGAGTTACACTTGAAAATCAATATGTGTCTCCTTCTGATTATTGACCTCTGACCTTTAGACCATCCACAATTTTGAATTATATGAAACTAATCTACTCCTGTCCTGGGATGTCTGTGGATTATATTTTTATATTTTGTAAATTGACTTCTATGTTTTCTATGATTACTGCACACAATTTAATGTAGTTAAATCACTGGGTATACTACTTTAACACCATCATATACTGTAGGTAAGCAATAGATAATACGATATGTATAATTATCTTTTGGTATTACTTTTCTTGTGTGTCGTGTTTGCACATAATAATTTTGACTAGGAGAGGTTAATTGGCGTGCTGTAGTGAACAGCAACAAAATAATTGGCTATATAGAAATGATTTACCGAGGCAATGGAAGGACATGAATGTGAGCACTGGAGATTATTCAAATTCATTGCGTGGCCAGAGAACATACTCATTACAATATACCGTATGCATATACTAGCCATAATCTTTCTAGACAGCGTTAAACCTCCACTGAAGCTTGGCCAGTGACTCAGCACGAGGTCAGCTGTGTTGTGCAGATCAAAGTGTGTGCGCGTGTGTGCATGTGTGTGCGTGTGCGCGTGTGCGCGTGCGCGCATGTGTGTGTGTGTGTGTTTGCTTGTTTGTATTTGACTGCTGCTATCTCTGCTGTGCAGCCCTTCACCCTAGGCACTAGCTGAGTTGACAGACCTGCAGAGCCTCCCACCCTTACACTAGACACTGACAGCCAGACATCCCACTTGGCTACATAATTATGATGTGTACTACGCAAGTACATGCACATGTGTGTGTGTGTGTGTGTGTGTGTGTGTGTGTGTGGATATCCGTGCCAAGTGCGTGCACAATACAATATGTATAGTATATTCGTATGCGGCATAAAGTTCAAGTTGTGGCAGGTGGGTTGTGTCTGTCGTGATCGCGCAGATACGCCTATGGACCGCACATCGACAACCAACGTGAACTGGGGGCTGATGTCGCGTAGGCAGGCAGTTTGGGGTAAGTGCGCTGACAACGCATCGGTTCGCAGTGCACTGATCACCATGTCCAGGTTTTGGCAGGATCCCGTCTCTCTCCGTCTATAGTCTCTTGAGAAGACTGTTGGAAAAGAGCTCATTTTTTTCCCCCTTTGCGTTTTGACGATGGGCTCTCAGATTGCTCTCTCTCTCTCTAGTCCCTCTAGCCCTCACTCCATACCTCCCCCACTCTGTCGGAACACTGATCAATTTCCAATAACATCCTGTACCTCTGTATTGGCATGCAACGTCAGATACAACAGAATCTGCTGCCTGTCCATAATTGCGATGGCATGTCGTGAATATAATGCCCATGAACATGAAGGAGGGAAAACAGTTCCGTTAGTTTCTGATGCATCTGCAGATATGAAGTGGACCCATAAACACTTAAGTTGCCCCAAACACAGAAGTAAACAGGAAAAACGGTGTGGGCTATATGCACCGAGTGAGCAGATTCATCTTCGTAACTATAATGGAATTCCACGGACAAGACAGACCCAGCAAACCAGACGGCGCCCTCATTACCCTAACCCAACCCTGTTTATATGCATATACAGCTTAATGGCTCTGCATTTTTCTGTGTGTTGCTGTGCCAGGGGGGCCTGTCCAACAAGTCCTTTTCCAGAGTGGTAGGATGGTGAAGGAGAGGTCTTCTCCTCCAGCCAGCATCTGCTGCTGATCCATAAAGGGCCTGGGGCGCATCGACCCGCAACCGACCTCGCACTGTGCAATGGACACAACAATATCAATAAAGCTGTAGCCAAAGGAAAACATACCACAAGGCTTGTGGATGAGCGTGCATTTTTCAACTATGCGTGCACGCGTGTGAGTGTGTGTATTTATCTGTGTGTGTGTGTTTGAGAGAGAGAGAGTAGTATGTGAATTACAATTGCAGCCAACAACCCTCTTTCTCTGGCTTTAGTCTTAACTCATTACCAGACAAAACTTCAGCCGGACACAGTTAATTCCAGGGGATTATTCTCTCATCCATCCACTGTTCATGAGTCCCATCAGGGAGGGGCATGTTTATGCCACTGTGCTCAATTACAATAGAGTACTCAAGTCTGACATCACCGCCGCTAGAGATTTCCACAATTCCACTGGTTTGCTGTGGTTATTTGATGTACTGAATCTTAGATCGCCTCGTATAGAAGTACAGTGTTCCAAAAATAAACAAATCTTCCGGGATTTTTCTGTCAGGGGGGACTGGCTCTGAATATTTTATGGCATTCATTCATATTTGATACAGCCAGTTTCTGAATTAATTCAGCCATATAACTGTACACTTCCAGGTATGAAATCAATGCCGATAGACTCGCTACTAAAAAACGGTTATGCTTCCATCAAGACAACAAAGGGTATGTTGTGTGTGGCAGCGGCAGCAGGCAGCAGCTCAGAAATTGTGTTTTTGGGTTGTTTGTCTTGTTCTAGCGTTTGTTAGTCTTTGGGTTCAATGTGTACATTTCCACCTTCAGTGAAATGCTTTATAAACAGTTCTTATATAAGACTCCCTGTGGGGATTTCAACAAAAGCTAGAAAATGTGGTCTCCACAGGTGTCCACCAGGTCAAGTTATTGTGGCCTCCTGGTGACGCCATAAATAGTCCAATGTGAAAAGGGTGCCTTTATGCCTTATACATCTTTGAAGGAGGAATTGAAGCACTTTCTTCCAAAAAAAAAAAGTTTCGCAAAAATCCACCTCTTGGTGATGCTGCAACAGGCCAATGTGAAAAAGGTGTGTTTTCTTCCTCAGTATAGCAGGAAAGTGCGTTCATAATTTGAGGCTTTTGTTTCAAAACTTTCTAAGTCAATGTTAGCCAAATAGGATGTACTAGTCCTATACCCGTTGTGTATTATATGATCCGGAATTAATGTTTAGATCACAGTGATTGGGATGGAGTTGTTGAGTGGAAGTTGGGCACAAAATAAATGTTACTGAATATGAATGACTGAATGACACGCCATTTGTAGTCTATGCTCTGTCACACAGCCTGGTAGTCCCAAATGTATTAGGAGTGGCTAATACAACATACATTGGAGGGCATACATTTCTAATCCAAATGCCCGGTTTTTGCAACCTATGATGTTGTCAGCTTGAAGATTGTCTAATTTCGCCGGAGCACACTGTAGTCACCTCATTGTGCTAGCGAGCTGCAGATTATTGCCTTCCCACTCCAAACGTGCAGTTGCATCGCCACTTGCGCATACACGACACGCACCAAACTTGCAAATAATTTTGGAGAGGAGTGGGTCACTGGGTGCTGTGGGCCGGCGCGCGCTAATATCCAGACAGTGTGAATTGCAGTGGTAGTGGAAATGAGACGTAGGTGACCGGACCGTAGTAGCGCATGTATCACCGCGCCGTGCCGAGAGAACGAAGCCTGTGTGTGGATCAGTCGTCTGATAGGCGGAACAGCGAGAACAGAGAAGGCTGTACCCAAAATGGGAGGTGATCCTGTGTTGTACGACAAACTGTGACCACAAATAAATGTGTCTCCATGACACGTGATGTTTTTTATCTGTATCCGGTGACACGTGATGTGCGCAAAGATTATTTTTTGACACAAAAGTATTAAAATATACAAAATACAATTAAAATGAAGGGTATCATATTTTGTGCTTATGAGCCGCGCATATTGCTGCTGGATGACAGGGCTGTGTGACTCGAGGTTCAGTGAGGCTGTCCGTGCGCCGTGGCGTTACGCAAATGGAGACAAATGACACAGTAACATTGCACAGGAAGTGGACAGGAAGTGTTTTTACAAAAGCCGGCCTCCTGGGGGTGCTATGGCAGGCTGCTCTGGAAAATCTGGCCTGGTGGAGACGAATATAACCCCATGAAGCAGGAGAACAGCGCCCTCTAGCAGCAGTGAGTGTCATCAGGACTATGGCCACCTCTGCAGTGCACCATAGAAGATGTGTTGGCCAACATAAGAGCAATCATTGCACAATCCACACATACCTCTCACCCATAACCTCCAAACAAACAATGCAATAATAAACAGACTGCTAGAAAAGGGCACTCCAGAGTGCATATCTCTACAATGCTATAGTTGCTAAGGTGTGGGTTGCTTCGCACACATCAAGAAAGCTGAGAGGAATAGCATTTCTATGAAATGCCACTATTGTGCAAGGTTTTACAATGGTGGTGCTTCCAGACAGATTTCACGCAGTTTGGGTTTGTTTGGTTGTTGTATACATATACTAGCTCAAATGTTGAACTCTCCGAGACGTATTTATTGATTCTCACATTTTCAATCTACGAGAGTTCAAAGGATGACAGCCCTAGGGAGCATCACAAGAGGCAAGTTGCCTCATAGTATTGCTGAAGATGTACAAATCCAAAATACTGTATATTCCACAATAAGGTTCTGCCACCTATCCGATTGGTGTCCGGGTAGGTTCGGCAGCGTCCGCTGCTGTTTTAATAAAAAAGGTGTTTTAATAAACTCTCATTCCCTTGCTCCCATCTTGCTCAATAATCCTGCCCCTTTCGTGACGTCGCCTGCTGATTTAAATAAAGATATGGTATATAACATTATAAAGACAATTACCCGTATGCCACAAACAAGCCAACTCATGGTATGACAAATCATGAGAATAAACACAATGGGCTCCATTTCTGTTACATGCTAAACCCCTTATCCCAACTCCCTTATTTCGTTTTTACTATTTCGAAAAGAGTTTTAGAATACTTCAACATGTCAATCTATTAACACGTTGTGAGCTTGTAGACTGGCCATTTGAACTACTGAAAAATGTTTTTTTAAATAGTTTAAAAAGGCAAAAAAGTTAAGAGATAAGGGGTTTAGCGGTAACGAAAATGGAGCCCAATATCTTTATTCTTACAAATTATTTGATCGTTCCAAAATATTGAGTTTATTGTGATGATTTGTCACAACCCGAGTTGTGGGAGCTCAGGGGCAAAATCAATTTGTGACTGCGATGGGTGGATAACGATCACGACCGATGCCCAAGTGGACGTGACAAATGTATGCTATTTTTCAACTTCTGTGACATCACATTGTGACCGCAGCATACGTCGCAACTATTTTGCATAATGGTTGCAGCCGTTTTGCATAATGCCATTATGCCGATTCCTAACCGTTGGCATAATAGTCAGGGGTTAAGGTTAGGTTTAGGCACAGATTTTACTGAGGTTACGTTTAGGGTTAGGGGTTAGGGTTAGGTTTAGCAGGGAATGACCATTTTGACCATTGGTCACGACCAAAACTATTTCATAACGTCACGATAAAACAGACCGTTTGCTTGATTCACCGGTCAAGCAAACGATCACGACCGCTTTACCACCCGTTGCGACAGTTGACCGACGGTTGCAAATTGATCTCGCCGTTTCCCCCGAGTTGGCTTTGTCTGCGACGTAACACGTAATATAAATCATCTATATTTAAACCAGTGGGAGACGTCATGAAAGGATCGAGCCTACTGGGCAAGATGGCGGTGAGGGAACGAGAAATCGAGACAGAATTTATTAGAACATCTTTTTATTTAAAACTCCTGCTTATCTTTGCCTCCTGGCCGTCGGGCCTGGCAGAGAAGGCTAGTAGAATTATAGTTCTAATTGGAGTTAAATAATTTATAATTGGACTTGCATAAATTGATCGCCTACTAACTTCACCCCAGAGATATCCCCCACCACCACCTCCCCAGCATGCTCCATGGAAGCCCCCCTTCCCCCCTGGAACTTCTGCAGCACGTATCGCTGAAGAAGGCTGAAGATATTCCTCCCATGGTCATGCCGTTGTGACGCCCGGCTGTCTTTTGCCCCCTCAGGTGCTTTCGTATCTTGGCAGCCAGCAGAAGGGCCCAGGCAGTGCATGGTCAAAAAGCAGCGGTATAGAAAGATCAGCTAAAAGGGACACTAAAGGAGGTGCAAAGTCAACCCCACAATGACCTGGAGTTATACAGTAGCTGTAGCAAATTGGCCATGCTGGCGGTTCCTCCATGCCATAACAAGGTCGCACGGCTCGAGGAGAAGCATGTGCAGCAATGGATAGCGCAGCACCAGTGAAGACGCTGCCGCGACAAACGCGCTGATTCGGCACTATCGCTGGCCGCCTTCATACGGCCTCACGTGTCCCACCTGGGGCAAGAAGATGTACAGTACTGTGTGTGGTTCTAATTCTGTATCAGACTTCACAGCCATGTACCATCTTTTGCCAGTGTGACACAAGACGGAAGTTTTTCTGTCAGTAATATGCGATGGCTGGCACTCAAGGTTGGTACAGGGCCAAGGCTCCTTGTCCATTTATGGGCATGCAAGAAACCGGGTCTTTGCATGCTCACAGCAGGAGCGGATCTAGGCATGGGCATGGGGGGGCAGTGCCCCCCTAAATACCCAGTCTGCCTCCCCCCCCCCCAAACACCATGCAAAACAACCCAAGATATTTCAAATTAAAGTGCTTATATTTAAAATGATTTGAAACACTACTACTACTACTACTAACTAACTATGGTTGTGTCACCACTAAACCAACAGCATTTCATCACGGAAAACAGAAAACTCTCTGAGTCAGACCTTTAGCTTTATGCATGCTGCGTGTCTGTTGCAACTTCAACAACAACAACTGACGTTATTATTGATGCTTTACTTCACTAATAAAAGTCCTGTAACCGAAAATGACGCCGCCCCATACCATTTCTCTTGCCCCTCCAACATGTTCTCTTGCCCCCCCAATGGGACATGTTACATCCGCCCCTGGCTCACAGGGCTCCTGTCAGCAGGGACTGTGAACTGTGAACAGAATAGCGGTGTTCTGCCTGCAACACGCTCCGTGTACTCCAGGGGAGGCTCCTCACTGGCAGGTGAACCAGTAGGGGAATTCAGATTTGCATAATGATTAAATTGGGAGAAATGGGGGGGAGAAATCATTTGAAATTTGAATTTGCATATATAAAATTTGCAACGTGATGCCTGGGCACACTGGTGCCGATTACAGCTAGTTTAAAAAGGTCAGAAAGATTCCATGTGCCCCCAATTATCATTTGATTATCCAGTGTGATGATGTGGTCATGGTACGACTCCAAATGGATTCTCTGATCCCTTTCCCAGTGGTGGAAAAAAACGTGTATTCACATTTTGTAGAACTAGTACTAGAGTACTGAAGCATCAATACTGCAAAACAGAAATAATCTGTTACAAATAAAAGTCTGGATAAATGTACTACTTTGAAAAATAAACATTTGAATTATAAAGAAAGATAATTAACCAGTAACTAAAGCTGTCAAATAAATGCAGTAAAAGTAAAAAATAAAGTGCGACACCTGTATTTGGATCAGCGATGTAGTCGAGTAGAAGAAAAAATATTGGAAATTAGAAATACCAATTTATTTAGTTACTTTGCATTACTGCCTCAGATCATGTATGATCATATTACACATAGCCATACTTGGGTACTGAAACGTTTACTTTAAGTATAATGTATTAAAAGGAGGCCAATAGAGGGAACAGAGCAGCAGAATATCACTATACCGCACTGTTACTGTAAGCAGATAATGAAAGCTTCTAAAGAGAAAAAGATATATTGCAGTCAGACAGAGCCTTGTGTCTGTTGGGAGTCGACAACCTGATCGTGTTATGCAGCACAGACATACAGTATATGGCAGGGGTTTTCAACGTTTTTGACACCAGGGACCACCGTTTACTCAGCATTTGAGCCATGGACGCACCATTTGATTACATTTTCACCCCAAAGACCTAAAACTAGAAAGAATTATTTTGGTTTTGTCCACAATTCCTGGCTTGATTTTGCAAACAAAACAGTGTAGACTTCTTAATTAAGTGGTGCCAATTCAGATGATGAATATTTTAACTCTTGAGAGTGTAAAAATTTTTCATTCTCTGGAGTTACATCTGGTACATACGTAAGCTTTCCATCATTTAGCCTGGGGACCACCTGGAACCCTCTCAAGGACCACTGGTGGTCCCCGGATGACCTGTTGAAAACCCCTGGTATATGGGCTGGTTACTATACTACTATACTATACTATACTCATATAGACATGCTTGTCATCAGTCGTCTGACAACGGATATTTATTATCACGATAAAAATCCCTATGCGCAGATGACAGAATTGGTCATGAACACCCTTCCCTCCCCCACCACCTCCCGCTCGCCATGCTACAGTCCTTAGTCAAATTCTCCTGACAAAACACCCACCAGCTACCCACCAACAAGCTAGTGAACTCATCCTTTTTGGGGATTGATTTGTCTGCTGTGTGTCATAAGTATCCTCCTACCTATATCCTCCCAGTATAGAGCTGCGCAGTCCCGCCCCCTCGTTACGTCCCCCTGTTCCAGAAACGGATTTGTCATTCATTTTTCTCATAGACTTTTCGAAAATGATTCATGTAAAGATGATTACGCCACGGACAAAGCCGACTCGGGTCGTGACAAATCACGATGACAGACAAAATCTTTTGAGACAATCAATTCATTTCTAAGACGAAAAACGATACAAAAAGAGTTGTATCCTGCCTTTTTCTACTTCTTGCTAATTAGATATTGCATGATAATATTGTGTTGTGTCGTCATGATTTGTCACAACCCGCGTTGGTTTTGTCTGCGGCGCAATCATGTTTTTATTAACCATTTTCGAAAAGTCTATGAGGAAAATGAATGAGGATTCCGTTTCTGGAACAGGGGCGACGTCACGAGGGGGTGGGACTGCGCAGCTCTATGTAGCTTAGGTAGGCAAACCTTTTTTGAGTCATGCGAAGCACTATTCCATTAAACGGTTACATCTCTGTGTGGTGCATGTCTGTGTTCTAGCTCCGTTGCCCTGGCAATGGAGCATAAATATGCACATTAGCGCCCTCTGCAGTCTACTACAGGCATGAGTATATGAACGAGACAGCATTCACTATAGTATAACAGTATTCAGTACATTACAAAGACAACCTGCAACAATATATTATTAAAAAATCACACCCATGTGAAGTGAGTGGTACAACTCCCCTGGAACATAGGCTACAGTTAATATGAAAAGTTAACACGGAGAAGCACAACGTTTTTTTTAGATTTTGAGATTGTTCACGATTTTTCTAAAATAGGAGATCTACAAGCTTATAGTGCGGCACCATTTTTCCATAGCTAAAGCATGAAATACTGTAATGATTAAAAAAAAAACACCAAAAGGGGTTCCCGTCCCAAATGGGCAAGAGGACGTTGTACTAACAAAGTAATGGATTTGAGTACTTTGTCCACCATGTCTGACTATAAAGTGCCTTGCTCCATGGTGCAATGCCTCATAGCCGGGATTAGAGCACTTAACACGCATTCATCTGAGGCTCATCCACCAAGCATAAAGAGAAAAAAGGAATAGCAGCCATGTCTAATGTTGAACTACATTTTGATTCCACCCGAGTGGTACGCCGCACACTGTTGTTTTAAAGGGAATAAGGACTTGAAGATGTGAAGTAGCCACAGCAGGACGCTGCACACCAAAGTGTTGTACATGAATGCCAAAAGAAGGATTAGTTGGTAGACTATGGAGGAAAAAAAATGCCCGAAGCATGAATGAAATACTTGGAGAGCAGACTCACACACATGGAGTGGAGTGGCCTCATTCAATCTCCACTGAGATCAAAACAGCGTTTAAGCTGTACTGGGCTATGGGCAAAAGATGAGCTTCCAAGTTGGAATACAGCGTGTTGTGAATGCATGCCGAAACCCATTACGCAATGATTGGGCAACTTGCTAATTAGAAAAGAGGTAAACACACACACACACACACACACACACACACACACACACACACACACACACACACACACACACACACACACACACACACACACACACACACACACACACACACACACACACACACACACACACACACACACACACACGCACACGCACACGCACACACACGCACACTTTCAAATTGAATCCCTTCTCCAGGCAAAATGTTAAACTGAGCCAAAAGGAGAGTATAACAACAAAAACAAACAAGCATACATGTTACTACTGTAGGCACTCAGACAGATACGACAAAAACAACAGTTAAAAAGAGCACCAAGTCACAAAAGGCAAGACACAAGAATAGTATAATAGTCACTGTATAATAGCATACTGCCGTTGACAATGACCTTGACAGCAAGAAGCGTCCTCAGGCGTTGCGCTGTGGCTGCTCACTGCAAGCACCTTAGCACTGTATGAGTCACA
This sequence comes from Benthosema pterotum, assembly GCA_039105355.1. Lineage (NCBI taxonomy): Eukaryota > Metazoa > Chordata > Actinopteri > Myctophiformes > Myctophidae > Benthosema > Benthosema pterotum. The sequence goes on from CM076974.1 coordinate 38,393,176, forward strand.
TGCAGAGGAGGAACCTATAGAAGTAACATACTGAAATGTTTAATTTGTAAATGAAATCTAACCTCAGTGAACCTGCTGGGACAATGCTTCGTTACCTGAGAAAGCAGGTAGAGTTTTCTGCCAATTTTGAAGGCAGTGGCTAAACTCAACATCAAAAGGTGGTCCATGGGTAAAATGCAGAAAAAATAGTGGGCCCCGGTATGAAAAAGGTTGAAAAGCACTGTTTTAAAGCAAAGCGACTTACTGAATTGCGTCCCCAACAAACCCATTATGCAGTACAATGTTTTGAACTTTCTGCGCACGCACGCGCACACGCGCACACACGCACACACGCACACACACACAGTGTGTGTGTGTGCACTCGCACGCATGCATTCAGCATACAGCAACAAATGAGAGCAAAGCAATTATCCTTTAGTAATGCTTGACTAACTCCCTTTGCACCACAGTAAACATTTACTCTATAAAACAGTTAACAAAACAAATAGAACACGTACATTCAAAATGTAGGGCAGACACAGCACCAAAAAATAAATAAAAATACAGACACATTATGATAAAAAATGAGAAACAAAGTCCACACACTGCAATGTACAATAGCTCCCAAATCAGTTGTTCATTTTGGCTAAACAAGCAATTCCCTTGTAAAGGGAATGTAAAAATATGCTGGTATTTTATTCCAAGTCGACTTTGCCGTTATTTAAAAGTTACACATTCAACGCCAGCAAAGTGAAAATTCCTTTTTTTCCCTTCACCTCCATTTTTCATGCGGCAGATCAAAGGCTACACATTGTGTGCAATAATCTTTGAACTTCACAAGACTGGTTTGATGGAAGAAAAAAATATGGATGCATGTTTTCTTCTTTATAAAAGTGATGCCTGTGGCTATTTGTGCTACAATCTCTTCACATCAAGCAGTATGGGATGAGTCTTCATCAGTAGGAGAAATTGCACTCAAACAAGAGGTAATGACTACGTCTTGTGTTGGGTTCACGTACATTTCTCTTCTATTCCCTCACTTCGCCTTCAAGAGCAACACTGTGACTGTGTCTGTGCGAGTGTGCGTGCGAGTGCGCATGCATGCATGTGTGCTTTCATGTGTATGTGCACAGGCCTGACGCATATATTGAATAATATTAGCATTTATACATGTAATACAGTATATATGCCAATCTATGCCAACATATAGATCATTTCATTCACTTTGAACTCCTTCACTTCATGAGGTAAAATTGGGAGTATGCGGCCCACACAAAATGGCGCACTAGATCGTGACTCATTTCAGTTTTGTCCAGTAGGTAGGGCACATGTACAGTACATGTGGTGTGAGTACATGTGTGCACACATGCTCTTTCCATTGAGATGATTACACAGTGGTCTGTGTAGGAAAGAGGACCTTTTTCACATGCAAATGCACAAGGAATCAGATGGATGTGACTGTAGCCCCCTAAACAGAGAATAAAGAGACCGAAGCACTGCTACAAAGATGTAACGAAGTGACTGAGCAGTTGTGCACTGAAGTACAACAAAATGCAACCAAGTCCTTGTCCACATTAATATGATCCGCAGTAAAGCTTTTTTTCTTCTTGGGGATTTGTGCCAACAAGTTGCTACAGAGACACCTACAGGCCCGGCATATATACTGCAGTCACCTTGTTGCGTTCTAGCCGGTTTCATCGTTTCAGTGGGGACATATGGATTAATTGATTCTGTCAGTGGATACGGTAAACTTTTTGAGACCGTTTTCAGTTTTTGACAGCGGATCGTATTAGTGGAAACGTGGCCTAAACCAAAGAAATGTAGCAAGACGCATTTTGTCATCATCATCTCTATACCCGGAGGTTATACGGGAAGTCGGGAACGCAAATCCAAACACTTTCTGGTCTTCCCAGGCCATACATCCAAACAGAATAGTCCTATCTGATTGTGTTAAAACATTAAAGGTAGGGGAAGTGATTTCACTTTTGTCAGATATCACCCAAAAAATATTTTTTTCTGTTAAAATGCTCTATTATAAGGTGTGGAAACCACATATGGAGTTTCCCCCTCCCCCACGTTAGCAGAGGAGCTAATAAAAGTTCCCCAGGTCACCACAATTCTCCTCCAATCAGGAGAGAGCAGCAGGTTCACATAGTGTAGCTACTTTTGGGGGCCCCTAGTACACCAGGCTGGTACTACACCATGAATTTCAAATCACTTCCCCTACCTTTAAATCCAACTCTCTTCTCTCCAATTCTTCATCTCTGTTCATGCCGCCCACTTCATGCATGTTCACACCCCTGTCAAATCCCTTGTTCATGAGATATAGCTAATTAGATTAATGTATACATACACATGCAACATCAGTGCAGCATATCCCTGTAGCCTTGAAATAACATCACTCCTTAAGGAATTGTCTGTGTTACTGTATTCGGTCAGTCAGCGAGTATGCATGCAAATGGGTGCAAACCCCAGCCCCTTAATGCACTCTTCATTCGATAATTAAAATTGCAGAGACGTATTCAGATTCTATTTATAATATACAACCTTCTTTTAGCATGTATTCAGATTCCATTTATATATAATATCCTTCTAAACCAGAGGTTTTCAACCAGTGGTCCGGGGACCACCAGTGGTCCTTGAGAGGGTTCCAGGTGGTCCCCCCCAAGTGGTCCCCCCCAAGGTGGTTAACCAGATGTTGATTAACCAGATGTAACTCTTGAGAACGTAAAAATGCAACCAAATGGACCCTTGTGGGTCCATTTGGTTTCATTTTTACACTCTCAAGAGTTAAAATAGTCATCAATACTACAACTAAGCCAATGTCTGTCTGAATGAATGTCTGAAACAGGCATAAGTCCGTCCTGGCTGCACCAATCGCTCGGAGATTTCACACGGGAGTTGACCATAATGTTATGAAGAGAGTGACGAAGCCCTTTTTTCAGAATAACACATCATTGATTAATAATGAATTTATTTGTGCATGAACATTTCCCCATTAAGTTTATATGGGGAAGTCCGACAGGGCCCCCTAACGTTACACAATTCACAGGCCACCGTTATCGCTGTTACCCCACTGCCCTATTTCCACTGCTACACCAGCATTGGAACAAATGGTGGCCCATACAATTGTTTTGTGCCTAACCATTGGCTAATGGCTATACTGCCAACAGCCATGTCCAGCTACCGACCTCCATCACTTTGGCTACACACTGTAGCAGCTTTCGCTAAACTTTGGGATAATATCGTTGCCTCTCTGTATGTATCTACAGTTTCGATTTAACGGATGGCACGGCATCCATATGCTGGCTCAGGCTGCGGGCTGGAAGTTAATTCACCCGCTTTATCCACACTGAATATACTTCTTCTGATAGACTTTACTCGCCACGGGTGTTGGAGGAGCAGCAGGACGGAGGCACGGGATTTACGCTATGTGAAGGGAGCGACAGACACCCACTTTATATACAGATCCAGGCTATAGTATTCTTGGGAAATGTTGAACTGAACATGTGTTCGAACTGGAAGATATTAGTTTGTTTTCACCATCACTTTTTACCCGCACGTGTGACAAGGAAACAAAAACATTGTCCAACTTCGCTCCACCCGCAGCCCCTATAAGCTGCAGCCGAGTTCACTACTACTCACTTTGGCTGACCATGGAGTTCTCTGCCCTCACTATGTGCGGACCACGGTGGTTTATGATTGATATAAAAGTAGGCTACTGTACACATTAAAAGGTACCCAGGAAGCATCAGGACCCCTTAGGGACTGTTCCGTTTGGTGGTCCCTGGAAACACAAGCACAGCATGCGACACTGACTGTGTGTGTGTGTGTGTGTGTGTGTGTGTGTGTGTGTGTGTGTGTGTGTGTGTGTGTGTGTGTGTGCGTGCGTGCGTGCGTGCGTGTGTGTGTGTGTGTGCGCGCGTGCGTCACACACGCACTAAGACTCACCACCCGCCACTTTCTAAACCAATGGTTTCATGATGTCCACACAAACACCTAGTTTAATGCAACAAAAATATGTATCACCAGTTAACTGTGCACCTTGCTTTGCTATGACTGCTTCCCCTTTTCCCATGATCAAGTATCCACAACTACAGCAGTACTTCCATCAAAATACTTATTATTGGTATTATTGGTATTGATATTAAATCACATTAACCACACTGTAGATAATTTGGTGTTCATATATTCACAACGGGTAATGTCCTTCTTCTTAATATCTTAATTAGCCCAAGTCTACACAACTAGAGAATGTAGAAGATTAATGGTCATTTTGGTCTGTATGTTTTGCCTGTTTTGTTTCCCAAATCCAGCCTGGTATTGTGGACAAAAGCAAAAGAAATCTTTAGTTTTGGGGTCCGTGGGGCTAAAATGTCCTAAAATGGTGGTCCGTGGCTCAAATTCTGAATAAATGGTGGGCCCTGGTATCAAAAACGGTGGATTCCAGTGGAACCATGTGTGGTCTTAAAGCCTTGTGGAGCAGTCATAACATCCATCCATTCCGTCATTGCTGTTGTCCTACAGCCAAGCACCCGTCTAGTAGCTTATTCACTTGACCATACTTTGATGTAAATTTCAAGTGAAAGATGTCTCCAAGAAAATATGAAGATCAAACTCTCTTAAGGTAAGCAATGGACTTCATTGGGAGTCAAAAGCAAAAACTAAAAACTAAAATATTATAATTATTATGATGGCTATTAATGCAGAGATTTCAATTAAAATTTCAGAATTGCAAACTCAGAGAGAAATTCCTGATCAGTTCACTAGCAGAATACTAACGGTTTTCTTCTTAAAATCCATGTTGATTTATTCTCTCCCTGTGATGCTTAATTTAATCCAAGCTGCTGCGTTGCTTGTCTATCATCCACAAAGAGTGTTGGGGAAGAAATCACTGGTGCGCATACAGATAGAGGTATTGAAGTCATTTGGGAGACGAAGGCTAACTAGATCTGACCGAAAACATGGAAAATTGAAATATTACATCAGGTATCTATTTCTAAGGCTCTCTCCTTCCACATGCACACTGTTGCTGTCCAAATCACGATACATTGCGATGCATGTGAGCATTTTGAAGTATTTGAAAATGCGCACGTGCAATGCAATATACTGTAAGCTTTTGGATTATATTATGTCATTCTTTTTAATATGGCTTAAAGGTATATTAAGTGATTTCACTTAATTCACATATCGTATTTTTTTTCTTCTATTTTTGGCAAATCCTACCTACTGTAGAGTGTTTTGACCATATAAGGAGTTCCTCTCTGTCCCCAGTGAGGCCCTGGGGCCAATAAACCCTAGTTTCAGTTTCAGGAAAAAATCTTTTGTCCCATCAGGACGAGAGGGGCCTCCCTCCAATCAGGATCGAGAGGGGGGTGGGCCTTGGTGTATGTGTTGTTGGCACATTGTACTTCCCCTCACTGTGTGCTACCAGGGGGGGTTCCAAATCACCCAAATCACTTACTAAACCTTTAATTAAGTGGCTATTTGTTAATAGTTTGTTTGCTAGTGCATTCTTCTCTGGCGTCCGGGTGGCTCGGTTGGTAGAACCATTGGAGCACAGCCATGGATTTGATCCCAGGCACTGCCAACTCAGCGTATGATTAGCACAGCTTGGGTGCAGCAAGTCACACAGTAAGTAGTAAGTGTGGTATCTGATGCTATAGGTGGACTCACTCTCCACCTCAGCATTCCATCTCCCGGTACAGGGCATTACAGACAACAAGCCTCTCTGGCCAAAATATTTTATTTTTCTCATGTAGGAAATAGGACTCTGCAAAATTGGGATCAGTCCCAATTCCAAACAACCGCATGGCATCGGTCGGGTTCTACTGCAGAGTGCACATACAGTAATAAATACAAAAAAGGGGAAATGGACTTCCCACTGTCCTTAACCAAACATTACTTTAAATGCATCGACACGGACAGTGCAAAGCCACATGTGCTGCCGGTGGCCGTCCGTCCCGTGCTCTGGCAGACGGCGGAGCTGTACTGTATTATTCCAGAAAGTGCCATCCATCTCTGCCAAAGCAACGCGGCCGCCACCGCCGCCACCGCCGCCAGCGCAGTAGACAGGGCTAACGATGGCTGCCAGACCGCTGCATATGTTTCCCCTTCCGTATGCCAGGTATGAAGCCTATACTACAGCCTGCATGGCGCGAGGGAGACAGGCAGCGCCTCTCCAGAGGCCTGACTAAATTATTGCATTACTCCCAACACCATACATCTAGTACAGGTGATGTTTACTGCCTCTGTAAAAAGAGACCAGAGCCAATAACCACCTTGTTCCATCCATGGCACGACAAGGACCCATTATGTACACGCACGCATATAGTTGCATGCACTCTGAATGCACGCACACGCACCAGTAATGGGGAGAATGTTTGTTCAAGGTTTACAGCAGGGGTTTTCAACCTTTTTGATACCAGGGCCCACTATTTATTCAGCATTTGTGCCGCCATTGACCGCCATTTGAGGACAATTAGCCCAAAGACCCCAAAACTAAAGATTTCTTTTGCTTTTGGCCACAATATGGATTTGGGAAACAAAACAGTGAAACATGCAGATCAAAATGACCAATAATCTTCTTAAAGAATGCTCATTAATCTTCTTAATTATCCCAAGTAGACTTGGGATAATTCAGATGATGAATATTCTAACTCTCATCTGGTTAACCAACTTTTTATCTGGTTAACCACCTGGAACGATCTCAAGGACCACACTGGTGGTCCCCGGACCATTGGTTGAAAACCACTGGTTTACACAATGGCAAACAGCTTGGCCCGTCTAAAACGGCACGGTTCAATAGGATAAGTTTAAAGAGAGTTCATCTTCAGCACCCACTGTGGCTATCCTTTTGGAAAGCCATATAAGCCGCTATTGAGAAGAACAGATCATATCATGGGGCTACTGTCTAAATTGGGATTGCCTGTTTGCGGACACAGGGAGAGAAATTATTATTCAGGTACAATTTCCTTGAGATTTGCGGCTTCTCCTCCATGTATTATTAAACACTGCAGCATTATTATAGCATACACTGAATACATTTTCTTCGGAGCTATATAAAAAAAATCCCAAACAAAGTAATTATGCATAAATCTGGTTCATGCGGAAATTGCCAGCAACACCGGCAATATCCTAATGGCCTTTTTTGACCCTGTATTTGCAGACGAGGCTACATCTCTTAAAACTGCCAGTTTAACATACAGTATATACAGAGAAGCTTCAAATCAAGGGGCATTTATTTGTGTTTTATTGATTCCTCATCTCTCATAACATGGCTGTTCTTGTTGGAAGCAAGAAATAAAAGGGACAGGAGACGTTTGGGCTGAAACATTATTCCAATAGTTGCCTAAAGACGTTACTGTATGTCTGGACACGATTCTTTCTAGTGTGCAGCAGCAGCACATGAAATACACCCATCCACACACGGCATACATACTGTACATACTGTATCCGCCAACCTCATACCATCAGATACACAGATTTATTTAAGGGGGGGTAGATGTAATGTACTATATTCTGGTCTATGATACATATCACACACTGCTTGGCATTCCTGATTATTATCGATAAACTGTACAGACTAACCGTCAAGCCATCAATGATTTATCAAACTCAGAAAAATCAGTGAATTTGAAGCTCTCTCTACCAAGTGGGGATCTGTGAATTTATTTGCAACTCAGTTGTCTTACGTCGCTCGTGAAGCACAGTTGTAAAAAGTTTCTGCCCGCCACAGACCGCGGGGCAGTGGGTTCGAATCCACCGCGGTGCAACCTTCCGGGCAGGCATCCAGGCGAACACAAACTGACATGCACGTGTTTGGAGGAGGGAAGCCGGGTGATAATTATCACTGCATGTACGCTACAGACTACAGGGCTGTCGGTAAGTGCTGTTTGGTGGGACAACACAGAAACATGGGGAGAACAACAACATGTGAGAGGCATAACAACTAAATTGGGGAGAGAGAGAAAGGTTGGAGGGGTAGGAGATTGGCTACTCTAAATGTTAAAAAAAAATTACAGACTGCCTGAGAGAAATTAGTATAACGAGAGAGAGAGGGCCGTGTTGCGGGAGCATAGCCTCCGGATACTGCTTTGTGATTCATAATGCACACAAGGCCCTCCAGTCCTCCACTGCACTCTCAGAAGCTGCGGCGATTATAAACAACCTGAAAGCTATCTATTTTGGAATAGCTTATGAATAAAATAGGACATATCTGGCTAATGATAAAAAATATATATTAAAAAAAAATACTTTGTGTGGAACTGCTGATCTTAAACCAAATGAAATCAAAAACTAATACAAGTATTAGAACAGCAGCACTAAGTACAATGTCTCTCCATTATTTAGTTGAAATGTCATGTTATCATAAAATACGGGTTACTATTCATGGGTGTACTATAGCTAAGGTTATCTCTTGACGTTTACAAAGCAAAAAGTTGTAGTTGCCCTAGTCGGGTAAAGAGGAAAGGATTGGCATTCCGACATTCAGACTTCCGCATACGATTAAGGATGTGTCGGAATGCCAGTGTGTAAGCAAAGAGGGTACGTGGATTGACTGGATTCAGAAATCGACTGACCCCAACAAGTTTGAGAACATGCACTGCTTCTATAGGAAGGGTCAGAACAAGTTGTTTTGGGAGGAGGCTGCTGCCAGTGCAGCCAGTGTGCTCTTCTTTGCAGTGGTATGTTGGGAAGGGGAGCCGGGGGGTAACATCAAATCAAGGGATTCCAAAAAAACTGAACAAGATGGGAGGAAGATGATGCAGAGGACAGGATGAGGATGAATCTCAGCAGTCAGCACTATGCTAAAGAGTGAGAGAACATAGATCCCTTCTATGATTAGCTGAAGGCAAGGAGGTGCAGGTTCAGTCACAAACTAGTCAAGTCCATTTTGCCAGTAGCCATAAGCAAGCTTCACCCTGTCCAAAACTTTACCATCTGTACTGTTATTGAATTTTGACTACCGATTCCTTCTTGGACTCTGCTGCACTTGCACATGGACTAATAGGATGTGCATTGCCAAACTTTGACAGATGCCTTGAGCCAGCAGCTCAATATCATATTTTTATTTTAGTATCTTATTCCTTACTTTTATTTTAGTTCTTGACACTCCTTTACTGTGTTTCATTCTCATTGCTGTTGCATTCTGCCATAACCCTGAAACTCATTCCAGGGATCAATAAAGGCCCATTTTATCATATACTGTACATCCATGTGTATCTCCACTAATGAGAAGACATGGAGGAGACCTTCAGAATTAACAGAGCTTGGCAGTGTATTATGAGCAGTGTTGGTCAATATTACTTAGGAAAATAACTTCTTTACTTTACTCGTTACCCCTTAGACAAAGTAATATTACTTTACTTATTACTGGAATTGAAGAGTAATATATTACATATTATGTTATTACTTTCCCAAGTTCTCAACGCTGCCTTTGAAAAAATAGCGATGTACAACATAACCTGTTTAGCGAGCTCTTTTTAGAACTGAATCCAATTTATTGGAATAATAATCCCACAAATCCCACAATCCCACAAACTGCACCTGAAAACAAAGCCAACAAAATCTGTCTCTTTGACTTTTTAAACTTTTTCATAATTGTTTTCAAAGACAGTTGAGGTCTTGTATTTAAAAATAAAATACAAAATAAAGCAGCAAGCGATTTGTAGTGTACATAACTGTGCGCAGGATGCAGCGTGTGGACTGGATCTACAATCTACTGAACATCTGTTGTTACAGTACCTGTCGATAGCTTTAAATCTGTTCTATTTTTGCATGCAACAACAAGCTCATTTTAAACAAGTAACTTGGCATTACTTGCAAAGTAATGCATTACTTATTACCCGTTTTTGCTGAGTAATCTCGTTACTTTACTTTTTGGAGCAAAAGTAATAATATTACAGTAATATGTAATCTAAAATTAGTTACTGCCCAACACTGATTATGAGTACACTTCCTTCTAATCCCGCCTCACCTCCTCTCCACTTGACGTGAATGCATGCATGTGGTGTGTGTACACCGGTGTTTGAGCATGCCCATGTATTCTGGTGTATGATACGTATTGGTACACTGCAGATCATTCCTGATTCACTACTGATAAATGTCTTAATTCTTAAAACATATTCTGTGTATGCAGCCATCAAACCATCATTGACTTATTGAAATGTTGCTGTAGGCAGCTGTTGTTTTTATAGTTTTGAGGGGGATTTAGCCTTTGTCGTACACTAGGTACAGACAGGGAGAGAAGTGGGGGAGAAGACACACACACACACACGCACACGCACACACACACACACACACACACACACACACACACACACACACACACACACACACACACACACACACACACACCAACTGTAAATCCGTCGGGATTGGGACTCAAACCCACGACACATTGTCATGCTGGATTACCAGCATAAGGTGCCTGAAATACTAAGCAGGGGATGTGTGTATGCAATGCTTACTCGCGTTGTGTGGGCACAAGACAAGATTAGTCACAAGCCACTCATGAAAGGCTGTATACTTCCTTGTGGGTTGGTGTAAGGCATGTAAAAGAGCCAATCCACAAGCTCAAAGTGTGTACCCAGTCTGTTTGTGGATGGATTCAGAGTGCTAACTCTGCGAGAGTATGAAGTGTGCACAGTGAAATTATGCTCAACATATCAACATCAGAGGTTAATACAGCTCTTGTGGGCTCATACCCATGATTATAGTCAAGAACATCAAATGGGGACACTTCACACACACACTGGGCTCCCTTTGGAATACCAGAGGTTTCCTCAGTGAACTCACCCTTTACAGCAGTTTGCTTGCAATCTCCAAAGGGTATTATAAAGAAGAGTTATCTGCATAATGACAGACCACTAACACATGACAACCTGCTTGCAAAGCAGATGATCAGGTTGAGTGTACATCACTTAGATTTCCCAGGTGGATTTTGGACGTGCCAGAGTGGGATACAGATAACAGCGATGAGGAAACAGTACTACCTTGAATTAAAGGTAGCCTGATACAACGTGACAGTGCGCGACCGTGTGTGCGCTTGCACACACATGTGCGTGTGTATACAGTGGAGCACAGACAGGAAGAGCGTGATTGAACGAGAGAGAGAGAGGGACTGTATGTTTCCACATCAAACTTAATGCATAATGCATCAAGTGGGAATTCTCCAAGCAGTGGCCATTTGGAAGGGTGAGTACATGTATTTGAGATATGAAACACAGCAGCTCAAACGTTGGCCATCTAATACACTAGTGCCTTTGGATGCACGATTGCGCGCGCGCACGCACATGCGCGCGTGCATGTTGTCACTTTACAGACTGTAATCAGGTTAGAAGGAAGGTGCCTGTCAATCATTTTCATGGCCCCCATCTGCTCCCAGACGGTTCCTCACCTCAACATTAACATTTCCCCCCCGACAACACAGACTTTCACCCATTGCTACGGATTTTCAGAATCTCAATCATTCCTCTTTTGCATATTTAAACAAAGGCATATTTCATATTAATCCAAACGGGTGGATAAATGGCAGCGCGGCAGGAAAGCAACCGTTTGTTCAATTGTCAGCAGAAATCAAATAACACTCCCTTGCTCGTCTGCATCACAGTCTGACAGTAAAATGTCCCTTGAGGATCAGTTGAATAGTCAACTCCTTTCATCCGCCAAATAGGCCTAGAACAGGCTGCCGCTTCTCCGCTCAACTCAAAGGGCTACCATGTTCCATTTGGTTTTGAATGGTGTTCCCGTTCTTCATTTACGGGCCCTTCTGATGTTGAACACAATTACGCAGCATTGCATGTGGAAGAGTCCATACACCCTGAAGCAGACGTTGGCCTTCTGACGACTCCTATTCAATCTGTCATGTTTATACTTTGTTTACTGTATATATATATATATAGGTAGATTTATGTATACATGTTTTATTTGCAGTGTGGTGGTGGCCCCTAGTGGGTTTAAGGGGCACTTACAGATTTGTCATTGTTCACTATTGTAATGAAAAGCTCCAGTGCGCATGCGCCAACCAGAGGATTTGCCTGGCCATGCCCTTCGTGAGTCAGTCTCCGAAAAGTTTTGTTTGAGCTGGATGCGTTTTTGTTCAATTACCTGCTCTACTGCTCTACTTCTACTACTACTTTTACTACTACTTTTATACCACTGTTGGACAGGTTTGACTGTTGGCGTTTTATTTACTTAGTTTATAGTTCATGCACGTGTGTTAAATGTTGTGATTGAGTTTGTGTGTGTGAATAAATTTAACAAAACTAGTAAACGAGTCGCCTCGGTGATGTCGCCTGGTCTTCTACTTGGAACAAAGGATTTTTTTTATGAGTCGAGTAATGCAATGTTATCCAGCCAGACAAATGTCCCTACGGAGGGCTAGTCATCAGATTGTTGAGTGAATCTACTGAAATCCGTACAGTAATTGAACAATGGCCAGCCCGTGCGAGGAGAGCGCACGGCAGGACAGCGTTTGAGAAAATCTCGCCGCCATTACACTCGTGTCGGAGAGCGAGTTGTGGTCGAGAAAAAGAACTGCGTCACCACCAGGCCTGCACGAAGGAGCGAGGCCAGGCCGTGTTTTGCCAACAACCAAAGAGGAGTTTCGGCGGACATCGACGGTGGGACGGTGGAGTGCGGCTGTTCGTCAACGGAGCTGACGGCAGCCCAGACTACCCGGGACGGATCGGTGGACTGCACTCGGGAGTGAACAACGTCATCATCTGTCTGATCGACGGCGCTCTGGAACAACCAAGCTGTCTTCAATAAAGTTTATGGATAGATGTGCTTGTGTGTGTTTAGGCAATCGGTACAGGATAAGCCGATTGTTGTGCTAAAGTAACTTTGCATTGACTTTGTTTGCCGCGAGCCGGAAACGGGTCCGCCGCCCAAATATGTCCGACGTGCAACTTTTTCCGACGGACTTTAGTTCCGGCCGATTTTTTGTTCCGCCTAAGCCTCGTCAATTTTACGTGGTGTGATGGAGGAGCTTAAAGACAGTCGTGCACAGGCTGAGGCAGCATTCAACAAGAGGGCCAATGCTGTTTCACACATGATGAAGAGACTGAGTGTGAATGAACTAAAGGCTGAACATTATGCACTTAAGCATGATTATGAGGAATTTATGGAAGCTAGTTTTGAGTACTGTGCTGCAATGGAGGACTCTTCTGCTGATTTTGCTGATGACATTGGGGCAGAGAGGGCGAGGTTGGATGACAAAACCTCAAAGTTTTTTGACATTGACTTTAATCTCAAGGGCCTGTTGTGGGACAAGCATGTCTCACAGCAGTTCCATGCCCATAGTGACAATGTTGGTCGCTTTATGGACGTCATTGAGCAGCAGTGCAGCATGGGAGGAGCTGTCTCGGTGGAGGAATATGCACTACTGCGCAGTCAATTGGAGTCTAAGTTGGCATGTCTTGAGGAATATGGACAGACTTGGGCACCTTTTGTTAATGATAACAATGTTGTTGTCATGGAGACATGCTGCTTCGAGTACAAGGAGAGGAAGGACGTGACTCTACGTGTGCTGGGAAGCAGGGTTGACGCCGACGCCTCTGGACTTGAAGCAGACCTTTCTGGTCACGGGGAGAGTGAACTAAGTGCTGGGGATGGCTACGAGTCATGTGGCGATGATGGGCAGCTAAGCTCCGCCACCGTAGTCCATGAGCCTGGTCGGTCAGCATCAGTCCATGGGCCGGCCGATCCTGGTGAGGGTGCTTTTGGAGGTACCGGCGGACTAGGTGGGGGTGCTAGCCAGCCTGAAGTGACAATGCAGGTGGCAGCGCCCACGCCGACGCTGGTGACGACGCACACGCCCACGCTGGTGACGACGCACACGCCGACGCTGGTGACAACGCACATGCCAACGCTGGTGACGACGCACACGCCGACGCTGGTGACGACGCACACGCCGTTGCTGGTGTCAACGCACACGCCGACGCTGGTGGCAACGCAGACCCCAACGCTGGCGGCAACGCACACGACTGTGCGGATGCCAACGCAGAGTGATCTGGCCCCATCGTCTCAAGTCCCGCCGCAATTAATGAAGCGAGAGCCGTTCCTGAAGTTAGAGACTGCTGGTACCCTACAGCATCGGCCACTTCCTCCGCCACCAGGCTACGGCGACCGGCCGTCTCAGCAGCAGCGAGGAGCACAGCAGGAGGCAGCCTACGTTGAGACACATCCACCGCAGCAGCGAGGTGCAGCTCCTCCATGGATGGGCTTCGGCGACCTTCGTTTTCTGCGGCAACAGGGAGCACTGTACTCTTCGCAAGGCTACGCTTCTCAGCAGCAACACGGAGCACATCCGCCACCACAAGGCTACATCACACAGCAGCAGCAGCAGCATCCTGGTGTGGCTTCCGCATCACAAGGCTACATCACACAGCAGCAGCAGCAGCATCCTGGTGTGGCTTCCGCATCACAAGGCTACACTACACAGCAGCGGCAGCATGGAGTTCATCAGCAGCAAGGTGTGGCCACGTCATCGCAGGAGTATGGCGGAGCACGCTCTAAGCTGCCGTCGAGAGCGTTTGTTGGGCCACCGGACAGTAACCCACATGGATTGTACGCTGCTGTTGGTGCGCCACCAGGGAGTGGTGGAGTGAGACATTCCACCGCTGCACCCATGAACATTGCCAGTGCTTCTGCCCATTCGATGGGGGCAGTAGCGCCACGGTTAGCTCTTGCACCGCTGAGCCTGCCCAGGTTCAGTGGGGACAGAAGGAGTTACTACCGCTGGAAGGACAACTGGCTTAACCTGCAGCATTTGGCTGAGCCATCGGGCTCTCGGGAGCTACGTTTATTTCACTTGCTGGACAGTATTGCTGACGCAGTGAAAAACGAACTGAGACTTTTCCATTGCCGTGATGCAGACGAAGTTTTCCGTGCCCTGGAGGATCGGTACGGGGACATTTCACACATCGCTGACGATATCGTTATGGAATTACATGACTTACCAGCGGTGCGCAGCAATCAGCCAAGGGAGGCATTACAGCTGATCCAGGCGGTGGAAAGGGCGTTGTGTGACCTTACAGACTTACGATGTGAGGACGCCATAAGCAACCAGTCCGAGCACTCGAGGGGAAGTTACCGCCCAGCATGCAGGAGCGGTGGCTCTTATTTCGGTGTGACGCAGCGAACAATGTCACCACCCGAAACCGGTTTGATATGCTTTTGCAGTTCCTGCGTGATCAGAAAACTGTTTTGTCACAGCAAGAACAATTGCAGGCCAAGAAACCGGTTGCCACCAAGGCAGGTGAGCCGCAGCACAACAAGCCTGCTGGGAAAGCACGCGACAGAGGGCAAGAGAAGCGTGCGTTCACCAAAGCAACAGTGAATGAGACCAGAAGCGCCTTTCCACACGAACTGTGCAGCATGTGTGGAAAGGCGGGTCATTCTGGAATATATCGCTGCAAGACATTCCGAGACGCTAGTGCTGCGGATAAAAGAGCCCAGGCAAAAAAGGCGAAAGCTTGCTTTAAATGCCTGGATGTCCACGATGGGCCGTGCAAGAGACTTTTTGTGTCGCAAGGACGAGTGCAGGAGGGGTGATACGCCGGCAGACCACCACTACATGTTGTGCCTGAAGCCACGTGGAAATAAAAGCTCCCCGCCTAAAGACACTGCAAAAGCTGGAGCCAAGGGGGATCAACAGAGAGAACCTCGAGGTCCAACAGCGCAGCAGGAGGCCATCTTTGCCAAGTTGGGACTTACGCCGGAGCAAATGGCTGGTGTTCGTGAAGCGTGCACGAACAAGGTGTCGACTACGATCTGTGTGGGTACCGATCCTGTGGATAGTAGCAGTCTACAGGAGCACCCAGTACTCATGATGATGGTCGACGTCACGACCAAGAGAGGTGACTGGCTGGGTGCTTTAATCGATCTAGCCTCCGATACGAACTATGTCACTCACCGGGCAGCGGAGGAGCTTGGACTGTCCGGCGAGCCTGTCACACTTGTCGTGCGGGGTGTGGGTGGCATGGAGTCAAAGGTTGACACAATGAAGTACATTGTGAGCCTGAAAGTGGAGATGAAGAAGGGTTCATTGCAGGCCCACGAGATGATCTGCTATGGACTTGACGAAATCGCCAGAATCGACTATACAGTGGACTCTGAGCGGTTGGAGCGGTTCTTTCCGGCTGTAGTCAAGCCGGGGGAATTGAGGCGCCCGCAAGAAGTGCAGTTGCTGATCAGTGCACGAGAAGGTCGTCTCGTGCCTCAACGGATGAAGAGATGCGGTGACCTGGTCCTGTGGGATGGGCCGTTGGGGAAAACAGTCAGCGGCGTGCATCCTGAGCTGTCCGAGGGCGTGGAATTGACAGCACGTCAGGCTTCGACTCACTTCGCCTGGTCCATGCGGGCCGGGGCTGTGAGAGTCGAGGCCCGGGACAGAGTCATTCGCCCAGAGCAGAGCTGCGTGGACGTCAAGACATCTGCTGTAAGCAACGCTGAGCTCATCACGTGGCTGCAGTGGGACAGTATCGGCGCGGCCTGTGATCCTGTGTGCGGTGGCTGTCGCTGCGGAAAGTGTGCTCCTGGAGGGAAGGAGATGTCGCTGGCGGACGAGAAGGAGCTCGAGATCATCAAGGCAGGACTGACCTTCAGGACAAGCGACGCTCACAGCGACAAGTCACACTGGGACGCTAAATATCCCTGGAAAGAGGACCCCACAACTCTACCCAACAACCGCCGAGCTGTGGAGGCGACTTTCCTGCGGTCGGAGAAGCGTCTTGAAAAAGAGCCTGCATGGGAGGACACTTACAGACAGCAGGTACAGGACATGATTGACAGGGGAGCTGCTGTTAAGCTCTCTAAGACTGTGTTAGACAATTGGGACGGCGCCGTGTGGTGGATTAACCATCTTGCTGCACCCAATCCGCACTCTGTGACCACACCAGTCCGTATCGTGTGGGACAGCAGCCAGGAGTTCAAGGGGGTCAGTTTGAACAGTATCCTGCTGAAGGGCCCGGATGTCCTAAATCCTATCCGGGCTGTGCTGCTGCGGTTCCGAGAAGGACTACACGCTGCCATCGGAGACGTGTCTAAGATGTACAACTCCGTGTGGCTGGAGGAGCAGGAGGTGCATCTACATCGTTTCCTGTGGCGAGAGACTCCTGCTAGTGACATCGAGGACTACGCTGTGGTACGGGTCAACATGGGTGACAAGCCGGCGGGGTGCATCGCGCAGGTGGCCATGCGCGAGACTGCCTGTCTACCCCAGTTCATCGACATGGTCGAGGAGAGAGCGGTCATTGTCGACCACGCATATGTGGACGACATCGCTTATTCTCACAACGATCCCCAAAGACTGACGGAGATTTTAGCGGGGGTCGAGACCATTCTCGCTACCGGGGGTTTCCATCTCAAGCCCTGGTTGCAGTCTGGTCAAAGTGGGAGGGAAGGCGATGCACCGACACGTCCAGAGACTATTTTGTTGCCAAACCAGTTGCAGGTAGAAGACAACAAGGCTCTGGGGGTGGGCTACAACGTGAGCGAGGACAGCCTTTTCTTGATGGTGGCCATCAATTTCTCTACACGGAAGAAAAAGATGCGCACAGAGCCTAACCTCACTATGGAGGAGGTGGAAGACAAGACGCCAAACCCGCTCACTCGCCGCATGTTATTGAGTCAGGTAGCCGGACTCTACGACCCCATCGGTCTCGCCACCCCCCTGAAACAGAAAGGCGTTATATTGGTCCGCAGAGCATTTCAGGAGGCGGGGTCGCTCACCAGAGACACGTGGGATGAGCCGCTATCAGACGAACTACGCAGGAGAGCAGTTGAGCTGTTTAAGGAATATGCTCGGCTGGGCTCAATCTCCTTCCCCAGGTGTGTTACGCCACCCGGCTGGGTGGGTAGACCGTGGGGGATTACTTTTTCCGATGGAAGCTCGGACTCCTATGGGGCGGTGTTGTATCTGCGCTGGGAGACATCGAGCGGAGTGGAAACCCGGCTGGTTGAGTCAAAGGCGAAGTTGACTCCTCTGAACCAGAAGGGCGACGCGGTCAAGGCGGAGATGTGTGGGGCCGTCTTCGCTTCCCGGCTGAAGGGGTACGTGCAGAAACACGGCCGTGTGGAGGTGGAGAAGTGGTTCCATTTCATCGACAGCCGGACGGTGTTGGGAGCCATCCAAAGAGAGAGTTATGGTTTCCAGACTTTCTTTGCTAACCGTGTTGGTGAAATACAAAAGGCTGGGCCCGTGACCGACTGGTGGTGGGTCCCTGGTCCACAGAACATTGCTGACCTGGTCACGAGAGGAAGTTCACCCGAGGAGTTGGCGAGAGAATCTGCGTGGCAGCGCGGCCCAAGTTTCCTGTCCCTGCCGGTGGAGAGCTGGCCCATAAAGTCAGCAGCGGAGGTGGCATCTGAGGCTAGAGAGAGCGTCAGTGCACTGCAGAGAAAGGCGTTCACTGCAGTTGTGACTAGAGCGCAGGCTTTGAACTTGGCTGCGCCGTCTCCACCAGCCATGGGGCCGTCAACTGGGACTACTACAGGGGCTTCCGCGGCAGGTTCCAGTGTTGACGCAGAAAGACTGTGGGGGGCACTTCTTGTGAACCAAATGGACCTGACGAGGTGTGGCACCATGTCTAAACTCTGTGGTGTGGTGGCATACGTCCGCAGAGCAGTGCATTTCTGGCTGCGCAGCAAGACCGGCAATCGCAAGCAGTGGGAGGCGGGGCTCACGGTCCAGGAGCGTAAGATGGCGTTCCAAGACCTGTGTCTTGCTGCTCAGGCCGGCATGTCCTTCCCCACAACTACACTGAACCGGCTTGTTGTGTGTAAGGACAAAGAGACAGGACTTTTGCTGTGCCACGGCCGTGTACAGTCAGTCAGCGGAGAGAGCCAGGGTGTGCCATTGTTGCCGTATGGTGCACAGATCAGCACGCTTGTGGGCGAGGAGGCACATCGTGCCAACCACGAGGGTATAGCTGGCACTCTGCTGCGGATGAGAAGAAAAGCCTGGGTGGTGCAGGGTCCAAGAATCGCACGCAAGGTGATCGACTCCTGTCTACACTGCAAGAAGAGGGTAGCCAAACTGTCTACACAGGTGATGGCCGCTCTTCCTACCGTGCGTTCCAGTCCAGCGGCTCCCTTTCAGTACACCACACTGGATCTGTTTGGGCCGTATATGGTCAGAGATGTGGTGAAGCGACGCTCCAAAAAGAAAGTGTGGGGTGTTGTAATTAGCTGCATGGCTTCACGGGCTGTCCATGCTGATCTGGTGGGAGACCTGTCGACTGAAGGGTTTCTCCTAACCTATCAGCGTTTCACTGCATTGCGGGGACATCCGTCAAAGTTGTGGTCAGACCAAGGGACTAACTTTGTTGGAGCCAAACCAGCGCTGGAGGACCTGTACAGCTTCCTGGACAGCATAAACCAGGGAGTTGTACAAAGAACGGCGGCAGTGGCGGGGACTGACTGGGCGTGGGAATTCAGCCCGGCCGACTCTCCACATCGCAATGGCGCGGCGGAAGCAGCAGTACGCGTTCTAAAGAGGTCTATGGGCAGCATCGGCGAGAACGAAGACCTGTCTGCATTGGAGCTGCAGACTGCACTATTCCTTGCAGCTAACCTGACAAACGAGAGGCCTATCGGTGCACGGGCTCAAGTCCAGGAGGAGTCTGTGGACATTATCACACCGAACTCGTTGCTGTTGGGGCGTGCAGGGCCCAGAGGAGACACTTTGGGTTTTGAGTTTCCCTCATACCCATTCAGCCGTTTACGGGCGGTCCGGATTGAGGTGGACAAATTCTGGAGGCGGTGGAGCCAACTGGCGGGTCCACACCTTTTTGTACGTGAGAAGTGGCATGCTCCGGCCCGGAATGTCAGCGTCGGTGACATTGTGTGGGTCGCAGACCAAAACGCACTCCGTGGTCGGTTTCGGCTGGGCCGTGTGGTGGACTCACATCCTGACTCCAAAGGCGTTGTGCGAGACGTCAGGGTGAGGATCTGCCACAGTCTGCCCATCAGTTGGTCTCGAGTAAAGGAGGACAGAGGGTCTTGTCCATCTACCATCCTCCATAGGGACGTGAGGAGGCTGGTAGTCTTGATACCGGTGGAGGATCAGTAATTGTATTTATCCCCACAAATGATGCATAATGGCTTATGTTGACTCTCTTTTCTGTTTTTTTTTCTTATGCAAGCTGACTGTTATACAGTATTGTCCATGCTTACTAAGTTGTCTTGTGATTGAAACTATGTTGCCTTTTTTGTAACTGATGCCATTCTTTTTTATGATGCCTTTTATATGTGTGATACCTGATGCCTTTTATATGTGTATAACCTAAGTGGGAGGTTGTGTAGCCTACGTGAATCATGTGATCCGTAGCCTAAGTGGGAGGTGTCATGTTTATACTTTGTTTACTGTATATATATATGTAGATTTATGTATACATGTTTTATTTGCAGTGTGGTGGTGGCCCCTAGTGGGTTTAAGGGGCACTTACAGATTTGTCATTGTTCACTATTGTAATGAAAAGCTCCAGTGCGCATGCGCCAACCAGAGGATTTGCCTGGCCATGCCCTTCGTGAGTCAGTCTCCGAAAAGTTTTGTTTGAGCTGGATGCGTTTTTGTTCAATTACCTGCTCTACTGCTCTACTGCTACTACTACTTTTACTACTACTTTTATACCACTGTTGGACAGGTTTGACTGTTGGCGTTTTATTTACTTAGTTTATAGTTCATGCACGTGTGTTAAATGTTGTGATTGAGTTTGTGTGTGTGAATAAATTTAACAAAACTAGTAAACGAGTCGCCTCGGTGATGTCGCCTGGTCTTCTACTTGGAACAAAGGATTTTTTTTATGAGTCGAGTAATGCAATGTTATCCAGCCAGACAAATGTCCCCACGGAGGGCTAGTCATCAGATTGTTGAGTGAATCTACTGAAATCCGTACACAATCACTGCAGTGTCCAGCGCCACGGGCGATGAAGCCACCCCCATACCATTTTTGTTTATTTTTTAAGTTCTGTGACGCACAAGATTTATATCTTGTACAGGACTTGTATTAGGCAAGTAAGCATCAATAATAATTGTAACAATAATAATAATCAGTTGTTGAAGTTGCAACAGGCACGCAGCATGCACAAAGCTTAAGGTCTGATTCAGAGAGTTTTCGGTTTTCAATGATGAAATGGTGTTGGTTTAGTGGTGCCACAATTGTAGTTAGTTAGTTAGTAGTAGTAGTAGTGTTTCAAATCGTTTTGGGTTGTTTGCATGCCATCATGTCAGGGCATTTAGAGGGGCATTGCCCCCCCCCAAGCCCATGCTTAGATCCGGCCCTGTTCTGGGGTTTGATCGAGTATTTTGTGTCATCTTTGGTCTTCAGATGTTCCCTTTTGCTCTATGAAGTCAAACCTGCATGAGAGATGTCTGTGATCCGTGTGGATCTTTCTTCACCCCTAAGGCCAGTCATGATGACAGTTTATAGATTAAATAGAAAGTGTCTTTCTGGGCACAGGGCTCCACCAGGTCATGCATTATATAGGCCAATGTGGAAAGGGTGCCATTTCTTATGCCTTTCGATGGTAATTGGATAATTTGAGGCATTTTGTTACAAAACGTGTTTTGCTAAGTACTGATGGTGGCACTGTAACAGGCCAATGTGAAAAGGGCGTGGTTATATTTGTCCACCTGGTAGGAAAGTTATTAAAGATTTCACGTAAAGTGCATGCTGCGCTCATGATTTGATGATGATGCTGCTTTACGTTCAAAACAAGCCAATCCTGCAAACTTCGGACGGCAATTATAGCCAATCAAGAGTAGGACAGAATATGAAATATGGGACAGATCCATCGTGATCACAGGACTATAGACAGTCTGTGTAATGGTTTACAGCAGTGGTTTTCAATCAGTGGTCCGGGGACCACCAGTAGTCCTTAGATGGTTCCAGGTGGTCCCCAGCTAAGTTGGTTAACCAGATATAACTTGAGAGTCTTGAGTGTGTAAACATGTTTACACTGAAGAGTTAAAATATTCATCATGCGAATTAGCCCAATCTACACAACTTGAGAATGTAGAAGATTAATGGTCATTTTGATCTGTATGTTTGACTGTTTTGTTTTCCAAATCCAGTCTGGAATTGTAGACAAAAGCAAACGAAATCTTTAGTTTTTGGCGTCTGTGGGGCCAAAATGCCACCAAATGGTAGTCCGTGGCTCAAATGCTGAATAAATAGTGGGCCCTGGTATCAAAAGGGTTGAAAAACACTAATTTATGGGATTTGGGGACAGAATCTTGAGAAGTAATATGAAAAAAATGTGCTTTACAAATAACAACATACTCTCTCCCCATGCCTTTGACCAACAAACATCACTGGGCGCAAAGCAGAGCCTGTGGCCTCAAGAAGTATATACTGTAGTCCCAGGCTCAGTTTAAGCCATTGTGTCCTGTCTAGATTTCTAGTTTCTGAATAACAAAATATTCAAAGATTTGCACCACCTTTTCACGATTTTTAAAAAATAGCAGAGATACAAGCTCATAGCGCGGCACTCGGTGGTGCGCTATGAGCTTGTAGATCTGCTATTTTTCAATAGTTAAAACATAATGCTTAGAACACCAAAACGCGTTCAGTACACTAACTATGGGGCATTCACGTGCGTTTAGAGCAGTGGTTTTCAACCATTTTTATCCCAGGGACCACTATTTATTCAGCATTTGAGCCACAAACCACCACTTGATGACATTTTTGCCCCACAGACCGCAAAACTAAAGATTTCTTTTGTTTTCGTCCACAATTCCAGGCTGCAAACAAAACAGTCAAACATACAGATCAAAATGACCATTTCTTATCCATTCTCTAATTGTGTAGACCTATTAATTAAGTGGGCTAATTCAGATGGTGAACATTAATTCCTGAGAGCGCAAAGATGAAACCGAATGGACACGCAAGGGTCCATTTGGTTTCATTTTTACACTATCAAGAGTTACAACTGGTTAACCAACCTTCCATCATTTAGCCTGGGGACCACCTGGAACCCTCTCAAGGACCACTGGTGGTCCCTGGACCACTGGTTGAAAACCACTGGTTCAGAGTAAAACACATGCGAAGGAGGCACGAGATTGATGACAACTTAAATAAGGCTGTTAAAGTCTTGGTCCAAAATCACTACTCACTACATAGCGCTCTAAAGTATATACAGCATTTTGTAGTAGTGTCCAAAAGTATAGTGATAATTATTATACCCTACAATATAGTGAAAGCATAAAATGTACTTTGTATATCCCAGAAAGCAAATGGACACTATTGCAAACCCAAATATTTAATATTTAATTCACAGCACCAATAAACAACATTTTAACCTCGAATTTTTCAAGAATGAACAAGAAACATAAAACTACATCTTTGTACTGTATAGAAGCATTCACATTCTCATATATATAAAAATGATGAATTTTTTAGTAAGCGATCCCTACTAAAGAAAGAGCGCACTAGACCTAAAACAGGCAACCAATTACTGGCTTGTAGCTGTTCCCTTGTTTAAGGGCACATGCAGTATATGGTACAGTAGTTCCCTACAGAACTTCTTGGGGGAAGTAGGGAGTAGTGAATAAGTGAAGTGAGTGACTCGCCTTTGCCTTGATATGTATGCCTGTGTGAAGGGCCAAAGGGTCCCTCAAAACCTTCAATCAGATTGTGAGATAGTCTGTGTGCAAGAGAATAATTCTATCTGGTTCTATCTACGCTTCATGAAGTGACTCAGATGGTTCAGGTTCTTCCCACGAGGAGAATGAATGCTGTGCACTCATCAACAAGCTTAAAGTTTACCTGCCAATTCAAGTTTCAGGCTATTGATAAAAAAAATCATTAGATTTCAGAGAGACAGCGAGATCCACTAGCGACCTTTCTTACTAGTTTAACAGTTTACTGGCCGTGGCTGTAAATCATATATGTCAAGCTCAAGGCCCGGGGGCCAAATCAGGCCTGTGAATTAATTATCTTTGGCCCGCCGGATGATATTGAATTAGTGTTAGAACTGGCCCTCTGGTATATTTGATAAGAAACTAATACCAATTATTTGATTTACTTTCTCATTTTACTATGAAAGCAGTACTTGGTGAAGTTCATAGAACAAGAAACTGAGCTTTAAAGGAGTGCTTCGCCGGTACGGAATGCCTTTAAATGCTGCGTGCTGTGTGTGTGTGTGTGTGTGTGTGTGTGTGTGTGTGTGTGTGTGTGTGTGTGTGTGTGTGTGTGTGTGTGTGTGTGTGTGTGTGTGTGTGTGTGTGTGTGTGTGTGTGTGTGTGTGTGTGTGTGTGTAAAAAAAAGCTAGAGAAAGCATATTCTGTGCGTGCCTTGCTGCTCTCCTCTGCCTCCTTTAGTGTTCAGTGCTCTGGGAAACTTATCATACCTACGTGACGTAGTTATGATACGGTCTGGAACCCCCTCCTCTGGTGTTCCATTACAGTATGTGCTGAGACCGGGGCGGGCACAGAAGCACAGATGCACGATAGTATGACCATACAGACAAGGTTTAGTACCCCTTTAATGCATTTCCAGTTTTCAGTGCATGTACTTTCATGTTTACATGAAACCTGTTTACATGAAACTACACCTGCTATGAAAGGACATTGATTTTTGAAGAAAAATTACTTTTTGGCCGTTTTACTGGGACGTCCTCATCACCTGTCCAGTCCAGCCCTCGGTTTGTACCGGCTTTTTCTAGTTTGGCCCGCTGTGTATTTGAGTTTTACATCCCTGCTGTAAATGCTTGTGGTTGCGACTTGTGAGCAACTGTAGTTGCTCACTAGTCGGGGTAGCCACTAAGCCTAAACACAACACTATATCTAGCCTAATACTAAGCCCTAAACATAACCACAAGCACAGAGCAGTACCGAATTACTCTAACCCCATCTAACCTCAACCGTAACCGCAAGCAGAGAGCAGTGCATGGTCACCAACCTGGTCGACCCGCGGAGCCATTTTCCCCTGCCCTCCATCAAGCCATCCCCTCGTCTAGGAGCTATAGTCCACACCTGGTCGTATGTGGACTATAGCTGCCCTTCCTGAGATTTCACCTTCCAGGGAGCTGACAGAGATAATAGCAGTGAGGTGCCCCATAGAGATTTCCAAAGAGTATTGATAAATTATTGGTGAATCACCAGTAATTTATATTTAGTGTCTTTATCCAAGTGCATTACATTCACGCACACTCATGGAGAAGATTCGAACCGCCGACCTACGGATGATTGGACAACCTGCTCTACTTCCTGAGCCACCCTAAAACGTATACATACAATCATCCTGCCTGGTGCAGAGCAAAAAGACACTGTCTTCAGCCGCATACTCATCCTGATGTACGTTGTACAACAAAGATTTAATACATTAATAAATAAGACAGTGGACAGAAATACGTACATACGTACGTACAGAAGTACGTACATAACAAGGCTGCTTTTGGGGAGCTTGATTATGTGCAGAGGTCTGTGGTTCAGCGGAGCGGCCCGTTGTTGTGAAATATGTAACTGCTCACATGACAGGAACGCTGGCTTCTGATTGGAGCATTCATTCTAGTTGTGTAATACTGATGGTTATTATCCTCTTTCAAGTCAGCCATCATTAAATTATTATCATCTGACCAAACCAGCTCACAAAAGGTGCAGACACACTACCATAACCAACGTCACTCCATCAGAAGTCTCATACTGAGATGCAGAAAAAAAATTGTGCCGCTATTTGCATAATTAGCGCAAGTAATCACAGCCTCAATTGGAACTTGTGCTTCAGCAAGCCGCTACAAATGTCTGCCTAACAGTCTGTCATTCAGACCTGCATCGCTAAGTGTGTTATTTTGCATAGGTAAGTGTGTTATTTTTGCATCGGTGGTGGTGCACAGTGGCATAGCGAAGATCCAGTGGAAGATGAGGTAATATAACCCAATGCCCAAGACTGGAGTACCTGAAAGCTACTTCTAAATGCTTGCAATGCACCAAGTCCCATCCATCCACATAGCCATCCACATTAGCCCGCATGCGTTATTGCCATAAAAAGTCAATGTCTGCACTCTGCAGTTATATGCACTTTGACAGGACGCAGCTTAGGGCACGGTGTTAAACTCATTCACCTGCTTTATGGATCTCGGCCATGTGGATAATGTGGACATTGAAACAATCACCTTCCCCGTAAACTGTGAAATGGATGACGCTCCGCCATAACCGGCTTTCATGCGGCGTATTCGAATGGGAGTCGGATCGTTGATCGGACGAGGAGACAAGCCTTTTCCATGGGGGATAAGATCAGGGCCCTCACTTGGCCGTGTGTGTGTGTATGTGTGTGCGCACACATGCATGCGTGCGTTTGAGGACAAGCATCAGTCACACTCTGCTCTCTACATTATTCCTCCTCTAGGGGTATTCCCATGGGGTACTTTTCATCTGCAGATCCAAATACCCGGCTCAGTACACATCTCTGTGTACCCAATAGAGGGGGGGGGGGTGCAGACAGAGGAAATCAAAGGCAATCACTGCCTCTGTCTCTCCCACTGTAACCAATTGTACATAGTCCATCTATCTAGCAAAAAAAAATAGCCCAAATGATCCGATGTCCTATATACATTTCTCCAGATGCTGTCACGTAGTAATCTTAAAATCACCATTCGCATTCTCAGAAGGTTTATTTATATTCATCTGGCAACACTGTCAAAGCTTGTCAGGGGAGGTGTGAATGTCTTCTTACTTCTATTTTGGACCCTTTGCTTGATTGTTCCTTCCCATCTCCTGTCTGTCGATCTCTCTCTCTCTTTCTCTCTCTCTCTCTCTCTCTAGCAGCCAAAAGGAGGAATAAGTGTACCAGCAAAAGATGATTATTTATCCAAGGAAACGCAATGCTCTTCTTCTGCTCACTCAGCACAGAGGCTGGTATGACCTACCTGTGATTACATTCATCAACAACAACAACTCGCTAGTCTCCTCTGACCCTCCCCACAAGTTAAAAATAATGCCACTGTGCACACACACAAAACACTTTGGTGCAAATCAACTCTGACCTTTCAGCAGCAAGCACGCTACCCACCACCACATTACTGCAGTCATCGCACCGTCTGCAGATGTTAAGTTTACACCTCAAAGCTTTGCATTACGGCCTGTGAATGAACCCCCCCACCCAACCCCACCCCACTCATACTTATGCAAACTTGCAGACACTTTCCCCTACCAGGACATTACAAACCAAATTGATATTATGCAAATAGGAAGAGAAAATGAGTGCAAGGCTGCTAGTGGTGCTATTGAGACAGCAGAGGCAGGCAGTGGTATGAATTAATTGTGTCCTAGCTGGCATGTGGGGGCAGAGGAAGCTGCAGAGGGGTGGGTTAGGGGGGTGGTGGTGGTGCGGGAGGGAGGGAGGGTGGGGGTGTGTTATCCCCTCTCGGCGGGGCCCCCGTAGCTCGGCTTGAGTTTTAGATCTGGTGATTAGGTCGAGAGGTCGAGATGCTCGGCGGAAAGCCCTCGTGATTTCCGGGGAAGTGCTGAGAGCATGTTCTTAATTGAATCAGAAGTGTGCTATTGAAAAAAAAGAAAAAAACAAATAGAAAAAAAGAACAACACCTGCACACAAATGGCCAACACAATGCAGAATGTGAGTAAGGGATGCTTTAAAAAAAACATTTAATGTTTCCTGTTTGCTTACAAATTTAACGTCAGCAATTGTCTTGGATAGATCAGTGGTTTTCATGCCATGGTGCACTATTTATTCAGAATTTGAACCACAGACCACCATTTGATGGCGTTTTAGCTCCATAGACCCCAAAAAACAAAGATTTATTTTGCTTTTGTCCACAATTCCAGGCTAGATTTCGGAGAAAACAAAACAGTCAAACATACAGATCAAAATGACTATTAATCTTCTACATTTTCTAGTAGACTTGGGGCTAATTCAGATTATGAATATTTTAACTCTTGAGAGCATAAACGGTAGGCACTGGGGGGCGTGTTTTCTCCTCCATATCATCTGTATACAAGGCGGGTTTGGAGAAAGGGCCTTTCTGTGTGGAGTTTGCATGTTCTCCCCGTTGAGAGTGTAAACATGAAAAAGTTACATCTGGTTAACCAACTTTCCATTTAGCTGGGGACAACCCGGAACTCTCTCAAGGACCACTGGTGGTCTCCGGACCACTGGTTGAAAAACACCGCCACCATCATGCATTTATCGGCGTGCTTCTAAAAACATTTCCTATGTAGTGTGGCACCATGTCGCCTGCTACCGAAGCACACAGACCTGTGTTTAAGGGAAATACTGTTTATAGTACACCTGCTTATTCCACTATGCGCCAAAATCCCTCTCAAAATAACTGTTTGAAATGCAGATTCCCAAGATACTGATGCTGGAAGCAAGAAATGCCCATGGCTGTATTTCAACCAAAGGCGCTGCATTATTCACACACGGTAGTTTACCGTGGGCTTCGGTGAGTAAAAATGTGACCTATTGTTAAGACTCCCACACCTATTCCTCATCGCTCCCTGCCCTGTCAACAAGGACATATTATTGCATTAATTTCCATCTCCATTGCAAACCCAAGTGGGCAGTGATTAAACATTCATACTGTATCTGTAGCCTAGGAGCACTTCCACTGTCCTTCTGCCAAAAAATAACATATTGTTGTTTCTAAATAAATAAAAAATACAATTGTTAACATTCCGTAACATCTGTATTGTATTGACCTGGCAAGTGCATGATCCCCCAGCATGGCCATGTCTCAAATATTTATGATGTTAGTGATAGCTTTGAAATTTTGAGGAACAAAAGTTTTGAGTGACAACTATTGACTAGCAATAACATTTGTGAATAGAAATGCAGATAATGTTCCACTGGGGATGCGGTAGGCCAGGGGTGCCCACACTTTTTTGACTTGAGAGCTACTTTCAAAATGACCCGCTCTACAACTAGATCAAAAATGTGATCACTGAAAATCAATTTCAAGGCCCCTAGAAGGTTTGTGCTTTGAAATGGTGATGGTGTTATACTTACTGTTATAGTGTTTAAGAATAATGCACTTAAAATGAAAAGTTCTTGTATATGGTACTACTGATTTTTGACAGTTTGTGATGTTTAGTTTAGTTTCTTTCACCCAAAACCAAGAACCTTCATGCTTTTGTCCACAATTGGGAAAGAGAACTGGCAAAACATTGGTCAAATTAACAATTATTCCCCATTTTCTAATTGCGTGGACTCTTGAGAGTGTAACTTTTGAGAGTGTAAAATGAAACCAAATGGACCCAAGTCAATTTGATTTTTTTTTTTTTTTTAAAGGAACTGCTTGGAATAAGTTGTTCCTTCCATGCACTATGCCCAGCTTGGGAAATCCTCCCCGCTACCCTCCCCAGGTTGGCAGAGGAAGTGTAGCGCCAGCCAGGATTACATTTGATTATATGATATAGGTTACAATTTTTTGTTAGGGAAAAAAAAAATCAAAATAGGAACTTGTGCTTAGATAGATTAGCGTGGCCGGCACTGCGACTCACTCAGCTTATGCCTCACGGCCAGGGCAAATAAAAGCATGACTGACTCGTATTCAATACCAATACTTTCCACTGCAAAGACCATACACTCCTACCAATTATGGTTATCCACTCTACTGAATTGGATATTTTGTACATTGGAGAATGACTATATTCAATGACTTTCAGTATAGCGACTTGAAGTTAGCTGTATTCCTGGTTCCGCGCCTATGCTGACATGAAAATGGCTGACGGAGGATAAAAACATTAAATAATCACACAAGGCCAGGAAAACATGGTGGTGGTACATGGTGGCATTGGTCCAAAGGACATGTAGCAGTGATTGGGAACGTCTGCTGCATAAGACCTACAAATGTAGTCATTATAGAGCTTAAAATGCAGAGCTTGCTTAGCACAGCAAAGATTCCAAGTCACTCCATGTGGAACAATGTGTTACAATGTGGGAGGCATCGAGAAAGATGTAGGCGTACAAAAGCTTTTGCAGCAACGGAAATGAAATGAGAGGAGCCCTACAGGTGTGTAGCATATATTCACTTATTTAGCCAAAGGCTGCATCTGGACCACGCTTTAGAAGATGCAGTTGGGGTCTTGTGTGCACATGCAAATTGCATGTACAGTATAAACTTGTGAGCAAGCCCACTACACAATATAAGTGACATGCTGAAAGGATTACCGGACCAGAGATGGACTGGCCACCTCCCCACGGTATCTGTCGTTTTAAATCCTTTGACCGTATTTTTTAGTTTGCTATATCAAATTTAAAAAATAATCATACAGTATGGCTCAGAAAAAAAACATAGCTTAAGGCCTTCTAGATCATCCAAAAGCTCCTTCAAGCCTCAGAAACATACTGGTATCAAAGTAAATTGGAGCACGTATAGTACAAGTGCATTTAAAAATGTGTCTTTATTAAGTTTAACAAGGGCCACCCTTGTGTATAGTGGTTAGACGTGGAGGCTGCACATGCCTTTGGAGCACAGACGTATTGCTTTGGGGGAAATATATTCAACAGCATGTGAGCTATAGCGGCATTAATTAATACCCTGTAGTTGAAGTATCCCTCGTTTATTAACATAGTCAATGGTTGCCCTAAACAACAGCAGTCAGTCATGCAGCCTTTGGGGTCTTGGTCTGATCACACCGGTGCTCTGACAACTCCCAATGTACACACAAGCAATATCACTGACATCACTCCTCCTCATTACAAGCAAAGGACTTGATCAATCCACAGTGCACGCAAGAGAGAATTAACTCTTTGTTTTTGGTGTTTTAACTATTGAAAAATAGCAGATCAACAAACTCACATCGCGCCACCGAGTGGCGCGATATGAGCTTGTTGTTCTGCTATTTTTGAAAAATTGTGAAAATGTGGTGCAAATCTTTGAATACATTATTTCGGAAGCAAACATTTTTAACTCAAATCTTCTGGGGGATCCCAAGAACAACATGTTTTTAGATGAGGTTCTGCAGCTAAATAATGGGGGTCCTTCCTATGAAATATGTCAAGCATCACTGACACAGAAAGAGATTTTTCCAGGAAAAACTACAGTAGAACCTCGCAGGGACTAGAACTTAGTGTCACAAACTAGAATTTAGTGTCATGGACTAGAATCTAGTGTCGGGAAGTAGAATCTAATGTCTGGAATCTAACTGGAATCTAACTTCAGAAACTTCAATCTACTGAGAGGAACTAGAATCTACCGTGGGGACTAGAATCTAGCGCTGTGAACTAGAATCTAGCATCAGAAACTAGAATCTGATGAGGAGGACACAATGGGTTAATAGCCACAAAAGATCTCCTCCTGCGCCAAGCAGGGACTGACAAATTTCCATCAACACATTTTCCTTCCAGTGTTTACTCCCCCTCCTCAGCTCAGTTTGATCTCCAATTCAAATCAGCTGTTGTGTTGTGTAAAAAACAGAAGGCGTGCACCTCGTGTTGGTGAGATGCTGACTACAGCTGTGTAGTAGACCACAAAAAATAAATAAATCACACAAACGGTCAGCATCAGGGCCACATTGTCAGAAATGAATGAAATATTTGTATTTGTCAGAATAGTGGAGATCAGCACTGCTTTCAACACTACTCGACACAAAACACAACACAACACACAGCTGCCTTAATTAGAACAACAAGCAAACCCAGCTAGCCGTGGCCCACCGCTGAAAAGAGGTGGAGGACCGTCTATAAACATGCTTCTACCCACAAACTGCAGGCACCCACTTGCAAATCAGCGAGTCATTCAACTTCCTGTAGATCTCCATCAACAACAGCCTGAAGTGGGTGTTGGCGCTAGGGATGACTCACACCCTGGGGCTCAATGCTTAGATGGTGTGTTGTTGTTTTTTTCCTGTGGCTGTCAGAGCCCAGAGCAGGGACACGGAATAAATTAAATAAAGAAACTGTATGTTGGAAAAAAAACATGCTTTTTCGCTCACACGGTTTCAAGTTCTTTTTGCATTTGTAGACATTAACAAGTAATGAGGGTATGTGTGCATGCATCAAGCGAGTGAGTGTAACATCGTTTAAAAAGGTCCTACAACCTTTTGTTTTTTTATGTTATGTTTTTTTGCTCCCTGTGTGTTTTCGATCGCCACAAATGCGCAATTTTGCGTCGGGGGGATGCAAACGGGACGCGATAAACACGATAAATGATTCAAGCTGGGAGTGATAAACGCATGCATTATCAACTGCTCTGCTCCAGGTCTGCTCAAGGATGGTGCGACAACGCAAGTGTAAAAATCTAAACAGAGTCCAGGTCTGGCGAATCGCAGCTGTGTGCAAGAAACAAGCACGTGCGTGACAAATTCACAGCACCATGCTTGTGTGAACGTCTCATTGAAAATGAACTAATGATGCATTTTATTGCTCCTCATGAAAAAGGTCCTTTATTCTTATGCACTGTATAAAAACACACCCTCCCTCATCCCGCTTGGTATCTGACATACTACTAGATATCCAAGGGATATTTGATACTAGAATTAAAAAAAGAATACAAACTGTATACATTTCTAAAATCGGTAGGCTTTTCTGTTGTGTGTTGAATGTTGATCGCCTTACACACCAATTCACCTGATGAGCTGCCTAGCCTGCCTGTCTTGCCTGAATGATGTCTGTGTTCATGAGCTGATTTGAATAATGATTCTATTTTTTTGCGTTCCTCAAATCAGTTTATGGTTATGTATTTAACCAAATGTAATTACATTTACTAATCACTTCTCTAATGTCTTCCTTTCTTTCCATTAGAACATTTTTCCGTTCATCAGATTATTCTGGAGTTTTGTGGTGCAGAAATGAAGTCTGTGATAGAGGCATTTTAGTAGAGTTAAAAACGGATGCACCAGTACATTCTGTGGCCATCCTCTGGCACTAATGTTATTTTTGATTGATTTGACATTTATGGACCCATTATAATAAAAATTACCCCCCATGTCCCTCCCAAAAATCCCAGCATGTTTTGCTAGAAGTCCAAATTCAAAAGCTGGCTGACTTGTGTCTTCTACGTCATCTGAGTCAAAAGTTTATTTTGTCCCATGGCACCGAACGCCATTTCGAGTTTTGCGAGGGAGTAAGTTTTATAAAGGGCCATGGGTGTCAAATCAATCTTTCCATCATTGCCTATTTAGTCCGAAATTTTAAGGCTCTCGTTGATGGCTTTCATTACACTGAGGTTGGAGCTTGTCCCCTCCATGAAACAAATATTTGGTCCTTGTCAGAATCTGCACATCAGGTGGCCCATTCACTGGGAGTTCTTTAATTATGCCACTCAGTGGTCACAGCATGTCCTGATCCCTTTTGATGAGGACAGGGTTGTTCTTTTTTTTATCAATTAAATTTCACTGTGCTTTACCCCTGCTGCCTGCCAGTCATCCGCAAAACAAAAAGGTGTCCAATAAAAATAGTATTAACACACAATGCCAAACCAGTGTACTGTAAGATTCTTCATTACCTCGTAAACGTCTTACCTTGGCTATATGGTGACAGGTGATCAGTGGCGGGGCACACATACACTTGTATGATTCTCTACCAGGCACACGATGCTGATGGTGATGACACTCGCATTGCTCGGTGCTCAGGGCTGCGTTTGAAGTTGCGGGAACACTTTTCTGCAGACAGAACACCAAAAAAAATCAATGTGACAAAGGTCTCACTATGTGAGCAGATTAGAATTCATCCCCCCTCGCATGACCCAGAAACCCACAACTGAACTGCTCACAGTAAACTTTATGCTGTGTAACCAAAACCTTCGGGGAGTCCTAATTAGGCCAGGAAACAGCACAACACTAGGAGTAGGGGGTGGGCTGAGAGGAGGGTTACTGAGGGAAGTGGAGAGACGACGTACACAAACTGGGGTTTGGAATGGATTGAAGAGGAAGCAGAAGAAGAGGTAGAAGAAGAAGAAGAAGAAGAAGAAGAAGGGGGGGGGGCGTGAGGCGGAAGCGGGGGAGAGAAGACATGGATCGGGGACTTATTAATTACGCATGAGGAGAAGTGATCATCAGGGAGAGGCAGAGAAGGAAGGCGGACAGAGAAGAGGGGAAAATTTGGGAGCGTCGAGGGAGAAGTAGATGGATACACACAGGAAGACGACCTAAAGCAGGGCTGCCCAAAAGGTAGATGGCGATCAACCAGTAGATCACACAGACCATGCATGTAGATCACATGACAGTCCCCCCAGCACTTGGACCCTTATAGATCTGTAACTCTTGAGAGCGTTAAAATGAAACCAAATGGACCCGTATTTTACACTCTCAAGAGTTAAATTATATCTGAATTACGTAATTTTCAAGGGTCCACATAATTAGCAAATGGAGAATAATTGTTATTTTGACCAAAAGTTTTGCCAGTTCTCTCTCCCAATTGTGGACAAAAACGTGAAAGTTCTTAGTTTTGGGTGCAAGAAACTAAACTCGACATCCCAAACTGTCAACTCAAACCTCAAATACTGTTTTCAAAACGTCAGTAATAGCATATACAGGAAAACCTTCCAATTCTCCCCCTCCATTTTTCATCATAAGTGCATTATTCTTAAACATTATAACAGCAACCTCAAACTTTCTAGGGGCCTTGAAATGGATTTTCAGTAAAGGAACAATCACATTCTCAAGTCCAAAAATTGTGGGCACCACTGACCTAAAGAGTTCACAAACGTGGTCAAACTCAAAGGATAAAGAGATGCGGGACAGAGCCAAAGCGATCCTCCCAAGGACCTCTTCAGTGCAGTTTTTCTGGCAGTCTTCCAGACACCTTGTGCTTACATACCTGCCTGACAGCCTGCCAGCTCTGAGTGTTCCTGCATAGATGCCGGTCTCCAGGGGCCAGGCGCCTTGCCCACACACTCCGCCACAGAGGCCCTCTGACTAGGCATGAGATGACGCCGGAGTGGCCTGGGTCAGCCAACACCGCAGAGCTAATACGTGCTTAGACTTTTACCGCGAAACCCCTCCGGCCCCGCAGCCAATGAGCCCAGAGATTGCCGTGCCCCTTTCATTTTGGCAGCCTGAGATCTGAGGGAGAAAGAGGGAGGTGGAGGTGGTGGTGGGGAATGGGAAGCAAAACAAACAGACATTTTAGGAGCGGGATATGGCTGGCTGCTTCTCCAAGCTCTGCTATCCCCTGATGTGCATTCAAAACCAGTAGCAACACAAAGCAGTTTATCTGAACAACCTACTCTCTCAGCCGTCACCAGCAGCTAAAATGTATTTGGAATATGCCAATGACATGAGAGCATTTCAATTGGATTTCTCTGTACGAATCTTTTATTTACCATTCACACAGGCGATGCGTAGGCCTCCAGTGTTTACATCAGACTTGCAAATGATGCATTTGTGACTGGGTTGACAGAGATATTCCAGGCTGTCTGGAGCCCAGTGCATGCATAAAGCGGATGTTTTCGTTTTTTTTTTTTTTACTATAAAATGAAATGCAAAACAGCATTATGTTCATTCAGACACATACTTATCTTATCGCATCTTATACAAGGAGGCTCACAAAAATCTAAACTTTATTGTGAGCTCCAAACATGAAAAGTAAACAGTACAAGTGTAACTCACATGGGAGGGAAAAAAATACCCACATGGCTGAATTTGAGAGTTATCCTTCATTCATTCGAAAGGGTTCTGCGTAATGTTCAATTGCAAAAATCACCACAAGGCAATCTCAGTCTTTGTCCAGGCACATTAGCAGAGGAAAGCTTGACCTGCATAGCAACAGTTTCCAATCCATTTCTAACCTTTTGGATTGGCATTGGATAGTGACTAAAGCATTGTTGCTAACTTGTCGCATTTGTCGCTATATTTAGAATTTTTTTCCAGACCCTCCTAGTGCCAAAATTAGTGAAAAGCTCCTGGTGGAAAATCTAGTGCTTTTTGGCTGGCGAGTTGGGGTGAAATTGATTGACAGGCGCCACCCGGGGTGACTAACGGACACGCTGATGGGAAATGTGCTATTCCAAAGTTAACAATAACTCTATCAACCAAACCTTCCATCCCTGAACCCTCACAGTCCTCAGTGACCTCAAGGGTGTGTGACCGAGGGCTCCAAATGGTATTAAAGCACTTGGAAGACGAGTCCTTCATTCGCACTTTTCACAAAACTCACGGACAGCCAGAATCAGAAAACTGTATGCCCCAATTATATAGTAAAGAAATAAAAAGGTCCTGTACCTGTGTCCGCTAATTATTAGGGTACTTGTGTAGCGCTCTCAGGACTCTCAGGACTGTTTTCTGGTACCACATATTTTCATTTTATGAAGGGGTTTCTAAAAAACGAAAATAAACCCCATAGCGTCAGGTAGATGATGCAGGGCCGGATTTAGCCAGCCCTAGGGTGGGCTTGAAGAATGGCAGGGTGGGCAATTCCAAAGTTTTTCATATTAAGTAGTGGTTTTCAATCTTTTTGCCACCAGGGTCCACTATTTGTCTGGCATTTGAGCCACAGACCGCCATTTGAGTTCCCAAAATTAAAGATTTCTTTTGCTTTTGTCCACAATTCAGGCTGGATTTGGGAAACAAAACAGACAAACAAAATGACCATTAATCAATTCACCACTTGTGTAGACTTGGGCTAATTCACATGATGAATATTTTAAATCTTGAGTGTAAAAATGAAACCAAATGGACCCGCAACTTCAGCCGCAAGGGTCCATTTGGTTTCATTTTTACGCCTTCAAAGAGTTACATTAACCAACTGTCCATCATTTAGCCTGGGGACCACCTGGACCTCTCTCAACCACTGGTGGTCCCCGAACCACTGATGAAAACCACTGATATTATCTTTCATTGAGTGGGCAGGATGCACATTTAATTTTTTACGCTCTTTAAAAGAGTTACATCTGGTTAACCCACGTTCCATCATTTAGCCTGGGGACCACCTGGAATCCTCTCATGCTCTAGTCTACAGTCTGTTCCCATACACTGAATTTTCAAAAATATTCTCCAAATACCGCAACAATACAATTGCAATTACAATCTAATTACCTTAAATCAAATACCCCCCCCCCCCCCCAAAAAAAAAAGAAAAAAAAAAAAATCACAGCAACAGGTAGGCCTATTCATGAATCAAATGAAGAAATAACTGTAGCCTATGGTTTCATAACACTCACCTCCTACATTAATGCAGTGTTTTTTTCAACCAGTGGTCCTTGAGAGGGTTCTAGGTGGTCCCCAGCTAAGTCGGTTAGTTAACCAAGAGTTACAATATTCATCGTCTGAATTACACCTGAACTACACCAGCCTGGTATCGTGGCAAAAGCAAAAAGAAATCTTTAGTTTTGGGGTCTGTGGGGCTAAAACGTCCTCAAATGGTGGTCCGTGGCTCAAATCCAGAATAAATAGTGGGCCCTGATATCAAAAAGGTTGAAAACCCCTGCAGTAATATATTCATAGTACACACACACACACACACACACACACACACACACACACACACACACACACACACACACACACACACACACACACACACACACACACACACACACACACACACACACACACACACACACACACTCTTTTAGCCATTAGCTTGGACTTGCAGTGATCATAATGGCCACAGCACAGCATGTAGGCTAGCCCTGAAAACCCCTGTTCTACAATTATCTTCCTTATTATAAACAAACAGAAACGAGTTGTGTACTATCACAGCCAAGCACATTAACAGTGTTCATGGTTAAGGGTTTTGCACTACGGTATATCTCACCTGGAAAGCAGAACACACACACTGGGACTACGAATGTAACACCCCCATATGAGACAGCGCCCTCACTTCTACTCCGTTAGAATGGTGTACTGCAGCTGTCAATGCAATCCCTATGAGAGGTGTCATAAAATACCCTAATTACATTCCATATGTTTAAATTATCTTTTTCCATGTCACATACGTACCATCACAATATACAATGAAGTATAATATACTCCAGAGATTCACAAGCATAGATTTACAAGTTAATTTGGTCGCACAGTAGGCTATATACAGTACGGTTCCATCCCTCGAGGTTTTCTCAGATATATTTGCTGTTGCTTTATATGTTATATATTTGTGGATAATGATCCAAACAGCATCTTGCAAAACTAGTTACTAGTTACTCCTCTAAAAAAATTCAATGGTAAACTGAAAATGTCACTAAACGGATATGTCACTCCTCCACATAGCTGGCTTATTTTCTGAACTATTCAGCCAAATTTAATACAACAAGCTGACAGCAGTACAATACACTGTCGAAGCTCCAAGGTTGGTAGGTCAAACATGTAGCATGTAATAACCTGTGACATGTTGGCCTACTGTACCAAATAAATATAGACATGTATTGCAGCCTACGTCATTGTGTATTTAAGTGAACGTTTTGTGAAGATTTAAAAAAAATGTAAATGCATCTTTATCTTACATTATCTGAAGATTTCAAAATACAAATGTTAACGTTCAGTCAGTCAGTCCACAACTAATTAATTTTAAATACCTTTAATGAGTAAAGTCAAAAGGCTAACCCAAACAATACAAAAGTAATCAAACCAAAAAATAGATCTATTTTCCAAAAACAATGTAACACACACACACACACACACACACACACACACACACACACACACACACACACACACACACACACACACACACACACACACACACACACACACACACACACACACACACACACACACACACACACACACACACACACACACACACACACACACACACACACACACACACACAAGAACACAGCCCTAGTGGCTCCATGGATGTAGCATTATTACATACACACTGGGGTGATCTGCCAACATAATATACCCAACACACGTTGCGCTGTCTGACAGTTGCCAGTTAAAGTAGCACTTGGCTATGTCAAAAAAGCCCAGTAGTTAGTTTACTCAGTTTACTATGTCATTAATATACCTTAGAGATGTTGTGTGGACTAGAAATGGAGTTCTGTAAAACTCCTTTATTATTATTTTTTTTAGAAACTCCATTTCTGAAGAAAGGTTGTGTTTCACCATGTTAATGATTTTTCTTTGAGGATCTTTTTTTTCTAAAAGTGTGCAAATGGAACCAAATGGACCCGTCAGGGTCCATTTGGTTCACATTTGCACACTCTCAGGAAAAAAAATAATAATAAAATGCTGCTCCAGACAGATTTTGAAATTAATTTTGGGTCGAAAATGGCTCTTTCAACATCTTGGGTTGCCGACCCCTGGTGTAAAGGTAGTTTGAACTACTGGGACTGAGCGTGCATGCAAGTAGGCTAGATGGACAAACCACATATTGCTATATACTAAGAAGAAACAGACCAGAATTTTGTTTTAGCCTCTTGCACATTACTGGCGTGTTGCCAAGACAGTTTATGAATTTAGAGTAATTCCCTTTAGAATAATTACTGTCACTGAAATGAAACAGGCTGCAAATGGAATGACGGGGTACTAGAACTCTTTTGCGAGGTACATTTACACATAATTTGACCATTGCATAGTGCTGACCTCAATCAGTCTAGTCGCTCGGGCTCAAGGGAGTCTTAGAGCTTATTCATACAGTCATCACCAACAGTTGTTGGTGATGAGGTGACGACCAAGATTGTGGTGATCACCTAAAACTCTAGTATGAAAAGGCCTTTAGTTGACTACCAATCTCTATGTCAATTAGTCAATGTTAGTTTTAATAGCTGCAAACAGCTGGCCACAGCTGGCCACAGAACCCTCAGATTGTCATAATTCAACTGAGCAATTTGTTATATAAATGGAATAGTTTGAAAACAAACAGAATATACAGTATATATATATACATACATACAACGTATATGTGTATGTGTATACACACAGATGTCCAAGAACACCAAAGTCTTCAACACCAAGCAGGTACACAGTGATGAACTTTCGAAAAATGAAGAGCATTCCAAAATAACACAGGCAAAATGCTAAAATAAAAGAACAGCACCGTGAGGTAAGTACTGAAACCAGGCAGGCATATACAATTATCATTTCAGGCGTCATTTTACCAACATATTGGGCCTAAAATTACACACCCCTCTCCTTTACAGCATTCCCCCCCCCCCCCTTCTCAAATCAACAGGAGGATTGTCAGCACAGGGGATGAAACAGGAGGTGACCAACAATCAATTGAACCTCCAAGGGAGTGCATGCAAAGCTGTACACTACACAGATCAATGCAGTTATAGCTAGGAATCAGAAATTGGCCTGTTATAGTGCCACTGTGAAGCACATTGGGGGGAAAAATATTGGCATAAATTAGTCATCCTCGGTCTAGTGGAAATATGCGTATGGCTAAAATGTGTACAAGTAATCTACATAAATGTGTTTGGCCTCATGGGAAAATTTGGCATTCAGGGAGTGAGTGTGCAAAGTTTGGCATCAGCCGGGTTAATGGCGCCAGATTAGCCGGTAGCAGATGGAAGGACGGACACACAAGCTGACAGAGTCCAAAATGCAAAAAGGGATCTGTCAAGGACCACCAATAAATGTAAAATAAGCTTTAAAGATAAACTAGTCCCAAGTAGCTTACTGCATAATGACCAGACTTGATATTCTAGAGCTTGTACACAGGCAGCCATCCACAGACCCAACCAGTTAATTAAGTATAAAAAGTGGTTGCACCCCTCAAAAACATTGAAGTCCATAAAAGTCAGCCTTTTTCATACCAGGGCCCACTATTTATTCAGAATTTCAGCCACGGACCACCACTTGAGGACATTTTAGCCCCACAGACCCCAAAACATACAGATCAAAATGACCATTAATCCTCGACATTCTCTAGTTGCGTAGACTTGGGCTAATTCAGATGGTGATATTTTAACTCTTGAGAGTGTAAACATGAAACGGGTCCATTTGGTTTCATGTTTACCCTCTCAAAGAGTAACACCTGGTTAACCAACCTTCCATCATTTAGCCTAGGGACCACCTGGAATCCTCTCAGGGACCACTGGTGGTCTCTGGACCACCTGTTGAAAACCCCTGCCCTAAGTGATTGTGACTAGTGATTCTGGTGCACATTATGAAAGAGGACAACGGTGAGACTATAAAATCCTGAATCAAAGGGTCCTGAGCATCCCAATGACTTTCATGTAAAAAATCATCTTGATCACAGCATGGCCCGCAAACCTGAAAACCTCATTCCCTAATATAATATCAAATACAAGTTCTTTGCAATCAAACTCTAGTTTACCAGAGGCAGTAAATTACAATCACTGCCTCTGAACTATCAACATGAAAAAGCCTTCTTTTTTCCTTTCATGCATGTTTTTTTTTTTTGCCACATTGCATTTCAAAGAGCATGCATGGCTGAGGAACAGGTTGAAGATTTTTTCCCCCCCTTTCTCTGTTCTGGCTTCAGCTATGGACTATACCACAAGCTGTGTTGTGATAGGCATACTGAGAGAGCTCCAGCAGAGTGCAGGAATACAAAGAGACAGTGAGGGGGAGAAATCATACAAATTGAGAATTAGTGAGGGGGGAGTGATGCGATGATATGAATGTCTGAGAATGAAAAGTTTACCAAGCGTAACTGCATGCACTCCTCCATAGTGATCAAGTTTTCTTTTCCTTTTTTCCCTTTAGCTTTTCTGAATCCATGGCAACAGGGAGAATCCATCGTTAAAACACTGCATCGTGGTGGATCAATAATATATACCCTGAAAATTAAACAACATTCCCTGACCTCACCTCCAGGTGCTATAAGCATCTAGGCTAGAATGCACAAGAAGATGCAGCTGCCCTGTGTTGCCAGCTCATTCCACCATCACACCACGGACCACGTCCAGAAGGTGCACATCTACTGCCCCAAAGATTGATGCCTAAAAACACCCACACAAAGTTCAAAATTAAAACACAGGCAGATATTAAACCATACAGTTCAGTGTTTTTGCTAAGTCTATAGAGATGAGCAGTGACGTCGCCCCGGCTCCCCATTACTTTTCCTCATAGAATTTTCAAAAGACAAAGGCAACTCGGGTTGTGACAAATCATGACAACAAATACAATATTGCCAAACAATATACGTTGTGTTTTTCTTCTTAGAAATGATTTGATTGTCCCAAAATATTGTGTGTGATTTGTCACGGCCTGAGCTGGCTTTATTAGTGGTGCAATTGTCTTCATATGAAGCATTTTCGAAAAGTCTATGAGGATAATGAATGGGGAAAACATTTCTGGTGCCGGAGCGACGTCACAAGGGGGTGGGATTGCTCAGCTCTATAGTCTAGTCTATAGATTGGTCAGATTTTTTTTTTAATACTACTTGTTATACCATTAGCTTTGTGGCCGCTGGCCAGGACTACACTTTCAAAAATAATGGGCCATGGTGGGAAAACTATCTTTACAACAATCTGTGTTCAATTGCTTGTAGTGCTTCAAATCCCTTGAAGTCACAGCAAGCGGTGAATTAATCTTCTACTCCAGCAGCGTAGTACTGGCTCCCTCAGAGAGGCGGGCTCATGTGCTCCGCTGAATTACACGTCACAGGGTACTTTCTTAGTGATTAACGTTGGCCTCCATGTCAAGGGGTTGCGTGGATTGAAACATGTCAGGCACCTTGAGATCTCGATATAAATGGAAGTCTTTAGTTTACAGTAAACCCCCATTACGTTTTACTCCCAAGGAGGAAACAACAGTGATCCGATTAAAATTTCCATTTAGATCAGGAAGTTATTATGGCAAACTTTGGGGAAATTAGCCGCTTGATTAGTGATCTCATGAAAAAGGCTATAGTGCATTTTCTGTTTCTGTCTCGTTAAAAGGGACTAATGAATCGACTGCTGTGCCAAATGAAAGGCCTCCATGAATAATAGTTCCCCTGGTACTGACTCATATTTAAAAACCCAATTCACACACTCTTTTTCATGATGCAGCAAAAAAGCTGGCCGGGTGCTGATGTTCTGGGGCCAGAGCACCATCCTTTGACCAGGTGTATTATTGCAGTGTCTCACCTCCACACACTGTCTACTGCAGGGGTGCCCACACTTTTTTTTTTAACTTGAGAGCTACATTCAAAATGACCAGCTCAGTAAGATCTACACATCAAAAATGTGATTATTCCATTACTGAAAATCCATTTCAAGGCCCCCTAGAAAGTTTGAGCTTTGAAATAGTGGTGATGGTGTTACTTACTGTTATACAGTGTTTAAGAAGAATGCACTTGAAATGAAAAATAGAGGTAGAAAAGTGGGAGGTTTTCTTGTACATGCCACTACTGACGTTTGAAAACAGTATTTGGGGATCGAGTTGGCAGTTTGTAATGTTGAGGTTAGTCTCTTGCACCCAAAACTCAGAACTTTCACGCTTTTGTCCACAATTGGGAAAGGGAACAGGCAAAACATTGGTCAAAATTATTCTCCATTTTCTAATTGTGTGGACTCTTGAGAGTGTAACTCTTGAGAGTGTAAAAAGAAACCAAAACCAAATGGACCCTTACGTGTCCATTTGGTTTCGTTTTAACACTCTCAAGAGTTACAGATCTATATAGATGGAGACTGTTGTGGTCTACCAGCATGGTCTGTGTGATCTACTGGTAGATCACAATCTACCTTTTGGGCACCCCTGGTCTACTGGCTACAGCAGCACTGTCACTGTCACTGTCACTGTGACTGTCACTGTCACCTCTCCTCCTGACAGCCTAAAATTAGAAACAGCATCCTCCCAAGGTGCACCGCTGGCTAAGGCCCCGGCTAGAAGCCCCAGAGGTACGTGATCCCTAAGCCGATTGCTGTGCTGATAGGCCGTCACTGCTCTGATGGATAGGGTAATTAAAATAGAAGAGCGTGTTCTATTAATAGTGTATGAGAAGGCGTT
This sequence comes from Benthosema pterotum, assembly GCA_039105355.1. Lineage (NCBI taxonomy): Eukaryota > Metazoa > Chordata > Actinopteri > Myctophiformes > Myctophidae > Benthosema > Benthosema pterotum. The sequence continues at coordinate 38,436,911 of CM076974.1, forward strand.
GCACGGAGGAAGCCTAGGGGGCTGGAGTAAAGTTGAACTGGATTCTACTAGAACACCCCCCTGACTCACACTGTTCGCCCCATTTGCTGACAATCGAATCGGCACACTCATGCTGATGTGATTTCTTTTTTTAAAAAGTACACTTTGAAGTCCTTGAATGCCTCCTTAAGGTGACGTGTGGTTGATTGTTTATTTTTTTATGGAAGAAATGTGGTATATTTTGTTCAGTCGTTCTACTGCAACTGTAGCTCTACTGCAGTTTTCCTCTTACACAAGTGGTTTTCAACAGGTGTTCCGGGTGGTAGCGTAAAAATGAGGTCTACCCGACTAGAGAATGTATAACATTAATTTTCATTATTGATCTGTATGTTTGACTGTTTTCTTTTCTCCGAAATCCAGCCTGGAATTGCGGACAAAAACAAAATAAATCTTTAGTTTTGGTCTTTGTGGGGTTAAAATGTCATCAAATGGTGGTCCGTGGCTCAAATTCTGAATAAATAGTGGGCCTAGGGATGAAAAAGGTTGAAAACCACTGTCTTAAACTGATGTATTGTAGCACAGGCAGGTGCATGATGAGAGGCAGTGCAGTACACACTACATGGTCCAACAAGGCAACAGCTAACAGTCTGACACCCCAACAGTACCACCCAGATTTTTTACAATTGATGAATGGTGAGATGCCACCTTTAAGCTCTTATTTGCTTGTTGCTGTGGAAGTATGAGCATGCGCACACATTATACAGTGTATACTGTAGCACCACCACCATCCTTATACTACATAATACTATGCATTTCATTCCACATCAGTCTCCGGTGTTAAAATGTCTCATTGAGGATTCTAACAGAGACTCTCATGAAGTTCTAAGCTTAGGAAATGGACAAAAAACAAGAATTCAAGGCTTCATGGGGGTGCATAATTGAATTGAAGGAGAATAAGCTATACTGGGAAACATTTTCATTGAAATGTTTTAAATTGGATATATGTTGTATATTATGACATATACAGTGTAACATAACCCATGCTCTGAATTTCAATCAATATCTCCTCACTCCTGTGTATACAATAGGGATCCAACTACTCATACTTGCAAGGATAAGGAGAAAGTAAAAGATTAAAAAGGCCCCGTGGCAGAGCCAGGCATTGAGTGTAAAAATCTCTCAGCACTGCAGGATGGTAACGGGAGGTCTATGATGGCCCTCAACAGACGGTGCATATTTGGAAAATAAGGCTCAGAAATTATTTCCAGCACCTCCAGCAATGTGGGCAGTTTCAAATCCTCTGCCTCCGTTCTGCTCATGTTTTCAATGAACCAAGCATGTTCTGTGTCAGAGATGGCGATGCCATAATGACAGGGTCCCTTTAAAAGTTCTTTCATGCCAAAAGTGATAGATCCAGGCAGGAGGGATCCTGGCGCTGTCAGAAGGCCATATGTCTCCTGTTTAAAACGGCAGTTTAACTCAGTTATCTGCCTGTCTAGAACACAGTTCCCTTAGATCATCATTGGACTGGGTGCACATCGCTTTCCTCAATGTTGTTGTGACAGCAGAGTCACCAAACTTTGCAGGGACCTTGCGTTTGCGATTTACATCCCAGTTCGTCACATCATGCTTTCCCATCAGTTCATCTGTCTGTTTAGGCACGCTTTGAATCATTGCAGAAAGTCATAAACGTTGCCTTCAGTTGTTCAATCATAGATAGCCTGCAGTCATGCCATGTGTTGAACTCTGTAACTCCTATGTGGCAAAGTCACTCCGATACAAGCAGAATCAGCATTGGGCAGAACAATGGGCAAATGGGCATAAAGAAGAAAGACATCATTGGCGTTCGTTAGTGAAGACCTTACGTGCTATCCAGCATGAAGAGGTTTAAGTTAAGTACATTAGAAGCAGAAAAAGGTCATCAAATGAGAATGAATACGGTCTGGGCATACTAGTACCGGTAGTGTTTTATGTACATGAGGTGACTAGTCCAGTCAACTTTAGTCAAACTAGAGCAGATTTCACACTTGGTGTGACAAACATCCATTCAGAGAATCCACATTATGTCATTTAACAACACCCTGGCTGAAGGACGTCACAGGTGCTGTATATAGGGCTGTCTGTCGCTAGTAATTCCAATTACTGGTTCTCAGAGGTAAGGCAAGGACATGCCAGCGGGAGGCAGCCGCCTTACCTTGCCTACAGTAAATCCGCCCCTGCAATGGCCTAAACACCATATCTCGTTTTTGTGGGAAAAGCAATTACTCCTCACCCAGGGGGAATACAATAGGGGTGTAAGCACTTGTTATACTCGCAGGGCCCTAAATACACATTTGTTTACACAATTTTAAACTACAATTTTACAACGTACTACAGTCCTAATAAACCCCAGGAAATGACATATCTGGCCACAAAAGATTAGAGGATCTACTGAATGCGACAAACTGTCATGTTGAGTCTATTATACAGTGTAGAGTGCAGTCCGGTGTGTCGCCTCCTTCATATCCAGTGGATCCTGTGATCTTTTGTGGGCAGCTGTAATGTCCTGTGGTTTATTAGGACTGTAGTAGATAATAAAAAAGATAATAAAAAAATGTTTAAAATTTTGCAAACAAATTTAGGATCATCTTCGAAATGTCCCATCCTCCATGTCAAAAACAGCTAAAATCCCTAAAACTAAAGAAAGCAGCTAATTAATTTCATTAATTTGAAGCTTTGCAATTAATTAATCACAATTAATCGCATATGAATATTTTACCCGAGAAGCAGTTTTGGTCACTTAAAACAGGCTGGTATAGTGTGTGAGTGAGTTTTTCCCAAATTAAAATTCCAAGCAAAGCTGTGTGATTGGCAGGGTCTGAATGTAGATCCAAGTCCCATTAGTCTGAACATGCGCTGAAAATTCACCATCAGCAGAATGGTTGGCCGCCTTGCTTTAAGTCCTGTGTCCACACTGCACATTATGGTATATGTATATATGTCATATATGAAATATATGATGATACGGTATACAGGTCCTTCTCAAAAAAATAGCATATTGAAAACTTGAAAACTTTTTTTTATTTAATCCTGATGATTATGGTGTACAGCTCAGGAAAACCCCAAAATGCTATCTCAATGAATTAGCATATTTTTACAAAACCTAAAAAAATATCTATGTTTTAAACAAGAAATGTTGACTATCTGAAAAGTATGTTAATGTACGCAGTTAATACTTGGTCTGGACTACTTTTGAACACATTATTTCATCAATGGGGCATGGCATGGTGGTGATCAACCTGTGGCACTGTTGAGGAGTTATGGAAGACCAGTTTTGCTTTGATAACGGCCATAAATTAATTTGTATTGTTCAGCCTTGTGTCTCACACCTTCCTCTTGACAATACAACCCAGATTCTCTGCAGGGTTAAAGTCAGGACAGTTGGCTGGTCAGTTAAGCGCAGTAATACCATGGTCAGTACAGCAGCTACTAGTAATTTTGGCTCTGTGGGCAGGTGCCAAATCGAGCTGGAAGGGGAAATTAGCATCTCCATGAAGGTTATCAACATACTGAAGCACAAGGTACTCTAAAAAGATGGCTGTGTTGAAACCACTGACTGTTTTCACTGTTAGTGGATCAACACCAGCCGATAAAATGGCTTGGAGACTGGACATGGCAAAACACATGGTTTAGGCCATGTTATCGGCTGAAAACTGAATACACAGCCATCCTTTTAGAGTACCTTGTGCTTCGGCATGTTGATAAGCTTCATAGAGATGCAAATTTTCCTTTCCAGCTCGATTTGGCACTTGCCCACAGAGCTAAAACTACTAGTAGCTGCTGTCCTGACCATGGTATTACTGCACTTAACTGACCAGGCAACTGCCCTGACTTTAACCCCACAGAGAATCTGGATTGTATTGTCAAGAGGAAGGTGTGAGACATAAGACTGAACAATACAAATTCATTTACGGCCGTTATCAAAGCAAAACTGGTCTTCCATAACTCCTCAACAGTGCCACAGGTTGATCACCTCTATGCCACGCCCCATTGATGAAATAATTTGTTCAAACGTAGTCTAGACCAAGTATTAACTGCATACATCAACATACTTTTCAGAAGGTCAACATTTCTTGTTTAAAACATATTTTTTTAGTGTTCTCGTCAAAATATGCTAATTCATTGAGATAGGATTTTGGGGTTTTCATGAGCTGTACGCCATAATCATCAGGTTTAGAACAAAACAAGTTTTTAAATACTTCACTTAATGCACAATTGATTGAGAATATATGAAAGTTTCACTTTTTGTATTATATTGTGGAAGAAAATGAACTTTTACACAATATGCTAATTTTTTGAGAAGGACCTGTATGTTGAGGAAGATAGGTATGGAATTTCGGACCAATGGGAGGACTAAACAATGGGAGTGTGCACCAGTATGATTGGTATGCCTGAAACTCATCCAGTGAATTAAAGGTTCTGTGGTGCAAAAAAAATGTGTGATCAAAATGAGTTGATTTTCTTAATCACGTTATTGTTTCTGCAATTAATTAATCTCAATTAATCAGTTAAAGTCCCAGCCCTAAAAGCAGCAAATGAAAAACAATCAACACCCATCTTTTACTCTCTCTACCAACCTAAATCATGAACCTTGGCTGGAAAGAAAAAACAAAGTTATCCTTTAACAAGTATCTTCTATTCCAGCCGCCTACGTTACTTCCCATCATTACGGTACTTCCCATCTCTTTGACTTGTATGTGAACAGATGAGGCAAAAATAGAGGACTAGAATCTGAGAAGTGTAAACACCAAGAATGAGGACAGAAGGTCAGAGTCAGTGTCGGTAAGCGAATGACAGGAATAAAAGCAAGAGTTATGAGGAAAATAAAGTGCATTCTTCTCCCCGTTGGCTAATTCCTTTGTGCAAGAGGCAATTCTGTGTTTCAGGTCTGGCTGCGCCTGAAGGAAGGACGTAAATTGGACCAGACAGAAATGCGGGAAACTCTAAGTGAACTTTCCATATTTTACCAAGCGCATTTAATACAACCAAGAGCTTAGCAAGCACTAGGGAGTCTCACATTGTTGTTTAGGATTCACCATGCAAATATTTTTAGTCATGCATAGAAAAGCCATTTTGAGAATCGCAACCTCTGTATATATTTAAAAAAAAAAAAAACTCTTTCCATGCCCAGATGCATCACCTCTTTTATTTGAATAGGTACAACAATCGAGTGTCAGCTCTATTATATTCGCTTACCTTGATCGGGTGGGGATATGCTACACTACTTTAAAAGTTGATATTCTTGAAAGAATAAATAACATTCATTCTCAGCTCCACTGTTCATCCCAACGGTGACATCATTCAAACTTCTTTGTCTACCTTCAAAGATCTTTGTGGTTTCATCAGTTCCCTCAAAGGGCCCATTGTAGGTTTATAGAGCACCGAAGTCTGACGTAATTCACACACCGTGACTGAGTGGTGGTTGTTCCCCCATTCTGAATTTCCATAGACGTTTCTTATGTTGCGTCAAATAAAGAACTGCACGTGTTCCAAAGGAAATGATCCTGGTGGATTTACTCATGGTTATGAAGAATCAACCGAGTGAGAAATACCTAATGTGACCACGGAATTATACAGAGACACACCCTGACAACATGGCAGAGAAATCACCTTATTATTACCCCACTGCTTATAGGAGACTTTAAGAAACTTTAAGAAACCAAATGTTATTTTCCACAGGGAAACTACTCCTGGAAACCAGGGGTTGAGCGAGTCACGTCAGGACTTCTGTGCTCTATTCAAACTCCAGAATACTTTACTTTAGCCAGCTGTATCTGGCAGAGTCAAACAGAACCTCGGTTTGTCTTTTTCACACAGGGAGGGACGCATGACCCGTTTTTTTCTTTTCTTTTCTTTTTTTAACTCTACACTGAGGTTTTTAAACAATTTGTTTATATGGGCCAAAAAACATGTTTGTGTGGGGGCTTGTGGGCTATGTGTTGACGGGCACAAAATGCCAGTTTGGTTGCACACTTGTCAACTTGTCAAGCTACTTGTCTGACCGTCTCTAGATTCTATTCAACTTAAGTGCAAGGCATGCCATGTTGTTTCAAGGAAGTGTTGCATGTTCCATTTCAGATGCCTCGCGGTGAAATCTACTGCGATGTGAATTATTGATTTAAGATTCCCTCCAAACTATAATAACTTGAATAACCGCTCAAAGGTAGATTGTTCAGGGTTCAATCAGTTACATGTTTGACAGCTTCTACATGGAAGCTGGCCATCCATAAAGCAGTTATTGACTTTGTGGTAGGCTATTCTGTAGCAGGTTATACTTTGGATGGAGAATTATTATTCTACAAATTCACTGCAAGCAGCACTGCTCCTCACATCCAACTGTAAATTTGCCAAAAGGTGGCGAACTGGAAGCAAACTTGAAGAGGACGACGAAAGCAAGCACTCGATTGCGTAACTCCATAATAGTATGGTGCACGTTTTTGAAGAAAAACAGCACTCACCTAGTATCATAAGATACTAGGATATGATGGTATTTCTTCGTTTTAACAACTGAAAGCAAAGCCATGTGATCAGCTAAATCAGTAAAGTTCATCCTAGAATCTGCTTATATGAAAGTACAACTTGTGTGAAAATGATGCCAGAGTATAGGACATCTAAGGTCATCTTCCAGCAAGTCTCCTGGCAACATACCCATTTGTGTTATTGAGTGCAAACGGCAAGTTTGGTCTATAAAAGGCCAAATGTAAACAAAATCAGTAGGTGTTGTCGAGGGAGCTAGCGGGCATGTACTAGCAAGTTTCATAGCAATCTTGAACTATGGCAGCATTAGAGCATAAATGTCAAATGTCCAATCTGTTCCATCAATTCAATAGTCTTTCCTCTAGTGACTAGAAGTCCTACAAGTATAGCTTCAATTGGTTGAGTGGTTTCCATAATTGGAAAGTGGTAACATGATAAATAATAATAATAAATAAAATAAAGCACAAAAGGTTTTGCTAAAAATGTTTTAGGTGAGAAACGTACTGGCTTATATTGATCATGCATGCCTGTTTTCTTGGAAATAACAGATAATATAATCAGAGTTGTACCCGAACGCGTTCAAAGAACGAAAGTTCTTTGAACCGTTCGTATTTTTAAGGAACTTGAACGGAACGGACCCTATATCTGCTTGAAGAACGGCGGTGTGAACTCGTTCATTTCTGGCGTGAGTGAACGCCACTTTTCCTGCGTTCGATTTCGTTCAAGAGCAGTAATATAAATTTAGTTCTATGCCTAAATTTATATGACTGTAATACGGCGGTGTTGTTCGCGAAAATAGAGCAGATATACAAGCTATCAACGTGTTGAGGCTCGAGGCATCCTTAGCTTGAAGATCTGTTCTCCTTGCCCACCGCCCCGCCCCTCCCTCTGCTCTGTCAGTAGCGTACAGCATCAGACAGCCAACACACAGCACCAAGGAAGGACGCTTCTCTCCAACACGTTGAATGAGCTACTAAAGCTGTTCATGTTGGTAAAATGTATAATCTTCCTGCGCTGTGCGTGTATTTGAATCATATAGCCTACTGTCTGCAGCAACCTTTTGCCTCACGCATGTGTGCCGCTGCTATCCCGTGATTAATCATAAATAACGCACCATGCACGTGCGCGCTCGGACGCACAAACACTTGTGCATCATCATTGACTGATTTGCCGTCGGGTCGTTTTCATTTTTATTTACCGGTAGGCTACAATTAGCCTGCTACAAGCAGGGGCGGCCTTAAGGTTTGTATAGAGTTGGGATACCCGACCGAAACAATACCCGTGACGGCCCGGTCTCATTTGCATTAATTAATTGGTGGTCGGGGTTTCAGTCGACCTGGCTATGTAAATATATTGATATTGTAAAATAGTAGCCTTCTTGGAAAAATGCTAAGCATTGAGCCCTGTTCAAGAGTGAGAATAGAATGAGCTGAAAATAGAGCAGATCTACAAACTCAGTGACGCACTTTGAGCTTGTTGATCTCTATTTCTGCTGATTTTCAGCACACAGAGATGCAGAGGGCTGGACTGAACTGAGCGCCTTCATAATAAAATCTTCACAAACAAAAACTTTGACAGATTGACCCATAATAAAAAGGATCAATTAAGGACATCTTCAGTTGTATATGGCTATGGGCTGCAATCATTTTGAACAAAAAAAAGAGGGAGGTAAAAAAGAACGAAAAAGAACTATAATAGTTCTTTTTTTGGAACCATGAACTTTAGTTCTAAAAGTTCAACAATGAACTGTGAACGGAACTAGTTCGTTTTTAAATGTATGAACGATGAACTGAACTATTTCAGAAAAAAAGAGAACTTTCCCAACACTGAATATAATGAGGTCTATATAACTATGATCAATGTGCCCTTGATCGATTCTCTTGTAAAGTATTCAACTAGAACATCTTAAGCTTAAACTTAAAAAAAAAGTATACTTTATGAAAACAGTGCTATTCCCAACTCTTCACCTGTCTGTATGTTTAATTGGTGCTGTGAGTAGAAAGGCAAAACAAGTTTTCAGAGATGTTCAGGAATTTGAATGACAGGTCTGTAAACCTAGGGCGTAATAAAAATACAATGAGATATCGGTCTGAGAACTTACCACGTTCCTTTAACTGTGGAATTTACTGGTCATATTCAAGTGTCATCAGCAGACACCAAAAGAGCCCAGAATAATACAACGTGCCAGCAGTAGCATCGCAACACAGGAGCATTGTAATATGCAGAAGACATAATATAATGCTCAACATAATTGTAATTTGTTTGTCGCTGTTGCTGCTGCTTAGTTGTAGTGATATTTGTTATGCATGGTAGGTTTTGAACAATAAAGTGTCCCCTTTGGAAAAATGCCCCAAAGAACTCCAAAGAACTTGGTTAAATTGGCAGACCATCTCAGTTTGGCATTCTCAAATGCAGTGTGTAGAAATGCTCAGAATCTATTCAGGCACAACAAAAACAAATAAAGCTGCTGAAGCTCCAAATCAATGTATTCCTTTGTCTGAGGCAAATGCGGTAAGAAAACAACTTCCACCACAGCAGGCTAAACCAAACTATAGTTGCGTTTGTACTTCAAAATGTTCCCTGAATCCAAATTAACTAAACGCTCCGTTTTGAAGAGGAGGTCCTTTCATATTGCAGAATGGTAGTCTAATGCTTATCTCATCTGCTATGTGTCCAAAGGTGACGCACGTGCACGCGCACGCACACGCGTGTGCACACACACACACACACACACACACACACACAGTATATATATATATATATATATATATATATATATATATATATATATATATATATATCCAGTTCTAATGCTAATAAATATCAATGTCATCATGACCCGATGACAAAAAAATAAACATCTATCCCCCCCCCCCCCCCCCCCCCCCCCCACACACACACACACACACACACACACAGCTGGGTTCCTTTCTATTTAAGCAATTGGAAATCGAAAAAGGCTAGAATCAAATAAATAAATACAAACTAGCCAACTGCCAATGGAATTATCCTAAGAAAACAAGTTTAACCATCTATTCACTCACCTCTTGTTGATGAGAATTGTCTGGTGCACCATCTACCATCCACATCCACTTGAGGAACTTCGACCTGGCTGCAGTGCAATGGCAGATCAAGGCCTGACTGGACTTTTTTAATGTGTGTATTAGTATTATGACCCTGTGGTCTTCATGTACTGTATATAGATCTGTACTGTGTGGCTCTCTTTGGCCTGTGGGCTTCTCCTGATGAGTGTGTCTGTGGAATGTTTGTGTGTGAACTGAATGAGAGTGAATGAGTTGAGTGGATGTTTGAAAATGAGTTGACACCCGACTTTCCTACAACCCATAAGTCTTGGCGTTTGTGTGCAGAAGTTCCTGTTGCCTTGTGATTTGTTGCCAGATTTGCAAGAGAAACAAGTGACCAGGTGTATGAAATCAAAGACAAATGAAAATACCTACAGTAAGCTACAAGCTCACAGCGATACATTGTGAGGCTGTGCATCTGTAATTTAAAACCACATTGAATAAATTGAAATATATGTAACACTTTTAAAACATTTGAATAAAGAAAGCACAAAAATATTTTCAAATGGATGAGTCTGGAAAATTACATGTCAATCTGGCGTTCCTTGGTATGAATTTAATGTGGGATACACTGGTTTAAACAACATTAAGAAGCAAATGAGTTGTACATGTACACAGGAGAAGCCCACAAACATCAACCAGCAAATATTTGCAAGTGACTATACAGAATAAAATGTTGAATAAAAGTTGCTTATAATAGGTAGACATGGCAACACTGTCCGGACAGAAGGTAAGCACATAAACAAGCAGCTCCAGTGCCTTGGCAGGAAAATCATTGATAAGAGGCTCGTCGTGACAAGAGCCTTTGAATAGGCAGAGTTACGTGAACTCAGAACTCTGTTCACTTCATGGGGCCAGTCCAATGGCTGCCGCTTGCATTCCTGGGGGAGGCCAAAAGTGACACTCTCCTGAATATGGACGTTGATAGATGACTACAGCCGGGCTAGGCACAAAATTATATAGGTCACTGTTTGTTGTGTTGCAGCTGTAGCAGAAAAAGCATGAGAGTGGAGTAACATCGAAAAACGGTGCCCTGTGATGTGTATAATGCTAGCGGACTGTTCGCATTTTCCTATGCAGTTGTTAGGAAGTTGAATGGCTAAAGGGATACCAATATGTCGTTGTCTCACTCTCACCGGACCGAAAGGCATGGTGGGGATACCCGATCAGATCTTATAGCACCTGTGCGCTGCTATGTAGTATAACAACAGGTGCTGCTGCCTATAAGAACTGATTTGGTGGTGTACAGTAGCTCTGGTCCAGAGCTCCACTGCTTCTGAGTCTGACTTGCATTGGAGCTCTGTTGGTCTCCGTGCATTCGGCCATTACTGCACCCGACCAGCCTCTCTTCTCTAGTGGATATATAAAGAACGTTTTACCTACTCAACAAAATAAACACGTCTTGTGTCATTAGAAAGCCTACTTACCTTAGTGGTCGCACTCTTAGCCCCCCACCACACGGATAAATTGGACTTTTTGGCCAGAACGCGATCGTTTTTCACCGGAAAAACAACCAGGATTTGCGCCCTCTACCGATATTGCCAATAGAAAAGTTCCATAGGAAATATTTTTCCTTCAGTGAAAAACAATCGCGTTCTGGCCAAAAAGTCCAATTTATCCGTGTGGTGGGGGGCTAAGAGTGCGACCACTAAGGTAAGTAGGCTTTCTAATGACACAAGACGTGTTTATTTTGGTGAGTAGGTAAAACGTTCTTTATATATCCACTAGAGAAGAGAGGCTGGTCGGGTGGAGTAATGGCCGAATGCATGGAGACCAACAGAGCTCCAATGCAGGTCAGACTCAGAAGCAGTGGAGCTCTGGACCAGAGCTAGGTGTACAGTAGCTTTTTTAAAAGGATCCCTGGCTAATAAGACAAATATGGCTTAAAACACTATATTTGCCTTCTATAGTCTATAATGCAGATAAAACACCTTCAATACTTTATTTCTTTCATAAAAAAATAATCTTCTTTCACTCAATAGGAGCTGCTCCGGTCGCTTTGAGTTGAAGGTAACCATGCCTGTGATATTGAATGTTTGCACTTGATTGGGATCTTAGCATGTTCAAATCCCTGCTGTGCCCCCACCACCCCCCATTCAGAATAACATTATTAATATTAATTGCCTTTGAATTACTCAAATATGCAGTTATATGGAACATACAGTTATGCAAAAATGATGCAAATTCAATGTCTTTCAGGTCAGTTTAACATCCTCCTCTAAAGACAAAACCCACACAGCTCGATTTTCCTGAACAACCATTTCTGTTTTGTGTTATGCTTTGTTTTTATTATTATTATTATTATTTGTTTGTACCGGTACATCTCGACGTGACATTGGCACTTAAGTGGTTCATATGATATCTCTCTGCTCTAAGGAATGTTATTATGTCTCCATAATACCATCTGTTCTATAATGCTATAGGATCTGAGTTGTGAGCCCCTTTTGCTTTGTCATCTCTCAGCATCGTGTTCCCAAGATTTGGTAAGCCGAATATTGTCACCATGGGATGTATCACAGGAACGATTAGATGGGAAAGTATGGGTCTCTGAGCTCCAATATAAAGCGTGTATTCTGGTGTCTTTCTGCTTGTCTTTCTAAAGGCGCTGAAGCCACATGGGTCTCTCCAATAGTCACGCTGGCAGGCCATCAAAAGCTTCAGTCTGGCAGATAATCACTCAGATCTCAGAAAACACAACCAGCCAGGCCAAGAGTAAAATACATCAGTGTAAGGCAAGAGCATGACGGAACAAAATAAGAGGAATTGAAATCGAAACAGAAGAGAAAGAAAGGGTTTGAGAGGAAGCAAACAAGATAGCATTTCTGTAACCAAAGTAACAAACAAAGGAAGGACAATCGAGTATTCGAGTGAATGCACACATCTACAGCCAAAAAATACAAATGTATCTTACAGGCTCTTTGTTAACACATTAAATGACAATTAAACTCTTTTGTGTCGTGCTGAACAAATGCGTCTGTGATTTCAGATTTTCATAACTGAAGTCAAGAATCCTGAGCCTAATTTTGCATTCATCTCGTAGCTTTATGGTTCTACCTCTGCAGGATAAGCAGTGCTGTCTATCATCCTTAACTAGAACTGCAGACGTCCCATAATTTAACATTTGATTACACAGTGGTCTATAATATTAGTTCAGTTCATGTTTCAGCTTGCCAAGAGGCACTAAGCCAATCTCTGCCATGATGCACACCCCTACCTCCCAATGTTGCCGTCTGTGTGGCGACATTGTTTTGCTATTGTATGAAAACAAAGGCACAATGCGATGGGGGGGAGGACTATGGTTAAAGGATGCTGATTGTCACATTTTTTAGCATCAATTATGTCTCCTACAGAGCCAGACTGGCAACACAACTCAGGCTTGGAAAGTAAATTACAGTGGACTGCATATCTATTGAAATAGTTCGAACAGACAACCAAAGTGCAGTAACCAGCTGCTCAGCTAGTATATGAAAGTAATGCAAACTAAACAATATTGAGAAATTCCAGTGTGGTTATCCTGATCCACAATGTGGGTTGGAGCCATCTGGATCTAGGAAGCAAAAATCTAGCAAAAAATAGCAAAAATCCGGCCGTTATTGGTCCGAAGTGAAAGTGCCTTGAAGTGAAGGCAAAGAACATTCAATTAAATTTGGAGTTAGTGGAGACTGCGTTCATGGTGATGCTTTTGTAAAAAAAAAAAAAAAAAAAAAAATAGGGTGATGGCTATCTAGAACACATGCCCCTCATGTGCAATACTCAACTCATACTCTGATAATAGAGACTCAAGTATCTATTAGACCAGCGGTGCCCACACTTTTTTGAAGGCACATTATGCAAACCCATCTCTATCTTGGTTACTTGCAGGCCAGGCTATAATGTCAGGACTATACCATCATGATATTCAGTATACAGCCGTACACACAGGGAGTTTGCACATTAATAGATAGGCTGGCCCAAATTCCAATTCACAAATTATGGAACCCAGGCGATATGGCATATCAATAAGTTAATTGTCCTCATGCATAAATCATGGGTTTGCAGTGCATCAACCAGTGAAACTGTCATGGACAGAAAACATCATCTACCAACCATTTGGACAAGCGAAGACATTGACTACCAATTGAAAAAAATACCTGATCAATATGCAGGCTGGAGAAAAAAAAAACAAGCAACAAATTGCAAAGCTATACCAATCAATGGCAATCATGATACAAACCAACACTCAGCAACTGCAGTAATAACAAGTGGGAATCTGAACTTGGGGCGTGCCATCGATGATGAGACCTGAGATAGCAATTTGTAAAAGTGCACACACCATCACTCATTCAAACATGTGGACTGGAAAGTCAACAGCAGTCCTGAAAATATAATAAAAATAAAACTACTATCGAGTGCTGCAGATACCATAATTGAAGAAGCAGTAAACAAACTAATAACTGAATGGGTAGCCTATATTTTAAATTAAGACTGCAGAGGCATGACAGAAAATGGGAACCACTTATTTCAATCAATAAGAGGGAAAACAATTGAAGCTGATAAATGTGTTCACGCTCCAGATTGGATGAAATTGGTGAGCTGAATATGTACAGTTCTGTTTATTAAAGAGACGAAAGAAAACTTCACTATTTTGAACAAATGCCTTTTGCTTATACAAAGGGTTTCACAGCGCATTTAAAAGGCCCTTCAAAACAACAAGAGAATATACCGGTAACTCAAGTGGATCGCAGAGTCATCAAAACAACAGCAAAGACGACGGTGAACGATATAATTAGTTATTACAGTTACAGTGCTTGGTATAAACAGCCCTTAAAGCTATATTGTCATTTATCTTGTGAATAAAGGGAATTTTGTTGATCTAAATATGGAGAATCTCAAATATTGATATCAATAGGCTATGTGTCGAATGTTACAGTACAGTACGCACTTTCAGTGGTTGTATTTGGTCTCTCTGCTCTTCTCTTATATCTTGTTTTTGGTAGCTGCAGGCTGCCTAATAAACAGAAACGGGACTTTGGAGATGGAAGGGTTGCAGAGAGACGAGATAGCCAATCAGATAGCCGGTACAAAAACATCCCAAGGCTCACAGTCCGTTTTAACAGCCGGCGACAAAAACTCTGCTGTAGCCTAAATCGCCCAAGTATAGGCCCAAAAGCTCAATTGTATTTATATTTTTGTCCGACATTGTCCCGCCCAACTTTTCGGCCGTCGACCGTTCTCCTGCTATCGCCAGACTCGCTGGCTCTCATAGACAAATAATGGAGTTCAGGAAATGCCGTTTGTCCATCGTCGTCTCCTGTTAAAACGTAGGGTCAGAGGTCAGAACAATTCTGCAGAAATAATACAGTAGCTGCCAATTAAATGATGTGACTGTCATTTCTTGTTTAGATCCCGTTATCTTGTAGTTCCGGGTTGGACAAAACCTGTTAACACAATCATGTTACTGGTTTGACACAAATTTTGACCTGTAGGTTAAAGCTCAACTTCTCCCCTGAGCAGGCAGGCTCTATTGGCTCAGTGGTAAACATTTCTGCAAGTTGCTTGCTTAGGAGACCCAGATACAAATACAGGCAGAAGACGCAAGTTACAAAGTGCAGCTTAGAGTAGTGCTGCACCATGAATGCTGAATGCTAAGCAGGGGGGCATAGTGTGGCATTTATATCATCTTAAAAATATTACATAAAAAAAAGAAAGAAAAAATCCTAATCTCAGTGAGGACACTAATCAGAAGCAAGCCTCTGAGCTGCAACACCTTTAACAGCTTTAATGGCTAAGTAAACACCATCAAAACGTCAACTTGCTTTTTAGTTATGCATGCATTCTCCCAGTAGAGCGTTATTTTGAAGTCTGCCATTGTCAGGCAGATTTAGTGAGGCTACACAGACCTAATTACATAATTGAGGGGATTAAAGAATGTAATAATTAACGTATTTTATCTACTATAAAAGCAACCAGTCAGTAATTCTGTACAGACAGCTAGAAGGTAAACACAAAATAATCCAAGCTTTGTACAAGATCGACAGCTGCCAGCCTGCAGGGTGGGAGCTTCAGTTTGAGCTTTTGTTCCTGTGTGTTGGTTATAATTCCAGTTCCCAAGACCCAGCTTTACCGTTAGCTCTCTAATTTTAAGTCTGTATAGGAGCATAAGCTGAAGAAATTAGTTGGAAGGGTATTCCTTGTTTGTTTGTTTCACTGCTTTAAGCTCGCAAAATGGTGTTGGGTGATGGTCAGCAGAAACAACAAAACTATTGACCTGCTTCATGAATGTTTCAGTGCAATTCTCCAGCGTCGAGTGTGTTGTGTTGCTTTAGTGAGGTTGGGGGCGTTTCTCCAAGGACACCAGAGTTATAAAAGCTTAAGGAGAACACAGTGAACAGCAACACTGATGAGGACGCTCGAGTGTGTTCACAAGTACACAAACATCTGTTGGGTTCAATTTCGAACACTTGCACTCATCAGAGGTGAATGGCCAGGGCCTGTGTGCTATCACCACCTAGTGGTGAAAGGTCTCCCCAACACCATGTCTATACTGTACAGAAGACACCATAGGCTTCTTTGAAAAGAACAAAATGATCTGCATGGTCTGTGTTTGATATTTACCACAGTAGATGGTAGTTGATTAATTCAAAGTTGTTAGTTTAGTGTCCATGTTCTCTTGCCCACAATGGGGTTTTTATTATTATTTCCATGACATGGTTGACCGAATTGACTTTCATTCAGCCTTGGAGTAACAATTGCCAACCAGGCATCTGGCGGGGGATCCTAGAGCAAACTTGGCACTTTATCCTCTTCTCTTAAAGAGAAAAAGAAGAGGGAAAACAAGATGTATGGCAATCTGCGTGTTGGGCAGCAATAGAACATTTGGTACATTCAACTAGGGTTGGACAAAAACATAAAAATAAAAAAAATCTAAAAAAGATATGCCAATAAATCACAATTCTTAATGCCATGATATCAATATGTTTTGTTTGTTAATGATTTTTAGGACCTTTTTTTGAGGGTGTACAAATGGAACCAAATTGGTTTCATTTGTACGCTCTCAAAAAAAAAATCTTGAAAATGGGTGGAATTCCCTTGTTCTAGTGTAATAAAAACAGTAATTTGTGGTAAAAATGCGATGCATTGAATCACAGCATAATTAAGAATCGCAATATAAATTGATTCAAAACCATAAATATTGATATTGTATCGTATCATGAGGTAAGCGAATCGTCCCACCCCTACGTTCAACATTGCCAGTGTCTAATAATTTCAAACACGTTTGTGGGCATCTGACCGCAGTATTGCTGGCACGACTGTGGTTCTTGATGGCTACCAAATACTAATGGTGCCAGTTCTCCAGGACACTTAAAAAGCGGTGGCATCACGATAGACCCTTTGTTTCCATTATACAGCAGTCAGTCAAGCCGATGGGCTCGACTGTCACATCACAAGTGCAGCCAAGGCTGACTTTGCCTCTCAGAGTGCATCCTGCAAGTTTGCCAGGGATGGGAGTAAACAAACAGGGAGGTGTGGAGACATCCCTTTCACTCATGTACACGCACTCGAGGGAGAAAAGCCTCTAAAACACGACAAGATGGAATACAGTCAAGCAGTCCACGGCTGTTGCTCACAACATGAATGCCAATATGAGACCAAAGAACATTTTTTGGAAAGTGTTTACCAACAGAATTGAATACACAAAAGCCAAGACCACCACTCCGGAAACCAGAGTGGAGTCATTCCCACTTTTCAAACCATAGAAGAGACAGAGACACACGGGGAGTGTACTCAAAGTAGCAACTTTTTTTTAGTTTTTTTTTTTTTTTTTAGTTTTTTTTTTCTGAGATAGCTATTTACACAACCAAAGACAAAGTCCTTGAAACTGGTACAAACTTTTTTTCCTCTCCCTGCAGGTTTGTTTTCTCTTTTTCCAATGACAACTCAGAAAAATAAAAAATAAAAAAATATCAGCTTCGGGAAAAAAGTAGTCTAAGCATTTTTAAATGTCCGTAATATGTACAGGAGTATATACATTCTAAAATTTCCATTCCGAGACCAGATTTTGCAACGGTAAATCCATTTACAGTCATCACATACAGCTGTATGTTTACTGTAACACTACCAAAAAGAAAAACAAAAAACAAACAATGCTTATATTAATCAGGTATGGCTGTCATTCAATCAGTGATCATACTGGGGACAAAGGACATGACTCAAAAAGGACAGACAAGTTTGAAAAGGGTACAGCTTAATTGAATGGGGTGTGTGTGTGTCTGTGTGGGGGCATCATGAGGGAGAAAGTCATGAGGTCAAGGCTAGTAGTGGCTGAACATACATAGGCTCGTCACAATTATTACATAATTGTCTAATCGCAGTCTAATTGCAAGTATTTGAACTCTTCACATTTAATGCAATAATCATTTTCTTGTTGAAATATTTGCATACATAAAAATAGCAAATCTACAAACCTACAACATGCCAGCTTGTAGATCAGCCATTTTAATCTTTTTAATTATAAAAGTAACTTCTTGTATATTTCGGTTATATCTGCCCTCTGCATTTTTTGATTACCAGGCAAACAGAAACAATCTTTATTTATATGTGCCACTGTTCAATACCAAAAAACACAATTAAACCCTTAAGTGAAATTATTAAATTACTCATCAACTTATATTTGTATCATGACAGTACATGGTGGTCATGAGAGTTCAAGACCAGTGCTTAAACTAGTCAGTCACGGAGTGATAGAATTGAGACATTCCAATGCAACAAGTTGTGCCGTGCTACGAATTCTACCCATCGAACGTGGATTACAGTCCACTCCAATTCCACAGCAGATACAGCTCTTGTCCAGTCATGTTTTCCATCTCACATGGAATCGCATGTACATATAATAAGGTGAATGTGAAATCTTCGGGGAGGAGTGGCATGTTACATCAGTTAAAGACGGTGCATTTACAAAGGAAGCAAAAACTAAAAATTAAATAGCAAAAACCCACAAAGTTGCAAGAAAAATAAAATAATAAAACTTCATTGCTATAATTCAAAGGGAAACACAAACCTCAATCACTTGAGTAATCTATTACATCCTTTATACAAAAGGAAAAGCTTAAAAGTATAATTACATTGTGTCAAATTTATGGGAATTTATTCAGAAATTCATTTAAAATTAATAATAATGGGCAAAAGATTCAAACATTCATAAAATCATAACAGCATTTCCAAGTGCTATTATCAGTCAATAAAATATAGACGTGATATCACACAGACCTGCTGATTCTTTTAAAACCATTGCATTAGGAAAAGGGAAAAATAACATGCCTCTTAGGAAAATAAAATATGTAATGATCAGAGGATGCCTGTCTTTCGACTCACTACCTCAACACAGCTTAGCAAGACAATGGACACAATCATCAGAGCATAATGAAATCAAAGCTTAAGTTCTTTCCCTTATCTGCAACCATCTCGAGCCAATAGCAAATGTAAATAGATTTATGCATTCAAATTGTTCCACACGCATGTTAACATAGAGACATCATTCTTACTTCTATGAAAATGATTTGTGTTGTCATTTCGTGTTAAATCAATGATTTCACCCTTGGCTTCAAATGTGGACACGGAGAGATTAAAATGCAATGATCCATTGCAACAAATCCCAATTTCAGGAATCACACTCCAACAAGGGGGGTTGTTGTTGCTGCTGCTGCACGCAGGTATCTGGCATCCCAAATGTTAGTAGAGGCCAGGCATTACCTCAAAGAATGTGAGGACAATCACCGTGTTGAAGCCAAGGTGGCTAAGGAACTCCCCAGATTCTGTCTCTGGTCCAGCCCCCCCACCCTCCTCTGCCTGATTCCTGGTAACCTGAGGACAACTGTAATTGGGGCTGGGTCGTTTGACTTCATGTGGGTATGCTTTTTTTCCTCTTAAAATGGAGCAGACTGAAGGATTCAGTGTCCATGTTGGCTATCGTAACTTTGGTTCAGGCTGTGCTCTGGGTGCTGACAGGGCATTTGTAGTAACGGGTGTGTGAGTATGTGTGCAATAAGTGTGCACACACAGCAGTGAACACCAGTTTGAGTGACGATCAGAGGGGGAGGAGGGGGTAGAGACACAGTGGAGACTCTCATGACCGCTCATGCGGTCAACTGAACACGTTTTGCAGAACCGCCCCCCCACCCCTTGGTGTGGTACTGAGATAGCATGAGTTTAACCATCACACATGGCCTGTTAAAGGTGCTCCAGGTAATCGATGACCCGAGAGATAGACTTCTGTCCTGTGGTGCCCACCGAACACTGTGCATGCAGGACAAAAGAAGAATACAAGACAAACTGTTAACCTGCCCAAGCTTTAAATGCTGTGTGGGTGGGCGCTTTTGAATGGCCACTTCTAGATACATATACAAATATTTTTTAAAGATATTTTGTGTTGTATTAAAAGAAGTGTAAGGTTGACAGGCAGTGAACCGATGAGTGATACTGGATTCTCCATGGAAAATCCTCCATTTAGAAGCAAACTACTTCAGTGCATGTGTGCATGCATGCCCTTTAAGCGCTTCTTTATTTGGCGGCTTCTGTCACACTCAATATACTTCTTTGGCAACAATATAGCAGATGTGGTGACATTTAAAAAGGGCTAGAGCTCAGAATCTCTGCTCAACTTCTCACTTAGATTGCTCTTTAAACCAGTTGACACTGTACACTGTAGCCAACCTTTCCTAAAAGAAGTAAACAGCTATAAAGGCCCTCCTTGTCTGGATCACAGTATTTTCACATTACACAAGTTAGACAGGTATGCGAAGGGCTGGGAATTAAAGTAAGATGAGTTTGCAATATTTGATCTAGGAGGAGTTTAAAAGCCTGGGTGCTTCTAAACAAAGGGAAAGATGTTCCCATTTACAGATTCCAGCAAGGTACGGCGATTCTGAGTTGAATTACCTGCCTGCAATCCAGGCAATAGTAGGCTGCCGATCATGAGGAAATTATAGAACAGATAAGATAAAGCTGAATACACTGCCATCTCTCAGATGGTATGTAGTGATATGATGACAACAGGAAGATAATACTCACAGTGAGGTTCATGAAGTTCAAGAACTTTTTCAGCATTTCTGTCATAATGGAGAAATCTCCTTTAGGCAAGTGCTCTCTCACAGTAGTGACATTTATCTGTAGAAAAAAAGATTGGAGACCGATATGAAACAAGAGAAACAGAACAAAGACACACATTTAAGCGTTTGCGTTTAGCAGAGCCACAATGCGGTTTTCCACCTGCTAAGCCAGTGATATTGCACCAAGTGGGGAGCCGTGAAGTATGCTCTGTGACTATCAGCAGTCGGGGATGTAATCTCAGCAGAGATAAATATTCTGTGACTACTTGAAAGGAAAGACGAAAAAAAGGTAACAGTTGATTTATGAGCTGTCAGTGAACGACTTAATCTCCTGACCACTCATTCATGTGTACATAAACTTGGCAATGGTAAAACTAATCCCAGCAAAGCAAACTTTTATTTTTTGAATTATCAGATGAAATGTTCCTGAGGAAGAGGGCTTGACCACCAAGCCCTTTTCTTCAGGAAGAGGGCTTTTAACCCATATAACCTACTCTGATGGTGCAATAGGTGGTACAGGACCTTCAAAATGTGTGGCATAGTTACCTTAGTTTCATCATACCAATTCAAAGTAGAATGATGTTTACATCATGCTGTTGACAGACCTTGCTCTTTGACAGGTTAGCAGAAAAGCTAGGCTCGCTCCGATTAGGCTCAATTGTAACAAAATTATTTATTAAAATCCTCTGTTGTGAATTTGTGCAAATGAATGATATCCAAAGACAGCTTACAGTGTCTACTTTAAGGGGAAATAAAATCAGGTGGGATAAAATGAGTTGATGCGTTTCATTTTTTTTTTTTTTTTATACATTTGACAAAACAGCCTGTATTTTCACATTCCACTCTTTCCAGAACTCATTCAGAGATGAATGCATTTTAAGTAATATCATTTATAGTTGTAAAGTGTGTGAGGTGTTTTCTGGGTTTTGTAGTGCAAGCACCACTTAAAGGACTTCATGAGGTGGAGTGCAGTGACTTAATGAATGAACTTGTTAATAAAACAAACCCATAAAAAGACTTTTGGAGTGATAAGCAGACAACAGAATAATCAATCACTCCAATAGTCGTGGTAAATCTGTTAAGGAGTTGGGGAAGGCTACGTACGAGGTGACAAGGTGCGCAGTTAGCAAACAATGTGTCTGAGCAAATGGCCATTATGTCCTTACACAAACATTAAATGCTATTGACATGAAGGGAGAATTTACGTCATACGTCAGGGGTGCCCAAAAGGTAGATCGTGATCTACCAGTAGATCACACAGGCCATGCAGGTAGATCACATGACAGCACGTGGACCCTTATATGGATCTGCAACTCTTGAGAGCGTTAAAATGAAACCAAATGGACCCTTACGGGTCCATTTGGTTTCATTTTACGCTCTCAAGAGTTAAATTATATTTAAATATCTGAATTACGTCATTTTCAAGAGTCCACACAATTAGAAAATGGAGAATAATTGTTATTTTGACCAACGTTTTGCCAGTTCCCTTTCGCAAATGTGGACAAAGACGTGAAAGTTCTTAGTTTTGGGTGCAAGAAACTAGACTCAACATCTCAAACTGTCAACTCAAATTCATTCATTATAAGTATGTAACACCATCACCACTATTTCAAAGCTCAAACTTTCTAGGGGGCTTTGAAATGGATTTTCAGTATTGGATCAATCACATTTTTGATGTGTAGATCTTGTTGAGCCGGTCATTTTGAAAGTAGCTCTCAAGTCAAAAAGGTGTGCGCACCCCTGTCATACGTGGATAAGCAAATCAGATGTATTTCCTATGGGTTTATGTGTCTGTGTGTGCCCTTACCTGGCTACCCTGACAGAGGCAGCCCAACAACAGAGCAGTGTAGGAGGCTACGATGCTGTCTTCCATGTGCTTGCCAGCGTGCTGTAGAGCTACAACCCACAAGAGAAAAAATATTTAAAAATCATATTGATAATGTGTCTGCCTTATAAACTGTCTTAAAAAAAAAACATGAAACACGCAAGTACAAATTAGGATATTAAAGTGCGTTGTCGACTCATTGTCGATTTCTGATGCAAATAGGAAAAAGATCATTATTTCACAATAACACCAGCCAAAACCTATAATTATGATCTTATTATTCTCAGAGAGGGGTTGCATTTCCAATTTGTTTATTTTACAAGCTGGCATGGAATGAAAACAAGCCTGGTTCTATCTAGCATCACTATTGTAATGACTCAAATATTAAATAATGTAATCAGGACATTGTGCAACTGCAGTTAAATGTTCAAAGAAATGACAAAACTCATTATATCAGTGTGGTGATTGAGGCTCAAACCATTAGAAATATGCTTGAGGGACATATACTATGTGATATTAAGCTTTAAAAAACATTTTTGGAACCCGAGTGTACAAATGTGAACCAAATGGACCCTAGCGGGTCCATTTGGTTCCATTTGTACTACACTCAGAAAAAAGGGCTCTGTGAAAGAAAAATCATTAACATGGTGAAAGACATGATGATGTCATCTAGATGTGTTTCATCATGTATTTCAACAACAAAACAAAAAAGGAAACAAAAAATCCATCAATGAGAGTTATCACCCTCCTACCTTTGTTCAGGTCCAACTCCTCCTCCTCCTCTTCCTTCTTCTCCTCCTCAACTTTCTTCTCATTCTGGCCGTCCGTCTCTGCTGCCACCCATTGGATCTCGCCGGACGACGTTTCCTGCCACTCTCCGCTCTTGTCCAGCGCCGCCTTGGGAGCCTCGCAAATCAGGTCATCGGTTTTTGATTCGGCCAGGATGGCGGCCTGCTCCCTCTCCAGTAAGTGCTTGGAAGACACAGTGGCAGAGACACCGCATACGTTCAGAAACTGACCTCGACTAATGTGGGTGGGTGCCTCTTTTATTAATAATTCAACGGGATGTGTGTCCCTGTAAGCGAGGTCAAAAACCCCAGCCTGGGGAGTAATACTAATGGGTACTACGCATTAGTATTTTACACAGTTTCACTGCCGCATAACAAGACTTTCAAACTACCCTGACAGACCGTGGCCAACACACATTGATTAAAGCATTTTCAAAATATCGTCTTTAAGGACTCATTGCAAGAAGTAGACTGTCAAGGACAAGTGAGAAGCTTGTTTGATTCTTGCGGCATTAATAAAAACAATCAAGAAGTTGAATATAGAGGAGGCTTAATGGCATTCATCTGAGAACCGATTGATAGAAATTTATTCTGTTCAAAGTGGAGGGATACAGGCTGTGAAAATGGAATAGGCTACTTGAGACTTCTTTGATAGCTGTAATGTCATAGTTTTTGTATTCCTTAATATGCCAGTGTGGAACGGAAACCTATAAAACAATTTTAGAAAGAGCCATATGGTGCAAAC
Organism: Benthosema pterotum; assembly: GCA_039105355.1. Classification (NCBI taxonomy): domain Eukaryota; kingdom Metazoa; phylum Chordata; class Actinopteri; order Myctophiformes; family Myctophidae; genus Benthosema; species Benthosema pterotum. The sequence goes on from CM076974.1 coordinate 38,460,931, forward strand.
TAATGAACGGCTCACAGCTAAATTGTCTTTATTTCACATAACAGGAGATTTGCCTACAGTGGAAACGTAGAATTACGTTTCCACTATGTCGCAAGTCGTCTGACACAGCCACCTACCTTCACCAAGGCAGCCAGAGCTCCGGACGACTTGGGTTTGTCAATGGCATCGCCTTGGGTTTCAGCTGTGCACGCTGGCGCAGAGTCCCCCGCCCCAGGCGGCGTGGCTTCAGAGGGCTGCACCAAGCTGTCTTCTAGACAGCTGTCTGTGACAACATAGTCCATGTCCACCAGATAGTGCCGGTTCCTGGCACTGTACTCCACCAGATTAATAAGCAGGCCCAGGCCCTGGAGAAAAGGATGCGGATACAGGGAGGGAGACGGAGAAAAGAGTGAAGACACATGCAAATAGGATAACCTTTCGGCAGTCTTTGTTGCCATGTTCTTTTAATCACTAGGCCGCTGTTCCTTCCTATGGAGGTAATCTGCAGTGAGCTTCTTACCAGAACTCGCACGTCGAAGCGCTGCTCCGGGGGAATGTAGCGTGGTACCCGCAGGACACAGTTGAGAGCCGTTAAAATCAGCATGTCCTGTTCACCCGTCTTGGTGCTTCCCCATTCTGCAGACAGAAAGATACCTCTCCTCAGTACTCCAGAATTTGTTTCTTTACATTATAATAAGCTAGTACAAAAAATATGGAAAAGTGTTCCCAAACACAAGTTATCTGACCCCGAATGAGACAAAATGAAATGACTAAAATTGAAGCATTTACTTTTTTGGTAAACATGTATTGTAAAGGTTTCCAAAAAATACTAACCAATAGCAGCTTGGTTTCACCCCATAAACGTCATAAGCTTAGTTAGGAATAAATATTCAATTACACTACAGAATTGCATAGGCTAGAGGCAAAGCAAAAATAATAAAATGGCATGAAAAGCAACCCAAGGGCTTGTATCCACACTTTTTTGAGGGACAAACAACGAATATCATGTCCAGAGTGCTACATAATGCATTGAGAGAGGCTTATGTCTCCAACCCTCTGCATAGTAAATTGGCATTGATGTGCAGCACTCCTATCCCAAAAGTGAACCCCGAGGCACTGGAAGCCAGAAACTCAATGCTCAGCGCTAGGAAGAGGAGTGCTGGTGGAAATGTATGGCAGAGAAGCACTGGCAGTTAAATATTGTATAATACATACATGCAGTACCTATCATCGCATGACATACTGTTAGTACACTATCTGTGAAACGGGATTAACACTTTGACACAAAAACATTTTTTTTACCCAAAAATGACCAGAAACCTGTTCTAAGTATTATTTGCATTGGAATTGAATTGGACCGATGAGTTTTTCACTCCGTTTTGTGTTGGGAGCTCAATAAGACAAATTGGTGACTGCGCAGGACCGTTTCAGCCTTTTGGTCGCTGACCATGCTAGTTTTGTGCACTTTTCTGAAATGCTTGTGCGTTCCCGGAACGGCATCCATTTTGTCGGTCTTGCTTTGAATAAATTGTGTGCAGCCCCAAATCTACAGCAGTCAGAGACATTTTTGGCTACAAAGGGGAGTAATGACCCTGCACACTAGGTATGTTTTTCGGGAAAACCTCTGGAGAAAAAACAATATATAAAAAATAAATAAAACACCTAATTTGTCAACACTGGTCCAGGTTTAGCGGTTAGGGTGGGACGATTCACTTACCTCACGATCAGTGTTGGTCTATATTACTTAGGAAAGTAACTTCTTTACTTTACTCGTTACCCCTTAGACAAAGTAATATCATTACTTTACTTATTACTGGATTTGAAGAGTAATATATTACATATTACGTTATTACTTTCCCAAGTTCTCAACACCGCTTTTGAAAAATTAGAGAAGTACAACATAATCCGGTTATTACAAAATAAAGCAGCAATGCGATTTGTAGTGTACATAACTGCGCAGGATGCAGTGTGTGGACTGGATCTACAATCTACTGCACATCTCTGTTGTTACAGTACCTGTCAATAGCTTGTACATCTGTTCTATTTTTGCATGCAACAACAAGCTCATTTTAAAAAAGTAACTTGGCGTTACTTGCAAAGTAATGCGTTACTTATTACCCATTTTTGCAGAGTAATCTTGTTACTTTACTTTTTGGACCAAAAGTAATAATGTTACAGTAATATGTAATCTAAAATTAGTTACTGCCCATCACTTAGCTCACGATACAATACAACATTGATATTTAGACTTATGTTTCGATTCATAATGCGATTCTTAATTATCCTGCGATTCGATATATCGCATTTTTTTCCCCACAAATTTATGAGCTTTTATAATACAAGAACATTTTAAAAGGGGATATCCACCCATTTTCAAAAGGGTGTACAAATGGTGTACAAATGTGAACCAAATGGTTCCATTTGTACGTTATCAGAAAAAAGGTAAACAATATAGATAACAAAAAGTTCAATCACACATATCAATGCAGCTGATAACGCCAGTTAGTCTTTCTGACATGAACTAATTAATGAATTGCCCTACATACTGTAAGTATAAAAAAAACAATTTTGGACTTGGCGATTCGATATTGATATGATGGCATTAAGCATTGCAATATATTGGCATATCGATTTTTTTTGCCCACCCCCTATTTAGCGGGCAGTGTAAATGCTGGTGACAACATACCATTGTCATGAGTGAGGTTGAGCAGGACTCCTATGACGGCCCTCATGCAGTCCTCCACAGCCTTGCCCACGTTGCTGAAGCTGCAGTGAGGCAGCGCCGTGCCCGTCGTCAGTGACAGCGAGCTGTTATTGAGCTCCCTGCTGTAGCGTTGGATCATGTCTTCACAGTGCCGCAAGGCTCTGGAAACAGACAAGACGGACAGAGACGCGGCGACGGAGGGTGAGAGGAGAGGTACAGGGAGGGTAATTGAAAGAGTCGTGGCGGTGGTGGTGGGAGGGGGGGTGGAGTGGAGAGGAAGATCAAGGGTAGGGATGATAGAGAGTGAGGGAGGAGAAAGAAAAGAAACACGGGAGATTGAATGAGTGAGTGGGATGAGATGGAGGGCCGGAACGAAGACAGGAGGGAGATTGAGACAAAGCGCATGAAGGGAGATGGAGGAGATTGGGGGAGACAGAGCAAAGGTTAGATTATCATAGAAACAAGATCAGGCTACCTAACCCCCCCTGGGAGGTAACATGAGGGTATCTGGCTTCTTCTGACACAGATGTGACACCTGTGCCCAGAGCCGATAAGGTGGACTAACATACCAGAGATGGCAAAGGCTTAAAGGTACAGATAGTGGCGCATGCTTACCACTACCAAGGCAGCATTTATTTTATACTACTCTGAATTTATAGTAGAGACTAGAATCAATCCTCTCATACAACACACAGGGCACAGTACAGGGCTGTATTCTGTGAATGCGACATCACCCAATTTGATTTCCAGACGTAGCCACAGTTAGTCAGGACGAGACTGCTCGGTCTGTTCAGGCCTTTATTCTGAGTGAGTGACCCTGACAGTGTCAGGGTGTTCAACAATACGGTTATACAATGTCAGACATGGTGAAAATAGAAGCCAGCCACAGACTGGTCAACTGGGGGAGGTTACTATAGAAGCGTAGGTGGGTGCAATGAACAGGTTCTTAACTCTCAAATGGATTGTCACAAACTCATTTCATGGCTGTAATCATAACTGCAGACTAAGCAGCATACAGGCTTGTTATCCTACTTAAAAATGTTCTGTTCTCTCAAAAAGTTAAGAAAAAAAAATTAACTCTATGGTAGCCATTTTGCCAGCCTGTACTTAAGTAATTGATTGACTGATCTCAAAAACAACAAAAAAAAATAAAAAAATCACAAAGAGCAGTTTATACATTTTTTCCACACATATTTCAGAGGTGTCTAACTAAAGCGTAGATGCAACTATACGTGGCTCTGGCGTCAGCCACGGGCGACCCTGCAGGTCACGAGTGTTAGTAATGTATCATGTTAAAGATCAGTGGAGTTTGTTAAACCCAGATATTAATTTCAAAATTAACTATTGAAATGGAAGTAAATGGTATAGTAGTTAAATGATAAAAAGGTGAGAAATGTTATCTTTTGAAAGCGTAAAATGTAATAATTGACATATTTACTCTACTCCATCTAGTATAAACCTCAATAATGCTCAATTCAATGGGATTAAAATAAATGTTTAATGTGTTTTAGAATCGCAGAAAGTTGGATTCTTGGCGAGACGACCATATACAGCCAGTTTGATTGGATAAGGGTGTTATCTGCTGTGGAGACTGGATGACAGGGACAATTCTTCACACCCATATTGAATAACAATATTCACGACTTCAATCAATCTTATGTATGTATGAGTGGTTCTCACCTGGCCGAAGACACAATGAGCTGGGAGTCTTTGTATGCGATCAGATAGCCTTGGTTCTCCGGGTTCTGAACGGTCACCTATTGGCATGTACATAAAGTGTACAGCGATTAGGTACAGCAGTGGAATTTGAGCCACAGACCACTATTTGATGACATTTTAGCCCCACAGATCGCAAAACTAAAGAGTTCTTTTGCACACAATTCCAGGCTGGATTTCAGAGAAAACAAAATAGTCAAACATAGAGATCAAAATGAAAATCTTCTACATTCCCTAGTTGTGTAGACTTAGGGCTAATTCAGATGTGAATACTTTAACTCTTGAGAGTCTACACACTCAAAGAGTTACATCTGGTCAAGCAACTTTCCATCATTTAGCCTGGGGACCACCAGGAATCCCATTTATGGTCACATTGCATGAATTTGTTCTTTGGGCACTGAAAACAACAATGCAGTTACTTACACTCTCCAGCACTCTCAGACACCTCTCTGCGCCCCATAAGGAGGCCACCAGATTTTCTTTGTCATCTTCTTGGCTCATGTTATCCACACACTCTTTCACTATTTACAAAAAGAGACAATGCAAATTACAATGCAGAACAGAACGCTACTTGGAGCTCATTTGTGAGATGACAAATTCTTGAATGGAGAAATAGTTTGCCCACATAAAGAAATAAAAAAATCACTATGAAAAGAATTGCGCCAGTGAGAATTGTGCTGTAGGAAATCAATCGTTTTAGATAGAACATGTCGAAATGGCACAAAACCCCTGCCCACAACTAAAGCCATTTCAGTCAACACATACACTTCAGAAGTGTCAGCATCCTGTTCACTTGCATTTTATCAGAGCAAGGAGTGGGGCAACTGCTTGTAGCCTTTTGACATCAATGTGTTTGAATCATAGAAATCAACAAAGACAGAAAAATGATATTTGCCTCATTGCGACAAGAGGCTAAATACTGACTGGGCCGCAACCAACAGGAAAGACCCCACGTGGCAGGCATTTATCTATCTTGTGGATTTCTTTCAGTGAACAACCACTCCAATGCAAGTAAACCCAACTACACACTCCAGATAAATGGCACTGCCCATCATTACCCACAAGACAACTTTGGAAAGCTACAATGCTTCTGTTGCCAAAAAAAGCTAGCGAGGAACTCTCCTTTAAGACTATCACGGAAGCAAAAATGATCTCTTCTCACACAAAAACTATCCTTGTGCATCTGTGTTAATAATATAAAGCATGGTGTTGCTGGAAAGAGAGCACTCAGCCAACATCCCCTGATAAACAAACATAAAAGATGAAATCCTCACATGCATAGTATACCCACCTTTGTCTACAATGTGGTCCAGGCCTCCCAGTAGCCGGAGTTCCTCTTTGAACCAGTCGCCAGCTCTCTTGGAAGTCAGAGAGAGCAATGTCTCCATTGCCAAGTGGCACGACTAAAACAAAGAACATTATAACAACACATATGAGAGGAAGTATCTGCAGCACCATCATATGCTCTTTGACAGGGACCAATAGTAGCTAGTAGTAGTTTCTGTATTCACCATTTGATCAATCATATCTTAAAATTCATATATTCATATATTAAAATGTCATTAATTTAAAAATAAAATTAAGAATTGAATGCATTTCTGCTTGTACTTCTCAGTTGAACTGAAAGGTCAGTTCTCCTGAGCCAGAATAAATGGACAAATAAAAACATGCATTTGAATTTCTCAACAACATTCTATATGGCAATTTTGTGGGAATTAAAGAAAATAAAGAATTAAAGAATCCCTGTTTAGGTCTCTACGGGTTCACCTAAACCAGAAACTTGAAATAACACCCCAAATCTCTGTAAATTATGGGTTCATTGCCATCTTGGGCACATCCATTTCCATTAACAAGACTGGAATGTAGGCTACTGCAAATAATCCACTTGACATACATTTTAATATCATAATAACTTATTTTATAAGAGATGACAGGATCACTTATTATTAACATTCTAGTGGTATGGCATGTTAATGGCAGACCATTGCCTGGTCTCTAGAACATGCACGGGTCTGCTCTCTTAATATCTCAGAATCAAAAGGTTTTTCTCTAGGAGTGGCAAAATCATTTTGCGACCACGATCACTGGTCGCGACGGCTATGAAAACGGTCGCAACCACTGGGACAACCGGTCACGACTGGTTAGTCACGGTAGTGACTAATTTATGTTGTTTTCCAACTGCCGCAAAGTCATTTCGTGACCACGACCACTGGTCGCGACCGCTATGCCAACGGTCGCAAAATTATTTTGCCGTCTCTCGTTTAATCTTCCTTTTTTACATGCTGAGATGAATCTGAATTTAGAACAAATTTCAGGCTTGGGATTTTCAATTTGGACTGGTGAACTGAAAACCTCAAGTACAGCAACCCACATATGCAACAGTAGTTGCATATGTCAAGATCATATTTTTTTTTCTCTCTCTCACCGTGATGTTTTCCAGGTCCAGGTGTTTGTTATGTACCGTCTCACAAAGCTTTCGGATCTTCTCCTTGACCTTGCCCACCTCCTTGGCAGTGAGTTGGTCCTGGTGGGCCGAGTGGTCCTGTTCCACCTCCAGCAGATGGATCATCAGCTCCAGACAGGCTCGGTCCAGGTCCATGTTCAGCCGGTCCCGACTCAGGATGTACATCAGAGCAGCGGTGCACAACGCCAGGTTCTACAAATATATGAGCGTGTGATTGGTTGGGCAAGTGTAGACTGCTACCTGGTTGCCCAATCAGGCAAGTGTGCGACTTAGTTCGCTATAACACAACTCAAGATAGATTTGTCTTGAAGGTGGTCATTGCGCTCTGCCACTGCGTCTTTCTCCTCTTTCTATCTCTCTCCTATCTCTCTCCCATGTCCACTTGGTTCCAAACTATAATCTTGCTGGGGTCACAGACCCCCGAGTCTGTGACCACTGTGGGAACCAATGACTTAGACTGATTTACAAGTTGAATATTTACTGTAGCTGATTGTGACTTAAACAAAACATAGTCTTTGACTGTGAAAGGAAATGTTTAAAGCACCCAAGTAGAAAGTAAACTTAAAAGCAAAATTTACAATATATTTGGGGCAAGTGACCATGACCAGAGGGCAAGTAGAACCTGACTTGCACTTGCCCGATGGGCAAGTGCCTCGGAGACCTTAGTGTCAACCCCTGAATATAGCAACAAATGTGCCAAGTTGGAAACAGTGGATTGAAGTTTTAAACCATTCACACCAGAGAGAGATTCCAAAGTCAAGTCATTTTTCGCTATATACTGCACATATCAGCCACAAAAGCAGTTCCTGTATTTAAAAGGTAGTATGAATCTTGGCGGTCTATACGGGTTACATTAATGGATTCGACATTTCACTTTTAGATAACCGTCCAATCCCATTCCCTCCCCCCAAACACACCCCCTTATAATTACAACCTTTCCCTCCCCTCCAAACACACCCCTTATAATTAGAACCTAAATCAATATCTAACTCACCGCACTCAACAACATTATGGGAGAATAATCCCATTCATCAAAACATAATGGACAAGAATGAAATATAATGACCAGAATTCATTGGATCCTGGCAAGCACTTCCACCATATGTTGCTGTCCTTTTGGTAATGTACAGTGTGATGGAGAGCCCAAGAGGTCTACAACAGAAAACGGTTTCCAAGGATTACAAACCGGGTGCTGTGGAGCATCGCTGAGCATCTTGAAGACCTGCGCCACCTTCCCTCTGGCTCGCAGGTGCATTCTGAAGCTGGGCATGGCGCACCGCGTGGCCAAGCTGATTATACTGGTGGGAGGAGATGATGGGGGGGACAATAGATTAAACCAGCGCAAGCTTTTCAGACAACCCCAAAATAATCATTTTTGAATGAACTAGGAATCCCCCACACTAACAAGCACTGAACGGCTGGAGAAAATACATAAATATTTCACTGCCTGCCAACAATGCTCTGCTTTTTTGTAAGCTATTAAACTCAATCTGTGGCAAATTGCCAATGAAAGAATTTCTCATGTTAAGGTACTTTACCCATCCGTGCCAATTAACAGTATGTAATTATATTGCTTAATTCAACATGGATAATCTTAACATTCTAATTTATTAATGATTTAGTATGATATTGCTGGTATTTACTGTGTAGTAGCGTCACAGATGCGAGGCAACACTGACTATTTGCAATGTCACCAAATCAAAGCTTTTTGCCATAAGATTGTAATCACTCAGAGGCACATTGTGTATCAAGAACAAATTAATTGTGACCTCATTTGTGGAAAACTAGGGAATGCTGACTTGTAATTGCAGTTGTTCAACTATGCATGTAAAGAAATAAATCACACCAACGTGTGGTGCTGTGTGTACAGGTGATATTGGGACAAAGCTGGGCCTTGGAGTGGTTGCATCACTCAAAAATATTTACACTAGCATTGTACTTGTGAAATTGTTGGAAACAGACCTACTACTATCCTTAATTCGCCTCGTCCACAAAGCTTTGTGAGTTTGTGGATCATCTATTGTAGGTGCACGACAAAGTTGTATGACAGTGGTAGCCTAGACACCCAGGCTTTCATTTTCAGGAAAAAAGGGAAAACCTGGACTAAATCATGAGCTACGGTGGCCTAGAAAGTGGGAGTCAACCTTTCCAGGTGGGCCTCGCTCCAAACATAGCACAGCAGTGGAGGGGCGGAGGAAGCGGCCCAGGATGATTATACGTATACCTATGTTACTGTATGTGTAAAAACAAATCTTCAGTAAATCTTTTATCAATAAAGTTATGGTCAAGCAGTGTGTAGTTTATCAACAAACCTACAGTGGCATCAATTTTCTTTCTTTTGCCTTTAAATTCAAGCTCTCATTAATGAAATTCAGAACTTCTCTACGTCCCTGAGTGTGTGGACTATTGTTGTCATTGTTGTCCATTACCACGTCCCTCAGTGTGTGGACTAGTGTGCATTTCAAATACAGCATCATCAATAGGCTTTTTGCTGCTCAATGGTACTAGCACGGTGTTCGACTGATAATTTCACTTGTCTCTTAAATAAAGGAAAATCTTCGCTGACATGTGCACACAAGCCATTGATCGATCAAGATGCATCACTGAAAGTTTGGATTGTTCTCTCGTCTCGGCCTCATACTAGAGGACATGACAGAAACCCCTCAGAATCATTTAGCTACACCAACCTTGTTTTGTTCTTGTTAAGCAGGTTCGTTCACAGACTTGGGTATTTACAAAGATTATTAAGTCAATTTATCCAAAAGGAGACAACTACCCCAGGCAGACACTCTGATCCAATACTAGCTGAAATACCCACAAGCTGCCTGCAGGAACATGGGAGCAGACTGAAAGCACATATGCTGCTAATCAACTCCGTGGTGGTAATGTGCTGTGGTGAAATAAATAGAAATATTCATAAATGAATGAATATAAATGAAATATCCAAAGTTTAACTCCTTCTCTGCTAATAAGTTTTATTAAAAGTCTCGGATCACCTAGAACTGCACTCCAATGTTATAATGCATTCAACAACATTAGTATTATATTTACCGGTCGTTGTCTCTGAAAACACATCCGCATTATGATGTCTTTCAATATTTTCCCTCCATCCACACTAAATTTATCGTCAAGTAATAGCCAACAACATATAAACTTTTTTTTTTGTTACATCCATAACCGGCAGGAAGCAATTTGAACGTTGCATCTGAGCAGTATCCCTAAAAAAGAAGCTCTTACCTAAGGCATCTTGTGTTGAGTGGTTGGCTGCTCTTCAGCCCCGTCTCCAGGTACTCAAAGTCATCCGTGAACTCCTGGTTTTCACCAAACTCCACCACGTCATTGAAGTGTTTCACATGTTGCACCACGGTATATAGCTGGAAGGTGAAGGGAAGGGGCATTTGAAAGATTGGATTGCACAACTACAGTATATTTTCCAGAGATGGACCCAACACATGCATGCACGCTCATCTGCCCCAATGCAACACAGCATGAGACAACATTTTGGATTGCGGGAGCGGTTCTGCTCTATCAGGTTCCATTAGCAGCATTAGCTGACTGAGGTAATACCCAGCATCAATATCAGGGTAGCCTCTGGAGCTATGGCCTGATCAGCAGTGTGTGTGTGAGCTCGTATATGTATGCACAGAGCACCCGAGGTTAAGAAACCTCCAATTTGCATCGATATCGTACAACGTAGAAGCAGAACTACTGCCTCAGGGACTCTGCGGCTAACGGCCTGATCAGGAGCCAACACACCCATCTGCCAATACCACGCACGGCGAGAGAGCTTAAACGAAACACCACACTCCGCACTGCAACCTCCAGCCCACACTGCGATTCAAATGAATGACGGGCGAGCTGGACCTTGTATGAAACGGATAACAGCAGCTTGACCAGGCAGGGGGCGCCGGAGAGATTCATTTGTAGCAGCATGCAAACAAAAATACCGAAAACCAGACGCGGCAAAGTCCCCAACCTTTTTCCCTGCATTGTTTTCATACCACTGTGGTTAAGGTAGCTTAATAAAAGATGTGCCACATGCTCGCACACAAACGACATCTGCCAGACAGCATGTTCACCTCTTTGTGCTCCTTTCTGCATTTAAGTGCAGTGATGATGTCCTGGTTGAGCCGCGTAGGGAGGGTCTCCGACTTGATGACTTTGGGTGGTGGTGGGGGTGCTTTGAACAGGCCGTCATCTTTGTGGGAGTTGCTGTCCTTACTGCTGCTCGACAGACTAGCCTGAGAAGGCAAGGTTCATGTTTTAGGTCGTTATTAGAGAGATTAAAAGACGGGTGTTAATTGTTTTACATCTTTCTTTCTTTAGTTTTAGGGATTTTAGCCATTTTTGACAGAAGCATTGAAACATAGTCCTAAATATGTATTTGTTTACAAAATTTTAGATGGATTTCTTTTTTATGTTCCACTACAGTCCTAATAAACCCCAGGAAACTGGCCACAGAAGCTCACAGGATCTACTGAATGTGAAGGAGGCAGCACACCACACTGCATTTTACACACTCCAAATTTGCGTATGCAGTTCGTCACATTCAGTAGAGCCGGTATTCATTTATGGCCAGATGTAATTTCTGATGTAGATGTAGTTGCGGCAATGTGCCGGAACCAATGAGCCAATGTGTTGTGATTTTAAACCCGTGTTTTTGAGTAAAAGATAAATAAAGTTATGTCCCCACTTTGGGTTGCGAGTCGTGACTCATAGTTTGAGAATCGCTGATTTAAAACGGTTTGGTAAATGCTCTAACAAATAATACAATGCCCTTTTTTCATGTGTATTTCTGGAATATCAGCAAAAACAACTATCAAAGACATGAAGCAAAGTCTCTGTACATGAAGGTGGAAGAAAAACACAAATGGAATCATGAGAATCATATTACCGGAGCAGAGTGAGTGCGAGGCATGGCAGGCGGAGGCATCTCTTCAAGCTCAGGCTGGTTCCAGTGGCGAGCATTATATGAAGCCTTAGCAGGAGACTAGGAGAGATTGAGATGAGAGATTTTTACATCAGTATTTGCTAGTCACAATAGGAATGACAAGCAGAAGCAGACCAGAAGAGAGGAGTTTACCTACAGTATTAGCACACTGGAGGAACTTTTAATTAACCTCTAGATCCCATTTAGGTTAGTGCAAGGGGAAAGCCGAGTCCTACATAACTGATTAGGTTGGCCTCACACAAGGTTGGTGTAATGGCACAAGCTGGTGCTTATTAGTTATCCACAAGCAAGCCCAAACTTCAGCTTGCATTACTTTGAAAATCTGTGATCATTCCTTTGGAGCGCCTTTGCCCTTTTACAACATAACAGAGCTTATCGGGTGTTTTAAGAGATGGGTGGGATTTAATAATGACAATCATCTGTTTAGTTGAACAGATTGAACAAACATTCAAAACACGTGCTGCTGCCAGCTTTGTTTTTCCATTCGATGCAGTGATGGGAGTTGGCTGTGGCTAGTACACAGTGCAATCTGAGAATCTATAGTGTTCCATTAAATTCATCACAACCCACGCCTTATACTCGGTAAATCCAAAGTGTTGTGCTCTTACGTACTCTGTAGTCTGTGGAACAGCCCCAAGCATACCCTAAAGTTTGCTATGGGCAAGCAGCTTGAGAACCCATAAATACTGCAAGTCTAGTACTTCATCAATAGACAGGCTTAGCGCTGGGCCGTGGTGACAAAGCAAAATATTTCTTTGAAATTACACGTCTTGTACCCAGGGAATGAACACAACTTTTATAGATGATGTATGCAAGAAATGCAATAAATAGAAACCTAAAGAATGCGGGAATAATTGTGGCATGGTTTACAAGCAACTCAAGGACAACGCACAAGACGGTGATAGGGGACAAATGATGACAATACAGCAAACACCACCAATCAAGTGGTGAGTCATGCAGATGGGCCTGACCCTGAGATAATAACCAGACATTACTGCTGTTCAACAGCATAGTCTGTATAATTACAAAACACTCACAATAGCAATTACCGTTAGAAAAAAAAAACAAGACAAACAAAAAAAAATGTTTCTGGTGCCTCATAAAGGGGGAATGTGTGGCAGTGAGGACATGCAGTACGATCACAAACCCTGGCAAGGCCCCAGACCTTTTTGGGTCCACTGAAGATCTTTTTGGTTCCGGCGTCCTTGGACTTGTCATTAGGCTTCCCTGAGCGGGCCTGGGTGCAGTCTTCAGAAAAGTCAAACCCATCTGTCCAGGAAGCACAGTGTCATTTATTATACTGGCCTTGTTGTTCATCATGCTACATTAAACACCAGATTACTTTTTTTTTATCAAATACTTACTAGCCTTAAACACATGGATATTGTTTTCACACATTCTTGACTTAGTGACCAAAGAATCTCAAATAGGCCTAGAAAACTAATTTAACCAATTTAAAGGTTGACCAATAGCAGAACCTTTACCACAACTGCATTTATAAATTCCAATTCCAACACAGCTCTCAGAGATTATCCCATTCCCTTTACTTGAAAAACATTACGTTTGAATTGACATCCAGTTAAACCATGTCATGCATGATAACAGTTAACAGCTAATTTACTGTACATTACATAGTTAAGTAGAACAGAGCATTTTTTGTGTACTTAAAAGACATGAATCGTTGTGTTAACAGAACAACATGAAAGCTGAATGCTTATTTTAGTTAACAAAGCACTAACATTACTGTATCCAAAGAGCTACCCAGGCATTGATGGTGCAAGACCAAATAAATAACGGAAAGATACCAACCCATGGCCGAGTGTTTTATTGGAGCTACAGTTCTGCGTGGATATCTTTTCTCTAGCGCAAACATCACTTTAGCCAACATAAGCAAGATGGAATGAGGTAAGTGACCTAATGCTGCAAAGGTTCAAAGAGGTTCAACTTCAACACACTTCCAATGTGTGCATATTGTTTAAGTCAGAGGAGCATGGTGTTAATATAATTAAAATGAACTTTGGCCAAAGTTTAATCCATTTTATTTTGTCAAGCATCATGGCAGCCTGGTTTCAATTTCAACAAAAATGGACTTCCTATTTCAAAATACAGTAAGTAATAATTAGTCCATCAACACAAATGTATTTTTCAGTCTACTTACATGTAGTAGATAGACTGTTGATTTTGAAGTATGTTATACCAAAATCTACTGTTAATGCTGCTGTAAATATTGCATGCATGATGGCAAAAGACTTTTATATGTTTGTTGGTAATAACATTTATTTTCATTTATGTGTGGATTATCGTTTCTGATTTAGCCCATAATGTGGCGGTTCAATTTTGTAATAAAGCCTAAATCAAACAGTAAGTGCCAAGTCATGTTTTGCCTGTGCAACGTGTCATGTGAATCATAGCTACATGGCAGGGAAAGTTGCACACCTGTGTTGCTGCTGGTCTGGCTGTCCTGAGAGAGGCTGGTCTGGGGGCTGTCCACACTGCTGCTCAGAGCAGCCAGTGCCGCCGCCGCTTCCTTCTTGGCTTTCTTCTTCTCCTTTGCCTGGCTGCTCTCGTCGTCACTGTCGCTCTCACTCAGGTCGTCAAAACCAAAGTACTTGATTTTGTAGCTACTGCTGCCACCGACAGTCACCCCGCCCTCCGACCCTTCCTCGCTGTCGTGCTCCTCCTTGTCCTCGAAGCCAAAGAACTCTAGCTTGGTCTCCTTCTTGGTCTTGCTTTGTGTGGGTCGGAACCTGGTAAGAGGAGACACACAGAAGGCCAGTGGGTTGGTCTGCAGGAGGAGACAGATGGTACGAGCAGCATATGAACCAGCATCAAACAAACCAATAGCTCCAGTGGGCAGTGGAGGTGGACGGACTGCACAGTGCACCTCAATATATCATAATATTGACAAAGTCAAAGATTTGCTGAGGATGGTGAAAACAACAATTCCTGATAAACTGCAAAAAAGGGGGCTACGATCCAAAATGTTAGATTTAATTGAAAGAAATATTAAAAAGAACATCACATCAGGACGATGCACAAAACACTTCAATAGAGCATATACCTCGATATTACAGAAAACCTTAGTGTCATGAGACCAAAAACTTTAAAGAAGATTAGTTTACAAAACAATGTGCCAAAGAAGAGAGATGCGCCATTTACCGTGTGGTTTTGGGCGGCGGAGCATCCGACTTCTTCTTCATCTGGCCCGCTGCTCCGAGGTCCGTGGGGGGAGCTGGGGCGGCCAGGTCGTCCATGGTGCGCTCCATGGAGTCCTGGATGGTGACATTGCATACCGACAGACAGGACGGGTGCAAAACTGTGTAGTCCCGCACCCTGCCCCTCCCCTTGACAGCGGGCGCAGGGGCTGGCTTTGCTGCTGCAGCTGGCTTGGCTGCCGTGTTGCTGACGTTGGCAATAGTATTACTTGCACCGGCAGCCGAGACACTGTTGGCTTTTGTGGATACAACTCCGGGGGGCTGGCTGTTGCTGTCCGCTGCGTCGAAAGAGGCTGCTTGGTTGGGCCGACCGGGACGCTGGTACTTCTTGCAGTTGGAGGTCCTGAGGGTGAAGGGCGAAGGAGGGATGTTGTCTACCGGAGGCTCAGCGGGAGGTTCTGCTGGGAGCTCCTCCTCTGCACTTTTCAGATCTTCTGCGTAGAGTCCATCCTGGGCATATGAGGAGGACTGGAAGTCCCTGCTACCTCCAGGCTCCACATTAGTGTCTTTATCCAGGATGCTGGAGTCCATACTGGGAGCAGCGGACAGTCGCTGGGTCCTCCCCGAGTTCCAGTCATCCGAGGCGGTTGTCTTTGACATATAGGAGAGCGTTGTTGTTGTTGTTGTTGTCGGTTTCAAGTTGCTATCGGGTGTGCTTCTGTACGATGTCTGGCTGTCCTTTAGAACTCTCTGTACAGACGTTTGCTTATCTGTGGGTGGATGGATATTGACAATTATTCAATAGTTCACTTTCAAAAAAGGAATTCAACCACTTTCACATCAAACTACAGTGATGTGAAAGTGGTTGGTCCCCTCACAAGGGGACCACAATTGCTTGTGCAACTATTTACCAAACTTGCATTTCTACTCATTCATGTATTTCCATGTAAAGCTTCATTAGTTTTAGAGACTGGTACCAGTTTTGGTAAACCGCCGTTGGTAAAAACAACCTTTCAGTTTGGGGCTGTTTAAACTGAAATGACCTACCTCTGACATTAAGAGGTTTGTCCATCACTTCCATCCATATACAATCCAAAAAAGTAGTTTCTATATACAGTACATGTTTTAAATGTCTTGATTCAGTATTATGTTAGTGTTTTCTTGTTTTGTGTTTTTATGTAGGGACTTGGAAATTTGCATTTTGCCGTTTCCAGTCTATTTATATTGTATTATTTAAGCATGCAATTGCATTATTTGTCCCAAATAAACCAACATAAATACACACACACAGGTTAACACCATAATATTAAAAGGTAACTTCTGCTGCCGAGATGCACATTCCGTACTAATCATATTGTTGAATCATTCAGCTCGGAAAAATAGCATTCCTCTATTACAGCTTCGTAAACAAAATGATTATTAATTTTACTCACTTGTGGCTGTGACCTGTGGTGGAGCCGGGATTGAAGCAGTCCTGACGGCACTTCCCTCGTCTGCCTTCGCCTGTGGCACACTGTGAGAGGTGACCGTTTTGGACTCCTCGTCACTGTCAAAGCCAAACGGGTCATCCTCACTGTCACTGTCGTCTAGCCTGGGCCTCTTGGGAAGTTCAGGAACGTCAGCTTTCAGCTGGGGCCTCTTGGCTCCCAGCTGAGCCTTGTAGGTGGTCTCCCCCCATTTGGTGCTCAGGGTGGGCTTTTTGTTGGAGAAGACCTCGTCAAACTTAGAGTTGGCCTCTCCTCCTCTGCGGCTGTACGTCTTACTGAATCTGGATGTCATGGTAGTGGCTTTAAGTTACATATTCCCTGCGATCAGAGGGGGAAAAGAATTGTTAAGCATACGTTTAACTTAACTTTATGTTATAGCTCGCAGCAAGGAGGACAACTATCAATTTAACGTGACACAATTTTACCATGTTCTATTTCTGGAAATGAGATAACCCACTAAAACGGCGGTTTTCAACCATTGGTACAAGGACCACAATTGGTACTTGGTGAGAGTTCCGGCTGGCTGATGGATTGATGGAGCCTTATAGAGTGTAAAATAAAACCAAGGTGGATTCATTTCATGCTTTCAAGAGTTAAATTGCTGTTACACATCTGCATTACTTATTTTTTCAAGTCTACACAATTAGATAATGTAGTCGAACTGTTATATTGACAAACATCTGCCAAAAGCATGGAATTGTAGACAAATTCTTATCCAATTCAACTAAATATACTTTATTTTTGGGGTCTGAGGAGATAAAATGTCATCCGAGGATGAAAATACACGAATAAATAGTGGGCCTTGAAATTAAACTGGTTGAAAACCACTACACTAAAGCGATTACAACCGCTGCTGAAAGGATGAGTGTGTACAAGCTACTAGCCATATCCTTAGAAATCCAGTATAAACAGAGTTACGCAAACTCCGTTCACTTCATGGAGCCAGTACAATGGCGACTCTTCTACATAGACTTCTATCGAGAATGGGGGCTACAAATAGGGACAAGTCCTGGACCGGAATTAGGCAGATATGCATTTGAACCAGGCAACAGCCCAGCTTTAATGATCCTAAATGCCAATACTTTAGTTTAGATCGTACTTTTTAAAACAGTTGGCATGTTGTAGACATGCCTAGACTAGATTCTATTTGCGCCGCCATAGTTGAAAACAATGTATTTCCAAGACCCAACTCGAGTTTGGCCCTATCCAGGTGGGTGGACAGCGCTCAGTTTCTGACCCGCCAATGTCGCAACTCTTCACTTGCTAGCTCAGAGAGTGTTATTATCCCAACACATTCGGCTTGCCAAACTGATAATAGCACGTAAATTCCGACACCATGACTAATAGTTATCAGCGTTATTATCCGCCGGAGTGAGAGAAGACACCCCGTAAACCAAACTTGGGCTATAGCTTTAACTTAATAGTTTGACGTTTGTTCAACGCCACACACACACATACACAGCACTCGCTAACTAAAACCCGGTTAGCTAACTGTAGCCATAGGCCTTCTGTTGACTGGTAAAGTTCCGCTCATAAGGAGCCGTTAGCCGGCTATACAGGCTACAGCTAACCGTTGGATCACATTTCACAGCATCTACAAACACCCAGCCATGCAGCAGAAACACTTCATCTTTCAAACTACACTTCAGCGATTTTAATATATGGACTAACCGGGGAGTGCACGAAGACTTAGATCTAACAAAGAAGGTTTAAATCTAAAGGAAAAAAGCAGCAACACACCTCAACTCAGATGAACAACCGCCTGTTTCTCTATCTCTAACGTTACTAGCCGCACTCATTCAACATATACCACGGTTGCGTCAGTGATGTCACGCGGAAGGGTTTCAAAACAGTAATAAACCAGACGGAACTTTACTAGTTGATTTCTTTCCGTACTATTTTGAATATTGTTTTCAATATTCAATCGATGTAGTATTTCTTTATATCCATAGACATAATAAACTTCAATGTTTAAGACTGATTCTGTCTGAAATAATAAACGGGCGGCTTAATAACGAAAGTAGCCTACTATTTTAAAAAAATACTTAATGCCTGGAGCTTTCGTTAATAGGCGAAACGTGTTTTGGTTTGTAAATTGCGATGTTGTTGTCACTTGGCATGAGCTTTCTAAATATAATATATATAGGCCTATTTAGTATAAATTACATGTTGAATAACTTTCAACATATTGTATGTGTGACGTGTGTGTCGCGTCCCTGGTGCCTCTGTACTCCCAGCCAACCACCGGCTCTCTACGGGCCTGGTCGCTTCAGTGATACGAATCAAGCGGATAAAGTCCGCTAAGTAAAGCGGGAGAGACGTCACTAAAACACTTTACTGACCAGGCTGTGGTCCACAAAGAACACCGGTGCACGAAGCGCTGTGCCGTAAACACATTCCCAGCCGGCGCAGTCTAAAAAAATCGCTAATAATGCGTACTTTTTGCGTTTTGTAGTGCCACCGGCGGCCATTAAAATCTCCCCTCCCCTCTTCCTTTTTGCTGCCCCGAGACCTTTTAGCGTCGTTGTGTCGAGATGAGGAACCGGCCAATCGGCGGGGCGGATGTTTCCCTGTGAGGCGAGGTGCGTCAGTAAAGTTGACTGTGAGTGGGCGAATATTTCAAAACAAAACAGACGACAGGGGGCGCCAGAGGACTGTTGTGCTTATGGGTTGCGCTCTCCACTTGAACTTGTGCCAGGAAGCCACTAGAGCCGTGATAGAGCGGCGCCGGGCGGTGTCGCGCACTGAAAATACAATCAAATACATGAGCTGGTTAGACCAGTGGTTCCCAAACTACCCCATGTCAAGGAATAGTGTCCAAATGAACAAAAATGGACACCAATTAGCCAGCGGATCACCATTAGAGAATACATGCCAAGGACCCCCAAAAGAGATTTGCATGGCAGTAGCACAGTTATTCTCAGTAGTTATTCTCAGTTTATTTTCAGACCACCATTTTGGCATGCAAGTCGAATCAGACCCAATTTATATTGTAAATTCCAAAGGTAAAGGTACAAATGTGGTCCATTTGGTTCCGCTTAGCTGCAGGACCCCTGGAACTCCCTCAAGGACCCCTGGGAACCACTGGATTAGGCCATGGCCATTCAGTGTGCAAAGTCCTGGCCCAGTTATGTTTAAAATCATTCTTTGTGTCAGTATCTCTATTGTATTGATTCATCTCTCTCCCAAATGACCTTCATTTCACAAAACTTGTGTAAATAGCTGTGTGTGTGACCCATTAACTGTCCCCTCAAAACCCCAGAAATATAATAAACAAATTAAAATACATTGGAAATTACTAGGCCTGCAGTTACAGAATCTAAGTTCAACTCTAGGCATGCAAACTGTAGGCTGCTTGGCAATTAAGGGACACTGGGAATTATACATTTGACTAGTTACATTCTTCTAGCTACATTCAGATCCCAAGTGATATATACTGTTGACATTTCTGTAATGGCAAATACCACATGAATTCTATGATGTCTTTATTGCAATCAACTCAGAATATAGTTGATTGGTATGCTTGCAGGACATCACTGAATAAGAGATGGCTGAAGTTTTCTGGAAAATTGTATTTTTATTCCTATGCAAGGCAATCGAACCTTCATGTTGAAACAATGCAATCCATCTTGTCAGCCTACAATACATAAAACACATGATGGCATCAGGATTAATTGGGCTCACAGAGAGATGGTGAATCCAAGACTTCGGGGCACTGAGGTAATCCTGTCATGCAGTAGACTAGGATGACTGATGGTTAGGGCCCAGGGCTTGGCACTCTGGCTGCTATGATTTCATTAATGGGAACACTTTGGGACTCATAGCTGAATCCACTGCTACATAATGCAAGTACTCTGACATTGCGTGTGTGGTTTGTGTGTATTTGGGTGTCTTTTAAATTTTCTCTTTTGCTTTTCCACATCCCATATCCTTAAAAAGTAATAAATAAATAAACAAAAAAAATAAATAAAGGGACACAGCCACAGCCTGACTAAGGCACTCAGAGGAACATGTTTTCCTGAAATATTTGCAACGGAAGACATACAAATCTGCAATAAAAGTAGAGTAGCTCCAGCCTCCCAATTATACTTTCATGCAACCAAATTTAGTTGAGATTTTTTTTTTTTTTTTTTTTTTTTTCAGTTCCGAACCAACTTTTTGGGTTCTGAACAAATTCATGTTCAGAGTAAAAACTCTGAACTTCAATTTTAGGTTTGGAGGTGGGGGGGGGGGGAACAAAAGCATTCACCCATAGTGGAAATGGGGCCTCAGGGTAAATAAGGACTCAGTTCTGAAGTGTACAGGTACGTGTCTGTCTGCAATGTAGGAAAAGAACCATGAGATGGCAGTAGTAGTAAAATAGCTCTTGAGGGAGCATATCAGTTTTCAGTGTGAGATGGAAGGATGATTGAGATTGTACCATACTGTATATAAGACCTTTGATTGACTTCTACAGAGGAAAGGTATACATAGTATATTTGTCCAGCACTTATGTGATCATGTTCTGTTGACAGAAGACAAAATAATAATGTTCATGTCTAGTAGGCCTGCTGTATGTAGGCAATGTGTGATTATAATGCATGCCTGTGGGCTATTTAGGACAGAGGCAGGAAACTATATGCTATTATACAACTATCATGTGATGTATGGAAATGAGTAGGCGAATGAATGACCAGCTGTAATTCAAGCCCTGTTACACTGTAATTCCCATGTAAAATTAAGGGTAGCTGCTGCATTGGACAACAAAACATGGGATTAGAGACTTTTTCTTAATTTGGAGTCTAAACAAGTATCACGTTTTATTTTAAAGTAAGGTCTGTTCACATTTGTTCCATTCAAAGTGAAGAAGAATTAGAAGCAGAAGTAGTATTCATCACCACGTTTTCCTAAGTCATCGTCAATTACTTCCAAATGTATATGATCAACATAATCCTGGAATGGGACTTCATTGTGTGTTCATGGAAGGCCCTCATCTGTGGCCTCTATATCCTGGACCAGATCATGCCTTTGGCCCGTTTTTCTGTCTCTGAGGTCAGCCTGCAGGGCCTCTGGCCCAACACGCACACCAGGCCACTATCAAACCCGTATGAAGGCAATAAAAACTAATTCAAACCAGATCCCAATTGGCTTTATGTCCCCCTAGTGGCTGCGTACATGTGTGTGAGCATGGTTAAGAAAATAGTATGCACATGCAACGCATATAATGAATATCGACAATGTGTGTGTGTGTGTGTGTGTGTGTGTGTGTGTGTGTGTGTGTGTGTGTGTGTGTGTGTGTGTGTGTGTGTGTGTGTGTGTTAGAAAGAGAGATGCATATGTTCATGTGCGTTACATGTAAGCACACAAAGTATGTTTGTGTGTGCATGTCATGTACTGTACGTGAGAGTGATGATGGGAGATGAGAAAAGTAAAGAGGGTATGTAAATCAAAAGAAACACCTTTATTTGGTTCTCAGGACAGAACACGTAAAACACATGAAAAACTACAGTACTTGAAATAAAAAGGGGAATAAAAAAATATACAAATCAGCTGTGCTCAGAGAACATTTTTGGTTATTTCAACACAGGACACAGGACAGACCTCACCAAACACAATCAAAACTCAACACAACTTGAAACAAAAGTAAAATGGGATCATTATGCCAATAACAATCTTTCTATGTTAATCGGTAAACAGTAGTAGCTTTGATCAAGCTACTCTGCAAAAGAGTACCTGTACAGTCCTTTCTTTCAAGGCAAAGCCAGAACTTTACTGGATGCATGGCACCATTGGCTGCAGGGCCACGGATCATGGCATCGGGTTGGGAGTCACATTAGAGCACCGTACCCCCTACCCCACACAGCCACACCCTTACAAGGTCCATTGGTGATGAGAGGAACAAATTATTTCCCGCAAATGCGTCCCATTTGGGGCACAGTCAAGGGTCAATCTCCATGGGGACGATGGTGAGAATGGCGTCCTCGTTCCCCCGGCGCACTACCACTCGGAGCGTGCCACCACTTTTGATTGTGTTGCTGACGTCTGTCGCCGAAGATACCCTCTGACCATTGATGGATATGATGACGTCATGCTCTTTTAGGCCGCCACTGGAAGGGAGGCAAAGGCAAGGAATCATGGGTGAGTTAAAAGGAAATAGCATTGACAGTGAAATCCTCAATGTTCGTTTAACTTTGAGAGTGTACAAATGGAACTACTATTTTTATAGTGGTATTATTATTGTAATGCATTAATTGATTAAACCCTATTTGAAACCATATACTGTATGACCAGGGTTCAGGGCTCTACACTTTTACCTTTCTTTGTTTTTTGCTACACCAAATCTCTTCACCTTCACTTCAGTTTTGATGAATGGTTGCCCCAGAACAGGGAACAGGGAACCCTGTGTTTAATTGGTCTGTTTGGTAGTCTGCCAAGACTTGTTGGCTACTAAACCTTTCCATGCACATCTCCTGTAACCTGTACACAGTCACATAACTTTTTAATTCTGCCAGTATTTAACTTTCTATATACTGTAGCCAGGGTTGGGAAACATTTGAACAAAGGGCATAAACTTGTAACACGGTAAAGACACATATTGAAGGCAAAAGTTGGGCATATACTGTATTTAGGTCGACGGTTCTATGTAATAGTTTTAGAAAAAAAATAGACTAATTCCCTTTTTTCTAAAACTATTACATAGAACCATCCACCTAAATACATTTCCAACTTTTAAATTAGCCATACACATTGTATTATGTTAAATAGAGACTCATGGCAGACTGTTTCACAATTACAAACACTTTGTATTAACCATATTACCATACCATACAGCCACCTGCATCAGTGGAACTGGAAATTGTAAATATGAATTGACTAATAAGTTGACTAATCATTTTTTAGCTGAGGACAGCACTAAAAAGAAAAAGTAGCAAAGTAATAGCAAACAAGATTGAAGGGCTTTACAGAAATTCAAATCTATCAGATGTTTGTTACATCATTTAAGTCTTACATATCATTAAGTGTCTTGCTCAGGGACATACCGACACTAACTGAGGGAACCCAGGTTTGAACTGGCAACCCTGCAGTCACCATGCAGTGACTCTACCACTGAGCCACTGCCGCCCCGCAAGTTTAAGTCTGAGAGTGCACAAATGCAACATAATAGAACGTCGATATATAGCCCATTTGATATATGTACACAGCCAGAATATATTATAACAATAAGGACTCTTCAGTGTAGGGAATAAATATAGGATGTGTCAATATTCAGTGCAAGTATTTCTGGTGCTCCTTTTAATCAAAAACAGATCTGAATACATTTATATGAAAGGGAGGGAGGGAGAGAGAGAGAGAGAGACAGAGAGAGAGAATTTGGTGGAAACTGACCACAATTATGACTGAATGAGAGCAGAGAAAGGGCAGGATGGAAAACATACAAGACTCACTGAGCAAAGACACACTTAAAATAGATGGCTAGTAAAGTCTACATCACAGCAGGACTACAGTAAGGACCGTTACCAGAAGTGATATCAAAGCCTGACTCCAAACACAACAAGTACTTAATCGCAGACACATGCTGAATGAGGCCACCACACCTTTTTCCTGTGTTGCCCTCCTGTAACTTTGACCACAGTTCCACATTCTCTTCATAGCGACTCACCAACTATGTGTCATTCATTAGGCAAGCATGACTAATGCCCACACCTCAAGTGGTACACAAGACCCTCTCTTTTCTACGGCGGGGGCCAAGCTGTACTCACAAGGGCCAGTACTAACATACTGTAATAGCCTAACAGCATGAGATCAAACAACACCTCAGGCAACACAATGTAAAGGGAACTAGAGCAGTGGTAGCCCTGGTATTAGGTATAAGGTTTTAAACCACTGAACTAGACAAATGTCATTGTGACTTAAAAACACTAAGTGGAGTCCAGACAAGATCTGGAGACCATGCTTGCAAGGGCTGGGTAAGTAGGCCCAGGAAAACCACAGAGAAGCTAGTTGCCTCCCTGCACGAGGGCTAGAGGAAATAGCTGAGCTCGGCATCTCTCTAGCCACACTCTGCTGCAGTTGTGGTGGTGGTTGATTGCATTGAGTTGGGGGGCTGGGGGTTGTGGGGAATCTGGGATTCTTAGAGGGTCACAGCAGGCATGCTGGAGTGAGCTGTGAATTTCTGTTTGGCTAAGACAGTTTTACAAACCTGTGCAAAATGTGTGTGTGTGTGTATATTTCCGTGTGTATGAAGTGCGCACACATGAGAGATGAGGGAACTAAATAGAGCGTGAACTATATGAGAATATGCCGTGTCAGTACGCACCAGAGAACAGAGCCAAGTAGGGGCGTTGAGTGAGTGTCTTGTATATAAATTCAATACGCGTACAGCGGAAAGTGCCAAACACAATATCCTGTGGCCCGAGACAAGTGAGAGGTAACCTGTCACCACCTTCCACAGCCCCGCGCAACCTTCGGACCAAGTTCAGTTTGTATTGTATTATGTACGCATGCCTTTTGAGTTTTGACCGATACAGGCAGAAAAGTTAGCCCTTACACTGCAGCTGGCGTCTTGGCAATGACCTCCATTACGTAGGCTCCAGACGTGACGTCAGGGAAGTCTCGGTGTCGACTCTTCAGCTCCTTGGCTAACCTAAGAGACAGGGAAATGGTCAGCGGGGTGCGGTGGGGCACTATGAACGATGGTGTGACCATGCAGTGATTATTCCAGCCACCAATCACAGCAAATAGGTCAGTACTGTCAAATGTTAATTGCCCATGAAGGACCAGAAGATGATGAAAGAATTTCCCGTCAAGAGTTTTATGTGTGACCTCAGCAGTAATGTGCTAACTGCTAATCTAACCTGAACTCTGTGGGCTTCACGAAATAAGTGGCAGAATGTGAGAGAGGCCTGAGACAGTAGGTCTATGTCAGACTATATGCTACTGCTGCGACTGCTACATTATTATGTAGTAGACTTAGTATTGTACAACAGATGGGCATGTATTCAAGTATTCAAGACTTGCATCCTTCCCAACTGTCATGGTGTCCGAGTAGGCAATTATTCTTACTCGTATTTACAATAACAACAACAACAATAATAACTCTATATTACGAAATGGTGGTGACACAGTGTGCAACTTACGCTGGAGTGAGAGTCATCATCCTCACACCAATGTACTTCTTTTTAGATGGCCGACCTGGTAATGGACACAGATAAAAGAAGGACTTATTAATTGACTGACTGACTGATTCATTCATTCATTCACTCACTAACTCACTCACACATTTGGAAATGGTATGGTAGTGCAGTAAAAATAAAATGAAAATAAATACAAAAAAGTCCATCTAAAATGAATTTTCTGTTGACTATAGACCTGGAGAAGGGCTATAGCAATGATTGCCGTACTAACAGAATATACAGGTATTTAAAAAATTCCATACACTACATTTTAAAAGGTCTTTTTATTCTCTTTCATTTAACGCTTTCATCCATACATCACATTTCAGTAGTCTTAATAACATTACCATTCTGTAAATAAGGGATTATGACTGCTCTGCACAGAAAAGCTCTGTGAAAAGAGTATTGTTGACTGATTTTCCTTCAATCACAGACTAATTTTGGGTTGCTAAACCATATGTTAGTCCCCCTTAAAATTCAATAGCTGAGTTTTTGGTGTATCACATTACGGGGGCAGAAATATTACTTTGGATCACTCAATAGACAATATATATACAGTAACTGTGGAGGAGTTTGTGTTACTGTAGACTAGACTGAATCCAACAGAACCGTATGAGATTTGTTTTAGAAAGCTGAATGTGGGGCAAACTGGGAAAGCTGGGCACTTTCTCTCCATGTACCAACTCAAAGTGTGTGCATGTGTTCATGTGCGCCTGGGCGTGTGTTCGAATAGTGCACATACTTTACTACTATACCCTGCTGTGTTCCATCACAGAGTTTGATAGCCTTGTTTTCTGCTCATTTTATAATCCATCTCCAAGAATTTTACAATGTCAACCTCATAAACCCCATATCAAAGAGGTAAGTGAAACCACCTCAAAGTCTTGTCCAGGTGCAGGTGTATGCGGCAGTAAAAATGAAATAAAGACAGTAATAAGTACACATATGGTGGGATATGTGCATTTGCCCACTGACTGCAAACGTTTGAGGTCATGTATGTGGTAAAGACCCATATACTGTAGTTCCGTATTCACATGGAAACCCCCATGTCTCACGACACAACCAAATGGACCCGCAAGGGTCCATTTGGTTTGATTTTTACCCTCTCAAGAGTTACATCTGGTTAACCAACTTACCATCATTTAGCCTGGGGACCACCTGGAACCCTCTCAAGGACCACTGGTGGTCCCTGGACCACTGCAGTATAGTCTTAACTTTCATTTTCCAGCCATGCAGTTGCAAATATTATCTTTTTTTTACACATTCAGAAAATAATCTGGCGAGACCCCCTGAAATAACCTCTGGGTTAGAGGAGTTTAAAAGTTCGAGGAGCGCCTTTGGGTGGGGAAGTGACTGACCACCACATTCCCTTCCCCATCGCCACTGAAGTGCCCTTGATCAAAGCACTCAAACCCCAACTGCTCCGGCGGAGGTGCTCCACGGCCAACAGCATATACGACTGTGGTTGTACTGGGACAGTTCCCAGGTTTTTAATGTATGTTTTTTCTGTGAACGCGAAGCAGGGCCTTTTTCCTTTGGAAAAAGGAAACTAAAAAAGAAACCATGAAGGATGGCGGCTTTTATACCTCTGGACAGCCGGTCGTGGGACTCTGCCAGGAACTGACGGATCTTGTCCGAGGGGATGGCGAACGAGATGCCTGCCGTCACTTTCAGCGTGTTAATCCCAATCACGTCGCCATCCTGAAAGACAGCTCCACTTAATGTCTGGTATAGGCTACCTGAGACTAATTACAATCACACTGGTTTGTTTTTATCGGGTTATGCCTCCTTGACTGGGCAATTAAATAAAAAAAAGGTTTCTTACCAGATTGACCAATGGCCCTCCAGAATTTCCATACTATAAAAGAAAGCAGACACAATGTCAACGCATTGAATATTGCGTTTAGTGAATGATGTGCTCTGAAGCAGTGGTGTTTCTAAGCAATTTGGAGCCCTAGGCAAGATTTTCCCTGGAGCCCCCCCTTACCAAACGGACCCTTACGGGTCCGTTTGGTAAGGGGGGGCTCCAGGGAAAATCTCCAGTAACCCCCAAGGAATAAAAATGAACTATTTCCAGTATCCACTATTTTTAAACTAAAGAACATATTATATGTGTTTTACATGTTCAATTCTAGTTATAGAATACAAGTATAATGTATTTCATTGTATCCATATCACGCTTATTAGCCTGGTATCTGTTTAACCCTTTCTGTACTGAGCGGGTTTGGGTGTTCAACGCATTATGTTACACTTTATCTACTGAAAAATATCAGATCTGCAAGCTCATATCGCGCCACCGAGTGGCGCGATATGAGCTTGCAGATCTGATATTTTTTGAAGATTTGTGAAAATGATGCGCAAATCTAAGAATATATTCTATTTGACACATGATTGTAGAAGGAATATATTCAAAGACTTGCATGACATTTTTACAAATTTTTCAAAACATATCAGATCTACAAGCCCCTTGCTCTGAAGCCTCATATTCACACCTACATTGATGATGGCGTCGGTCTGGATGTAGTCCATGTCGGAGTTGCGCAGGCCCAGCTCCTTGCCCCCCCGCTGGGTGGTGCTGACTATCCCTGTGGTCACCGTGTTCTGGAGGGAGAATGGGCTGCCGATGGCAACCACAAACTCCCCCGGCCGCAGGTCTGACGAACGGCCCAGCATCAGCACAGGAAGCTTGGTCTGGACACAACAGGAAGCACAGTGGGGACACATTTAGCTGGAACACGCTTTCTCATCGTGTTGATATTACTTCAATTTTTTAAAAAGCGGAAAAAAAGAAAGAGTACCAGAATACCTAAACTGGCCACCACTTCAATATTAACATGCAGAGGTCACTTGTTAATTGCGAACTCCACCCATTTTCAACATTTTAATATGTCATTAATATACCTTAGAGATGTTGTGTGGACAAAGTTCCCCCAATTCTGTATTTCCTAAAAATGGAGGTCTGAAAAAATCATTAACATGGTGAAATACATCTGATGACATCATCAAGATGTATTTCACCATGTTAATGATTTTTCTTTCAGACCCCTTTTTCCTGAGAGGGTACAAATGGCACATTTGACACATTTGTATGCACTCAGGAACATTTTGAAAATGGGTGGAATTCCCCTTTAAGCTCTACTATTTCTTCATCCAGAACTCATAGAACTCTAGTTACAAAACTCTGCCAGTGCAATGGTAAGAGTGGTCATCAGTGCCATCACTCTGTATACACGCAATGTGGACTGCAAGTATAGGGCAACACGCCAAGCGGGGCGACACAATGTGCCAAACACTGCTAAGCCGACACTCAAAATAAAAAACGTCTCTCTGTGGCTCTGCATGAGTCAACACAGCACTCTCGTATTGAAAAGGGGCAACACAAATATCCTACAAGTAGAGTAACCAAATGGTCAGCGACGTGCCTGGTGGTCAGCCTGAGTCAACCTACACAGTGCCACGTGGCAAATCCCAGACACAAACTGCAAATGCAGTTTGTCACTATTCCACTGCTGAGGGCCGAGCAAGATCTGTCATTTGGAACAACTCAAAATGCAAAATAAAGACCATCACATGCGTATTTGTTTGTTTAAAGCTGCAGCCAAGCTTGTGAATCACATCAGCGTTCAGTAATGTTGGCAGCTGTGTGTTCACAAAAAATAAAAAACCCACAGATGTTGGAAAACCGACCGAAAGTACGGTAAATCATGACTAAGATCTGCTGGCTTAACCTAGTTAATGTAGTGGAAACCAAGCTACTGACGGCTCGCCCAGACATACAGTGAAAGGATATATTTATCCATTCGTGGTGAAGGTTTTCTGTTTCTGAAGGGAATCATCTCGGCTGCGCTGCCCGCAGTCGGGGCCCACGCGTCGTCGCGTCACGTGGGGCCTTGTGTGCGGACTGTAAACTGTAAACTGTACCCGACGCCCCCTGACAACAAGCACGTAGAATTTCAGAAGAGGGACCTGACGCGTCTGTACCCATTCCTGTATCCATTTTGTTTACCCAAAGATATAAATAGGACTGAGGGGGGTTGTGAGGTGAATTGAGACAGTAAGATGAGCTGGCAACAAGACGCAAGACAAAAGTATCCATAAGAGAGCTATGTGAACCATGTATACCAGGGGTTTTCAACCATTTTGAAACCAGGGCCCACCATTTATTCGGCATTTGAGCCACGGACCACCATTTGAGGACATTTTAGCCCCAGTAAAACCTCTTACCTAGAGCAACTTAACAAAGTGCAAGATCAAAAGTAAATGGCTTGAACTCTAGTCAACAAATGACAATGTAACTTAAGTAAGTAAATAGACTCAAATAAAACAATTAAGTGGCATGAAGTAACTATAGGATACCAGGAAACATCAAGCAACAGTCTAAACATCATGCTTTTTAAAGGAGCATGTATATTTGTGGACAAGTAAACAGTATATGACATGTTTATTTCTGAATAAATAACATACACAATATGCAATTCTGATACAACAGTCCTGATTGGTTTATACAGAATCAGTCTTGATCCTGAAGATGAAGGTATTTTTAGAAGACGACAAAGATAGTGACATCCAGTAATTGAGGAGGCAGGGATTTAAGCTGCATATAATCACCGTGCACGCACATGCACACGCACGCAAGCACGCACACATGCACACACACACACACACACACACACACACACACACACACACACACACACACACACACACACGCACACACGCACACACGCACACACGCACAAACACACTCCTTAACTGCATGACCATGTGCAGACACACACAAGACACCACACACATACACACACACACACACACACTTGCCACATACACACACTTGCCTAGTAAAGGTCCAGGATTTCCTTTTTCTATTCTCGAGGGGACATTTGAACTACAAAATATGAAGCTCATACAAGCAAACACACACACACACACGCATGTGCGCACGCACGCACACACACGCGCGCACACACACACACACACACACACACACACACACACACACACACACACACACACACACACACACACACACACACACACACACACACACACACACATCCCTTGACACAGGAGTTTGCAAAGCCCCCCAAAGTCCCCCCCTCTGTGTGAGATAAGAACATAACCAGATGGAGAGAGGAGCAGTAACACATGCACAGACAGCAGAGACGTCAGGTGGATGTGAGCTGCTGTCAGCCACAGTGAAGGTGAATAGCACCAGGCAACGTGACAGTGTTACAGATGTGTCAGACTGTGACAGGTAGCTTGGTGCAATGGATATACAGTATACTGTATATAGATGTTTCAAAAATGAAATGCAACGACCCGGTGAGAGCTATAGCCTCACCTCACGTCGTCCATGTATCTTCAATATGTCGCTCTCTATATGTCTACACCAGTAACCACACCTACCCAATCCACCCATTCATCCAGAATACATCTATGCTCATCTCACAAAAAACGTAATTCCCCCTATAGCGGCTTAAGAGTGTGACAAAAGCGATGAGGAAAAGTTAGGCGACAAAACAGGATGTAACATTCCGGATGTAACATTTCCCAATTGGGGGCACGCGAAAATGGCATGAGGGCGGTGCCCATAGCATTTTCATGTATATTTTTTTAGTTATGTGACCCACAAGATTTATATGTTGTACAGTAAGCATCAATAATAACATCAGTAATAACATCAGTTGTTGCATTTTTCTGTTTTCAATGATGAGATGCTGTTGGTTTAGTGGTGCAACAATTGTAGTTAGTTAGTAGCAGTAGTAGTGTTTCCAATCATTTTAAATATAAGTACTTCCATTTGAAATATCTTTAAAATGTGGGTTGTGTGCATGCCATCATGTTTGGTGGGACATTTAGGGGGCATTGCCCCCCCCGATGGCCATGCCTAGATCCGGCTCCACGACACCATTAACCTGATGGCCGTTTCTCCTCTCTTTTTTGGTGGAAAACCGGTCCAGATATCACTCGCTAACATGTGGAGGGACACGTGGAAAAATGATGCCTTAATGTGAATCTGACTCCCCAGACCGCCACAGTGACTCACTCCTCTATTTAGGAGGATGGTCTGTCCAGCTGAACACATCAAACACTTCACCAGACAACACCAGGCCACACTTAAGGGAAGAGCAGAGGTGAGAGAGGGGAACAGCAAACACCACAGAGGCAAGTCATAGGAAAAGAAAAACGCTTGAGCATGTGAAACCAATGAGTTGAGCACAGGGCGAAGACATCTCACGAATCAGCATGGCAATTCCTGTGATGCTTTTTGCAGAGTCAGATAATCGCCGGTCTCTGTGTGCTCACTTGATATTCTGTGTTTGTGGACATTTCATTTGTACTGGACTGTTTTCCTTTGCATTCCTGTCTCCTGTGCGCCGCATTCAGGGTTATCATTTTTGCTTCATCTAATCTAATCTAACCGTATCTGTATACCACCCAACTCTGACTACTGGCACATTGTCCATTGTTCATTTAAGTCAAACCAAGGAGGGTCACACTGAGGTAGGCTGAGTGGCCTGAGTCAAAACCCTTTCTGCTGATTGTAACATCTAGTCCTACAAGCTCAACTGCTCCAGAACAGTGCTTCCCAAACCTTTTAGCTCAAGATCCAAAAGATTAAATATTTTCCCAAGGACAACCAAACCAAACCAAACCACTGAAAACAGCAGATCTACAAGCTCAGATTTTTTTCTATTCATCATTATTTATGGAGGAAAATAGTTTTTAATCTGTAGGAAATTGGATTTTTTTATATTTACCTAAATTTGGGTCTTGCTCTTGACCCACCGTTTCAGAAACATGCTTTAATCTAGAAGCACTGTGAATGACCTATTGACCCAATATGTGAGCCCTCACATATTGGGTGAGACAAGATGGCACCATTTTTTTCTGTGTTTATTGCAGACAGGTTCTCAGATTGGACTGGGCCAAGCAAAGAACCAGATTCCTCCACTAGCAACTGACTCCAGCATTCACCACACAAATATGCAATTAGCAAAATAAAGATCTTGTCGCAGTTGGGCAGAAGAAACCTAATATCTGATTCATTTGTTTCTTTATTGCAGTGCTTGTCAACCAGTGGTCCCTGAGAGTGTTCCAGGTGGTCCAGCTAAAGGACAGCTAAATGATGTTAAGTTAACCACATGTACTGTAACTCTTTGGAGCGTAAAAATGAAACCAAACAGACCTTTGCGGGTCCATTTAGTTTGATTTTACACTCTCAAGAGTTCATCTGAATTTGCCCCAACTGTAGACTATTAGAGAATGTAGGAGAATGGTAATTTTTGATCAACGTTTGCCTGTTTTGTTTCCGGAATCCAGCCGGGTATCATGGACAAATATAAAAAAGGAAATCTTTATCTTTGGGTCTGTGGGGTGAAAATGGTGGTCCGTGGCTCAAATGCTGAATAAATAGTGGGCCCTGGTATCAAAAAGGTTGAAAACCCCTGCTTTGTTGCAAATAAAAACTTTGGTACTGGTATTTCTATTTCCTTCTGTACGGTATTTTGTATTACCTTTCATTTGTACTGTATGTATCTTTGCCCATCTCTTGTTCCAGCCATGCAGCCTTCACCTAGCCCTGTTTAGATAAGAGAAGTGGGCCACCTCATTTCAGGAGGAACGAGTAAACAACTCTGCCTTTTCAGAAAACCAGTCATTGCAAACAGCAGCATGTTTGGTACGTGAGCAAAAACACTCTGGAATTTGCTTTTTAAGTGTGTTTTTTTTTTTATCACAGAGCTAATTTGGGTTCAATCTGGTGCAGACAGATTTTGTCACACACACACACACACATCATGAGGATAGCAGGCAAAGAAACCGTGAGATACACAGATAAGCAGGAAGTCCTAGGAGAAGTTTCAAGGAAGCAAAGCACATCTCCATCTCGTCTTGATCTCTCTGAGCATTCTTTACCGGGTGCACGGGTTGGGAAAATAACTTCACAAACAAACCTCTAAACAGCACTCACAGAGCAGTGCTCGGTGTTGCCAACTTGGCGCATTTGTCGCCATATTTACCTTTTTTTTTTCTTCAGACCGCCCTAGCGCCAAAATTAGT
The DNA here is from genome assembly GCA_039105355.1 of Benthosema pterotum. NCBI lineage: Eukaryota > Metazoa > Chordata > Actinopteri > Myctophiformes > Myctophidae > Benthosema > Benthosema pterotum. Next base: position 38,494,600 of record CM076974.1, read on the forward strand.
GAAAAATTCCTGGCGGAAAATCTAGTGCTTTTCTGTTGGGGCGAGTTGGGCGAAATTGGTTGACAGACGCCAGAGATAAAACCCTCGTTTTTCACTATTTTACCTCCTATGATAGAGTCCTCCTTCTTTCCTAGAAAGGACCGTTGGTAACCAAATGGACCCTTATAGATCTGTAACTCTTGAGAACGTACACAAAGAAGAGCTATGAGGCACCCCGAATACTGTACCATAAGACCGAGGAAGAGGACACAGGCGGACAGGGGAATGGCCTGAAGGAGTTGCCATAGCAGTCTGCCATTGTTTAACGTTACGACCTTGGTCGTTTGGAAGCTCGTTTAAAAGCCATTACACTAACTACTGCTTTATTACCTCAAGTCCAGGTGCAACCTCGGCAGCACTCAAGCTGTGATGATGGTGAACTATTATTTTCTGAGGCACGGAACACATACGTGTGCACTGTACACACACACACATGGTCGCGACAATGGCATGATGACCCCCCTGAAAAAAAAATCAACTCTGTAAAATTAAGATCCATGCACCTGGTATTAGTTAACTATACAAGCAAGCAGCACACGATTTCAACACACACAGAGAAAGAACTCCGCTGTAATCGTTTTGGCCTCTGCTGCTCCCAGTCTCCCACAGGGAACGTCAGAGCCGGGAATGTGATATCATAAAAACTAACACGCCAAATCCATATGTACACTACAGTATACAACCGTAGCTCTACTCGTGTTTGTTTGTGAGTGTGTGTGTGTGTGTGTGTGTGTGTGTGTGTGTGTGTGTGTGTGTGTGTGTGTGCGCACGCACGTCAGTGAGAGTGAGAGAGAGAGTTATAACTTGTGAACTTCTGCCCTCAAGGATTGGCTACAGTAGATAAAGTGAGACAGGATTGAGCATGTCCACATCACTTAACATCAGCTCTAGGGATCAGGCTGAGAGATGGGAGACATGGGGTCTGTGTGTGTGCAGTATGTATAGCATAGGGCCTATGCGTGCACCTGTATTTCTGTGTGAATGTGCGTGTGCGTGGGTGTGTGTGAGCGCATGTGCATGCGTCTCTCTCTCTCTCTCTCTCTCTCTCTCTCTCTCTCTCTCTCTCTCTCTCTCTCTCGCTGCCTACATTGTGTATGAGTGCATGTGTGCCGAACACTGTATAGCATGCAATTTCATGTGAAACAAAAGCAGACTATGAAAACAGAGACATACCATTCATGTACATAGATGTTTCAACAGTGACTTCATAGCACTAACTCATACAGCTGTGCTCTAAAGCAAATATACACTTGGGAAAAGCGATACAACATGCTGAACTGATTTAAGGGAAGTGTGGGCACTAATCAAAGCCCCTGTGAGGCGAAGAAGAGGCTGACGTTTCATCTGCAGCGACAGATCGTTTAGCAGCCTAGCAGGTAACATCTAAATATTCCAACCGCAATGGGGTCACCATATCCTTATTGACATTGGTACGGAAACCAGTATGGCTTCCATGTGTTGTTGTTGGAGGAGGTTCTCGGGATGTCTAAGAGCAAACACATGTGCGAGTCGCGTCTGTGCATTTCCCTCAAGGCAGCGGCGCTTTTTCACAGCGAAGCCATGGGGCAAGACTGGATGGAGGGCATCTGGGGTGTGGGTAGGTCGGCTGCTTTGAAGTCCATGGGTCACACGGTGATGACAGGAGATGTGGTCGTGTCGCGTGGGTGTTTGGGTTTCTCCTGCATGCTTCCTGACCCTGCCAGGAAGAAGTCAAGGGGGGCCTTCCACTGGAACAGCAAAATCCTTGCTCTGTTCACTTAACTTAAGTCTATTTTTACATTCCTCTGTACTGTATTTGTTGCACCCCACCTACATGCTTTATCTAAGTGGGGAATGGGGATTACCCACAGGTGTGTACTCATGTGTACTCATTTCACACACAAAAAATGGTGTTTAAAAGGTACAAATAACTTCTACGGAACTTCCTTGGGGTCTCTTCAAATACGGGAACGTACCTGTAGTCGACACATGGAGCTCCGAGTCAGAAATTGCTCCTCTCTTACCAAAACACTACTACAAAACCAACCATAAACTTCTGCAATCTCCCTAGGGTCGTCTTTTAATCCTTATGGTACATAAACAAACAATATGATCTCATTTTTGCATATATAATATCTCACAATAACAGTGAAATAGTATCACTTACAGTGTCTTTTCAAATAAGCATTCTCAAAGCTCTCAACTTCCGTAGCATGTTTGGGGCGAACATATCAAGGCGATGCCACCCACCAAGTAAGACCAGAACCGCTGATACCACCAGACTGCCTTCTGCTGAACCAGCATGGAAATTATCTTCATACGTGGATCCAAGGGGGACCGAGGCTTAGCAGTACCCGATATAGAGGACACTCAGGCAGGCTTTTCCTTGGCTGTCTTCCCAACAACGCGCTTGCATCCATCCACAGACATGGGAACCATTTCAGCTACATGGAGGGCTGATGGAGGGAGGGAGAGCACGGGGCAGAGAGGAAGGAGGATGTGATTCATTTCCCTTCTGCCTGTCTCTGAAGGACAACATGCAGCGTCTTTCCACTGGCGATGGAGCATTTCCTGCTGCATCTTCTTCTCAAACACACATGCCCCTTCCTACAGGAGGCCTCCCCGCACGTGTGTGTGTGTGTGTGTGTGTGTGTGTGTGTGTGTGTGTGTGTGTGTGTGTGTGTGTGTGTGTGTGTGTGTGTGTGTGTGTGTGTGTGTGTGTGCGTGTGCTTTTTAGCAGACACACCCCCCCCCCCCCCCCCCCCCTAGCGCCACAATTAGTGAAAAACTCCTGGCGGAAAATCTAGTGCTTTTTTTGCTGGTGAGTTGAGGCGAAATTGGAGGCGAAATTGGTTGACACTCTCAAGAGTTAAAATATTCATCCTCCGAATTAGCCCAAGTCTATACAACTAGAGAATGTAGAAGATTAATGGTCATTTTTTTATCTATTGTTTGACTGTTTTGTTTCCCAAATCTAGCCTGGAATTCTGCACAAGAAATATTTAGTTTTGGGGTCTGTGGGGCTGAAATGTTACCAAATGGAGGTCCGTGGACCAAATTCTGAATAAATAGTGGGCCCTGCATCGTATCAAAAAGGTTGAAAAACACTGCACTGTCACAATACAAAAAAAAAAGATATCCATTGCACAGGTTACACAGGTTCTAGACATGCACTCTCAGACTCTCAGACATGCATGTATACAGGCAGGCACAGAGACACAGAAACTGCTCCAATAATAGCCTTAGCCAAAGCAGCATGAGGCCAGATACCCAGAGGGACTGGTCTGTCAGACAGCATTGAGACTTAACGTTAGCTAATGGCTAATGCAGGGCTAGACCGTTTCATTGTAACAGATGGGAAACACGAGCTCTGACTTTACTGCCACAGTGTTGGAGGAATCAGACTGACATTAACCACTTAAAGCCTATACACTTGGTTGTTGTTTTTCCTTTTCTGTTTGCTTTTGATACACAGTGTTGTAGTGGGACTTTTAGAAGTGAGGGGACACCTCTGAAAGGGGAATTCCACCCATTTTCAATTTTTTTTTCTGAGAGTGTACAAATGTCCATTTGTACACTCTCAGAAAAAAAGGAAACTCATTACCATGCCCAGTGCCCACACAACATCTCTAATGACATAGTAAAATATTGAAAATGAGTGGAATTCCCTTTAAGACACGTGCATGCACACTTGCATTTGCATGCGCATTTGCGTGCACCTGCGCAACACACACAGACACGCTATTAAAACAAGTATAGCATATTGTGAAAGATTGTTTACAATGCATAATTGTTTCCATAAAAGTAAATGACAAGACAAAAAACATAGGCCTACTTTTTCCCAAAAAATATCTTAGATGTGAGAAGTGGGGGGACGCCGTCCCCCCGTGTCCCCCCTCCACTACACCCCTTGAGTTGACTGGTGTCCCTCAGGGCTCTATATTGATCTGATTGATCTGATCTTTTTCAGAAATTACAAGCTCACTATGAGTCACAACACATTGTGAGCTTGTATATCTGCTAACTTCACCGACTATTTGACACAGAATAGGGGCACTGTCTGGGGCTCATGTGGTTTTTAAGCAAAGAAACCTTTTTCCTAGGTTAAAGTTACATTGCACAGTGCATGCCATAGCTGTTTGAGGGTAAATGTGCTACTTTGGGGCGATGAAATAGATTTAAAAACACACAGCAAAAATGATTTATTTAAGCTGATGTGTACACACTTTCTGCTCTGCCCTTTCTACACAAGGTTACTGCACTGTGTGACAGGCAGTGAAATGATCTGGAATGGCTTGAAAAGAACACTCAAACGTACTTCATTCCAATCCAAAGTGATTGCTGCCAAGGCGCTGGGAGAGCTTTAAAGTGGATCTAAGTGCTTCCAAGTTGACGCAAGAAAGATTTAATAACAAGTGCATTACCATATTTTAATGCTCATTTTTCATGATGAAAATACATTCATCATTCATCCATGCATTCAACTACTGACTAACGACCATGCATGGTTTCTGTCCGGCAACACCTTAGAGGGGAATTCCACCCATTTTCAACATTTTTTTCTGAGAGTGTACAAATGCAACCAAATGAACCCGTTAGGGTTCATTTGTTTGCATATGTACGCTCTCAGAAAAAAGAAGCGTCTAAAGAAATCCATTAACATGGAGCAAATACATCTTGATGATGTCATCAAGATGTTTCACCATGTTAGTGGTTTTCGTCAGACCTCCATTTCTTGGGAACGCAGAATGGGGGGAACTTTTTTATCATGTCCACCCAGCACCTCTAGGGTATACTAATGACATATTAGAATGTTGAAAATGGGTGGAGTTCCCCTTTAAATGTCTAACTCTAACTCACTCGCTCAAACTGTTTTTGGCATGTTCTGGTATCCAACACATAACCATTGACCATATCAAAGACAGTATGCTTATACAGTAGGGGTTTTCAACCATTTTGATGCCAGGGACCACCATTTATTCAGCATTTGAGCCAAAACCACCATTTGATGACCACAGATCCCAAAAGTTAAGATTTCTTTTGCTTTTGTCCACAATTCCAGGCTGGATTTCACAAACAATGATATTCAGATGAATGAATATTTTAACTCTTGAGAGTGTAAACACGGAACCAAATGGACCTGCCAGGGTCCATTTGGTTTCATTTTTACCGTAGCGGGTCCATCAAGATGTATTTTCACCATATTAATCGTCCCCCCACGTCCCCCCTACACTACACCCTGACTTGGAAGTTCCAAGTTGGAACCCTCTCAATATCTGAGCTGCTCATTAGAGAAAGGTGTGAATGAGGCTCTCAAACATGAGCCTTTATCATTGTTGTATGACGATACCGCTTACTGAAAATAACACATTTTCAACTGAATAAATTCGTTATTAAACTGCTTTCTAGACATATGGAGCCATTTTCCAGGCATTGACCACATCTACCTCTCTCTCTCTCACACACACATAGGGCCTACACGTGCACATGCGCATGC
>CM076974.1:38502614-38567614 GCA_039105355.1 Benthosema pterotum
ACTTGACTAATACAAGTTCTATAACCGAAAATGGTATGGGTGCGACTTCATCGCCGGGGATGCGAAGCGACATGGGCAATGAAGTCGCACCCATATCATCCCCCCCCCCAATTGGGAAATGTTACATCCGCCCATGCTAGGATCTCAAACAGCCTCTTGGACCTGCGTCAACACCATAACCACAAAACCACCAACGCCTGGTGGTGGTGGTGTTAGTGGTTTATTAGTTTATTATTAGTGTACTTACAACTCCTCTAAGGATGCTGAATGCATTGTGCAACAAAGAATATTGACAGGATGACTATATTCTAAGGCTGTCAGCAGGGGCGGATTGGCACATATTTTCCCACCGGACAATTTTGCCTTTGCCAGGCCACCCGGGGGGGGGGGGGGGGGGGCAGCTGGTTAACCAGATGTAACTCTTTGAGAGCGTAAAAATGAAACCAAATGGACCCTTGCGGGTCCATTTGGTTTCATTTTTACACCCTCAAGAGTTAAAATATTCATCATGTGAATTAGCCTAACTTAGTCCACACAACTAGAGGATGTAGAAGATGAATGGTCATTTTGATCTGTATGTTCCAGGCGAGCATCTAGCACATTCTAGTGCATTTTGGAAGTACCACTAGTGCACTTTGGATCTTGTCCAGGCCACTAGGTGGCGCAGGCCACCGGGAAAACTCCCTGTACTCCAGATGGCCAATCCGCCCCTGCCTGTCAGCATTAAATAGCTAACCACGAGTTAGGTCAGCCATGCGTTAACTCAGCCATGAGTTAACTCGATTAATTTATTTAGTGCGTGATTAACTCGCAGTAAAAACAAAAGCCAAGTGGGTCCATTTGGTTCAATTTCGCCAAATGCAGTTGGATAATTGCTGAATATCTGCATTACTTAAGTTAATTTAAAATAAGTCTACACAATTAGAGAATGTAGAAAACATTCAACAAAATTTACATGTTCGCTCAACATCAGTTCAGCTTGCAATTGTGGACAAATTCTTTAATTTATGTCTGGAAGTCTAAATAAATGTCATCAAATTGTGGTCTGTGCCTCAAATGCAGAATAAATAATGGACCTTGATATGAAAAATGATGAAAAACACTCATTTAAGGTACATTCAGAACCGATAAAAATATGTGATTACATTGCAATTACGAAAGATTAACTATGGGCAATCATGGGATTAATTGTGATTAAATATTTGAATGGACTGACAGCTCTACTACTGTATATTCAATGACACTGTCTTTCCTCACATAATTTAGCAGAGGACAAGGAAATAATTATTGTTGAAAAGCAGGTAAGCGTCACACTTCTTCTATCTGTGGTTGCTATTGCCCAAACAAGCATTTTACAATGGGGATTTTGGAGAACATCTGCCCTTTTGTGTTTACTTGTCACAAAGCTCCCACGACAAAGGATTCTGGCTGTGTGTGATACCATCAGTATCTGCACTGCGGTGCCTGTCGGCTCACTCAGCGAACGCGGTTTGGAGTCACAGCCTGCCGTTGAGCTATCCGTTCTCGGCGTGTTTGACGCAAACAAGGAGGAATGAAAGACTCCAAATGAACAGAGGCATGTTCAATCAATGGCTCTGCTGGGTTTTGTTGTTCTGGAACAGAGCTACTCTCAACTCTCTTGTCAGCACATGTGGTGCGATGTGGAATAGCTTACAGCCTTAAAAAACAAAACACAAAAAAGGGTTTCTCCTCAACTTGCATCGTGTCACTGTCAAGAGTCTATTCAGCTGTGTAATGCGCTGCTCAGCCATGAGGACGAGTCCTGCCATGCACTCTGCGACTCTACTTCTAGTCCTGCCCCACAGCCGCTGGCTTTGAACGGCAGCCAGGCATTCCATCGCACATACGACTGTCATGATGGTTGGCTTTGATTCATGACTAAATCTCTGGCACAGAAATAAAGAAGGAGACAGACAGACAGATATGTAAATGACTAGATGGAATTAACCATCCCTCGGTTTCTACAGACGGATCATAGTGAGCAATGATATATCACAACGTTTATTTCAAGGCCTTCGTCTACATCAGTGGTTTTCAACCTTTTTCATACCAGGGCCCACCATTTATTCAGAATTCTAGCCACTGACCACATTTGTTGACATTTTAGCCCCACAGACCCCAAAGTAAAGATTTCTTTTGCTTTTGTACACAATTCCAGGGTAGATTTCGGAGAAAAATAAGGCTGGCCATTAATCTTCTACATGCTCTAGTTGGGCTAATTCAGATGGTGAATATTTTAACTCTTGAGAGCGTAAACATGAAACCAAATGGACCCGCAAGGGTCCATTTGGTTTTCATGTTTACGCTCTCAAAGAGTTACATCTGGTTAACCAACATTCCATCATTCAGTATGGGGACCACCTGGAATCCTCTCTCAGGGACCACTGCTGGTCCCCGGACCACCTGTTGAAACCCCCTGTTCTACATTCATTCTGCTAACTGCCTTGTTAACATTCGAAGGAGAGAGGATGTGATCATCCTGACATTCAGACAGACAAGCAAAATTCACGGACAGACAGATAAGTGTTGCATCAGTGAACACAAAAACAAGCCCGCCCCTCAGCCCATTAACGAGCAAACATCTGTCTCTTTGAAAAAGTTCTCCTAAACTTCAGCTGTCTGCAATAAGTAATCGTTGTTTTTCTGCGTAGCGTCGTAAGAAGTGATTTACTATTTTCGGCACCTCTGATCTTTGTGTTGTGTCTCTGAGCGCCAACAGGAAGGTTCTCCGAAAGCCAAACACACTGTTTTGTTTACCGGGGTCAGCTGGATCCTTCTGGCAACTGGCAGAGGTCTCTGACGCTCGGATGAATCACACCTGCAGGGTGTATTTGTCAGACACACGTTTCATGCCAACACACGTAGTCTACACTCTTTCTCTATAAACTCACAGCTATTTTATTGGAGAGTTGCATAACAGCAACTTAACATATTTGTTTTGTACTTCTGGTATGCTTCACTAGCATGCAGAGTCTGTGCGTTTATCAAGGGTTTTTAGATATAAAGGCACCATTGACTTTGTTGAGTTGTGGTGCTGAGACTCACTCACTTCTATAGCGTTGGTTTTCAACCAAAGGCATTACATTAGAATGTGCCAGTTGGGCCAAAGTCGAGAGTATGGAGACATATCACAACCACATGGGCGATATGTTTCTGTGGTTTTTGAGGTCAAAAACGAGAGGAAATTAAGCGAAAAGAGAGAAGGGGGGAAAATGATCCTAGAAAGAACGAGAGAGAAACAGGGGAAAGCAAAGAGAGTGCAGCAGGACAGAGAAGGAAATGAGCCCACCCCAACATGGCTGTTTCTCGGTTCCCGGCAGCAGCAGCCAGTGGTTAGAAGTTAATCTGAGGCGTGGGTGTTCAGCCGCTCTCAATGTCACTCTCGCAAACGCTTGTCGGCACAGCATCAGTTAGAGCAGTCGCCGACACCAGAGGGCTTCTGTGTACGGAGCCACCGCCGTCCACCTCTATCCTGCAATTAATGCCTCCTGGAGTATTCACAATCCATAGAGTTTCCATTTCAAACCGTTTGAAGCATAATATTTATAGAAGCCCAGGGTGACTTTGGACTGCCAGGATGTACAGCAGTTATTTTTTTTTCCTATACCTCAAAAATACTTTCACTGTAAAGTGAGGACAAATACTGCACTTTTTTTTTTAATTGAGGCCATCAACTGCTCTTCACTAACGGACGTCATGTAAAAAACTTTAGCAATGTGAAAAACCAACCCATGTTAGGCAGGATACCAAAAGTGGCTTTGGAGATGTGCTCTTCAACAGATGGTCATGCCAGACCTTTGCATGTTATTCTTGCAAATTGAGTTTTTTTGCTAATCGTTTTCCTACAGTCATTAGAACCACAGGGAGTTGTAGAGTTATAGTGATTTGACTCAAAACCATTAAATACACGAGTTGATCTCCTTCACACCTAGGCACATGCAGCTATTAGATTAACGTTTTGTTGTGCAAAGCAGCTTGCGGCATCTCCACTTAGCACCCACAAGACATAATTGCAATGGTGAGAATATTCCAACCATTCCAACCGAGACTGGAGCCAGACGGATATCGGTTTGGCCGATATATAGGCCATAATTTCACTTGTTCATGACATCGGTATTGGCTAGCCGCGTGTCACGATTTTAAACCACTTTCACCCTGGCGGCCCTATTTTGGACATGTCATTATAGGCGATCAAAGTTTTTTTTAAAAAATGTTCAAAGATCTGCGAGCTACACAATGAAAGGGTCTAAATAGACGCGTCGATCAGTCTGTTTCCACAATATCAACCAAAACATCATTAATCGTAGGCTACGACCCTCAAAAAAAACTGCTATTGGTCTGGCTCTATGTGAGACCTGCACAGGGGAGGATCTAGGCATGGGCATGGGGGGCAATGCCCCCCTAAATGCCCAGACTGCCCCACCAAACATGATGACATTCAAAACATGTCAGTGCTTACATTTAAAAGTATTTGAAGCACTACTATACTGCTCCTAACTACTACAGTTGTGCCACCACTAAACCAACAGCATCATTGAAAACAGAAAACTCTCTGAGTTTTATGCATGCTGCATGTCTGCTGCAACTTCAACAACTGATGTTATTATTGATGCTTTACTTCCCTAATCAAAGTCCTGTAACCGAAAATGGTATGGGTGCCGCCCCCTTACCATTTTCTCCTGCCCCCCCCCCCCCCCCCCCCCCCCCCCAATTGGGAAATTTTACATCCGCCCCTAGACTTACATCATTTTGAAGAAAAAAAAAAGAATAGTGAAAACAGATGATTTGCAGTGGAAATGACTGACCGGTGCATCGATCTTGATGAGGGCGATGTCCGACTTCTCGTCCACGTCTATGATTTTGGCTGCGTACGAGGCGCCGCTCTTCAGCTCCACCATCACACGGTGCTTGTTGGCGACGACGTGAGCATTGGTCACGATCTGTCCATCCTCTGACACCACGAAGCCGGAACCGCTGGCGGCGGCCACCTCCCGCTTGGAGTACGCCATTCTGGGAGCAAGACAAGCAACAGTCAACACAGAGGGGCAGATAGAAAGAATGGGGAGCACAACATACAATAATAGACATTAGAGGGAATAGATTGCTCACAAACATACCGTAAATGTACACAGGTTATCTGTATCATCTGTAACTGACAATGTTTTGAGATTTTTAAACTATGCCATACCTCCTATGACATATATATATATATATATATATATATATATATATATATATATATATATATATATATATATATATATATATATATATATATGGTAATAATACTATTATAATTTATAGTCTACTATGGTATGCATTACTCCTACATGAAATATTACTTTTCAAGTAAACCTGACACAACTTCATTGGGAAATAGAGACAAAGAGGGCACACAAAGACTCTTAAGACAAAAAGGATAGAGACATTCAAAATGTAATACAAGGTAAAATGTTCCAATTCCAGTTGTCCAAAGGGTCCTAGACAAGCATTTCACATATGTTGTTGTTGGACCCAGAACCACAAAGGAACATTTGTAGACACTCATCCACTCATTCGTAGAATGCACTGGATATTAGGAATGGTGTAATAATTTGGTCATATATTATTATTATTATGTTATCATCAGGATCCTGGCAGCAGGAGCTGCCGACAGGAAACAAAGGTGTACATAATCCCTTCCAGGTCTTGCTTGGACATGACCTTTATGCGTCCATTTTGTTGACATTAGCAGTTCCACCGAGGCCTGTGTACACACACACACACACACACACACACACACCATATAGACCATGCTGATAGACAGAGAGAGGAGAGGACAAAGGCAGAGGAAAAACATGTGGTACGAATAAAGCTGCAGATGAAAGAGCATAGGAGAGGAGAGGGCCGGATAATGAGAAAGAAGATGTGTTGAAAGAGGGAAGCAGAGAGTAAGGTGCTCTCCTGACGAGTGTGGTCTGGTTACACACGCAGGTGGGGTCGTAAATTCTGGTATGTCTCTTAACGATACACACACACATGTGCGCGCGCACACACACGCAGACAGACACAGGTGTATGACCCTTACTTGCGGTAGAGTTCAATGTGAACCACGGCAGGGCCGATTCTCTCCACCACGTCTGCAATGAAGTTGTATTTGTGTCTCGGGCTGTCTGGGTTGTCTTGGGCTGGAATGGTAAAACACACACACGCGCACACACACACACACACACACACACACACACACACACACAGGATGTCAAAAGACTAAAAACAAACTGAAAAGAGCAGTGCAATAGTGCATGATCTAACAATAACAGCTGTGTGAAAATAGAAACTCTGTCCACGAAACTAGTCTTTTTCACAACTGGACAGGCAGAGAAACGCCCACACACATACTGTACACGCACACACACATGCAACATTGAAAGTTCAGTGCGGTATTTAACATTTACACTCCTGGGTCCCTCCCACTGGGTATTTGTTCCACAAAACCGTAACCTTTACGTGATACACTCATGACAACCTCACCCTATAACCTTGAAAACAACCCAAATTATAACCCTAAACGTATACGTCCTAACCCTAAACATGATGCTTTTTGTACATGATGATCGGGCAACAGCCACAAGGTACAGTATAACTCCCATTTCCTAAAATGTTCTTATGTCCACAACTAAATTTTGTCCTCGTAAAATGTTAATGCACACCATCGCAAGGCCCGTGATGTTCATGTGTGTGCATGTGAGCCAGGCTGAATCACTGGATGACCTGTCCCACCATCGTATCCCTCCACAGCAGCGGTGGTAGTACCTCAGGAAACACTGACTGGTTCACCAGGTAATTAAATCCCACTCAAAGCTCAAAGTGCGCACTAAACCCCCACCTTTAACACAAACCATGAATTAGGACTTCCAAAATCCACATTGGGACGCGTTAATCTTAAAGTAAACTAGCCCGTCCGTTGCACGCTTTGTCTTTTCCACGCCAAAACCCTAATTTTGCCAAGGGCCTCGGACAATTTTGTCTCCAACCAGTGACAATTTTCGTCCGCTTTACCGCTCCGCCCCACCCACGCGCCTGAAATTTGTGAAGCATTTGTCAGAGGCGCCCGTGCGAGCCCCGGAGATATCATTGATTACAGTGACGGGGTAAAGAACAAGCAGCACGGGAGACATTCCGCTCGGGGCACAGTTAAAACTAACACATGGAGCGTGGAATGAGCGCTGTCTTGCCGTACTGGGTGCCACTAAATTATACAGTATGGGATCCTCAGAGCGTTTCTCATGCCGCAGGCAGGGGGGAAAAGATCTTCCTATTCGGCATGTGCTCTGGGTTCAAGTCTGTCTCCAAAGATGAAGTTTGTTTAGCCGTCTATAGATCTGTCTATAGATATGTCTGTCTGTCTGTCTGTCTGCAGTGATAACAAACCATGTACAATTAGATCTGTATATAGAGCGGGTTCGCTTCCTCTGAACGCTTTTTAAGCAGTGGGTGCTCAAACTGCTCAGCTACAGAAGCAGAACTAAGTGGAAAATAATCGCCCACAAGTGGAAACTTAAGCATTCCAAAACTAAATGATGCAAGACGTAAAAATCCTTTTTTTTAAATTATGCTCCGTTTAGAATAAAAAAAGAATAAGAATACTTTATATGAGCCTTTACTTCCTGCAAGAAAGGTGCATGTGTGCGCACGCGTGTGTGTGCGTGTGTTCCACACCCCCACAGGGAACGCACTGCCCAGTGTCCAGTCGGTCGAAGCCATGCACAGTTGTCCAGGATCACCACAAAAGGACTCTGCCAGGCCGGTGGACACAACTGTGGGTTCGACCGACTCCAGATACAGAAAACTCCATATATGGGCCTAAAAGGCATACATACAGAACGGGAGAGAAGAGTGCTCTCGGTGCTCTAGAGCAGTGGTTTTCAACCAGTGGGCCGGAGACCACCAGTGGTCCTTGAGAAGGTTCCAGATGGTCCCTAGCTAAATGATGGAATGTTGGTTACCCAGGTGTAGCTCTTGACAGCATAAACATGAAACCAAGTGGACCCTTGTGGATCCATGAGCAGATATTCAGATACCCGCCGGGCAAGTAGATATTTTGTATTCATTGCATCGGTGGATCACGGATACTACTAGTAGGGCGGGGCGAAGCATAGTTTTACTGAAGTTCTGTTTAGGGTTAGTAACCGCATAAAGCACCGTCTAACCCTAACCCTAGCCTAATCCTAAACCCTAAACATAACCTCAGTAAAACTAGGCTATGCCTACACCTAACCCCAACCCTAAACTTAACCTCAGTAAACTTATGCCTAAACCTAACCTAACCCTAACCATAACTTCAGTAAAACTTCCTTCGCCCCGCCCTACTAGTAGTATCCGTGATCCACCGATGCAATGAATACAAAATATCTACTTGCCCGGCGGGTATCTGAATATCTGCTATACCGGCACGATTGGATCGTAACATTTCTGTTGATAAGTGTCTATTCAATCGATGGATAGAGGTCGAAGCGGGTGGATCCATTTGGTTTCATGTTTACACTTATCAAAAGTTAAAATATCCATAATTTGAATTAACCCACTTAATTAAGTGGGTAAGTCTACATAGTTAGAGAATGTAGAAGAATGTTAAAATCCAACATGGAATTGTTGACAAAAACAAAAGAAATCTTTAGTTTTGGATCTGTGCGGGGTGAAAATATCATCAAATGAAGGCTCGGCCAAACTAATACTTGGACCAGCCGAAATGTTGCAACATTGAGGGGTCAGAACACTAAGCTGTTGGGAGAGCCGTTGCAGCCTGAAAGAGGGACAAAAGAGGGACGGCTCAAATCCGATGGAAACCGTATAGTCATTTTCCCTGGGCTGGCTTCATGCTCCAGAGGTGCTGGTCAGCAGGACAGAGCGCCAGGGCCCAGTGTCCAGGGATGTTGTTGTTTCTGGAGCCTCTGCATGGGTCATCCTCCAAACAACTGTCTCCTTCCATGGTCTGTGTTATGATGAGCGCCGGCTCCGCTCACACACACGCATCGCATGCACACACGTCACACTCACACTAGCCGCTTCGACCTCTATCCATGGATTGAATAGAGCATAATCACGAGTAATCACACGATCGAATACAACGAGTAGACGCAGATAACAGATACCCGCCGGGCAAGTAGATATTTTGTATTCATTGCATCGGTGGATCACGGATACTACTAGTAGGGCGGGGCGAAGCATAGTTTTACTGAAGTTTTGTTTAGGGTTAGTTACCGCATAAAGCACCGTCTAACCCTAACCCTAGCCTAATCCTAAACCCTAAACATAACCTCAGTAAAACTAGGCTATGCCTACACCTAACCCCAACCCTAAACTTAACCTCAGTAAACTTATGCCTAAACCTAACCTAACCCTAACCATAACCTCAGTAAAACTTCCTTCGCCCCGCCCTACTAGTAGTAGCCGTGATCCACCGATGCAATGAATACAAAATATCTACTTGCCCGGCGGGTATCTGTTATCTGCGTCTACTCGTTGTATTCGATCGTGTGATTACTCGTGATTATGCTCTATTCAATCCATGGATAGAGGTCGAAGCGGGTGCTCACACACACACAGGCACATGTGTGTGCATGGATGCAAGCGAGTACGGAGAGACACACACACACCCTGTGCGGGTGTGTCCTGTAATGCATTCATTAATGACGATCAACACACAGTCAGAGGTTTGGTATGGCCATACAAGCAAAGGCATACACACACACACACACACACACACACACACACACACACACACACACACACACACACACACACACACACACACACACACACACACACACACACACACACACACACACAGTCTGTGGCCTCTAGCCACAGTTGTGCTCACAGAAGACACACACATTGTATGAATTATGCAAACACACTTGGACACACACAACTTACGTGCTGCACACACTCACTTCATCTGTTTCCACAGGCTCACACATTACCATCACAGCATAAAAAAAGATTGCTGATTTGGGCCAAGTGGTGACGACTCTGTGAAAAACCACCAAAAACAGATGTAGCTCCAGCAGTTCAGAAACTCAATCTACAAGGTAAAGGGACCAGCCGGGCTTTTATTCAGCTTTATGGACTGTGACAGATTCGCTCATAATGAGGCGGGAGAAAAGGGGGTTGGCGTTTGAGGTCGTGGAATCAAAACGGTTTCGAAGCGCAGCTGTAAAGGTTGGAAAGTGTGCTAATTTGACCTTGGGCCGTTAAATCCCCAGTGTCACTGGAATGTGGACAGAAAGAAACGGGTGGGTTTTCATGAAATACACCCTCACCCTCAACTATATACATTCTCTTCTGTTATGGGTTGACAGATGGTGACATCATGTCACAAAGAGCCATATGGTATGATAGATAAGGTGAACCTGGTAGCTCTTTTTTAAATGTCTGTCCATCTTTGGAAACACGGTGCACTTATACCGTAGACAGGGGCATTTTTGCCATGCAGACTAGGCAGTTGCCTAGGGCGCCATGAGGGGAGAGGGGCGACCATGAGGGGAGGGGGGTTAATAAGCCTAACATGGATAAATACATTATACTTATCCTCTATAACTAGAACTGAATATTTAAAACACATATAATATTATTTAATTTAAAAATAGTTTATAATTTTATCCCTTGGGGGTGCGCCATTTTACAGATTTTCCCTGGAGCCGCCCCTGGGGCTCCAGGGGAAATCTTGCCTAGGGCTCCAAATTTCTTAGAAACGCCACTGACCGTAGATCAGTGGTTTTCAACCTTTTTCATGTGCTCCCCGGACCACTGGTTGAAAATTAGATTAGATTACTATGCAGGACTCTGGCAGAGTAAAGTAAAAACTTCAAGAGGATGGACACAGGGTGGTGCAGTCACACGCACGCTCACGTGCATGTGCACACGGTGGTTTTTAAGAGACAGTTAAACGGAGATGAACTTGGTTAGGAGTGCTGTGACCCGAGAAAGGCATGCATTGAGACAGAGGGAGGAGGGTGGACACTGGACAGGCCCAGGGGAAAGTCACTCTAGAGAGAAGCTCTTAAACTGCCACTCAAAACAAAGGATTTTTTTTTGTAATTCTTATACTGAACAATAATATAAGCGCAACACTTTTGTTTTTGCTCCAATTTTCCATGAGATGGACTTGAAGATCTAAAATTCATTCAAGGTACCAATATTACCATTTCGACAGAGTGTACTAGTTCCCACTAATATCCAGCCAGCCACTTCGCGCAGCCATTGAAGAGGAGTGGACCAACATTTCACAGGCTATAATTGACAATCTGATAAACTATAGGCGAAGAAGATGTGTTGCACTGCATGAGGCAAATGGTGGTCACACCAGATACTGACTGGATTGGGAGTCCCCAGACTCTCAATAAAAAAAAAATGCACATTTCAGGGTGGCCTTTTATTGTGGACAGTCTAAGGCAAACCACTCATGATGTCAGATCTGCATCTTGATTCTCAGCAAAGAACAAGTGTTCACTATCACAGTTAGACAGATTTGTGAACAATGTTTGAGAAAAATGGTAACTTTGTGTATCTAGAATGAATTTTAGATCTTCAAGTCCATCTTGTGAAAAATGGGAGCAAAAACAAAAGTGTTTATTGAGAAGACAACTGTGAAAAGTAGAAGTATACACACGCACAATCACACACGCGCAGACGCATGCACGCACATACGCATGCATGCACCCAGCACACACGCGCCCGCACACACACACACACACACACACACACACACACACACACACACACACACACACACACACCATTGGACTACACATGCTGGCCTCCACTGAAAGGGTCATTGCCCACTCCCCGGCCTCAATAGCCCGTCTCCTCCCCAGCTTTTGTGGGGCTTCTGCCCGTTTTATGGGCTCTTGGAGGCGGAAGCAACTCTTCCTTACCGGTCCTTGAAGCCCCCCCCTCACTCACCCACCTCTTGCTTTTACAGAAATCCTCCTTACACTACTGCTCATTGAAGCTTTGCCTGTTCTACTGGCAGTCGTACAGAGTCTTAAAGGGCAACGTGACAAAGAAATGCTATTGTCGGCAGAAAACAGAATCAAGGAATTGTAGTTTGAGAGTGGGGTTAAACCCCGGCTTAGCACTGTGCGGATAAAGTGTAAGCTCTCTCTCTCTCTCTCGCTCATATGCCCTTTTTATCCCCAACTGACCGTGTCGTGGAAAACTGCAGTTTCTCAAAGCTGGAGAGATGGAGCTGGAATACCCAGCGGTCACCCAGCCATGAGAAAGCCATTATGGAATCCCTGCCAATAGGTCAGTGACGCTGGCTCAGGCCACAAAGTAATAGATCTCCGCCCAGCGACTTGATAAATGTGTGTGAGCCCCTGCCCCCATGGCACTCTCTAACAGGGTCATGATCTGTTTAGCCTACATGATGATGCCTGTCTCGCTCTTATCGCCATGACAAATACATACTGTAAATGTCTCTGACCAAACGGTAATAGCCAGACCCGGCCCCACCATGTTAATGATTTTTCTTTTCGGATATTTTTTTTTTCTGAGAGTGTATAAATGGAACCAAATGGACCCACTAAGGTCCATTTGGTTCACATTTGTACTCTCTCGAGGGAAAAAATGGTAAATGTCCCTCTTTTGTCCCTCTTTCAGGCTGCAACAGCCCTCCCGACAGCTCAGTTCTCTGACCCCTCAATGTCGCAAACATTTCAACTGGTCCGAATATTATTTGGGCCGAGCCTTTGTGTATTCGACGAAACAGCGGCTGTCAACTTTAAAGCGACGTCACTAGCAGCTTGATTGATGTCGTTGAAACAGGGCCTCCATGGGGCCCCCGATTAGAAGTGCCAGTCCCAGTAAAAAAATGAAGTTCAAGACGAAGTCAAAATAATTGTATAATCAAGGTGTTTTGTGTCTTTTTACCTTTTTTTGAAAGGTATATAGGTATATAATTATTAATTATCCAAATTGTGATGTGACGTCGTCATCATGACGTCATGAAAGGGGCCCCCTGATCCTTAAGGCCGTCCCTGCTTGTACCAACACTTTTCATTTTCAAATTCCCATGGCTGATAAAGTCCATACTGTATGTGACGATAGGGAACGTAATGTAGTTTTTGACATTTTTGTTACTGCTGGTAATACTAGCTCAAATACAATTTAATGAGCAAGGCTCCGCCATGCACCATATCAAGTGTATAACGTACCTATTGGAAAATCATTGGATCATAATTCATTTTCTTGTTCCCTGCCGTATCGTATTTTCTACTTTAATTCCACTTGACGTCTATAAACGCCGACTGATGACTGTGACGAGTGCAACGGTGTTCACGGACGCCAGCTGTTAATGTCGGAAAATGCATATGGCAGGAACGGGAGATTAATCATGACCCAGTTCAGCATTCCATAGTACGCCCGTTCATATTCTAATAAAACATTTACCATGCAAAAGACACGGTTTAATGTGTGCTTGTGTCTCTCCCTATATGTCTCCTTCCTGACCGCAGTCCTCCAACACCACCGGCTCCCACCTGCCCAAACACAGTGGGATTTTTATTACAAATCCGACCATCGACGCAAAGTTCATTAGGTTTCATTGTGGCACAGTGTCTGAGCTGGTGAGAGTGATGATGGCTTAGCTGAAATGTCAACAGAGGGAAAGGGGAGGCGGGGGCGGGGATGCCAACTGCCAAAAATCCAAAATGCACTAGTGGCACTTCCGCAATGCACTAGAATGCGCCAGAGCAGTGTTTTTCAACCATTTTCATACCAGGACCCACTATTTATTCCTCGTTTTAGTCACAGAAGACCACCATTTGATATCTTCTTAACTAATTTAGGAGAAATAACTGGCCAAATGTTGGTCAAAATAGCACTTCTTCTACATTTCCTAAATAGATTCTTGAACATTAAGAAATTCAGATTTAAATTTAAATATAATTTAACTCTTGAGAGTGTAAAATGAAAGCAAATGGACCTGTAAGGGTCCATTTGGTTTTGTTTTGCGCTCTCAAGAGTTACAGATCTATAAGGGTCCATTTGGTTACCAATGGTCCTTTCTAGGGAGGAAGGAGGACTCTATCATATGAGAAAAAATGGTGACAAACGAGGGTTTTATCTCTGGCGCCTGTCAACCAATTTCGCAGCAAAAGCACTAGATTTTCCGCCAGGAGTTTTCACTAATTTTGGCGCTAGGGGCAGTCTGGAAAAAAAGCGACAAATGCATCAAGTTGGCAACACTGGACTGGGGAGTGCGGGCAGCGAGGCGCGAGGCAGCAGAGCGGAGTGGAAGTGTTTAGCGCTGTGTGACATTAGGGTTTGCCTCTGGCTGCTTATCAGGGCTGATCAGCGGACGGAAGGGAAGCAAACACGCCTCTCCCCGTGCCATGGTGGGAATGAGGGGAGGGGGCCATGATAGAGCCTGCGACTTCAGCGCACAGCCCAAGGAAAAGAGAGAGACGTGCAGGCCACTGTGGATGGAAAACAGCATGGGAATTATAGGAAATGATAGGGCTGTGAAGGGGGACCGTGAAGGGAAAATATTTGGAGAATATGCAGAGACATAAACGAAAGAGAGAGAGAGAGAGAGAGAGAGAGAGAGAGAGAGAGAGAGAGAGAGAGAGAGAGAGAGAGAGAGAGAGAGAGAGAGAGAGAGAGAGAGAGAGAGAGAGAGAGAGAGAGAGAGAGAGAGAGAGAGAGAGAGAGAGAGAGAGAGAGAGAGAGAGAGAGAGAGAGAGAGAGGAAAGAAAGAAAGAAAGAAAGAAAGAAAGAAAGAAAGAAAGAAAGAAAGAAAGAAAGAAAGAAAGAAAGAAAGAAAGAAAGAAAGAAAGAAAGAAAGAAAGAAAGAAAGAAAGAAAGAAAGAAAGAAAGAAAGAAAGAAAGAAAGAAAGAAAGAAAGAAAGAAAGAAAGAAAGAAAGAAAGAAAGAAAGAAAGAAAGAAAGAAAGAAAGAAAGAAAGAACATAGAAAGAGAGACAGAAATAAGAGCAGAAACCATGATAATCTTCTAATATTGATGGTGGTAAAGACAAGTCAAGGGGAAAGAATGTGCGTAGTCAGCATATTAAAAGTCACTACACTGTAAGTAGAGTCACAGAAGGCCCATATTCATTATACTGCCCAAGCAGAGCCTGCCATTATAAAAAACAACACATAAAGACCAATCTCAGTCACCCAGTAGCCATGCATTCTGTTGGATCTTCATGTACATGGAATACATGCCTGAATGCCACACTCAATATCACTTAAAGGGAAATTCCAACCTTTTTCAACATTCTAATATGTCATTTATATACCTTAGAGGTGCTGGGTGGACATGATAAAACGTTTCCCCATTCTGTGTTTCCTAGAAATGGAGGTCTGAAGAAAACCACTAACATGGTGAAACATCTTCATGACATAATCAAGATGTATTTTCACCATGTTAATGGATTTCTTTAGACGCTTCTTTTTTCTGACAGCGTACAAATGGAACCAAATGAATCCGTTAGGGTTCATTTGGTTGCATTTGTACGCTCTCAGAAAAAATGTTGAAAATGGGTGGAATTCCCCTTTAAGACCATCTCCTACACTAGACTCATTCAAGTCTGCACTGGAGAGGCATTTGTTCACCCTGGCTTTTGGCAATAGACCTTTCAGTAAGCCCCTCCCCAAACTGCTATGATATGGTCCAATCAGTTATGCATAACATGTGATAAACCACCCTCTCTGCCAATAGGTTTCCTATATGATAAAACTTTTTTTTTTTTTTTTTTAATAAAAGTCACACACATTTTCCCACTGCATAGGGCATGCTTTGTTGACGGATTTTGAAGATCTGGTTCCAAAAATGAACCAGTATTTATTTTGTAAAGTCCATGATATTTACATTGGAATGAATGAGGCTGGATGGATAGTGTCCTAGGGTGGACAAGAGGGCGGGGCTTACCTAAAGGTCTATTGGTTTGATTATGTATTTCTGTATTCTAAACATCCTTGGGTTTCTTGAAAGGCACTCTATGAATTTGAGTTAATATTATTTTTTTTGTTAAGACAATGTATTCCTTAAATTGTTACCAAAGAGCACACTCCTTTGACATTCTATCCCAGGGGTTTTCAACCAGTGGTCCGGGGACCACTGGTTAAGCTGGTTAACCAGATGTAACTCTTGAGAACGTTTCATTTTCACACTCTCAAGGGTTAAAATATTCATCATCTGCATTAGCACCACTTAATTAAGAGTCTACACTGTTGTTTGCAAAATCCAGCCTGGAATTGTGGACAAATTTAAGCCAAAAGAATTCTTTAGTTTTAGGTCTTTGGGGTGAAAATGTAATCAAATGGTGGACCGTGGCTCAAGTCCTGAATAAATGGTGGTCCCTGAGATGAAAAAAGGTTGAAAACCCCTGTTCTATCCCATGTATTTCTACTGCCACACTGTGCCAATACCTTTCCACTTGGGTATACAAACTGACTTACTGACTGTAGCTGGTTGAAATGAACATGACCCCAAACTAAGGCAGAAGCAGAAACTGACCCACATTTCCTCTCCAAATCCAACAACTTGCATAATCAACAACTTCACAGAGGCCAGATGCAGAATGACATCATGCAAAGTGGAACGGCGTGTGTTTTCTTAACACGGGACCAGGTCACAAAGTTCTGAGCGGGGGGCCCTGAGGGGCCGCAAGTACTCTGGAGCTCTCCTGTCTGAGGCTGACAGCTAAACCAGGATTATAACGTCTTTATAACGGTGGGAGGTGCAGGGAGGGGTCATATAAGACCATCAGTTCACTGGCACGCACTAGACCAGGGGTTTTCAACCTTTTTCATATACCAGGGCACATATTATTTACTCTGAATTGGAGCCAAGGACAGACCCCAATACTTCTTTTGCTTTTGTCCACAATTCCAGGCTGGATTTGGGAAACAAAACAGTCAAACATATCAGACCAAAATGACCATTAATCTTCTAGTTGTGTAGACTTGGGCTAATTCAGATGGTGCATATTTGAACTCTTGAGAGTGTAATCATCATGAAACCAAATGGACCCGGAGTCCATTTGGTTTCATTTTTACACTCTCAAAGAGTTACATCTGGTTAAACAACTTTCCATAATTTAGCCTGGGGACCACCTGGAATCCTCTCAGGGACCACAGGTGGTCCCCGGACCACCTGTTGAAAACCCTTGTACAAGACTATTGCAGGCTCTGAATCAGTGCATGGCACTGAAAAGAAAAAAAAAAAAAAAAAAAAAAACAAGACGCTTCGATGGACAATCGTTGGCAATGATGATGAAAAGCAATAACAGGCAGAAGAGTCGTCAACTCACTGTTGCAGGGTTATCTCTCAAGCGCGCAGTTAGCTATTTAGGCATGAACTGACCCATAGCAATGACTAACAAACGAGAAGTTGAACTCTGTTGTTCCACTGCAGACAAAGCCAGTTTTGGGGAACGCGTCATTACACACAATGACAGTGTTTGACAAAATATGGGAAACGTTACAGAATAAATGTGGGTTATACTAACTTTGGGGTTTATCAACTGGCTGTGTGTGTGTGTGTGTGTGTGTGTGTGTGTGTGTGTGTGTGTGTGTGTGTACAGCAGCCAGCCCCTCATATGGCTTTCGGCTGTGATTCACGAGTGATGTGGTCCCCTTCGGTCCACAAAGCAAGAATAAACACACACACACAGAGAGAGAGAGAGAGAGAGAGAGAGAGAGAGAGAGAGAGAGAGAGAGAGAGAGAGAGAGAGAGAGAGAGAGAGAGAGAGAGAGAGAGAGAGAGAGAGAGAGAGAGAGAGAGAGAGAGAGAAGAGAGAGAGAGAGAGAGAGAGAGAGAGAGAGAGAGAGAGAGAGAGAGAGAGAGAGAGAGAGACGGAGACTAAGTACTTAGTTTCCAAACCTTGAGATACTACTACTTCAGCTAACAGGGTTGTCCCACTTTCACACTATTAGATGGAGATCAACAGAAGACACACACTACAAGGCACTCACAGACAACAGCACACCAACAACAGATGCAGGAAGAAGCACTATGTGCCCATGGTGAACTTCAATTTCACGCTATATCTTGCATGGTACTGGATATGTCGCAATTTCCAGTATCTTTAGTGTAGTCTACTTTTTAAGTCATATTACACAACCATACAGCATTAATGATGACAAATGACTCTCTGATATGAATGGTACACAGCACACATTCTTGACTGGGCTGTAATATTTCATACACAGAGCATATCTGAAAAGGAATGATGGTCTGTTTATTGTTAAGCTTGACTGATTGTGGTAACATTGTTTTCATTTGACATTTTAACACCCCTTCCTATTCGGAGGGAACATGCCCCAAAATAGCAGATCTGCAAGCTCACAACATGCGTAGCCTATATGTAAATAGTAAACATGTAGTCTATTTCCGACTCTGTGAACCCCCTGCCCTCTTTGACAGCCTGGAATGGCTTAGGCTTGATGACAGAGTAGGCTATAGCATCTTGCAATGGGTCTGGTCTACAATACCTTAATGTCAACCAAGTCTACTCTCACGACAACACCATATCAAACCACGTCTACTCTCACAACAGCATGAATCAATCAATCAATCCATCAATCCTACCAGTAACATGCACTGAAGTTAGGCTGACCATACGTCCGTATTTCCCAGGACATGTCCGTATTTCACGTCCTGTCCTGGGTGTCCTGGTTTATTTTTAGAAAATGAAGAAATGTCCCGGTTTTTGTAAAATTACTTTCATTCAGTTCCTTTCCGACACGTCTTTGCTTACATTGGACCAGTAAATCGACAGGCACTACACTGCGCACGATGACCTCAGCCCTGAGCAGAGTCAGTGCAGGCAGCCTTCGTCAATCAGTTAGTAGACACTAGACAGCGTGGTTGTCAGTCTCCACTACCATGCCCAAGCGCAAGTGCACGTTTACAGACGAGTTACAGAAAAAATTCCCTGTATTCAGACCGGGGCGAGACAAAAGTGAAGCACTGTGAGTGTGCACTGTTTGCAAAGCAGGCACGTATGTCTCGCTCTGCAATGGTGGTGCAAGGGACCTAAAATCCCACATTGACACAGAAAAACACAAAAAAGCTGTTTGAGGCGATAGTAGCGCCTGTTCGATATCTGAATATTTCGTGAAACCCCCCTGCCCCCCCCCCCCCCCCCCCCCCCCCCCCCGCTAAGGTGTCCTGGTTTTCTCCTTTGAGAATATGGTCACCCTAACTGAAGTAGACTTCAGATTGCATGTTTAAGCAATTAAGAGGATTGCCACTAGCCACGTGACTGACTGCATTGATGTGGAGCATGTGTATTAAACTACACCAGAACTAATCCGTCACTAATGCCACGACACATGCAAGCTACAAAAAAACAAAGTTGAATTCATAACTCTGCTTAACCAAGCATTAAGGCAAGTTGAAATTGCTTTCTGGTTTTGCATACTTGCACATACATGCACGAATAACATGACTCACAAGTTCACGACAACAACAACACATTTGAATAGTGGCCTTTGTTTGCTAAGACACATGGGGGTTTGTATCAGTGGACGCAGCTGTACGACATCTGTGTCTTTAAGCCCCTTCACCACTAAGCTACCCGGTAAAGGATGCAGATCCCAGGGGGATGTTTGTGGAAGTCCAACTGAGAGAGAAATTGAATCCTTGAACTGTTAATATGTGCCTTAATTGTTCGCACAAATGCATTCCATTTGTAAGAGTATAGGCTCAAGAAGCAGTGGGGCTCTGGACCAGAGCGGTCCAGAGCTCCACCGCTTCTATGAGTCTGCCTTGGAGCTCTGGACCAAGAGCTAAGAGTAGGCTACAGATTGAACCTAAATGGGCACTCTGCACTCTCAGTCACAAGAGTTGATGTAACAATTCTACACGTGTGTAGACTTCTTCTAAATTAAGTAATGCAGATGTTTAACAAAATGCAACCGAGTCTCCCTCATTTAGCTGGGGACGATCTCGGTGTAACACACGGAAACACACCCCACTGGTTTAATGCGTAAAAGTGAGTCTTTTTTTGTACCTTTCCCACAAGCTCCTCGCTGAATGAACAGCACAGGTGGCTGCTGGAGCTTCAGCGCCCGGCTGCTGACTCTCTTGAGCTCGCAGATGTTGCGGTAGGACACCCCGTCGCTGCCGCAGACGGGATCGCCGGCTTTGCACACGCAGAGCCCGCTCTTGCTCCTCCGCCGGACCGTGGCGGAGTAGCCCACGCCGCCGCCGGACACGGAGCACTCCAGTCCCTCGGCGCACAGCGGATCCCCGAGCTTCCCGCTGGCGCCGCACGTCTCGCCCTCTCCCGCCGCGCACACCGTGCAGCAGCCGCACGCGTCCAGACCCTGTCCCGCCGGACAGTCCGCGGGCAGCCGGGGACACGTGGACTTGTCGCATCGCGCCGGACATCCGATGGAATACCTGTTGTTGGCGGCGATCTGCGCGTCTGCCGCCGGCACGATCCGTGGGGACGCGAGGGCGGCGAGGATTACGCACAACAGTGACCAAAACATCGTTCAAGTACTACGTTGAGATATAATTAAAAATAAAAATATGAAACTATACAAAATGTCCCAGTCCTTTTAAGGCCTATACTTGCAGTGTTATGGGTTGTGAGAGAGAGCTCAGTAGTTTGGGGAGGAAATCAGTCTCTTCAGCTCAGCTGGCCACTGCGCACCGTGACGCGACTGGCTGCGTTTTCCTTTTTTTCCCTGTTTTTTTTTTCGCTGGCTCTGCAATTATGAAAGCCTCCCTCTAGTCTAGCGATGCACACACACTCCTATCAGGGCAGGATCTAAACATGAGCATGCGGGGGGGACTGACTGCCCTGACTGCCCCACCAAACATGATGGCATGCAATACAACCCAAATTTCAAAGATGTTTCAAAGTGCTTAATTAAATAATTAAAATGATTTGAAACACTATGCCACTAACTACAATTGTGGCACCACTAAAACAACACCATTGCATACAGCATACAGCATCAGCATATACGCCCTGTAACCGAAAAATTGTATGGGTGCCCCCATAACATTTTCGCCTGCCCCCAATTGGGAAATGTTATATCCGGGCCTGACTCCTATGAGATGACACGATGACCCATCGGCACACTTTCTATAGGCGGTCACCTGTCACGTCACTGGGGTGGGTGTGTTATTTTGACCCCTAAAAAGGTTGTTTCCACATGCTATTTTAGCAACAACATTTTCCACATGCTATTTTAGCATCGAAAGTTCCTCATTTCTTAGCCAGCCAAGCATGCCTTAGCCTGGCTAAAGCCAGACCGAATCAGCTGTTGGGCAAAAAAAGCCTGTCAGCAGATTGGTCTGGAAGAGCTCAATGGTATGCATACTGTGTCCTCATTGGCCACCCCAATTTTCTGGAGTAGGAAACGGTATTCCAGACCAATCTGACGACAGGCTTTTTTTTTTTTTGACTGACTGATTTGGTCTGGCTTTAGCCTGATAAGTAAACTAGCTGGTGGATATGGAAAAGATTTCCAGTATTTTTAAGCGTTTTCTCTGCCAGGTCCACACCTCTTAAATGTAATGTAATTGTTACCATGCATATAACATAACACAGTTGGGATGGAGGCAGCCCGCCCACATGTTCTATAAACTAAAGCTATGCATTACACACCCTGCAGTCGGATTTACAGTAGGAACTATTTTGGCATCAAGCCTATATCAGGACAGAGGAGAGAAGCCCTACCCACCTTATGTAAACTGTCAGATTAATGGAACAGGAGAATTGCATTCCTCTAGTGACACCATTCATTGTGCTCCCCTCTAATTTATGTGGGCGGAATCCGAACAGACATTTAAAAACCCAATGGCACATCTGTGTCCAAAGTTAGGCTATATAATAGAACTAATCGGAAAGATTTTTGTTTGAACATAGATGAAGTTAATATTCCCCTCTCTAAAACAAAGAAACTTGTTTTCTCAAGAGCTATAGTTAATCTAACAAAACTGTTTATTGGTTGGAATTGTTCATATTGCCAGTTTGAGGAGGAGGAAGTTAGAAAAAGGTAGCCCTGACTGAAGGCTAGTAGCAGTGTTGGAAAAAGTAGAATTTTTGCTTGAAGGGGGATTCCACCCATTTTCACCATTTTACTATGCTATTACTGTATTGTCCCGAATATAAGACGACTCGTTTATAAGACGACCCTCATTTTTCAAGACCCATTTACAGAAAAAGAACATTGAATGTCAAATAGTATAGCCCCTGAATATAAGACGACTCCATTTTTGGGATATTTCCATTGGGAAAAAAACATAGGGCTCCATTTTCGTTACCGCTATACCCCTTATCCCTTAACTTCTTTGCCTTTTTAAACTATTAAAAAAAACATTTCTCAGTAGTTCAAATGGCCAGTCTACTAGCTCACAACGTGTTAATAGATTGACATGTTGAAATAGTCCAAAAAAGTTTTTCAAAATAGTGAAAATGAAATAAGGGATATGGCATAAGGGGTTTAGCATGTAACGAAAATCTCACCCATAGTCTTATATTCAGGCCAATAGGGTAATACACCTTAGAGATGTTGTGTGGACATAATTAAAAAGTCCCCCCCATTCTGAGTCTCCCTTGATCATGTCATCAAGTTGTGTTTCACCATGTTATTAAATGATTTTTCTTTTAGGACCTATTTTTCTCATGGGACCAAATGGACCCGTCAGGGTCCATTTGGCACATTTGTACATTCTCAGAAAAAATGTTGAAAATGGGTGGTATGCCCCTTTAGTATCAACACGGCAGTGTAGAACTACTCTAAATTTACTCAAAATTTACTTGAGTAAAAAAAAAATCCTAAAGTAGGACTATTGGATATGTGGAACGCACAACCAACAACCAACAGTCATTAAGGCAATTGCAAATGCCGGCCAGGACTCTTTCAAAACCACTCTCAAAGAGTTGGCTTCAATCCGATACTGGCCTCTGTAAAAAAATATGGCTATCCCACCGTTCTACCTCCACTATGATATCCTGCTTTTGACTAGAAGTGAATCAAATGTTTTGATGAAATGCACACTGAAAACAAGTACAAATGCTTCTCCGCTCCCTCCATTGGCTCCCGGTCGGTCGCTGCACACACAGAGTTCAAAACTCTCACGCTTGCATTCAAAGCAACCAAAGGAATGTCACCACCATATCTCTTTAGTCTCAACCACAGCACCCTTCTGTACAAGCCCTCCCGTGTGCTCAGATCAGCTGACACTGGGAAGCTGCTAGTACTCCTAAAAACGCCGACTAACGCTCCACACACCCCAAACTCCTTTCCCTCCAGGCCCCAAAGCTATGGAATGCACTTCCTATTGCAGTCAGAACCACAGATTCACTCCCCATTTTCTGCCGCAGTCTGGAAACACCTCTTCAGACACATCCATCTAAGCACATAGCACTTGCAGTAGGCTTACATATATCAGCCCATAGCACAGTACCAACCCATGTATTTTAGATTAAATTGTGCATTGTAAAGTAAATTGTAATTTCTGCTTAAATTGTAAATTCAACTAATTTGTGTGTATTGGAATGTTTTGTTTGTTTGCTTGTTTGTTTTTTCAAAATGACTAAAATGTATTTAAGTACTGTATGTTTCATAATAATAATGAAAATCTACAAAGTAACTAATTAATGTATTGGAGTAAAATTGCAAAATTACAATATTTGCCCTGTAGATTTAGTGAAATGAGTGGAAATTGGAAATAATCAAGTAAAGTACAAATACCTCAAAATTGTACATACTGTAAGTACAGTAGCCAACTTAAGTAAATGTAGTTAGTTACTTTCTTACTTTCCACCACTGGCTAGTAGCATGTATAGAGAACAAAACAAAACATCTCTGTTAAGACTTAAGATGTCTGTGGTGTGCCATAAAGAGTCCAATAAACAGAGGGCCAAAGCATCGCTGTCATAAAGTGCTAGACCTACAGTACACACCACAATGTGTTCACTTATTATGGACTCAGGGGGTCTTTTTAAATGGCTCTTAGTTTTAATGAGGTGGCTCGATGGACCAGACTATACTTCTTCTCAAGTTCCCAGTCAGCTGCTCCTGCACAGCTTGGGGAAATGGAGGAGGGGATTTAAAGGGATGCAGGGCAGGCCTCCTGCGGTGCATGGCGCACATAGGGCACACTGGGGAGCCTGTTAATGGGACGTGTGTGTGTGTGTGTGTGTGTGTGCTGCATGCCATGCAGTTTGAATGAGACAGTACAGACAGTGCCCAAGGCAGGAGTCTGAGGGCATGGTATAGTTGAAGGGAACGATGGGAATATGAAGATTAAAAGGACCTCATCTTATAAGGAACACCCATTCTCAAAAACCGAGACCAAACCATAGACGACGGACAAGACTGACTGAGGTCTCTGTGATCCCCAACAGCAAGTCTGCATACTGTATGCATTGTATGGGGGTCTCAGGGAAGAACCGTCCAGGGCCCCAACCACCCAAACCCTAATAGAACTCTGGGAACAGACATGGGTTACTTTATTATGCGAGAGTGACTGAGTTCAGACCTAAATTGTCATGCTTTTAATTAATCCAGATCATTCCATAACTTTACAAACCTAAACAGTGTCTATAGTCAGCCTGTGATGGAAGAATGTATGCGACAACAACAACACTGGTAATGATTCATTTAATGTAGCCTACCAGTTGATGGAACTCGTAACTGTCTGATTATCACCTGTTGTTTTCTGACAAACTCATTACAGGGTCCACTATAGTCTCTAGGCTAGGCCCATGTCCATGTAAGGAGCAAGCCTTGTGACCACCTGTTGTTACCATTGTGGGCACAGCCGGTCAAAATAAGTGTGATGAGGAGGCTGAGAGGCAGAGATGCTGCTACGCTATGGTACATGACCTGCCCTAAAGTAAAGAATGACATCTGAGTCCTAAGCATGGTGTCCTGCAACTTCCCAATTTGTTTTACTTACTATAGTAAGTATACTAAGGTAGTACTTGCCTTGCTATAATAACATCCATAAGCTTCTGTGAGACAACAGTGCTCTGCCGGGCGACTATAGACCTACAGAATACCGCAGAATAAAATTAAGTTATACAACATATGATCTGAATTCTGTGTACTGCATACTAATATATATATATATATATATATATATATATATATATATATATATATATCACAGCATCCGAAAAGACCACAGCATTCATCTGTCATAGATTTTGGTCCAAGAAACCACATAGGGACGGCCCTACAACACAGGGCCAGCTTGGCAAATGGACTGGGCTACCCAATGGAATAGGCTGGAGTCAGTCAAGGTGACTTCCAACATACAACAAACATTCAAGCATTTAACAAGGCCTTGGTTATTGGACAATGTCCCAGAGTAGGAGCAGAGAATAAGGACAACAAATACATATCCTGCTGAGATGTATATACAAATGTGTGTTGGGAGATGGGAATTTATTGTGTCATACACAATTGTTTTAATACATGGAGATTTTTCAAATAAACAAAACCTGTGTAGGACAGCAAGAGGCTACACAGTGATCTTGCTTTTTGGGAATATATTTGTGTCACAATTGTGTAACCCATTTGTATAGAGAAGATCACAGCATTGCTTTGCTATTTGTCACCGCTTTGTCTGCTGGGCTCTACACACCTCCACCAGTATGGGGAGAGCAACAGAATAAAACTCATGCTTCCTAGGATATTATCAGCAGTCAATGGACCATGGTTGAGGAACAGTGGGGTATACAGTACACACGTTATTCATTAAGTTACACATTTTAGCTCATATCCATACCCAACAGGGGTCCCCAGGACTGATTCCATGTCATGGTGGACTGGTGGTCCCTCTTTCACAGTTCACTGTTCTATAACGATAAGGCAGCATCTGAGGCTACATTTTCAGACAGGTGCATTCACGCGTGCAGTTAACATTGCCCCTTTAAATACTTTGATGTCCACGTTTTCCAAAAGCAAAAAATGACAAAAAACAAGATTTTCCCCATCAAAGGGTTTGTAGCAAACCACCAATTTCATACAAGCCAAAATTCTAGGTAATGTCTTTTTGTTTGTCCTTTTTGCGTTTGATCATGTGGTCCTCATTTTCTTAGTCTGTTGGCCATTGGATGTTTGTGCACATAGTTTTAAAACAAATTATATATTGGTGAAAGGCAATATGCCCATGCTTCACCATGGATCTGCATCTGTTAAAAATAAAATGTTGTCCAAATATCCCAATTGTTGCCACAAGAGAGCAGTGTAACCTTTGCTGAGGACTAGACTAATCACTAATACAGTCATAGTGCAACCACTGTAGGCCAAGTCCTTGAATTCCATCTTATATTTTACATATCATTAAGACAATTCAATTTAAGAAATTCAATATAGTTTATTAAATTATATTTACCTCTCCTGATTCCATCTCCATGTAGGCCACCACAATTTGCATCTAGGAAGATTTTATATCATTTAGATTTACTTACTACAAACCAAAACGAACTCTGCACGTGTCCCACTACAACACTATGGGCAAAGATTGGACAGTCCACATCGTCT
This sequence comes from Benthosema pterotum, assembly GCA_039105355.1. NCBI lineage: Eukaryota > Metazoa > Chordata > Actinopteri > Myctophiformes > Myctophidae > Benthosema > Benthosema pterotum. The sequence goes on from CM076974.1 coordinate 38,529,146, forward strand.
GGCTGTAATCGGCTTCCATAGTTAGTGGGAGGGGCCTATTTTACAAAAAAAACAGCAGCAGCTCCAAATTTCAAAAAATAAGATAAAAATAAATGCTTGAAATAAAATTCTGCTAAATCCCCTCCGATTACTTAACATAATCACAATTGTGTAGCAAAATCAGTGGGAGGGGCATGTATTTCCAAAGGTGTTCATGTGATTGAGGTGGTTCCTCAGAATTGCACCTTACCTGTACTACTTGGCTCCAGTGCCTGAGACCAGGCGATTAATTACAACTCAAAATACATACATCAATAATATGATCTATTAAATGGCATTACTGACACTGTACATAATTTGGTATTAATATATTCTAACAATTAAGAAATAGACTCCAATTTCAGTTGCTTCTTGCTTGTGCCTGGGAGACATTAATAACTCATTAGTCACTTAAAAACCCCTAAGCACATTCACAATGTGTTTATTTTTTTTTCCAAGTCATCCACATAATAAATAAAGACAATTCAAACCAATTACACAAGACGGAAAAGGGGTGAAATAGCTTGGCTTTGTGTGTGGTATGGACATGACATGAAGCAGGCACTTTATTAATGGCTAGTTATTATTACTTAGCAGGACTACGATTAGGATTTTTTTTTTTAAGTCCATTTAACAGTAGCCTACTAATGGGGTAACCTTTATTTGGCAACACAGGTAAAGAACAATGCCAGGAAACATCTAAGAGCACACCAACATAATATATATCTCTCACAGACTCACACACACACACACACACACACACACACACGCTCTTGCAACAGAAAGCCGATCCCTGGACATTGTTAAAATTGTAGCATGCAAGGGACAAGTATCTTGGCTAATCTTTGTTAAGTTAAACTCATAACCATGGGTTACATTTACATTGTTTAATGTTTGAGGACTTCATGTGTGCCTATTTGCCAAGCTTCTAAGAGAATGGTGTGTATTGAAGATAACGTCCAGTCGGCTGTAGATGTAATGTGTAGTGTATACACAGGCAAGTGTAACGCCAGTTTCTTGTCAATGCACGGCTGTCGTCAACTTGCCATGCACTGTAGTCAATCTGTTGGATCCTTCTCCGTTGCATGGAAATGTAATTAGCAATGTGGCTGGGTTTAAGTCTGAATTGATTCTCTAGATTTAGAACTGCTATTTTAAAAAAGGGCCACTTCACTGCTTTTGCCACCAGATCGTATCTTAATGTTGTTTGGGAGAACACTTTGCTGAGATTTTTATGCGAGTAATATTGTTGTTAGACATTTAAATAGTATCCATGGGATCCTGGTTGTCATGGACACTGGCCTCACGTTGTCTCCATAGAGTAATAAAAGAACAGAGGTTGAACTGGAGAAACAGCCCCAGCCGGGCCACTATTAATTTAGTTCAAGTCAATCAGTGGCGTTTTGAAACGCCCCAAATAATTGCCTACTTTTGCATTTGACTACCAAAACCCTAGCTACACAGGGTTTCTTCGACATACCGTAAATCCACGGGTCAGCATGCAGTTCACGCTCTAACCAGTAGACATTGGAGAGCCTCACTGGGGCCTTGGCTGTCTCCCACTAGCCACAAGGAGCATTGCACCAATGCATTATAGCAATTGTAGTCCAGGAAGGAAGTGTGCCCAGTGTCCATGACATCATGGAGTTGGAGTCCATGGAGGTCATCACTGAAAGTTTCTGAAACATCTAAAAAACACGAATTACTCCCAGCATATTGTTTGTCTCCAAATTATCATTAAAATAAGACGTGGTTGACATGAAGTTGCCCTTTAAATGAATGCACATTCTGGGATATAAATAAGAACTATTTTGCACAGGCCATTTGCGCAGTTGCACCAAGAATTGTTGAATTTTGCCTGATTAAAGTACACATAAGGCGACATTAAACTCATTAAGATAAAACAAAGCTGACAAACTCAGTGGTACCGTTCCTCAAAGTGTATGTTAGTGACAATGGAATAACACTGTACACCAAGTCATTGTGGCTGCATATATGGTCACAGAGACAGTTTCACAGAAAGTCAGTTCTAAAACAGAAACCATGAACTAGCAGTGACTTTTGAAATACAAAACATGAAACAGATTTTAGTCTTTGACTACATTTTGGAGATTTGCCTAAAATTTAATCACACCCAGTCGTCCAGAGTACTAGCATTAAAATGACTGAGCATATGAAAGCACCGCACAGATTTGGATATTAGTACAGAGATTAGAGAAGCGGTGAACATTTGAGTCTTGGATTCAAGTACTCTTTTCAGTCATTAGGAAGTAGCTGGCACCCTTTAAAAGCTCCCTTTATTTACTTGGCACAAAATGGTTCGTAAAAATACCACGCCCCACAAATATTGTCGAGCAAATCTTTGTGCACTTAAGCCAGCTGGTTACGCAGGTTAAAATAACGCTCTCCCATTGCATTTTAATAGCCACAAGCAAACTAATGTGTCATTAGAACGCCCCCCCCCCCTCGGACAATGGTTACTATGGGTAAATAAATAAAATACATTTTAATACAAGGGCAGGCAGGTGGAGAGGATCTGGGTGAATAGCAAGTCGTCTTTGGCGCACACACACACACACACACACACAACCAGTTTAGTTCAACGCCGGTGCCCGCCGTTTGTCTCACACTAACGGGATCTTGCAGAGGAACTCCTCAGATTAGTCTGTTCTAGTCGTACGCTCAGTCCGCCGTCAGCTTTGGCTTGAAAATCCAGTGCCAGTGCTTTCCTAACACAACAGTATTTTTCCTCGTGGTCTACGTAAGGTTCTACCTGTGCCTTTGCCAGGCCAGGCCAGGCCAGAGAGTATCTGAAAACATTTTTTTTTTAAGTAGAAATTACGTTTGAAGGAGGCGAGGTAACCACAAACTGCTGGTCAGACCTGGCTCACCGGCAGGTCGGCGTCTTCCAGGTTCAGGTTCGTCTGGAGAGCACAGGGCTCGTAGCTGCTGCGCCGGCGCCACGGCGACTCCAGGTCGGTGGCCGTGACGGGGGCGGCGGCGACGGCGAACAGTGGCGGCTCGCGGCTGCTCACTTCGCCAGACGCGGCGTCTCCTGCAGGGACAGGCGCGCCTGGTTGTGACTGGGCCGCGGCAGCAGGCTCATGAAGTGCTCGCTGTCCCACGCCAGGCTGCGGGCATGTGCCGCCCGCGAGAGCAGGCCCCCCGCCGTGCCCGCGCTCTGGGAAACCGGGTGGCACGGCAGATATGGGCGAGCGAGGGGCGGGGGGCCCCGCTGGGCTGCGGTAGAATGTGGAAGGGGAGGAGCGGCCACCGTGGTCCTGAGGTGGAGGGAGTGAGAAAGAGAGAGAGAACGAGAGAGATAGGGACAGAGAAAAAAGGGAGAAATTATTAGACAAACAGTGAAACAAAGTAATTACATGATCTGTTAGATGAGCAGGTTTTGTTTATTTTTTTCAAAAGAGCGAGAATAGTTACAGACTCAGTTTAGCACCAGAGCTGCAGTGTGGAGCCTGACGCAGCTGTAGTAGTTTTCAAAGTAGTAGGTAGTTTCAGTAGTAGATGCTGAAGAAAAGGAGCCACGATAGACTGGTGGTGGTAGTTGTAGTAGTAGTAGTAGTAATAGTAGCAGTAGTAGTAGAAGTAGCAATAGTAGTAACATTATTAACAGCAGCAGGGAGTAGATTATAGCTTGGTAGTGGCAGAGGATAGCAGAAGAAGAGAGAAGTGTCTTAGGAAGCGGTGGTCAGTTGTTTGCAGGCCTTGTTTTTTTCACAGCTTGTCACTGTCAGATTTCACTCTCTGAAAGACAAGATGAGATGGGAGGGGGGGGACAGCAGAGATCGGAAATGCATAAAAGAAAAGGGGGGAGGGGGAGAGGGATTAGCCACTGAGCAGTTTGAGAGAGAGATGAGTGACAACAACAAAGCATCAAAGTTTGCTGCAAAACCATTTGACAGGTTAAGGGTGTGCTAGTTAAGGGTTCTCCAAAATGCGTGGAAGCATGGCGCTGTGCTCAACAGGACTGATATCCCCGGATGTGTTTACAGTATTAGTTAAGCCAGTATTTCAAGAGCATTAAAACTTTAACCAACCGTTAACTATTTCTGCATAGCGGTTTTAGTGTTTTTAGTAAAGGAGAAGGGTTGAGGAGAGGAGCAGGGTTATTGTTTTGATGTGCGTGTGTGTATGTGTGAGAGAGGGAGGTGAGAGAAGAGTCGACATACAGGCAGCGGACAGGAGGGAGGAGGAGAGACAAGCAGGATGTCACACATCTAAGACAGGTACACAGCTGCAGCAAACTGCAGAGATGGAGAGAACAGGGCCGTGAAGGAGGAATAGAAACAAAGAAAGAGAGAGAGAGTGAAAGACACAAATACCAAGTGATACAGAAAGTGAGAAGGAAACTGGAAACAGGGAGAGGTAGGAGGTTGTGTATGTGCAACAGATGTTCACGGCCGGGATGTCCAGGTAGCCAGTGCAGTGTCTGCCTGTTGTTGAGCGCATGTTTTGCCACTACCGTGCACGCCTGTGTGCGTGAATCATGTTAACAGGCTCATATGTAAGAACTGTCTTCTGAGTGATGGAAAGAGGTACTGAGGTGAAGCCTAAGTGAAGTAAGCTATGAGGAGCTGGTGTGGAGCCAATGACTGCAGAAGGTCCTTCCAGTGGTTACATGACCGTTAGAAAGCTCTGTTCAGCAACTCACATCAGTGCATGGGGGGGCAATAATGTGCGTCGAAAAACACTTTCATGCATTCGAGAGGCTCGAGGTGCGCTTAATTTCCCCTTCGCCACACTCCTTTTTTTTGGCCACGGAGCGTCACGTTGAGGGAGAAGTTTGAATCAAACGCACCTCACTTTGGTACATGAAATTATGCTTAACGGTGATATTTTTAAAAGCGTAACCTGGGCCCAGAGCTGGCTGTGAGGGCGCAGAATGGAAATGGGAGCAGGAACTGCACTTCAAAATCCAGAAGTGTAGAAAAGTGTGGGATTATAAAAGAGCTGGAGCGAAAAGGAGAAAGAGAACAGTGGGCAAGAGGAGCAGCGAGGAGAGAGAGGGATGAAGGAAGGAAGGAAGGGGTTGTTGGGTTCTTTGCAGCCGTACAGAGGATTGCATTTTTTTCTTTTTTTTAGGGAAGGAGTGTTGGGACTGGGAAGGGATAAAGCAATCCAACCCACTCTCCCTGTGCTGTCTAAAAAACAAAAACTTAATAAATAAAATATAAACGGCCAGCCAAGTGAGTGGAAACAAAGTATATAAAAATAAAATAAAGGGCGAGCTTTTTTTAGTTCATAAAAGGGCAAGGTTGGGGGTTTGGGGGGCTTTAGGACGTACGTGCTGCTGCACTCCCCGATTCGGGACGTATACCTCTGTATACAGGGGTTCGACAGCCGCCTGGTCTGCCGCATCTGCAACAACACAGTGCAAAGCTGGATTAGAGCAGAGGGGCCGTCCGCCCACAGGGAAGAGAATGACAGAAGAAAAGGAAGGAAAGATAAAAGAACAAGAAGAAGACGAAAGAGGGGAAAGAGATGAGAAGAACAGTTGGGAGGAGGAGGGGGGTGGGGACAAAGAAAGAGTCCATGGTAGAGAGAGAAACAGAGCAGTAAAGTAGTTACAGGTTACTACCTAACCATGGAGGACAACATACCCTCTGCAGTCAGTAGTACTGTGCATATTGGCTTTACCTGTGCCCTGCATTCTTTCTACGAGAATGCGAGCCTCCTGTGTGTGTGTATGCAGGTTGTAGTGGCTCTGAACGTTAGGAACCTGGGAAGGTTAGGACATAAGGCAGTAGTGGTTTGGGGCCGCTGCCGCACCGACTGAATTTGCAATGCCTCCAACTAATGGCAGCACAGACGAGAGAAACAACCACAAGCTGTTTCCTGAGGCTATAAACCCGAGACAACAGAAGAGACTTGGTACCAAAAAGAAGGTGGGGAAAAGGATGGAGGAGAGGGAACTCGAGCAGGCAGTTGCTCCCCTAGTTAGGCCCCCCATGGTGGAGTGCAGCGCTACGGTTCAAGTTATAAAAATCCAACAAACAGCATCTCATGTCTATAATCCCAGAGTTGAGTCAGAAATAGGATAATATCATGTCAAGTTTATTTCTACAGTTAGCTTTTTATCTGCATTTGAAACAGTTCTTTTTCTATGTTGATCTGGACTAAACATACCACAAGTAGAGCCACTTGTTTATTTACTGTTGATGTACTGTACAATGGTGCTTTGATATACTGTGAATGATTGATGTTTTATGAATGAACTCCAAGTGATTTAAACATTGAATTAATAATCCAGTGGAGCTGAGCTTTCTCTTAACAAATATCAAGATGAATAAATCATGGTAATGAATTATTCTAAAAAAAAGTGTAATGCAATTCTATAAGGCACTGATCAGTTTGTTGTATTTCTTGTTTTTAATGTTTGAAATTAGTGATTGTCTAAATTCATGTTTAACAGCTTATAGATCTGTATTGTAAAAATAAATGACTACATGGACTTTGTAGTTCTACAAGCTCACATTCAAGTGTGAACAGTATATTGCCATTTTCAATTTTCATGTAGTTAATCAGATTATAATTAATGACTTATAGTATTCCTGCTGCCAATAAATAAAACCACAATAAAGTGGGGGGAAAATCTGTTCCCAGAACTTTCTTTACTTGTGATGGTGCCATGGATTTTTTTCATTTATTTATTTGTGATTATGTCAACAGCAGCCTTCACTACTAACAAATAAAACCGTACCTGTCATGCTAGGCAACAATGCCACCACTTCCTCTTTAGAATATTTAGATTTATAGCTAGTCTTAAAAAAAAGAAATCTTCTTCGAGTGAACCATTTCACATCATTATTGGACTAACTTTATTTTAACATGTCAAGGGACCAACAACACCCAATTCATGCAGCATTGCCTAACAGAATAAAGTACCCTTATTTGGCTGACTAATTTGGTCCACAAGTGTTCGAGAATAAGGTAATTTTAAGTCATTGCACCCAAGGTCATGCAGCAAGTCTCAGTTTAAAAGCATAGCAAGTAGGCACACAAACCTGCTCATTTATGATCATTTTACCACTAACATCGTTTTGGCCATGGTTAGCCTTCAGCAGGTGAGATGCAACGAGTCTCCCCTCAAGCACATGCGAGTTCAAGTCAAGTAAGGAATTAGTCCAGGGTCCTGAATCAGTCTCAAGACTTTGTGAGCCAAGTAAAAGTCTGTTGTGCTTCTAGTGGCCATGAGTATCATGTTGTAGTGCGAGACACATACCGTAGCAGCAGACCTGCCAGGGCCCCGTTGGGCCACAATAGCCCCCGACACAGCCTTAATCCAGCTGTGCATCTCCTCTGGACTGTCCGCCTGGTGGAGACACATGGGACAAAGAGGCAGAGGGTTTGGGCAGTTGTTGAGTGAGTGACACAAGGAAAGAGAAGGTAGGGACCAACAAACAGACAGTTGACAGCAGACAAGCTACACGGCTGTAATTAATGCTGCCGATTGATTGACTATGCAGAGGTTTTAGAGTGACATGCAGTGACGTCTTAACTTATGTCTGCCACCATGCAATGCGTTTGCTAGCAATATACTGAATACATGGGATTTCTAAAGCAATTTGCAACACACTTGTGAATTATTTTTGCTGTAGCTTAGTTCAAGCAGTGGAGCTCTGTTGACACAAAAGTTATAGCCGCTCTGAGCTACTGCGCATTGTAAAAAAGAGCAGCAGCATCTCTCTCTCGCTCTCTCTGTTCCCCCACTGTCATACAGCAGTTGTGTGTGATATACGTTTCTCCATTAACAGTGCAGAAGCGTGAGTGACTATACTTCACCGTGCTAAACCAAAAAAGTGACGTTATTTTGATTATAAACAGTACAGCTTTTGGCTTTTTTTAATCAGGTTTGCAGATCGGCCAATTTTTAGACTGCCGACATGATAGATTGGCGATCTGCCGGTTTTAATTCAGAACTGATCAATCAAGAAACCCCTAGATAGGCCCACCAATATCAACTCTGTTATTAATACATATAATAATCAATCAACCCCAGATAATCTAAGCAATGCAAAAAGAATGATATCTTTTTTGTTTTTGTTTTTAGTGAGAAGCTCAGCTTTCTGCAATTTGGATTGGGGAAAATAATGTTTCATCTGCAAACTTATTTTGTGTAGTTTCCCATATATGAAGTTCTCCATATTTGGGTCAGACATGCCATGCCACATTTGGAGTGTGTGACACACAGACAGAGATTTCTGCCTGGCTTACATAGTACTCTCGATAACTTAATTAACATCATCATCACTTAAGAAAAGAGAATTGGGATGCCTAATAACATGCATGTTACCTTATTAAAATGGACATTCTACCTGTATATAGAAGGTCCTTGACGTGGTGACCACTTCAAACAGGTTATCCCTCATCATGATGTCACTACAACAACCGGGGGGGAGGGGGATGGGGGGTCAAAAACAATGGAAATTACAACCAAAACATACCCGAGCAACACTTTAACGAGCAAGGACAAAGACTAAATTTCCTCAGACAGTAAATCTTTGTGTAAAGTGTCTTTTTCTGAAAGATCAGGTGGATGCTGGAACTTGTTAGAACACCTCTGTTTGCACTCCTGGACTTTGTGCACTTCCTTGAGTGGGATCATTCTCAGTGGCTCCTTCTCCTGAAGACAAAAAGAGAAAACACAAATACCAGCATTGTCATTACTTAGCATCATTGCCATAACTTTAGTAATTGAAAAATATCATAGCTCATAGCACGCCCCTCAGTGGCACGCTATGAACTTGTAGGTCTGATATTTTTTGAAAATGGTTAAAATGTGGCACAAATTAATTATTGAATTATGAATTATTTTTCAGTTCAGGATGTGGGTAAAGAGATAGAGAAATTGGCATGTGCTTGAAAAATGTGCTTTATAAATACTGGTGTGATTTGTTTGTTTAATCTATAAAAAGTTTGACTTGAAAATTAGTCTGCAAGTCTGCAAGTCGGCAAGAAGTGAGAGGCAGTCTCATCATGCATCACGTTCCTTGGCCAGACCGTAATACGAGCCAATCACTTTTCCGCCCCTCACTTTTATCTTACATTCACTTCAGCTAATCGCAACGCTATGAAGTGATCAGCCAACATAATCCGATGTTTGGGTTCACACAGACCCACAAAGCTGTGCATAGGAGAGGCCTAGTGCCCCGCAACAATAGCCAGTAATGTCAATGTATTGATTTAAGGTACTCATCACAGTACAGTGGTCCTGGTTAATTAGGCCTCACAAGATAGAACTAGTAACTACTCATCTGGTAATTAGAGGTTTATTGATCTAGCCAGTAGCACAGCTGGAGAGCACACTACAGAGACAAAAGTTGATAGCCAGGCCTAAGTGCTGCTAGGAGTAGAGAAGCTAGCTGTTATCCTTGTTTTTGCCATTCGGCAGACTAGGCAATTGCCTGGGGCACCATGGGGGGGGCACCGGGGCGACCACCAGACATGCTTTAAGCCTCATACGGATAAATACATTATACTTGTCCTCTAACTACTGTAGAATTGAACATTATAAAACACATAAAATATATTCTATATACAATAATATATATTCAATAAAATATATTCTTTAGTTTAAAAATAGATTATAATTTTAGCCCTTGGGGGGGCGCCATTTTACTGTGCCTGTCATAGGTATGACATCACAGGAGATTTTCCGTGGAGCCCCCCTTACCAAATGGACCCGGTAAGAGGAGCTCCAGAGAAAATCTTGCCTGGGGCTCCAAATTGCTTAGAAACACCACTGGTTATCCTCTCTCCGTGTGTGCGTGTGTATGGACAAGTTAGGACATAAGACTTGGAGCTTCCAAATTCCATGGTGTAGGGCTGTAACATGTTGGGACTTGGAGGAGTGCGTGTTTGTGCCGTTTCTCCTGGCTTAAGGCTGTGTGGGCAGAAACAAAGCCACGTGTTGCCAACATTGCACGCCCTCGTATTGAAGTCCTCCCAAAATCGTGAAAAATAATAGCGAATTACCAGATCTGATTTGAAGTAACTCATTGCATTTTCTTCCAGAAGGAAATATCGCCTCTTCCAATTCCTCATCTGTGGATGGGCAGAAACAAAATGTTAGTATTGACAATTTTGGGTAGCAAAGATAAAAACAGACATTGGATTTGTTTGGGCTTGTGTGCAAAACATATCTTGACTTAGCATACTGTATGTGGTCTCTTGTTGAGTATGTTGAATTGAGGACACCAGCAAATCCCCCTTTTCGAATTCACTTTTTCTTTGACCAGCCCACAGAGCCAGGGGCCCTTTATTAGGGCGGTGCTGAAATATCGTTATCCACAACAGGGATAATTCTAAGTTTTGATTTTTGCCTTTTAGTTTTTTTTATTCAATTATTTATTGTTTTTGTTTTTCAGCTGCAGTTACAGTACCATGATATATCGTTGATGAATTTCATGCCATATATTTATATATCGCATTAGATACAATATCGTCCCAGCCCTAGTTTTTATGTCTTATGAATGATCGTGTACAGAACTCACCACGGCTCCCTGCTTGACGCAGTATCCAGATTTGATGACCGTCTGCTCCTGAGACGGTCTGCCCAGGAAGTAGGGCAGCTGGCTGTGGGAGCGGCGCAGGGCCTCGCGCTCCGTCCCCTCCGCACCATCGGCCCCTTCATGCTGGGAGGGGAGGGGAGGGGAGCCGTTACACGCAAACATCATGTGTGCACAAAATCTGTCCCGGATGGCTAAGGTAAGCGCAGTCCGGGCACTAACGCAGCCTACTCTGGAATTATTCCCCCACACAATACCCTTTTGAAAATGTACTTTGCGGTCACGAGTACCCATTGTGTTACTCACGACAGTATATGACCCAACAAAATATGGATATCCTGATCAGAAACCGATTGCATCCCTCTGACCAAACACCAAGATATGGTGCGTTCTACATATTGTAGGTCCAATCAGACTATCAAGCCATTCCACAGACAATCAGTTCTGTTAGGACTACATTTGCCACATGACGACACCCAAACCAACTGTGATTTACTCTACTCTGTGTCTCAGGAGGGTTGTGAGCAGTACTGAAACCCACCATGCACATCATCGTTAGACAGTTTCTTTTAAAGATAATAAAAATGTAAATATATACTGTATATAGATATTTTTTATCATGAGAACGATGGCTTCCATTAACTTTTCAGGAATAGAAAGCCAGTGGTTTCTATTAGCTTCGATTCCCCATCGATGACGAGAATGTTGGTCTGCTCACAGCCCTCCCGTAAGACAGATTGAGCAGCAGAAAATTGTCACATTTTATCATCAACATTAGTGAGGACCAATTATATAATTATATTGTGTCCATCATTTAATCGTTTGATTTGTTGTACATGTATCCATCTCGTTAAATTTGTTGACTGGCCTGATAGCAGGTGTACCACTATGTGCACAATGTATTCCATACCTGCGTCTGAGTAATGATTGGGACACCTCCTATGATCTCGGTCTTGTAGGAGACCTGTTTCTTTGGCCCTGCGACATCCAGCGAGGCTTTCTGGTTCTCTGCATTTTGCTGGCTGTCACATGTCTTTGGGACCTGTGGAAAAGAAAACACACACGCCGAATTAAACCAAATATTCAGGCACATTGAAGGTTTCCTGTCATAGCACGTGTATGACGCACAAATGGGGACTTTCAGTTTGTCCAAGTGGGTTCACATTCACAGCATGCTGTTGCTGCACGGCCTGAACCTGACGAGCCTGTTCATTTCACAATGCATCCAAGCCTCTCTGGTAGCCATTTCCTCAGAGGACTGTGGTAGGGGACGCATAGAGCTTAGTGGAAATACTCCTCTTTCCCGCAAACCGGGGCAACATTCAACAACAATACAAGGCATCCTGTTAGTCATGCTCTGACTCACTATCTGATGGCTCAACGGTCCACTCACTCATTTGTGTATAATAGAAATTAAATAATGCCAGCTCCAAAAGCATTCAACCTCAAGCTCAAACCACAAGAGAACAAAAGTGTTTTTGTGTGCATGAAGGTGTTACGATGAGTTGTATTATTCCACATGCATTTGTGTCGCATGCTTCGGCGTACATGTCTGGATGCATGCACATGCTTATGCATGCTTAAGTATATGTATGCATATCTGTGTGTGTGCTGCTTTTGTATGCAATGTGTTTGGCCTTATGCTGTGCACTTCTGGCCATACTGTGTGTACAGTGCAGTGCTGTTAGTAGTGTGCATGATCCTGTGTGCATTTAGTGAGTGTGTGCATGTGTCTCACAGTGATCTTGGTTGCCTTGTTGAGTGCGTTGACCCAGTCCACCAGGTCCTGCTGGTCGTTGGCTTGCAAGAAGAACTTCCTCATCCCTGCATTGATGACTGTTGCATGACATGAGCACAAACAATAGGGGTATAAGCGTCATCACCAGTGGAAGACAAAAAAGAAAATGCAAGTGCTGTAGAACGAACATCAGCATTTTATCCACTCGTTCGCTCCATCCTTCCTTTCCTTCCTATCCATTTACACTTGTCAGCAATGCAAGACGATTACATTTTTACGTATATTGTCCCATACCATTTTTGCCCATAGATTTGCAACAGTTTCCAACAATACAATTTAGTGTTAATAACACAGGACCATTCTCTCTATCCTATTCTATCCATCCTTTTTCATCCCAAGATATTGTAACCCATTTCTCACCCCGAACCACTTGCGTAAGCTGTAATACTGGTCACTACTCGCCCTCTGAAAACCTGGGGAGAGCCCTACATTGAGCTCATGTGTCCTTCAATGCAGGCCACTTCTTATGACCCTGATAGGCGAGTTTCCCCTGGTAGGATGTAGTGCGTGAAAGGAACTCCAACTAAGTGAAACATAGTTTTTATTCAATTTAATAAACATGTTTGGAGCAGTCATCTTTTCTCATAAGAATGTGGCCTTTTGCCAACCCCACCTTGAGTAAATGACCCGCACCGTCCCTGGTGGGAATTGAACCCAGGACCTTCTAGCTGTGAGGTGGCAACGCTACCGATTTCATCTTTCCTGATAAACGGAGCCAAACCCTTATGGAGGTGATGAGTGCTGGTTACCCATGTGCTCCATGCGCTGAGAGTTGGCCAACTACTAGTGTATATGCTGGCTGGCTGACCATACTGCCTGATGTAGCTGATAGGATAGTATTGGGATCACGGCTCCATTAACCATGGACATGTGGAAAGTGAGAGAGGAGCCTGGGAGCAAACTCTCCCTGCACTACCACCACCACCACCACCCACACTCCCACTGGATGACCTAGCTGGAGGCAATATCAGCCCGCAGCTTAAGACACTCCAGCAAAACCATAGGGGCAAAGACCGTTCAACCTGGCATGCCTGTTTGGGGAATGTCAATACAGGCAACACAAGTTTTCTTTTTAATAATATAAAATGGGTCTTAAGTGATAAAGGATAATGGCACGTACCCGGTCATTCCAGGGCACAATAACATACCAGTTGTAAAAGTTGGCCTGTGCACAGCGCACACATGCTCTCTCTCGCTCTCTCTCCCCCTCACACAAACCCTGACACACACCATTATCAATCACAAAGAAGTTTTTGGGTCAACCCCCGATTAGCTATGAATCAGTGATTTAGGCACTGAAAGCATCGCTTATGCCTCCCCTCCTCTCTCTAGTCTGCATCCTTTCATCCATCCCCCTCCCTTGACCCATCGTCCAAAACCCAAAGTCCCTCTCTGTCTCTCTCTTCCACTGCGCGAAGATAAATTACATTAAAGCTTGACTGGTAAGTCAGGGTGAAACAAGCTGCAAATAGCTCAAACTTTGTGGCACAATGGAGATAATTCTTTCTAGTTCCCTTCGAGTGTGTGCGCATGCAACTCTGTCTGCCCCAGCTCTGGGGACACATGCAAAGCCTCACTCTCTCCATCTCATTTAGAGGAGACCATGAACAACTAAGGAGAATGTACCCATTAGACTATAACTGTTATGATCACACGTAATGCTGGGGGGGCTAACTCTACAGTTACGCCAGGTGATTTGCTGATGTGCGTTGAAGCTTGGAATTTGAAGCATTAGAAACATAGTTGCATTGCAAATGTAATGATCTACATTGTTAAAAAAGGGACACAATACAAATCTTATGTCTTACAATATGCCTCTACATTCTGTAAACATCAAAAAGCGGAAGTGACATTTTTACTTTAGGTCTTGTTAGGAACATCTGGACAAGTTCCACACCATGGGTTTCCCAGAGGGCCATGGGAATACTTTTTTATGATTTGTACTTTATGTACACGAACACAGACACCATGAAAAACAAATAAAAATAAATAAAATAAAAGTACAACGACAACAACTACAAATCAACACACGCAGCAGTCCTCCCCAACCCCAGTTTTCAGAGATCCAGTTCTCTATATTGCTCACCGGTGCAGTTCACTAAGGCTCACTCAGAGCCGGGATCGTCCTCCAAGCCCTAATATATACAAGTTGTAGTAACACCACTTTAAGTCATATTTGTACACCCTATTGAACAGCCGATATGACAATCGCTCATAAGTGGCGACTTGTCTAAGCAAGGTGTACCACAAAGACGATGCAGGTGCAGATGAGGCTTTCCAGTCTTTAACCAGAAGCCTCCTTCGTAACATACGTAATAGCAGTTTGTATCCATTCAGCTAGAGGGGGGGTGACATTTTTCAATGTAGAAGGGTCACCCAGGACGAACAGGCTGGGTGAGAATGGGATGTCAAGGCCTGTTATTCTCTCCAGCCTTTCATGTATACTTGTCCAATAGTCTTGAATTTTGGGGCAACCCCAGAGCATATGGATCAACGTGCCATCGCTGTCTTGACACCACCAGCATTCAGGCCCTTCAGTTAAGCCTAAGCAGTCTAAACAGTCTGGATGTTAACTTTCCAGTACACTCTATTTATGATTTTAAATTGAATCAACCTTGTACGCAACTCTCTAGACATTTTTTTTTTTACCATTCCTCAAAATTTTAACCCAATCATTATCTCACATAATAATCATTATCATTATTATGTGTGTGTGTATACATACACACACACACACACACACACAAGATTTATTATATTTTAAAATAAGTGAAAATATGGAATTCTTAAGTTTAGGTCACTACCAAGAAATGCAATTAAAGTCACATCCTTGCACAAAATAACAATAATTATGAGAAAATAATAATTCTTAAATACTAAATAATATCAGTAGAACTTAAGTGTCCAGCACCAGTGGACACTACAGCACAAAATGTGTGTGCAGTTGCGTCAGGCACAGGTGGATCACACATGACTTGGTTTGTCTTGGAAACATTATGCACATTTCTGTATGCTGGCTGGCAAACTCGTTCGCACACATTCATGATTCACAGCCTGACACTCAGAAAGTTGCATTTTGGCCAGATGATGTCCCATAATGCTTTCCCTGAGTGAAAACGTCAATTACGATTCCTTATAAGTCACTGCAGGGAGTGTTGTAGCAATCAGTTTAACATGTGTCACGCAAGCCGCGGTTAAAAATACCCTCTCCTACGTTTTCTGAATTGGGTTCCGATTAGGATGTGTGCATCCTGTGGAAATCTCAACATGCGAGCCCACGCACACGCAAATTCACAGATATAGTCAAGGCAAGTCAACTTCGTGTGACATGCACACGCACGCACACAAACACAGTTTCCTGCTATTGAGGCAGAATAAAGGAGAGGGGCTTGCTGGTAAACAATAACGGAGGGGGAGGTTAGTGCCTCAATAACCTCTGAATGCTACGGGATGATGGCTCTTGTTTATGCAACATTCTCCGTTCCATTTGTGGAGATAGCACAGACACAACACGGGGCTGGAGGGCAAGGTATGACTGTAGGTTGGAGCTACAAATTACTTAGTTGTGCATCGGTGTTGTACAGGGCTCTCAACCAATATTCTATATTGTAACCTATATTTGAGGAGTTTTTTTATGAACAAATTGTTGAATTTCAAAATGAAGGTTTGGATTAAGTAAATAATAATCAAAATCTACTACTACCACCGCTAACCTCACACAGCAGCAGGGAATTGTAAGATAACGGAGCCATCCGTTTGCAAATACTTCCAAGTTGCATTCTTCTCCTTGTTCGGTGTCTGCAGGGAGACAACAGACAACTCAGGTCTATGTTTTATCATGGATCACTTGGGCTCCGGGTATGGATTACCATCAATGCGTTTTAAATAAATTAAAAGGCTTAACCGTTATGACTACCACCCATCAAGTTGGTGTTACCCAAACAGCTGCCTACCTGATCAACGGAGCGTTTAAAAACGTGTGGAATGTCACTCTAGGCCGAGATTGAGGGGTGAGACCAGGACAGTGGTTGCATTCTCCCAAAGGCTACAGTGACACTCTGACATGCTCTGTGTTTCTGAACATTAATTGTGTGTGTGTGTGTGTGTGTGTGTGTGTGTGTGTGTGTGTGTGTGTGTGTGTGTGTGTGTGTTCTTACCGAAGCAGAACTCTGCCTTAGGCCGCTGCTTTGTGGCATCGCTGACCTACAAGGAAATGTGCTCATCAGCTGTAGAATACTTAAAAACACCCTGAATGTCATGTTTACAAACAACACCTTCTAAAAGCGGCAGGAGCAGCCGGGGCTTACCTTTGAGATGTACGTGAGCTTAAGAGAGCCAACACATTCCGTTCCGACGGGCAGGTTCTATGGGTACAAAAAGACAATTAAACCAAACTATCGTATGCCCATTAAAATTAGAGCCTGACCGATATGGGGGGGGGGGGGGTTCACCTTTCTCTCGGTGGCCCTATCGCATCGGTGAAAATTGTCGCCGATATAATTTTAGAAACTGCACAGTGCACACTACTGGCTGCTACAGTGTTTTTTTATGTTTATGTGGCAATGTGATGGCATTGGCACCACTGGAGAGTAGGACTGCTATTTGTTTATCTGTCACTATTCACTCTACTCCATTTGTACCTTGACAGCTTGACTGAACAAGTTAAGAAAAGAAAGAAAGGTCTTGTGTGTGCTTGCACTACTATCAATGTGACCACTGCATAATCATATCTTTGCAAAAGAACTATTCTCGTTCCAGCAAAAAAACAAAACCTATATCGGTTGCAAATCAGTTATCAGTGGTTGTATACCTTTATCGCATCGTTCTGGTCGGTCGGGCTCAAATTAAAATTTAAGATGGAATCACAATTTTGCATTAACAGCTTTTCATCCTCTGGAATGAAGTTGAATTGTGCGGTCCAAGGGCAAAGGAACACTGAAGAGCATGTTGTGGCTATGCACATACTGTATGTATTTATACACACATATATAAAAGTGGGTTTCCATAGCTCTGAACTAGATGATCTAAATTCAATGTCATTAAATTTTCAGATTTTTTGTAGCGCTATAAAAAGAACAGCACTGAATTATTCAATATATCGCCTGTCCTACATGATTTATGAACAAGTCATGTACTGTAGCAGAACACTGACAAATAAGTGACATCTTTACAACAATGTGCTATACATATCCAAACCAAGGAGAGGCAGGTGACTGAATGTGTGTGGTGTGGTGCGAGTGTGTGTGTGTGTGTGTGTGTGTGTGTGTGTGTGTGTGTGTGTGTGTGTGTGTGTGTGTGCACATGCGAACGCACGTGCACACGTGTGAGGGCTAGACTGTCAAATATCTGCATAGGTTTGTTAACCAACTAGAACATTTTACATAAAAGCATTTATTAACTTTTCCATAACCCGTCACTGGGGACCCTCACCTTACCATATCAAATAACTACAGTATTACCTCTAAAAACTGGCTCACCAGTGTCCCATTTCTGTTCCTGTGTACCTGCTGTCAAATATCAAACAAATGATTGCTGGCTAGTTAATTACTTCTCCTCTTCCTTTGCTGGTGGGCCAGACAGCCAAGCCACGAGCCTGCTGCCAGCTAGGCTAACTTTAGACCCCTGTCGTTACCTGTGTGGTGCCCATCCGGGGTTACTGGAAAGTAAGCCAACATCAGCCAGTGTGTAATTACCTGCGGGTTGCCAGCAAGGATCACTTTTTAACAGCCAAGCTATCCATTAGTCCCTGTCGTTGCCCTGCAGAGACTGTGCAGCTAACAGCCGCCATGCTTACCTGTGGGTTGTCCATGAACCAGACCAGGCTACCCTGCTGAGTGTCCAGGATGAAGTAGCGCCGCAGGAACTTGCCGCTGCTCTCGTTCTCCTCGATGTCCAGGAAGCCACAGATGCGGTTCTGCCGATCCACGTAAGGCATCTCGACGCCGGGACATTCCCTGGCCCAGCTGGGGCCGGGACTGGAGAGGATCCGGGGGAGGGCAGGGGAGGGGAGGGAGGGGGAGCTGTGGTAATGGCGATGGGGAGGTGGACGACGGCAGCAGGGATCAGGGGGGGAAAAAAATCCTGGAGGGAAAGAGAGAAGAAAGTGAAGAGGCGTGTGGGTGTGAGGATATGAGGAGTTTCAGTGTTCGTTGTGGTGAGCTCTGCCAGCTCTCCCCTCCCACCCTCGTTCTCTACCCCTCTCTGGTCCCGCTGCCACCTGGAGCTCACCACCACAGCACGGTTTGGCAGGCGATCATGTGACACAAACCACAACCCCGCCTTTAGCCCTTTATATCGCCTACTCTGTCTGCAGCTCTTCTGTCTTCTCCCTCTAACATCTCCTCTACCCTCCCTCCCTCCCTTTTTTTGTTCTCCTCTCTTTTACACCGTTCTGTCTGCTATCTCCTCCCTCTTTCCGCTCACTCTCATCCTATTTGGCGAGCCTCTGGCCAGCCCCCACCATCCCCCTCCCTCTCCACAGCTGAGAGCAACTTGAGCATGGCCTAGAAAGAGCAAAAAATATATATATTTATCACAGGAGCTGAACCGTGTTTCACACAAAGCGAAAAACACACGCAGAGGAGCTGGCTGGTAGGGACTGGGCAATATTTAACCTGCTGAGAAGCGACAATATACACATCTCGCAGAGCAGCTACTCACTGGAAATCCATATAATAGTAAATGATTAATGTGTGTGTGTATATAAGTTGTGTGCGTGAGAATCTATGTGAAACCAGCGTGGGTGGGCGCAGCAACATTGTGAGCATAGTGTTACATCAGCCCTGTTTAAGCGGTTGTCATTTTGAAGTCAGTCGAAAAAAAAAAAAAAAAAAAAAAAAACAACGCTTTGGAAAAAGAAAGATAAAGACTCCCTTTTTCTCTGGGACATTATGAGCCTTGCGTGGGAGGGAAGGGGCAAAGCCGGGACAAAAGGACTGCTTGTTGTGGATCGACACAGGCCTGAGAGAGTCACTGTTGGCCGATGTATCTTCCCAAGTCGTCCCATAATATGAGATACAAATGACCACATACGTATTTATATGCACATGGGTATTCAAAAAAGCAGCAAGTAGCAACCATATCAAAGTTGACTTTGTGACCACTCCGTTAAACACACAACAGACCAAAAGGTGGCTTAGCGGAATTTGGTCATTTTGTACTAGAGCACAGCTTCTTGGAATATAATGTTAAGTTGCTGATGCTCAACCAAATCTAGATGCCTAGAGCTACACTAACCCTAGACAGTAAAAATCCTGTAGTGTAAATCAAAGGCTTTGAGTATACATAAATGTAACTATATGCAAGGACCAATTTTTTCAAAAAGTGGTCCGGGGACCACCAGTGGTCCTTGAGAGAGTTCCGTGTGGTCCCCAGCTAAATAATGGACAGCTGGTTAACCAGATGTAACTCTTTGAGAGCGTAAAAATGAAAACAAATGGACCCTTGCGGGTCCATTTGTTTTCATGTTTACACTCTCAAGAGTTAAAATATTCACCATGTGAATTAGTCCAAGTCTACACAACTAGAGAGAATGTAGAAGATTAACGGTCACTTTGATCTGTATGTTTGACTGTTTTTGTTTCCCCAAATCGAGCCTGGAATTGTGGACAAAAGCAAAAACAACTCTTTAGTTTTGGTGCTCTGTGCGGCTAAAATGTCAAAGGTGGTACATGGTACAATGGTGGGCCCTGGTATCAAAAAGGTTGATCTAGGGATGAAATAAGACATAATGTCATTGAGTAGGGTGGGTTATCAATGTGGTGTTGGCAATTTATATTATAGCCGTCTAACAGACAGGCTAACGCAATGACATGTCACGTAGAGTTCTGCACCCAACAAATGCTATTGATTCCATGACAGACAAGATTGTGTGTCTCTGTGTGTATGTGCACAGTAGAGATGGGATGGAATGAACAGGCTGATGTTCAAATGCTCCAAGAGTAGCAGAAGACAGTCGGGCGGACTGTGAGAGCAGCAGGTTAAAGGTCAGGCTGAAGAGAAGGTCAGAAGAGGGCATGTAGCGCCTATTCCTAACTCAAACACAGCCCCAAAAACTCTCACTCTTTCCAGATTGAAGGAAGTCTTTGTCCACTATCACACAGCAACCCTATGGTCACACACAGAGCAGGTCATAAACGGCACAAAAGGGGGCGGTGTGGGGTGAGAGGGCAGGAGGACGACGACACCACAGACAGTGGATGGATGGATGCTCAATTATCCTCATTTATGGACCTGTGACTGACTGTCAACAGCACAGTCAAATGGGACGTCCGTTAACAGATGAAATGTGGTACTACGACACTGTACTGGTATTACATCAGTACACAAAGACCGTTCCACTCACATGTCATTGTCAAGCCACATTATGTGAAAACATGCAAAAATGCATGACGTTTTGATTCACTTAAAAAGGGGAATTCCACTCATTTTCAAAGTTTTCCTGAGAGTGTACAAATGGAACCAAATGGACTTGCTAGGGTCCTTTTGGCTCACATTTGTACACAGTAGGTCCTAAAAGAAAAATCATTAACATGGCGAAACACAACTTGATTATGTCATCAAGTTGTTTCACCATGTTAATGATTTTTTTCAGACCTCCATTTCTACGAAACACAGAGTGGGGGAAACACTTTTTTATCTCTCAGATGTTAATGACATTGTAAAAGGTTGAAAATGGGTGGAATACCCCTTTAAGAATAAGAATAAGTGAGCAGATGTGAACAAGCCATTAGTCGATTTGAGTGCCCACACTGAGCAGCCGATAGCCTTGCCCTCACACATCGCCAAGCGTGCCTGTGCTATCCAATTTGGCAAGCTGTGGTGGACCCTGGACAAAGTAGGCGCAGGTATCACATGAAACAAAATGAGCGCTCCCTCCATGCATTACCTGCTCCGGTGCTCCCTGCGTGTGTCTTTCAGCTAGGTTGTGGCTTGGCAATGGGCTACACATATTTTATTCTTATCGAGCTTGATCTGCTACCACCACCACTCAATTCAAAGGCAATTATGTCAGCAATATTATCGCAACGTTACTGTCTGGACTAGAATTTCAATGCATTTAGTAGTTACATTCATTGTTAACCAAGTAACCAAACTTCCAAATAATGGTTGTGTTAGCCTACCATCCAGTAGCATTTGGAAGTTTACTGGTGTTTACTCTACACACTGGAGCCAAGCAAGGGAGGGATAAAATAGTGTGAAAGCAGGAAGAGAGCATAAATCGTCTAGAGAACATAATTTACAAGAGAAATTTGCCCACGGCTAGAAAAGTAAAGAAGAACATAATTATTCTTAGCCATATACGTGTATGACACCTTAATATCCCTCAGGAATCAGATCAATAAATGTACGATAGACACACTAAAATACTCCCTCAGTAATGTACTCTAACATTGTTGAAGTATTGAAAACCTATTCAAATGACTTGCTAATATCCACGTTTTGAAATTGGCAATGCGAAAGTCTACATTGTGTCTACTTTATTCATCTCCACCATATTCCTTCCTGCTGTGTGCCTACATTAATGCTGCCAAACAGGTAAATGCGTAAAATTCGACATAAACAGAACAGACAGTGTGACGTCACCCCAGGCAGGCAGCCCATAGGTAAGGGAGTTTACTGTGAGGGAGGCCCTCATAGTGACAAGCCCTGTCATGCTGCTCCTGGCAAGGAATCTGTCTCCTTCACTCCCTCAACCAACACAAACACATTTGTTCTAGCGATGAAATCTGACTAACCTATCCTCGGACTTACTGTATAAAGCCTATTTAACATATCCATCAGTTCACCTCTACACAGTATGTCATGCCAAAACTACCACATTGCACAAATGCGTGACGTAAAGTGTGACAAAACCACTGAGGCTTCACCTCAACCTGGCTGGCACAGGAAGGTTTCTCTAAAGTGTTAACTCTGAAAATGTACAATAGAGAATTTAAAATATTCATATCATTATTATTTTTATTCTGATTCTGGGAGCTCAATGTTGGATGTTGTGCATAGCAGTTGTTCCCAAACTTTTTCATGTCAAGACCCCAAATTGACACCAACTATAGCCTGCGGACCCCCATTTGAAAATATATACCAGTGACACCATACTAGAGGATGTTTGCGGCTCTAACAGTGATTCTCAACCATTTTAATTTCAAGGACTATCAGTTTGACCAGCATGAGTCTACGGACCCCCATTTAATGGCAGTCCCATCTCTGGCACACAATTAATATCGTAAAATCTGTTAATTTATCCCAGAGTGTACAAATGGTATCAAATGGGCCTATTAGGGTCCATTTGTACAGTCTCAGTTACAAACCCATAATGATTCATTTGTTTCCTAATTATCATTTAGCTGGGTAACCCCTTGATAGAAATATTTCATATTTCTGAGGTTTATTGTGAATGATTTCACATATGTCATACATTTGGTTTGTATCTGGGTCAAGCTACCACCTTGTAGATCTGCTATTTTGAGAAACGTTCCACCATGTCTCTATACTGTACCATCTTTACATCACATAAAGAACATCTTGCCATTATCTGTTTTCAGAACGTCCTAACTGTTTCTGATTGTAACCTGTTTATCAATACTACTGTGCGATCATTGCTTGATTTCTGTGTCGCCAATGTTGATATCTGTTCCAGGAGACACTTAGCCTAGGTCACTCTGATCTCTGAACCAGTTTCATCCAGTATAATCTTTTGTTGTTTTTGTTTTACCTATCCATGTGTAACTATGACGACAATTCATTGTGATTACATTTGTCTTAAATATTCCCTGCATCCTTCTGGATGTTGGGAGAGCCTTTGTTCATCATGGTGCTTGTCTGTGCTTCCGTATTAAATGCTCTCCACCAGAATACGACTGGATTATTCAACAAAGAAACATGACTCCGTTGACTGGTAATAAAATACTTTGCTTGCATGTCTTTGGTCTAAGGGTCCATTTGGTTCAGAAGTGTTTTCACTCATTTCATGTTGTTTACATCTGGGTACATTTGCTCAGATCCAGGGTTACCATTTTACCTCTGATCCATTTAGCTCTGTATTGCTATTGTACCCCTGTTTTCCGACTGTCTGTTAGTCGGTGGTCCTTTTCTAAATTTTGTTCAGCTATCGAAGGATATACAGTCCTTTTCCTATTGTCACTAATATATGGGTATTATAAAAAAATATCCATAACCCCTGGAACTCCCTCAATGACCCCTAGTGGTCCCCGGACGGGTGGACCCACTGGGAACAACTGCTGTATAGTGTACTGTAGACCTACTAAAGTGTCAGTTTCGTTAATGAGGCCCGATACAGTCTTGTAATGCAGCAGTAGGCAGAACCTATGGTACAGTAGGTTTGTTACACATGAAGACAGGATAATGTATTGCCAACGTCGACACTAATACTATTTCATTATAACCTTATGAATTCAAACTTCCAAATGACATTCTGGATAACTTGGCTAACATTAGTATTTTTCCACTAGACTAATTAGTAACGTTAATATCGGGGTAACACGAAGGAGTCATGCCAGATTGTCAAAACGAGCTCACATACACACACACAAAACCTGTTCAAATAGCAGCATCAAATAGCATTACTTCAGCCATTTGGTCCTTCATCGGACCAAATGGTACTGTACCAGGGTTAGCTTTAGCTTACACCCAGCTGAAACCAGAGCCTCGCGACTATAGACAGAGTTACGCAAACTCCGTTCACTTCATGGGGTCAGTCCAATGGCGGCTTATTCTAATGAGAATGGAGACAACAAATAGGGACAGGTCCAGGACCAGAAGTGGACAGAAATGCACTGGAAACCAGGCAGCCCCGCATTAGTTATCTTGAATTTTAATACTTTTAATTTTGGTAATAATACTTCGGTTGTTAGATGTATAACACGAAAACAGTTGACATGTTGTACACATGCCTAAAATAGTTCCCTTGTTGAAAGCGAAGTATTTCAAATCAAATTCCAACTCCGGTGTGTCCCTCTTTCAGGCTGCACGAGCAGCGCTCCAGCGCCCGGTTTCTGACCCCTCGATGTCGCAACTCTTCTACTAGATGGCTCTGGCTGAAGCTAACCTGCACTCCACGTTCGATCGATCGATTGGTGATTGATTGATTGAAATTTGTATTAACAGTTCGGAGGTTTACAGATTACAGCACAAGCACAACTCAACTCGGACTGCGTGGACGACAACATAAAGCATTTGTAATTGTGTGTAAATAGGGTTCACCATGTTGACGTTTTTTACCAGTTCTACGAATATACTGTTCTACCAAATAAATAAAAGCTCAATAACGATCAATTGACTTGTCGGGCCGAATTTATATACCTAATGTCCAACGTTGTGCTTGCTGCACGGTATAGTGGACGTTACAAACATGGCCACCTGGTTAGCATGGAGCTAACCTGCCTGCATCTGCTTGGCAGACAAGTTTTGTCCTCCTCCTCCTCCTCCTAGCTACGAACCAACGCTATGTGCTAGCTCGACGTTGACAAAGTGAGTTGTTGTTTTGGACCATGTAATGTATCTCCCGATGTGTATGTGTTTCCACTTTACAACCAACTTACCCCGTTAATGTCTTCTCGGGTCGATGGTTTGGCTTGTGTTGCTGTGTGTCTCCCTGTGCCTCAGCCCATCTCCACTCCTCATCCACTACTATCTGGGTGAGTGAGTGAGTACCAGCGGTGGCAGTCACAGTGCCTCCCCTCTCTCTCTCTCTCTTTCTCTCTCTCTTTCTCTCTCTCTCCCTCTCTGATTCAATTCGAAGGGCTTTATTGGCATGAGAAAACGTTTTTACATTGCCAAAGCAAAAAGAACAAGGCATGGGGGGTAATGCCCCCCTAAATGTCCAAACTGCAAACAGGATGCCATTAACAACAGCCCACTGAACAAAAGTGTTCAGTGTACTTTTAGACTTCTTTTAGACATTCTTTTTACATCTTTAGATGTAGATGCTCAGTGGGAACTCAATTTTCAAAAAATATTCCTACTCTCTGAGTCAGACCTATTATGCATGCTTTGTGCCTGTTGCAACTTCAACAACAACTGATGTTATCATTGATGCTTACTTGCCTAATATAAGTTCTGTACCAGATATAAATCTTGTGGGTTGCAGAACTAAACTAGAAAAATGCCCTTCTGGGCACAGGTCTCCACCAGGCCAGGTTGTGGTCTCCTGGTGGCACTATAATAGGACAATGCTAAAAGGGTGCGATTTCTTCTTATGACTTTGGAATTTGGATGATTTGGGGCATTTTGTACAAAAAAATGTGTTTAGCAAATATCCACCTGTTGGTGGCGGTATTGTGAAAAGAGTGGGATAGGTTTCTGAGCATAGTAGGAAAGTGTGTTAAAGTGTGTGTCATCATGTAAATAGTCTGCTGCATTCATCATTTGATGCTTTTTGTTCTAAACGGGGCAAACTTCAGACTGTTCATTCCATCGCATCTCTCTTGCAAACTTTGAAAGTGCATAGGCAACTAGGGTGGAATATGAAATATGGGATATATCCGTCCGTCAAATGAAAATAACAGGTCAAAGGTTCATGTCTGTGTTTTAAGGAGTGTGCATGGCACATTTCATGCAGAGTGATGCAGGTACTGTATATGTAAAATTGCGTGCTGCCTAAGGGTGGCGCTATAACAGGCCGTTGTGGAATTTAGCAAAATTGGGGCAGAGGTTAATCGTCAGCATCCAGGGAGTGTGTGTGCAAACGTTGGCAGTGATCGGACTGAGGGTGCAGGAGATAAGCTGTGCACAGACGCTGCCTAAGGGTGGCGCTATAAGAGGCTGTGGAAAATGGAAGTTGGGACAGAGGTTCATCGTCAGCATTCAGGGAGTGTGTGTGCAAATTTTGACAGCGATCGGACTAACCATGCCAGAGATAAGCTGTGCACAGACGCTGGACACACACACACACACACACACACACACACACACACACACACACACACACACACACACACACACACACATACATTTTTTATCAAAAATTCAAAAATCGGCCTCCTGGAGCTACAGTACAGCAGGCTGCTGTGTGCAGAAGTTCATGGTTGGCCTGGTGGAGACAATAATTTAATTGAAAATGGTATGGGGGCGGCTTCATCGTCTGCGGCGTGAAGTGACAGGCGATGAAGCCGCCCTCATGCCTTCATCTCTCTCTCTCTGTCTAAATCTGATTTTCAATTCAAAGGAAAGGAGCTTTTGATATGGCATGATCATATAAAATATACTACATTTTGATGAACTGAGCATGCTGGCCCTACTGTAAACAACTGGAAATACTTTATGGTGTGTCGTCCATTCAGTTAATGGGGTATTGAGTTGTGCTTGAAATTACTGAGAGAGAGAGAGAGAGAGAGAGAGAGAGAGAGAGAGAGAGAGAGAGAGAGAGAGAGAGAGAGAGAGAGAGAGAGAGGGAGAGAGAGAGAGAGATGGGGATGCAGAGTTTTTGCGCCATCTACAGTATTTAACATAGAGGAGTACAAAATGTCTACTTGAATATACTGTACTGCATACATGATGTACCATATAGAGAAACTCACTGAACCTGCACACAGTAACTAATTCCTTTGTTACGCTTTGTTACTCAGGGTGGTGAGCCAGTATCCTGGACGCCGTACCCTGGAGACCCCCACACAGAGTTGCATCACTCACTTCACAGAGGTGTGATTTTATTACATCAAAGTCTGATAGCCTACTTCCTTGTGTGAAATATGTTTATACTAATCAGAATTAACATTGCAAAAGTGTTTTAAGTGTCTCTGCCCCACTTTCTTTTGCAAGTCCTGCTCCATAAACAGTATAATGTCACTAATATAATGTCACTCTAGGTCAGTGGTTTTCAACCTTTTTGAAACCAGGGCCCACTATTTAGTCAGCATTTGAGCACCATTTGAGGACATTTTAACTCCACAGACCCAAAACTAAAGATCTCTTTAATCTATTTGTGTAGATTTGGGCTACTTCCGATGGATATATGAATATTTTAACTATAGTGTACTGTAAACATAAAACCAAATTAATGGACGGTCCTCCAATGGGTCAGCAGTTCAAATCCTGGCTCCTCCTGTCCACATGCTGAAGTGTCCTTTGGCAAGACACTGAACCCTAATTGGGTACCTTGCATGGCTTCTGCTGCAATGTAAGGGTGGATGTAATGCAATTTCAATTCAATTTTCAATTCAAAGGAGCTTTATTGGCATGAGAAAACAGACATCGCCAAAGCAAGTGTCACAAAACAATACAATGCAGTTGAAAATAAGGACAAATATATACAGTTGGAGAGGGGTACAGAGTTTTGTAGACAGAGTTATGCTACATTGGATTGTTTTTTAACAGGTTACAAACAACATGTTATAACAGGGCATATAACTTTCTTTCCTCTTTTCTGTTTTTTGTTCATAATGCACTATGTAAAGCTCCTTGGTCAAGCTGGTGCAATACAAATGCACCATTCAACATTTAGCAAGAGAAAATCTGCAGAAATGTCAAATGTTCATCACATTTGTGCAACAGTGACATCTGTACTCTGTACTGTATTTGTGGTGCCCTCTATTGGTGGAATGGTGATGTAAAGTGAAGTAACTTTTGGCACTGCATTGTTTATTGCTAAGAGTCAAGGATTTAAGTCCCCATCCCAATCCGGCATAAGGGGAGTTAACGGCATGTGGGGGTCCCTCTACTGTACGATACTTAAAAATTATCTCAAATTATCATATAGTGTGTGTGTGTGTGTGTGTGTGTGTGTGTGTGTGTGTGTGTGTGTGTGTGTGTGTGTGTGTGTGTGTGTGTGTGTGTGTGTGTGTGTGTGTGTGTGTGTGTGTGTGTGTGTGTGTGTGTGTGGATACTTGGTTCACACCACTTAAAAATAGCATATTAAGGTTTTCTGAAATGGTCAGTTTGAAATTAAACTCTTTATTCTGTATTTATACAGCAACATCACAATGTTTCACAAATACCAGTAGCTAGTCTAAAAAGCAGCCAGATTCCATCCCAAGTCTCTTTCATTTTGCTTTCAGCATTTACTCTGCCCAACATACAGTATATTCATGTGATGTCATTTTGATAATTCCTTTTTTCCATTCCTTCAGGCAGGGTGTTCGAGAGATCTTCCAGTTACGCAGAAAGACCCTGGCAGCTGTAACAAGTCCAAACTTTATAATAGTAAAAGCATTTTTATTTATGCCAGGGACCACTGGCCTGCCCCCTAATAAACAGAGATGTGAATCTTTGGGCAGTGTAATGCTCACCCATTTCTCAAGTAATACTATGGAACAGTCCCAAATTTTTATTCTTATTTTGATAGGTGCATGAAAATGAAGGCCACTAATTTTATAAATGTTAGAGTTCAGAGCACAGAGTTAACAAAGTAAAAATAAAACTTTTCTGAAAATGAAGTTATTCTATTCTTGCATTTCAACATCACAGTATGAATTTGTGCCATGCACTACAGCAGTAGCGTCTGTGTGTGGCACAGCCCACAACAGTCAAATTCTATCTAGAGACCAACGGAAGTAAAAAGGGGAGGTGCAGTGAGTGACTTCTGTTCAACTTTTTACCACAGATCGTCCTCATAACAACACACATAGTATATACGGACAAAAGCCACAATGGACGAGGAGGCCTTGGATAGTTATCCTAAGCTGAGGCATTTCCCTCTGGTCTGGCCACATCCAAGGGTTCGATCCCACAGTGACACGTCTGGTTTCCGCTCCAGAATCTTCTGCAGACTCAGGGGTGCACAGTCAGGTAAGCTAATGCCATTAATATTTCAATTAAAACATAAAGGTTCATGGCATAAGCCAATTTGATCTTATTCTCATAGTAGCTTGCCAGATTACACAAAAACAAAAACAAACCTCCTGCTTATGCTGCTATATTTTAAATAAAAACCTAAATACTTGAAAAATCTAAAGCACAGTAAATCTTTAAGCTTTCAGAATCTTTCAGATTATAATTTGAATGTGACATTTTATGTTCCTTTCATTAGCAAAAACGTGTTATTTCTGGTATAATAGGAGTACTTATCTTGCCAAACAATGTAGGTTCATCGATGAAAAAACGTCTTTCCTGTTCTAGTATTACCGTCAGAGTGAACTCTCACTCTACTCTCTCTCTTTCTCTCTCTGTCTCCCTCTCTCTCTCTTCCTCTCTGTGTGTTGTAAGTACTGCTGTCATATACCGTTTTATTTGCTGCTGAGCAAACTAGGCCATACCGTACTGTGTAAACCACAGAGTGACAGAGTGGGTCTCACTTCCTCCAGCAATGTCACACAATCACTGTCCCTGCACCTAAACTCTGAATCAGGCTATGTGATATCTTAGTGAGTGAAATCACCCTAACCAGCTTTTCTCCACCAGTGCTTTTGTACCATAAGTCCATACACAGGCCTGTCTCATAGCAATATGGAATATGTTCTCACTCCTATTTGTCTGAGTGCTTCCCAGCTCTATGTTTATCTTTAACAGCAACAGCAATCTCTCTGTGTGTTCATATTGTAATGACGGGAAATGGCAGTGTAGTGGTCTAGATTTTAAGTGTTTCCCAACCTTTTTTGTCCCAAGGCACACTTTTCAAAGCCCCTAAATGTCAAGGCACACCTAGCTATACGGTGTGTGTATATAGGCCTACACACACACACACATATATATATATATATATATATATATATATATATATATATATATATATATATATATATATATATATATATATATATATATATATATATATATATATATATATATATATATATATATATATATATATATTATATTTATGATACAATATGTGCATGTCAAGTAGGCTTAAGCCTATGATTAATAAATAATAATGAAGTTTGATTGTGTCCACCATGCCCATTTAATCAAATATTCACTCCAGTAAAGCCAGAAGCAGCAAATCATAGTGGAGTTTATCATCTCAGCATCTGTGAATGTTGTTTGCAGTTGCACTACTTCTCTTCACATGGGTGTGATTTCCCCCCCTTCTTGCCAATGGTCAACGATCACGCAACACAGAGAGAAGCTGCATTTACTCTCTCCATCATGTGTAAGCCTCGGTCACGTGTTTTGCCATGCCTCATGGCATTTTTAGTGAGCTTTTTAATCCTTTCATTGGGCAAATCTGAACCCACGGGTTACCGGCATTTTGCGACATTATTGATTTGGCACAATAGTGGGAGCGATCCGAGCGATATTGTCATTTGATTTCAAGTTTCTCACACACACGGAGGAGTAGCGCTGTGCTCGCGCTGCTGTAACTGTGACAAACTGGAGTTGGAAATGCATTGTTTTCGACAGTTCTGCGACACAGATAGCCTACCTATAGTCAACGGTAATGTGATGGCCCCGTTGAAACAAAGACTGAATTAGCATTTCTATGGCCAAGGGCAGCTTCACTGGATAGGGAGCGACGGTCAGCGTGTTGTTTTCTTCGCACCTCGGAACAATGTAATGAATGTAGTATCTATTGGTTCCGTGGTGGCGCCCGGCCGTGCCGACTGCAGTATCGATTGGTTTCGGGATATGCTAAGGAATTTGTTTGGAATATCTCACGGCACGGTTGGCCTTGCTCCAAGTCACGGTAAAGTGACGCGGCACGGTCGTTGGGAATGACTGGTCTAGATTTTAAGTTGGATAGCATATAATGTTGCTGGTCCTAGTCGTTACAGTATTTCACCAGCCCCATCATTGGTTTCAGGTCTTGTTTAGTTATGCTGTGGAAATTACCTGTATTCTATAATCTTGATACTGTATTAGTCTTGATATTATTGAGCAAGTGCTTAAAATCAACATCTGAATATTTGTTTTTTGCCATTTTCTATCAATTTAGTTATCAAAAGCTAATGTACTGCACTGTATTCCCTGTCATTGACCTGTGCCCTGCTTACAGCAGGCCTCGTATGGAGTCACCTAACAGGATTTTCACCTAACAGTGAGGAGTTTTACTGGGAGAGAGGAAGGTGCACAGGGGTCCCTAGACTAATCGTAGGCCAGATAGTCATTAGTCTGACATTGAGCTTGAAATCTGATTTGTTTAAATGAGTCATGTGACCTGTTAGACCAATCAGATTTCTATCTTGAAGTGACACAGATTCGATTTAGGCTAGATTTGGCTGCTAGAGTAAATCAGGCCTCTTTCCTGCCATACCTGCCAGATCCTCCCCAACTGCACAGATCAACAGGCAGATGCCACTATAGTGCAGCAACCAGGACAAAACCCCCACCAAACCAATAGAGCATAGCACTGGACAGTGGCGCTTGTAAGCAATTTGGAGGCATTGGCAAGTCTAAAGGGAAACTAAAGAACACATTAAACTAAAGAACACTAAAGAACTAAAGAACACATTACATGTGTTTTAAATGTTCAATTGGTAGTTATAGAGGACAAGTATAATGTATTTATCCATATGAGGCTCATTAGCTTGGGATACCTTTAAAGTATGTCTGGTGGTCGCCCTGGTGCCCCCTCCCTCGTGGCGCCCTAGGCAACTGCCTAGTCTGCCTAATGGCAAAAACGCCCCTGGCACTGGATAATTTGATTCTTGGCTTAAAATAATTGATATAGGCCTACTGTAATTTTTTTTTGTAAATCTCTATGGGGAAAAATGGAGTGAAGTGTTGCGTCAGTGTGTCCAGACAACCATCATGCAGAGCAATGGCTAGGGATTTATGGAAAGTATAGTCAAAATAGAAGGAAATGCTCAGGGCACTAAAATCTCCAAACAGCAAGAACATCCTCTGTGTCCTTTAAGGTAACTACAGCTATGCTCTAACAGCAGGATAGCAGAAAATGAATGAATGGCATTAATGGGCCAATACACACAAAAACATGTGCTCAATTCAGTAAGCCATCAACAGCAAACATAATTTCATAAATGAAGCACCAGAGGGAGCTAGCTGACCGTACTTATAATCTACAGACGTTGCACTGCTCACAAGCAAGCACACACACACACATACACCCCCCCCCCCCCCCCCCCCCCCCCCACACACACACACACACACACACACACACACACACACACACACACACACACACACACTAGGGCCAAGTATGAATCTAATCCTCTTTAATGAACATTGAAGATAACTTTGGTTTTGAAGAGAAGTTGATGCAGAGTCTAGAAAGCCAGTTAATGGTACCACACAAAAATCCAGAGTACTTACACTCAGGGTTAAATGAACGCTCAGGCCTTTGCTGCACACGCACGGCTCCATAATGGTATGTAATTAAGAGATAGGACATGAGATTGGAATCCTAATTGTCTAAAATGCTAGGGATCTGAATTAGTCACAAGCACAAGCTGTCAGCACCACTGAGGTCTCCTATTATAGTAGCATAAAGAGCATCCAGCTGGACAGTGAACTGGCTGCTGCAATTCACACATAGTAAAATCAGCGTTGTTGTTTTTTGTACTTTGAGAGAGTCTATATTAAAGCTTTCACTCAAAGTGATGGGTAAAAAAAATCACACAGTCTCAAAAGAAAAGCTGAGACCAAGGCTGAATTCAGAGAATTGCATACACTTACAGGGCAAGTAGATACGCATAGGCTACGCTATACAGCGAACACAAGTCAGGGTCTAATAATGGTGTTTCTGTCGTGCTGCACCTGTGAAACGTTATATGAATTTGATGATGCAAATAGATTTGGTGTAGACGAAAACAAAATAAATTCAGGTCAGTTTCCTTAAGAATAGTATGGGCTACAAGTGGTTAAAAGATTTTTTTATGTATTAACATTAAAGGGCAGGTTTCACAGGTTTATAGATTAATGCAAGCAATTCAAATCATCAGTCACCATACATCCCATGATACAGCCTGCAAACAACCAATGACACACAATGTACTATGTACGTTACACTGTAACGTACATAGTACATTGTGTGTCATTGGTTGTTTGCAGGCTTTGGCAGTAAGAGTTCATACATAAGATGTAACATTAAAGCAAAACCCTGGTTATGTATTGTTAAGGTTTGGTGGTCTAACATGTCCGTGTCCAGCTGCTCAAACAGACTTGGATTTGTCAACATATTCAGAACCTTTATGTGGATTTTAAAAGAGAATCATGGCTTAATTTTAATTCCCATAGTCTCAGATTATTTAAATTCATGTGAAGTTCCTGAATCATTCCTATTGATTCAAGCCTAACTGCTCATCATTTTCTCACAGCAGTTCAGCTTGTGCAATTTGTTTGGAATAATGTGTAGGTTCATGGTCTTGACTCCATGTCCATGTGAATAGCTATGCTCTGTTATATTAGTCATGTAATTACACAGGCAGAGGAGGAGCAATTAAGGAGAGAGGCTATATAGAGGAGGTGTGTGGAGGGGAACAGACAGGAGGATGGAGAAAGGAACAAATGGGGAGAAGACATGAGAATACCATTTTTGGTTACAGGACTTTTATTAGGCAATTAAGCATCAATAATGACATCAGTTGTTGTTGAAATGGAAAACAGACACGCAGCATGCATAAAGCTAAAGGTCTGACTCAGAGAGTTTTCTGTTGCTGTTGGTTTGGTGGTGCCATAACTGTAGTTAGTTAGTAGCAGTAGTAGTGTTTCAAATCATTTTAAATATAGGCACTTTAATTTGAAATATCTTGGGTTGTTTTGCATGCCATCGTGTTTGGTGGGGCAGACTGGGCATTTAAGGGGCATTGCCCCCCCCCATGCCTAGATCCGCCCCTGCAGTTTACAATTGACAAAACTTGCGACTTACATCATACAGATTAGTTTACAATTTAAGCACTAAACATGATAATACATTAAACATCCTATATAAGTCAAGTCACTGCTATCTAAACTACAGACTACTGCAAGTACTATGGGTTGGTATGTAATACAAGTGCCATGGACTGAGATGGGGTCTGAAGAGGTGTGTTTTCAGACTGCGGCGGAAGATAGGGAGTGAGTCTGTGGTTCTGATTGCAATGGGAAGTGCATTCTATAGTTTTGGAGCCAAGAGCGAGAAGAGCTTGGGGCAAGTGGACCGTTGTCCAGGCGTTTTTAGCGCGGGTACTGCCAGCTTCCCTGTGTCAGCCGATCGACACAGAAGGGCTTGTTGGGTTTTATGAGACCAGTAAGATATGGTGGAGTCAAACCGTTGGTTGCTTTGAATGCGTGTGTGAGAGTTCTCTGTGCGTACAGCGAATCAGAATCAGAATCAGAATCAGAAGTCTTTATTGCCATTACATGAAAACATGTTTGGAATTTGGTTTGGCAGTGCAGAGTGCAATTACAGTACAACATAAACTAGTGCAAAACAAGACAATACAGTGCAAAAACATAGTGCAAAGGATAATGAATAAATATATATATATATATGTATATACTGAGGAAAGGTTTGTGTACAGATCAGAGTCAAGTCGTAGACCATCTCACTCTCTGAGTGTGGGGGGGATCAGGGGGGATCGAGGGGGGATCAGGGGGGGGGGGGGACCGGCAGCATTGAGGAGCCGAATAACTGTGGGGAAAAAGCTGTTTGCGTGACGGGCCTTTGCAGTTTTTATAGAACGCAACCTCCTGCCTGAGGGGAGCGGGGCAAAAAGACTGTGGCCTGGGTGTGCGAGGTCGGCCATGATCTTCCTGGCCCTCCTCAAAGCCCTGGTCCTAAACAGGGTCTCAAGGGGGGGCAAGGGACAGCCAATGACTCTCTCTGCGGAACGTATGACCCGCTGAAGCTTGGCCTTGTCCTTGCACACTGCAGCGGGGAACCAGATGGTAATCCCCAGGGTGATGATGGACTCTATGATGGCAGTGTAGAAGTTCACCATCAGGGTCCTAGGGAGGTGGAATTTCCTCAGCTGTCTCAGGAAAAACAGTCTCTTTTGGGCCTTTTTTGTGAGGGTGTCGATGTTGGGCCCCCACTTTAAGTCCTGGGAGACTGTCACACCCAGAAAGCGACACGACTCCACAGTGGCGACTGGGGTGCCTTGCAGTATGATGGGAGGGGGAGGGGCCGGGTTCTTCCTGAAGTCCACAATCAGCTCTACCGTTTTAAGAGCGTTTAGCTCCAAGTTGTTCCGGGTGCACCAGGTCAGCAGCGTGTCGATCTCACTCCTGTAAGCAGACTCATCCCCCCCAGAGATGAGCCCTACCAGGGTGGTGTCGTCTGCAAACTTCAGGAGTTTGACCGACTGGTGGCTGGAGGTGCAGCAGTTGGTGTAGAGGGAAAACAGAAGGGGTGACAGGACACAGCCCTGGGGGGAGCCAGTGCTGATGGTTCTCAGCTCGGAGATGGACTTCCCCATCTTCACCCTCTGAGTCCTATTGGACAGGAAGTTTGTGATCCACCTGCAGGTGTAGTCAGGCACCTGCAGAGCAGAGAGGCCACACTCCAGTATGGGGGGCAGGATCGTGTTGAACGCCGAACTGAAGTCGACGAAGAGAACCCTAGCATAGGTCCCCGCAGCATCCAGATGTTCCAGGACATAGTGTAGAGCCATGTTGACCGCGTCGTCCACAGATCTGTTGGCCCTATACGCAAACTGCAGAGGGTCCAGGAGAGGGTCTGTAATGGACTTCAGGTGGGCGAGGACGAGGCGTTCAAACACCTTCATGACCACAGAGGTCAAAGCAACAGGTCTGTAGTCATTTAGGCCTGTGATCCTGTGAGCGACATGGAGCCAATGATGTGAGAATTTTGGCTGCAGGTTAAAGACCAAGCAGGCATTTTGGATCAACTGGAGGGGCTTAAGTGCACATGCTGGTAGACCAGTAAGGAGTTACAGCAGTCCAGTTTTGATATGACTGTTGTATGGATGAGAAGCTGGGCTGACTCTTGGATGATGAATGGTGTAATCTTGTGGAGTGTGAACCTACAGGATCGGGTGATAGCTGAGATGCTGAGATGTCTTGAATGAGAGCTGTTTTTTCACCGTATAGGGCTGAGATTACCATGGCGTTGTCAACAGATATGGTCATATTAATAGCAATTAATATATAATATAATATAATATAATATAATATAATATAATATAATATAATATAATATAATATAATATAATATAATATAATAATATACTATATAATATATTAATATATGAATAGCAGTTCAGTCTTGTCCTTGTTCAGCTTCAGGTGGTTGGATGTGAGATGTCGGCCTGCCGATCTCCCATGTGGGGGGGGGGGGGGGGGGGGGGGGTACAGGAACAGTAGGAACAGAGGTATGCACAAATGATTGGCCAGCCCAACTCCTTGAATTAACTTATTAGCTGCATATGTTATAGGAGCTGTTGCAATGCAACAGAAAGTAGTCGAAAGCCACATATGTTTGAGACTGTTAGGAATGATGTTAATGCACTGACTAGTGAGGAGGTTCTATACAAAAATCTTAGAACATATACGGAAGGTATGTAGTCGTTATAAGATTACTCTGTTTATGTTAAACTGATATCAGAAAATGGTGCACAGCACCAGGGTCGGTTTTAGGCATAAGCACGTTAAATGGTGATTGTTGATAACAAGTTTGGCACATAGACTAAATCTGATTGACAAAGAAATTAATTCCATCCCACGCACACTGCCCTTCTTCCCTCCCAGTTTAACAGTAAACTCTGCAGTTAATATATAATCCTTTACTTCTAATAATGTGTGCTGGAGGACACCTCAGCAACATGCAGGCAGGATGTTATCCCATGTTATTATGTTGTTCGGCTTCTAATAATAGTGCTCACACAATTGCATACGCAAGTGGTGTTTGTGTTGGATGCTTCCGATGGAAATTGAATATGGACTTTGATCTGAGTGGCCAAAAGAAGGAAAGAGTGCCTTATCATACCCACGTATTGTGTGCGTGTGTGTGTGTATGCGTACATGCGAGAGAGAGAGAGAGAGATGTACTATACATCTATCACACAAACGTTTTCCCCTGCTATTTTAACCTCAAGGGGACGAGAGATAATGTTGACCAGAATATTTCTGCCTGCTAACTATCTGCAACAGATAAAACATCATACAGTAGGAATGTTGAAGTGTTGAAAGGTATCCCGCACAGAAGTGTGTAGCTGACTTGCCTAATTAAGGGGTCAACGACTTCTTCATTTAAATGCTCTGCTAAATGGAATAATAGTTGTCAATAGTGTACATTCTGCTCTACGGTTTATTTCATTTGCCTTAAACACACAGTTGCTCTATTTAGCTATATTGTGAATGTGAACAATCCTGGATGAGAACCCCTTTGTCACAGTCCTTGAGCTGTGACCTGACACTGCTCTATACTCATTATTGCTATGCAGTGTGTCACACTTATGTGTTAAATGAGGTAAGAATAAGGGTCTTTTTTAATTACTGTACAAATGTACACTATGTGCACAAACACTCTGCACTGGTAATGTAGTGGGTGCGTGTGATTGTGCTTGCTCAATTACGTTTGTCAAAGACAGTCCATGTGTTTGTTTATGCTAAGCAGCGGATAGAACACTGAGCACGGATTCTGACTCATCATGCACTGACTGCACATTGTTGCTACTTACGAAGCCTCGTCTAGCATATAGATGACTCACTTTGTATGGGTGGCTCCTGCTCAGACCACTTGAGGCTTCTGTGATTGCTATTGCTCTACAGACAGCAGTGCATGCAGCATGACAGGGCATTGTTGTCATCACTGATCTGTATCTCTGTATGTGTATCTGTGAAATTGGATATGAACACAATAACTTGGTGGTGTTGGTATACATACTGATGTTATGACCCCAGCCACTGCACTTACTTTCCATCTTTGTACCCTGTCTCCCCATCTACAGTAACAGTACATCTCCTCTCTCCTCTGCCTAGTTGGTCCCTGTGAGGCAGATGATTGACCCGCCTACGTCACCAAAGGAGCCGCTATAGGAGCAGGAGGGGCAGATAGCCATGAGGGAGAGAAAGGAGGGGGGGGGGGGTGGAAACAAATATTAACTTTTAATGGAAAGAGGGGGGCGCACAGGGGATAAGAGTATAGATGGTGAAATGGGAGTTGAGATGAGAGGGATGGTGGGAGAAAGAGGAAGGGAGGGAGACGATGAGGATGAGGAAAGACTGTAAGAGAGGGAGGGAAACGAGCAAGTGAGAGAGAGAGTGACGAGACAGTGAGAAGGTGGGGAAGGAGGGAGGGAGGGAGAGTGTCGGGAAAAGGGACGGTTCAGC
>CM076974.1:38570114-38587614 GCA_039105355.1 Benthosema pterotum
CCAGTTAAATATTAACTTAATGTAATTAAATATCATTCCGCGGGCCAGAGATAATTCATTTGCGGGCCTAAGTTGGCCCCCGGGCCCTGAGTTTGACATATGTGGTCTAGTGCATCTGTGAGAGGAAAGTGCATGATGAGTGCATGATGGTGTAATGATGTAATGATTGTATCAGACACAACTAGCCTCTGTTTTACTGGGATATAGGCAAAAGTCCATTACAGCTAGACATTTATTTTTCATGATGGTGCCACCACCAATGGATGCAGCTGAAGGTAAAAACAGTCATTCATTAAATGTTGTTCCTTCAGCTTTGTTTAGGTGTCCACATGGCTACTGTGAAAAGTGTCACTCTTTCAGTTGTCCTCATTTAAATCAAACAGGAATACATGCGCTGAGAATTCCAAATACACGTTATTTCCTTTTGCTACAGGATTTTTTCCTAATGTAGTAGGGGTTACCGGTTTGACAGGTGCACTGTATGTAGCAACCATGTGTTGATCCGTACTGCATGCCAGGTATTGTGCTTGTACCGGTGGTAGTTAGTCAGTGAGAGGCAATATCTGTATGTGTGTAAAAAGCATCTACAGATTGGATATTGGATCTGGCCAGTATTCGCTTCGACTGTATTAAATGTATGTCCTGCTTGCAACACATGAATGTATGTGACATTGATACAAAATAAAATAAAAAGTGATTTGTACTGAGGTGCTATTAACTCAAATACAGCATAAATGTATCAACGTAAATGCACCAAAAAGAACCTTTGAACCTTTGAGCAGCGATCACG
Organism: Benthosema pterotum; assembly: GCA_039105355.1. Lineage (NCBI taxonomy): Eukaryota > Metazoa > Chordata > Actinopteri > Myctophiformes > Myctophidae > Benthosema > Benthosema pterotum. Next base: position 38,570,905 of record CM076974.1, read on the forward strand.
AACAGTACAAACATTTACCAGAGGGAAGCGTCTGGATGGATGCCAAAGTAGCTATCATCATGATCATCATCATCATAAAAACCAATGGCGCTTGCACTATGCTTTAAAACCAGTGCCCATGTTGAATCTCTGCAGCAGTAATAATATGACTAATTGCACTGTGGCATATCTGACAAAACAGGACGGATAGACTAGCTGTAGGCAGTTTGCATCAGGGGGATAGATGATTTGTTTTTGTCTGCACGATTATGACCTTATATAGCATTAAGACACGCACACACACACGCATGCATATATACAGTACACACACACACACACACACACACACACACACACACACACACACACACACACACACACACACACACACACACAGTGGTGTTGCTAAGCAATTCGGAGCCCCAAGCAAGATTTTCCCTGGAGCCCCCCTTACCAATGGTAAGGGGGGGGCTCCTGTGATGTAATCGGGTCTCCTGTGACGTCATACCTATGACAGGCACGATAAAATGGCGCCGCCCCCCCCAAGGGATAAAATTATGAACTATTTTTACACTAAAGATAGAATTGAACATTTATAACATCTTCTTTAGTATGTTATATGTGTTTTAAATGTTTAATTCTAGTTATAGAGGGCAAGTATAATGTATTTATCCATATGAGGCTTATTAGCCTGGGATCCTTTTAAAGCATGTCTGGTGGTCGCCCCGGTGCCCCCCCTCCCCTTCATGGCGCCCCAGGCAACTGCCTAGTCCGCCTAATGGCCAAAACACCCCTGCACACAGACACACACACACACACACACACACACACACACAGTAACCTAAGGTTGCTGCTCTGTTCTGCCACACTCCCACAATGTACTCCCTAAACCTGGCGTTATCCATCTGTCTGTATGTCTCACTGTCTCTCCCCGGCTGGCTGGCAGGATGTCAGCTATTGATTCATACTGGCAACATTTTAGCGGTGATTGCTGCTTATAATGGCAGTACCAAGTAGAAGACAACAAACAGGAGATCAGGTTTCAGGCGAGCATAGCAACAGTAAGAGAAATGACAGCTCCCAACCTACACCATCAAAGCAATGCAAGACTACATATAGTCTTGCATTGCATTACATTATAGCCTTATGGATGATACAGATGGGTGGACAGACAGATGGGGGGGATTGCTGCTGTTAGGAAATCATAATAATACTATACTTTGTGTGAAACTGTAGCAAAAGTGTTAATAGCATGCCTAAATTCCAGGTTTACAGTTCTTAAGTCTGTTGTGGCATCTACAGTATATTTAAGCTATATGAAAAGTATGAACAGCACCCTGAAATATCTGCATGGAATGCATTAGAACACCTTTTTTCAAATTCCTTAAAACTGTTTTGGCAGTAATAGGCATGGAAATGTACTGTATGTGTACTCTATATTCAGGTAATGTATGTACAGTATTGGCTGAATGGATGGATAATGTGTATCAGGTTGAACCATCAGGATATAACGTACCGTCAGCATTCCCTATGGGAAGTTTAAATAGACATATAGACAGAATATTGATTCTGGAATAGTATCTGTATCTGTATCTGCAAACGCCATGCATGCATACATTACAAGAAATGCCCTTGTGTTGTGGCAGTTTAAACCATATTTTATTCTCCTGAATTGATAATATTGACATATTGATATTAGAAACACTAATATCATATATAATGTGACATCTGCGTGTCACATTAGCTTTCTAGCATCATCATTTGTTTTGAATTTTGGATTTTTTCTGGATTCTGGATTTTTTTTTTTTTTTTTTTTTTTTTTTTTTACAGAAAATGTAGGTCTGTTTTTATCACCCCTGCTCTGAATGTGATTCCAATGATATTGCCTGTTATGCTAGTATGTTCGCCAGTTGGGGCCTCCATGAGTGAAGAAGTAGAGTAATGAAAATGACTAGATAATGTAACCAGGTCGTATAAGTTGCTTCTTCGTGTCTCCATTCGATTGAGCTTGCATAAAAGAGCCTGTTCATTCCCTGCGTGAGTCACACTTCAATGTTGTGACAGTTTGTCTTAACTAAGTAGGGAGCCACCCACCCAGTTCTTGTCCAAGGGCTGATGGTAACACTTCTAGTGTCACATAAACACAGCTTTTCATTTGGGAGATTATTTCTGTATGCAAAATGCAAGAGCATAGGGCATTTCTAAAAAATACAGTACATACTGTACGTAACTATAAGTACGTAAGTAATTTCATGAAATGAATTATGTAGGTTTACAGTCAATGTCAAGAGTCTATAGCTAGTGAAATTAAGCAAGCGGTTTGTGGTCGTCGTCGTTGATAGTTGTTGATAGTCGGTTGTCCGATTGGTCGGTTTAGGTGATGGTCGGTTTAGGTAATGGCGACGCAATTGAGAGGCCTTTATAACTAATGTTATCTTCTAAAGGAGATTCTGCAGGACAATTATTAATTTGATTAGAATATTAAAATAGTTTTTGTTTGTTTTTGGATGGCCGGTCTGCTCATGAAAAAGTAGGCCACATGGCCTACTTGTGCGCAATGCGCATGTTGTTGGCACTCTACAGAGTGCAGATGTAGTTGTTTGCTTGTAGTCTGTTGTTCTTTCCTCTCACAGCAAAGTACAATTGAATTAAAATACAATACATGTGATGACAGTTATCATTTTGTTAACCATATCAAAATGATTAGTTAGACAGTGCTGGGTGTAACCTATTTAAATTAAAGTAACTAGGTCTGGGACTCGGTTAGAAATTATTAGAAAGATTGTAAGTATTTAACCTCAATTAATCACATAATTTCCCATCATCCACTGGGCCGAGCAAAGACGTCTGATTGGTTTCTTCTCCGCATGGCGTGCATCAGTTTGTTTTGTTCAGACAACCACACATCTCTTACAAAACACTGGGGTTACCGCAGCATTTCACCATGTCTGTGGGAGAAACATATCACCACTCCTCCTGGACTTGGTACCAGGCCAGCAGGTGCTCTGGCTAACCAGTATAACTAATGAAGCATCAGGATTGGAACCTCAGTCTCCATCGTAGGAGTAATGATAATAATGATATTGGATTGATTGCATGCAGTGCTTTTATGCACTACGTGTCTACTCCGACCCGCTGACCATTATTGACGACCTGCTCCTGCTTCTGGGCCTGGCCCACCCCGTAGTAAAATGTTACCCCTGTCCATATACAGCAGGGGTGCCCACACTTTTTTGACTTGAGAGCTACTTTCAAAATGACCGGCTCAACAAGATCTACACATCAAAAAATGTGATTGTTCCATCCAAATCCATTTCGAGGCCCTCTAGAAAGTTTGAGCTTTGAAATAATGGTAATGGTGTTACTTACTGTTATAGTGTGAACTTAGAATACAAAATAGAGGGCAGAATTGGAAGGTTTTGCTGTATTATTACTGACGTTTGAAAACATTATTCAAGGTTTGAGTTGACAGTTCGTGATGTTGAGTAAAGTTTAGTCAAAACTGAGAACTTTCACGTTTTTGTCCACAATTGCGAAAGAGAACTGGCAAAACGTTGGTCAAAATAGCAATTATTCTACATTTCCTAATTGTGTGGACTCTAAAATTACGTAATTCAGATGTTTAAATATAATTTTACAGATCTATAAGGGTCCAAGTGCTGGGAGGACTGTCATATGATCTACCTGCACAGCCTGTGTGATCTACCGGTAGATCACCATCTACCTTTTGGGCAGCCCTGATATACAGTATCATATACAGAATAACATACATAATAGTACACATAGACTAGTACATAGTACTGTTCACACACACCACCTTCATCTCACACAGAGACCCCCCCCACGGTTTATGCAGATTCAGTCAATGTTGTTTGGGAAAGTGTTAGGAGACTTTACCCCCCCAACATACAACTGAGGTTAATAAATAAATCAAGGTGGAGAGGAGGAAGGACTAAAATGCTGCACTTAAACAATTATTAGCCCCTTGTTCTGCTGAGACCACTGCTTAATATTTGATGACTGCCTTCCTCTTCCCTGGTCATTCTCATCCGCTGCATAGGCCTTTGGCTCTCCTGTCAACAAGGTCACAGTCTAGAAGAGGATGTAAATTATATTATTTTGGATCTGAAAAAGAGGACTGGTTTCCTATTATGTAATGTAACATCTTGATATTGATTTACCGGTAGTAGCCTACTGTCCTCCCGTAGTTCCCGAGATACTTTCAACTAGTTGAACAGTTTTGATCTAAGACCAATGCAAAATATGCCTGTGTGACTTACTATGCAACACACTTTCACAATTATTTTCTACATTCTTGTTCTTTTGTTCAATTTAGTTTTTATGCCGCATCCCGAATGCTTTGTCACTGCTAACTCAACTAGTGTTGGTATTTGAGAAAGCACAGACAGAAACGTATCTCCTCTGATACAGTACATGTGCTGTCAAGACGTATAATCTGACAGTGAGGATGTTCACTGGAACTATTCTTCTCCTGTATCCGTTTGGCCTGTTTTACATGGGCAACTTGCTGGATTGCCTGGCCAATTACGCTGCATACTGTATGCCTCAGTGAAATGTTGAACCCCCAGGTCTCACAGTAGTGCTTAGGAGCTCTGCACCTGTGCCACCCTGATGCCTCATTATTATAGGTCTGCAGCCTTTATTGAGACCTTGATCTTTGACCTTTTGCTTCAAAAAGGGCAGTCTACTGAGCACTCCCACCTTAAGAAAAATCTATTTTCAAGTATATATTTTCACAGACACATGCATTGTAGACAAGAGCAGTTACCCTACTGTTACCACTGCATACAGAGTAATGATATACTATGAAAGGCAGGCTGTACATCATCCTATAACAGCATTTTCTGTTGTCCCTTTGGCTGTACATCATCCTATAACAGCATTTTCTGTTGTCCCTTTGGTTTTACATGTGTGTGGAGGAGCCTCCAAAAATTCAATACTGTACTCGTGCATCGATGAGATTACAGGCCCGTCTATGCTAATACACTCTGCTCTGCTAACTGCTATTTGAATTCCTGTCATCCTGTAGGCTACCTACTGCCCATTCCGTCATAGTCTGCACTGAAGTCCTTCCTGTTTAAGCAATGCCTTCATCCCTCATGGCAGATGCCTCTGCTTGGATAACTACTATAATAAATAATAAATAGTATAATAAATAAGATTGTCTTGTAAAGCCCAATGCACGCTACTATACATACGTCACTGAAATGTTCGGAAATCACACTTAAGCGTATTTCATTTCTATGGCGTTGTAGTGCAGGGGTGTCAACATTGGCACAGTGAAGAGTGATCACTGGCACACTGGCATAAGGCACATACCTTGACATAGGGCACACTGGCCTACGCATGAGAGAGGATTTTTCTTTTTAAATAGTCATACATCTGGCTCTATCAAAATCATGCAAATCCTGTGCACAATTCTACATTCATTCAAACTGAACTCTGACTGGGGAGATAAGTGTAATTTTCCTAATGATAATTACTATGTCCTGATGTGAAAGAAAACAGTGCAAAGAAGAAAGGGATGGTATATTATCTGTTTTTATTTGTGCATTTGTTCTCACTTCTCAGAATTCAACCTAATGTTGACATGGCATCAGGAATATGAAGATATGGCACTTCTGTTGTAGGCTAGTATAGCCTACTACTTCAGTGATGTGGTTTTCAATTTTGTCTTTTAGTCATGGATCCAACAGCAGGTGGCAGTATTGATCTAAATGGAAAATCATTTCACCTCTGAGGGCCCTGTGTACCGTGCACGTTTGCGTGCATGCATCCGTGCGAGTGCATGTCTGCATGTCTCAGTGAGTTTGTGTGACTAGTGGCTCACTCAGTCTCAGCTACAGGGGCATTTTTGCCATTAGGCAGGCCAGGCAGTTGCCTGGGGCGACCGGGCGACCACCAGGCATGCTTTAAAAGGATCCCAGCATAATAAGCCTCATATGGTATGATTATACTTGTCCTCTATAACTAGAATTGAACATTTAAAACACATATAATATGTTCTTTATTTTAAAAATAGTTAATATTTTTATCCCTTGGGGGGCTCCATTGCGCTGTGCCTGTCATAGGTATGACGTCACAGGAGAAATGGACCATAAGGGTGCATTTGGTGTGTGTGTGTGTGTGTGTGTGTGTGTGTGTGTGTGTGTGTGTGTGTGTGTGTGTGTGTGTGTGTGTGTGTGTGTGTGTGTGTGTGTGTGTGTGTGTGTGTGTGTGTGTGTGTGTGTGTGTGTTCTCCAGGGAAAATCTTAGCCTGAGGCTCCAAATTGCTTAGAAACGCCACTGCTCAGCTCTGCATGATATCAACCAACACCGGCTCACTGACAGTGGATAATAACATGCACACACGTACTTAACTGCACACACACACACACACACACACACACACACACACACACACACACACACACACACACACACGCGCGCACGCACGCACGCACGCACGCACGCACGCACGCACACACGCACGCACGCACACACACACACACACAGTTCTTCGGAGACTTTGTGGCCAACAGGCTGATATATATATTTGTCTCTGCCGGGGCCGACACGATGTTATCTAACCCCTTGGGTGAAGTGGTTTAGCTCATAGCTAATAATATTACATGATAAAAAAATCAATATGCATTTAAAGGTCTTGCACACATTTCCTAACCTGCTACTAATTAGGCCTACTCTCTTGATGAAATTCACATACACTGTATGACCTCTATGGTCACATGATAGTACGCTACAAGATTAATTTAATGGATGTCAATGGGCACTCAGACTTAATTATTTATAGATATTTTGTGATCTAATGTCATATTATTATGTGTGCTGCATGTTTGTTAACCTTTAGAATGATGAATAGCCTATTGTTCTCAGGGCCCCTTAAAACAAACAAATAAGTAGGCTACTAATAAAAACTAGATCTGCACCAAGAGAGCGTGAGCAATACAAAAACAAACAAAAACACTTATTGGAGAGTATGTTTTATCCCCTGTCCGTGTGTCTGTCCGTCCGTGCACAGTCCAGGTCGGCCAGGGACTCAGGGTTGACGCTACTTCACCTCCTTTGCACCCCCTTCCCCATCTGAAGGCCTATGACATTAGTTATAAAGGTCTCTTAATGACGTCACTATTACGTCATCACCTAAACCGGCCTAGAATACTTTGAGCCCTTGTGCTCAAACTGCTCACACAAGTAACTACAACTGCAGTAGAGTGCCAACTTGCACATTGCAACTAGGCGAATCTGGTGATGGCCTAGGCTACTTGTCTGCGAGCAGAGCATCACATTACGGCACCTGAACCAGCCAATCGGAGTAGGCTATTTTTAGGGACAACCGATGGTCAACGGCCACAAACCGATCTCTTTACTTGCTGCTAAAGACAAATATTCTATAGGAGGGAGGTTTGATTGATTTATATCAGTTTTTCCACAAGCTTTCCACAAGTACTGGTCGGCTGTGGGCAGGGTGGATAGGCCATTTGGCTGGATTTGACGGTGATGTAACAGTAATTAAAATATATTGTGTTTTGTGTATGAGTTGGAAGAACCCCTTTAGCCAATATAATGTAACTAAGGGAAAGGCCTCTAATTGGATAATGATGGTGACGGTGACGCAATGAAGATACAGTATGTCTCATTCATGATTGCGCTCTGCTCCTGCACAAGTAGGCCAGCCATGTATGGCCTAGGCCTACTTGTTGTGCACAATGTGACTGTGCAGTTCTAGTTACTACTAGAATTAAAGGCTCATTTAAATAAATACAAATTTCGATACAAAACCCTGTTAGCTACAACCTTATTACGACAAAGAATGAATGATGAGGGTGAATCTGGGTGAAAGTCCCCTCTGACCTAAGCAGTGTCCCGAATCTGCATAGAAGAGGAATGACAAGTATTCTTCAAAGTAAACGACAGACGCATTCACGCGCGCGCGCCACACACACACACACACACACACACACACACACACACACACACACACACACACACACACACACACACACACACACACACACACACACACACACACACACACAGAAGGAGGGGTGTGGGGGGGAAGTGGTGACTGCGTAGTAGCGCTCAGCAGCGACCCACTAGTGGAAGTGAGTGAACTAAGTTTCCAGCAACTCAGCCAGACTTGAGCAACAAGCCTCCGCATCACGCCACGGCCTGGCTGCAACGAGAACTTTGTGAAATGAACCGCCGGGCGCGGCGATGGCGAGGAGGACGACTTCGCGCTGCCGGTGATCGAAGAACTACGGCGTGATTGTGGTGGGGTTGGTTCGGCCCCCCGGTCCGTCCCGGTCGGTCGGTGGACAAATATGGGTCAGACAGCCGTGTCTGCCGTGTCTCAACAACACACTGCCAGCGGTGAGTGCTGTTGCTGTCTGCTGCCTAAACCACCCGCTCGTACACATTCCGCTATCTTTATTCAGGAAGTCTAGTCTTTTCTCTCTCTCTACCACCATCCATCCACCCACACAGTTTCCTCTCCATTGAAAACGAGTGCGCATAGCGTACATTTATTTGGCGACTTTTCAGTGTCCTAAACGCGTTGTTGTATCACTTTACTTAGGACTACGATTTAGACTCTCGTAGAGGTATTTTCGTAATGATTCAATATCTTAGGATAGAACTAAACTACTTTTAAAACCTTCCACTGCTTCCAGGCTCGGCTGGACCCATGGGTTGTGCTTGGACCACTTTTGTCTCGTTTCTACTACACAACTCACAAATCTCTTCTCGCCACAAAAGCAGCTCTACAAGCTCACAGTGAGCTTGTACTATAGGTCTGCTATTTAGCTAATTTTCCCACCATGCAGCCCAGAATTTGGATGCTTGGAGTTCAGCCAAGCGACAGAAGCAACCGTCATGATGACGTGATTGAGCATTGTTTTGCGGATCTACATAAACATAACGGTCCCGGTGAATGGGCTATTATAGGCTTTGATGTTGGAGGCTTAATAGAAGTAGTTTAAGCCCAGTGAAAGGCTGAAAGAAGTGCACTACTGTGAGCTGAAGTGTTAGGCCTATTATTATATAATGTTATTAGCATAACAGAGTTGTTAAAGGACCACTTTATAATAGGTCATATATATATATATATATATATATATATATATATATATATATATATATATATATATATATATATATATATATATATATATATATATATATATAATATATATATATGCTACATATACAGTACACTGTACACACACACACACACACACACACACACACACACACACACACACACACACACACACACACACACACACACACACACACACACACACACACACACACACACACAATGGTGGAATTTTAACATGACCATTAGTGAAGACCAATTAAATGAAGACAAGTTGAAAAGTGGTGAAGTGGCTAGATATGCTATATTGTTGTTGAAAATTGAAAATAACTGCAGTGGCCCCTATGAGATTCTGATGTTTCACTTTTGTTTTGTTTTGAGCCAGCTGCCCACAGCCAAGTTCACTAAGCAGATACCCTGAAGAATAGTCTCATTTTGTCTAGTCTTTCTAAAACAGTACCACAAAGGGACGCTTACCACCATAAGCCAAGTAAAAGAATGAAAAAACCCTGATTTCTAAGTCAGGCTACAGTAACCCATTGACCCTAGCCCTAGTACACAGATGTAGTGGAATGGATGGCTGGAGATTTCAACCTAATAATCACCAGAATAGAAGGGCTCACGTTTCTAGTTTTTGTAGATAACTCTATAGCCAAAAATGTGGCTCACATGTATTTGTTATTGCTACTCTGAGTCACTGACAATTATACAAGCAGGGGTTGACACTAAGGCCTCAGAGGCACTTGCCCCGCAGGCAAATACAGGTCATGCTCTAGGCCACTTGCCTAGTTTGCCTTGTTTGTGTTTTTAATGAATAAAAACAGCACTATAACATGAAATCATCATTTCATAATGTTGAAATGATGAAATGAACAAGTTGGCCACTATTGTAAACAAGTCTATTCTTAGCTAGTGTGTCCAATTAGTTTTTTCAGACATGCTGTAGTTGCAATTGAATTGTACTGTAATTCTCCAAGCTGTTATCAGTTTTGTTGCAATGTGTACTTGACTTGTACTCTAACTCTCATTTCTGTTAATACAACGTTCATTCATTCATTCATTCATTCATTCATTCATTCATTCATTCATTCATTCATTCATTCATTCATTCATTCATTCATTCATTCATTCATTCATTCATTCATTCATTCATTCAAGTAGCTTTACAAACTAATGCAAGGTAGGGAAACCTTTTAATGGCTTAAGGATCTCAACATTTTTAAAAAGATAAGATAATTTCAAGGTCCCACAACTTGACATGCACCACTGAAATTAAGGACAGACACAAAGGTGCTCCCAATTATACTTTTAAGTTGCACAGATTCAATTTCAGGCGCACTTTGGTCAGCAAAGGTTTTCTCAAGCCAGGGCTCAAAAGTGACCTTTTGAGCCCTAGCTTGAGAAAACCTATGGCTTTTGCAACCTGCCAATGTTGTGAGCTTGTAAATTGGCAGTTTGTGCCAGAGTGCCCACCGTAGCCACTTCACGTTACGTGTCGCTGGCCAGGCAACCAGGTAATTGCCTGACTGGGACACGGTAAGGCAACTACCTTTATTTACCTGTCGTGGGCAGGTGCTAGCTAGTGTCAACCCCTGAATAAGTCTCAAGATGAAATCTGCAAATGAATGCTTAAATGTAAATATCCACAAATTTGAGAAACAAAACATAACAAGTTTATTGTGCTATATCATAACCTCATAATCACTATGAAATGTGTCATTACATTGCCCTGAAGAGCAATGTGGTCATATAGCATATTGGCATACATTATATAGCCTATTTCTCTTGAGACCTACCGGTAGTTATGCACGGTCACAATAGTCTGTCATTGAGTGGATGATGCAGGGATAGATGTTGGATAGTGAGTAGTGCACACCAACATTTGAAAAGTGTGTGTGTGTGTGTGTGTGTGTGTGTGTGTGTGTGGGGGGGGGGTGCGTGTGCTTGTGCTTGTGCGTGTGTGTGCAGGCACATGCGGGCGTGTGCGAGAGGGGTCAAGTTGAAGTTGCACATCATAGCTTCAAGCTAGAATGTATTTTTAGTTAGAGAAATAAATCATTCAAACCATAACATAGAATTTCCAACACAATTGTTTTTTACACTAGTTTAATTCAATAATACAGTGTTTGAAGTGTCGTTTACAGTAAGTTGCTATGCAGCTGAAGTAACTTTGTAATAGTCAACCGATGTCACCTCCAGTGTTGGTCAATATTACTTAGGAAAGTAACTTCTTTACTTACTTACTCGTTACCCTTAGACAAAGTAATATCATTACTTTACTTATTACTGGAATCGAAGAGTAATATATTACATATTACGTTATTACTTTCTCAACTCCCACCTTTGAAAAAATAGTGATGTACAACATAATCTGTCTTTTTAGAACTGAATCCAATTTATTGGAATAATAATAGTCTCCAATCCCACAAACTGCACCTGAAAACAAAGCCAAACATTGTAAATGTCTTTCTTAGAAAAAAAAGGAGCAGAGAGAAGCAATGGGGACATTTTAACCTTGAATCACAAAACAGACCTGCAACTAACAAAACCAGATTTCGAAATTTGTCTCTTTGACTTTTTAAACTTTTCACAATTGTATTCAAAGACAGTTGAGGTCTTAAAAAATAAAGCAGCAAGCGATTTGTAGTTTACTTTTTGGAGCAAAAGTAATAATATTACAGTAATATGTAATCTAATATTCGTTACTGCCCAACACTGTTTAAAAGTAGTAAAAGTATAAAAAGCGACTTGAAGATTTGGAAACCTGCTCTGTAGTATTTGACACTGCCATCACACACTCATGATTGTTTGATGTTAGTGATCACAATCATCCCTGACAAAACCAGTTATTTTACTTATGAGAGATTTTATCAAAATTGTATCTGTGACACAGCATGCTGTATGAGCAGTCTTGCACACCCAGGGGCGGATCTAGGCATAGGCATGGAGGGGGGCAAAACAACACAAGATATTTCAGTGCTCATATTTAAAAGTATTTGAAACACTACTGAAAATGGTATAATTCGCGCCACGGGCATAAAGCTGACCCCTTAACATTTTCTTCTGCCCCCCCCCCCCAATTGGGAAATGTTTTATCTGGCCCAGTGCACACCGAAAACCCCAAATAAAGTTAGTCAGGCTAACAAGAGATGCTGTATCAGTAATTGGCCAATGTTAACATGCGACAATTGTCAAAATATGTTAAATGTACTGCATGGACAGAAGAAAACCTGATACTAACATGATTGTAATTAGTACTCCATTAGCATGAAAGCTAATAACTAAAGGGCTTCTAGTGGGTTATGACTGTAGGTATAATGTGCTCTAGTAGTCATCTTTGGTTGTGGGATGAAAATGATCGCAGGATATTTCAATTAATAATATGTTTTCCCGGCAGCAAGTGGCACAGTCGCACGACAAAGCAAAGGATTTACTGTAGTTTCAAACAAATCAGCCACTGAGTTAATAGTGACCTACCTCCAGAGAAAGTCTTTAAAAATCAGGGGCGGATGTAACATTTCCTAATTGGGGGGGGGGGACAGGCAAAAATGGTATGGGGACGGCATCATCGCCTGCATGCTTCGCGCCATGGGCGATGAAGCCGCACCCATACCATTTTCAGTTATTAGGCAAGTAAGCATCAATATAACATACATATACAACATCAGTTGTTGTCAAAGTTGCAACAGACACGCAGCATGCATAAAGCTAAAGGTCTGACTCAGAGAGTTTTCTGTTTTCAATGATGAAATGCTGTTGATTTAGTGGTGCCACAACTGTAGTTCGTGAGTAGCAGTAGTAGTGTTTCAAATAATTTTAAATATAAGCACTTTAATTTGATCTTGTTCTGCATGCCATCATGTTTGGTAGGGCAGTCTGGGCATTTAGGGGGCATAATTGCCCCCCTCATGCCCATGCCTAGATCCGCCCCTGTTGGAAATGGAAGAAATGACCTGAGTGTTACAACCGCAGCCGATGCCCAGTAAAGCCTCGCCACCCCCCTCTCTTTCTTCACTTTTCAAGTCCAGCCCTCCATTACTTCTCTTGCCTCCCCCCTCCTCTTCTTCCTCTTCCCTTGCCAACCATCTGCTCCCCCCACTGCCTCTCTGTCTCAGGGGCGGATCTAGGCATGGGCATGGGGGGCCAATGCTCCCCTAAATGCCCTGAATGCCCCATCATCAACATGATGCCATGCCAAACAACCCAAGATATTTCAAATTAAAGTGCTTATATTCAAAATGATTTGAAACACTACTACTGCCACTAACTAACTACAGTTGTGTCACCACTAAACCAACAGCATTTCATCATTGAAAACAGAAAACTCTCTGAGTCAGACCTTTAGCTTTATGCATGCTGCGTGTCTGTTGCAACTTCAACAACAACTGATGTTATTATTGATACTTTACTTGTCTAATAAAAGTCCTGTAACTGAAAATGGTATGGGGGCGGCTTCCTAAAGCCGCCCCCATACCATTTTCTCCTGCCCCCTTCCCGCCCAATTGGGAAATGTTACATCTGCCCCTGCTCTGTCTCCTCCTCTTCCCTCAACGTTTTTTTCTTTTTTCGTGCAGCGACTTCTCTTCTCTTATTCTCTTCTCTCTCCTCTCGTTCTTCCCGCATCCCCTCCTATGTTTGTTCGGGTCTTGTTCTTCCCTCCCCTCTGGTGACTTGCAGTGAGGAAAGGAAGCAGGGGCGTATCTAGGCATAGGCATGGGGGGGCAATGCCCCCCTAAATGCCGAGTCTGGCCCACCAAACATGATGGCATGCAAAACAACCACGATATTTCAGTTTTGAAAATGGTAAGGGGGCGGCTTCATCGCCCGTGGCGCGAAGCGACACGGGCGATTGAAGCCCCCCCTTACCATTTTCTTCTGCCTCCCCCCCATTGGGAAATGTTACATCCGCCCCTGAAAGGAAGCCTCTCCCTTTCCCCCTCCTCCTCTTGACGCATCGTGCTGCAAGTTTTTGCTTTGCATACTAGTGTATACAATGGTCACAATTTGCCTGTTTTATCCTGTCATTTTATCATAAAGACCCTGCCGTTGATTGTAGCGCAGTAAGCGCAGTCAGGACCGAAGACGAATTAGTGACATCTTGATTGTTTGTGGCCAAAGATCAAGTCCAATCTGGCCCAGAATCTCACCTGATTTCAACCAACACAAATCCTGTCTATTGCACTAAAGACGGACGTCCCTCGATGAATCAGAGATTGAGCACTAACTTAAATCAATCATAACTAGTCAGATCTGGCCCAGAATGAGCTTTATTATTTCAACTATAGTGAAGTCGTCCTGGATATGACATAAAGATCATCCCCATATGGGCTGTGATCTGGCCTGGTCTTGAGTCTGTTAGCATGACGTCCTCCAGGTGAAACATTTAGACTACATATGTCAAACTCAAGGCCCGGGGGCCAAATCAGGCTCGCGGATGAATTATCTTCGCCCCACGGGATAATATTAAATCACTACTAGAACTGGTCCTCTGGTATATTGCACACACAATGGATGGAACTAATTGTTTTACTTTCTCATTTTACTACGAAAGCAGTGCTTGGTGAACAGCAACCAGTTTTTAAAGCAGCAAGTTTCAACTTTGCATTTATCGTGCCATTACTGTAAGGGACATTCATGATTTTACTTTTGCTGTTTTTCTGGGACGTCCTCCTAAACCAGTGCCTATGTGTTGAAACACAGTCCAGCAGGCTTGGCCCTTGATTTGTACCATTATTGTTCTATTTTGGCCCGCCATGCATTTGAGTTTGACATCCTTCCTTTAGACGTTTTGATTAATTTCAAGTGACCGAGTACAAATGTTCCAGGATAGGGCCATTCGGTATTTTCTAGGAGTGCATACATTTGCACCTGTACTGGCAACAAGAGACATATGGGATGTGAGCCCTGTGAGATCAGATGGAGAGGCAGCATGATGGCATTGTGGAATCGTTTAGATTAATTAGAATGCCAGGAAAAAAAAGAACTGCCAAGAGAAGATGTTCAATTGGGATGTATCAGTTAAAAGGTGCATGGGCAAGTGCAATAGAGAACAATTTATTAAAGACTGAGTTACACGACAGCTTTCTAAATGACAGTAAATGACAGTGAACATCTCTATTGTTAAAGACACTATAGTTTATATCAGAATAAATGTTCACATGACACATGCACAAACTAAAGCTGAGAACATTTGTAACAATAAAAAGCTGTTACACCAGTGAAAAGAGTATGTTCGCTCCCCATTATCTAAAAGACACACACGCACACACACACACACACACACACACACACACCACACACACACACACACACACACACACACACACACACACACACACACACACAATTACGCTTTTTTTCTCACCCCTCTCCTGCGTGCAGCATGATATCACCGAATGACTCATGGCTTCTATAAATGCTTGAAGTGAAAACCTGCATGATCATTGTCATAGGGCTTGTGAACTAAACAAAAGTGAATATGAATCGTCATATTCACTTTTGTTTAGTTCACAACCTAAACATTGTTTCCTCAGTCCTGACATACAGGAAGCGATAGGATTCAGACATTCTGTAGTCCTCCTGGTACACTAAAGCAGGCAAAATGCCAAGCTAACGAAAGGATTTCCATTTTAATACTTGTGCCCCTTGAGACAGTATTAAACATGAGACATATCGGGGGCGGGGGAACAAAAACTTGGCGTGGAATGCTTTTAGCCTTCTCCCACTCTCTCCTTACCACTTCTATCTTAGTCTGCTACCTGATATGTTAGATTTCAGATTTGGCTACAGATGTGCATAGCTGAGTGGGTGCTTCATGAGTGGCGTCTTACAGTATTCCTGTTTCAGCTCCAAATATTACGGCTGTATGTGGCTGATTCTATGGACGAATGGTTAGAGAGCGCTAGCCATATATTCATGACATACAGTATCAAGAGCAGGGGCGGATCTAGGCATGGGTATGGGGGGGCAATGCCCCCTAAATGCCCTGACTGCCCCAGCAAACATGAGGCATGCGAAACAACCTAAATTTCAAAGATATTTCAAATTATAGTGATTATAATTACAGTACAATGATTTAAAACACTATGCTATTAACTACAATTGTCAAACCAACACCATTTTATCAATGAAAACAGACAACTCTCTGAGTCAGACCTTTAGTGTTATGCATGCAGCATGCCTGTTGCATCTTCAACAACTGATTGTTATTGATGCTTACTTTAATACCCAAGTCCTGTAACCGAAAATGGTATTG
Source organism: Benthosema pterotum (assembly GCA_039105355.1). NCBI lineage: Eukaryota > Metazoa > Chordata > Actinopteri > Myctophiformes > Myctophidae > Benthosema > Benthosema pterotum. The sequence continues at coordinate 38,587,257 of CM076974.1, forward strand.
AAGCGATGAAGCTGCCCCCATACTATTTTCACCCCCTCCCCCAATTGGGAAATGTTGCATCCGCCCCTGATCAAGAGTCAAGGCATGTAGTTTGAGAGCAAGACTAATAGCTTTTGTGTCAGGACCTTAGTTTGGATAAGTAGAATAAAATGAATCCTACACATTGTCTTCACCCACCAGGATTAAACCTTTATTTGCAACGCTTCAGTCCATCATCAGACCTTCATTATGCCTGGTGAAGGTCTGATGAATGACCTTAAATAAAGTTTAATCCTGATGGGTGAAGACAGTGTGCATGATTCGTTTTGTTCTACTTATCCCATTCCATTTTCCTACGCACTTGTCCTTTATAAGTGTG